>CM019071.1:58888916-59488916 GCA_009667805.1 Leptobrachium leishanense | reverse complement strand
TTGATTAAAACACGCATTAGCAAAATATTTGATACATGGGAGGCATAGACAAGTGTGTGGTTGGGAAGGGGTTAAAATGGTACTCTGTGGTACACAGGCTATTTCTGGTGATATAGAAATTTCAATAATTAACATGTTAATGTCTCCCTATAAGGTGTAGCAGGTTTCTCAAGGATTTGTCTTGTAAATGTTTATCAACGCTGGCACTTACTGAACATATCCCCTTGATCCATTATGTGCCTGAATGAGCGAGATCTGTAATGTTTTGCACTGTAGCAGACCACAACATTGTTAATTGAATCCTATAATTTTACGTTCCTTTCTGTGAAGTTTTGAAGGTTTTATAGGACATTTCTCTGAGCGATGCTGTGCAAATTGTAACACCCTTTCTTCCTCCTTGTGTTGGCTTCCACTCCTGCTATAAAGGCGTCTGACGTCAGTGTAGATTAGGTGTTGTCTGGGTGTAATGTTGATCGCGGGCAGCAGGCGTACACTGTGTGCTTTACACATGCTCCGTATGCTCGGGTGCACGCACACTGGCCTTTTATGACCCGATGAGTATATTGATGGCAGGCATTGCATGCTTGCCAATAGAGAAGTGAAGAAACCTGTTAATGAGCTTGAATTTCATTGCAAACGTATACAGTGTATCCCAGCTTGATTCGTTTTGATTAATCATGGTAAATGTGCCATGCTTTTGTGTATTCGTTGCCAGGAAAGCGTTAGGTCTCTATAAGGATCATTTTACAGTTGCAAATCTGCAATAGTGCATCCTGCAGACTTTTTCCATGTGTTCTGCTTTTATAATTTATATCGGCCTGCCTTAGGGTTTATACATTGCTGTGGAACAGCAAATTATATCTGTACATACATCTGCTCCAGTGGCGAGGGCGCCTTCCACTTACAGCTAGCTGCTCTCCCGACCGTCCGCTTTCCTACAAACCTATTAGCGCCACACAGGAAACACACTGCTTGCACTTTATGGCCAGCAAAGGGTGCAGTAGATATGCCAATAGATGAACCCTCCTCTCTCCTGTCAATCGATCTACTGCTCAGTGCATTTGCTGTTGCCGAATATCAGGAGTTGGTGGTAGGGAGAGGAGCCTTCCCCCCCCCCCTTCAACACAAGGTATAGACAAGATTTAATGTTTGTCTATACATACCAAGATTAATTTATACTCCTAACTCTGAGAAGCGGAGTTTTCATTGATTATGCCAGGTATAAATGGCAAATCTAGTTTTTGATTGCCTTATGTTGTTTGGTTGTGTAGATGGAAGGTACATCCTATAAACCAGGGATTAGCAACTTTAGCAGTTCAAAACATCTCCTTTTGGTGCCTAGCCACTCGTTACATTGACTGCGCATCATTGGAAAACCAGTTCCCCCAATAGCTAAAGGTTTCTGTCCTCTGCATATAAGATCTTCTGAGCAGGGTCCTCTATTCCTCTGCTCTCTGCTTCCGAAGTTGGTAATTTTGTTAAATTCCCCCATTCTTTATTGTAAAACCATTGCAGATTCTGATGGCGCAATACAAGTCAGGGCTCAAAACATCCGGAGGGACACGATTGCGGACGGGTAATGCTAATAGGTACATAAATACTTTGAGATTTCCTAAACCAATAGTCCAGAGTTTAATCCAGAGTGGCTCCTATAGTTTAAATTGGCGCTGAAACAACTAATCGATAATGAAAATAGTTGTCATCTATTCTCATTATCGATTAATCGGTGTTGATTAATCGATTTGTGCAGGTCTGCAACTAACGATTATTCTCATCGATTAGTTGGCTGATTATTTCGATGGATCGATCGGATAAAATATAACTAAAAAAATTGTTTACTTAAAAGGAATTTTATGTAAAAAAAAAATAACCCCAACCCCTCCTCCCTTTTTTCATAAGCAATTTGCGTAGTGTACATAACTTTCGTACGTACATATGCAAATTGCGTATCTTGCGTACTTTTCACACAAGGTATGTGAGTGCTTGGTCAGAGGGATGGGTTGATGCTGCATGCGCAGCTTAAGCCCATGTTTGCTTTCTCAAATGAACACGGCTACAAGCACTTGGTCATAGATGATGTCAGCATGAAATCGGGGTTAATAAGCTAAAGTGGTCAGGGTGCGTAGTGTCTTTTTAAATAATTTTGTGAACAAACTGAGTGGGAGGAGGGACCGGAGTTGAAAGGGAGTGACTTTGCTCAAGTGACTTGACCGGAGTGTGAGAGGGAGTGGGTATAGACAAAAGACCGGATCTGAGTGTGAGAGTCAGTTTGGGGAAAGCGACCAGACCAAATGGAGGGAATGGCAGTTCTCGACCAAAGAGGGTGTGGCAGGGAGGGTGGGGTGATTGCACAGGACTCCAGCTTCAAGTAAGGATAAAATACAGGCATACAGCGCACTCACCCAGCGGCAGTATCCTATTGTTTGTGTTATAGTTCTGCTACTGTTGTAAACGGCATAAATATGTGTCTGACATAACTCTAGAACTAAATCATGCCTGGTAAAGCAGCGGCACGTCTTCTCCAATCAGCTCCAAAGCTGAGGTTATTTACATTTAACTCAGTCTGACTCTATACAGTGTGTGCTGTACACAGAACAATTAATCGACACCGATTAATCGATAATGGATATAGTTGACAACTATTTTAGTTGTCGATTAATCGATTAGTTGTTTCAACCCTAGATTTGTGTACAGCACACACTGTCAGACGGAGTTAAATGTTATAACCTCAGACTCTGTTTCGGAGTTGATTGCTTAAGACGTGCCGCTGATTTACTCTGTATGATTTAGTTCTAGGTTTATGTCAGACATAACCAGATTGGTTTTATTCAGTTTACAACTGTAGCAGTGCTATAACACAATCCCTGGGATACTGCCACTGGGTATGGGCACTGTACCACTGGGGTTTTAGCTTTACTTGAAGCTGGAGTCATGTGCCACTACCCCCCTGCATCCCCCTCTTTGGTCTGGAGTTTCCCACACTCAGGTCCAGTTGTTTGCCCAAACCCACTCCCGCTTACAATCGTGTCAAGTCCATTGCCCAAACTCACTCCCTTCCACCTACAGACCCCCTCCCGCTCAGTTTGTTCATGAAATTATTTTAAAGGGACACTCTATGCAACCCTGACCACTTTAGCTTATTAAAGTGGTCAGGCTGCGTGGGATGCCCCCTTCTCACCACACTTTCATGCTGCCTCATGTCTATCTGAGCTCTCGTAGCAGCGTTCGTTTGGGGAGAAAGCAGACATGGACTTAATCCCCGCACGTAGCATCAATCTATTGCTGTGACCAGGTGGTCCTGCACCTTGTGTGTGAGGAGTTGATTTTTTTTTCTTTTTTTTTTTACATAATGTTCTTTTTTTTTAAAGTAAACCTTTTTTTTTTATCCGATGAATCGATTTAATCGGTCAACTAATCGTTTATGAAAATAATCGGTAATTGTAGCCCTAGTATGAATATAAGAAAACTGCAATATACTTTGTAACCCTTCCTTTAAACTTCGTGCCTTTCTGTTTCTATAGCCTTTTTCCTTTCTTTAGCGCCGTGACCTATATTCAGTGCGTCTTGTGTGTGCGTCTCAAAGACCAGGGGCAGAACCTGCCAGTGTTCACAATGCTTTCTGTAACAATATCCATGGCACTTGGTCAGACAACTGGCACTTGCCCATCTTTTCGGGCTAGATGAGACGTCTTTCTGGTATTTGATCGTTTCTTAAAATGAAAAGAATTGTAATCTTGGCGTGTCCCGTGTTTGCACACTGTGATGGATCGCTTGTACCGTCCATGGAATGTAGCTGTTTAGCATACAGGACATCTCCTTATGCCAGGCATGTTTGGCTATCTGGTCATATCTAGATTATATTGTCACTTAATGCTGGTTTGTCATTGTGATAAGGTTTAGCGAGCACAGTACCTCTTCACTACTGCAAAACTAGACTAACCAGCCAGTGTTTCCCAACCCTGATAGGTCAGGTTTGCCAGATATCTGAAGCACAGGTGATATAATTTGCTGCTTAGTGTTTGCAGGATCATTCTGCATTTCCCCAAGGTGATCAGTAAAATCTGGCCTTAGAGGATCCTGAGGACAGGTTTGGGAACCACTGCATTCAGCCGGTCACAATGGCACCTTACCTAATGTCACCATTGAAGACACTTGTGCAAACCTCTCCAGTTAGCTCCACTCACAAAGGGTAAAACATGGCGGTGAACACTACTGGATCAGGAGTGCGTTCAAACTGCAATATCTAATCAGGGACTGAAAACAATGTGATAGCCCTGCCATAAGGGTATGGTTATCAAACACTGGTCCCCCAGTTGTTTCTGAACTACAGCTCCCATAATTCCCTGGCAGCTATTGCAATGACAGAATTCTGGGAATTGTAATAATCAACATCTGCGGCCAGTGAGGTTGACAGCCCTGCCTAATTGGGTATCACAAAGTGCACCTGTGCGTTACAGGTGCATTCTCTCAGAGCTCAGCAAACCTATTTGTGTACAAATGCCACACACTTTCTACTGGTCACCATCATTGTCTATCACCAGATTAGGACTTGTGGTTAAACACCGTTCCTCTGGCTAGTAGTGTTAAATTGACACGTTCTATTGTCGTAAGGAGCAGCCCCGGAACCCTACATCCCAATTACACATTTTTTAGAACCCAAAGTTTTTTCGTGAGGAGCAATACAGAAATGAAAGCGCCAGGAGTAAAATTCTAGGATCCCAGTGTCTTCCGGTTTCTAAGATGGGGTTTACCATTTTTCACTGTCATATCACTTGATTAATCTCTACTCCTTTCTGTTTTCTAGAACCACAGAGCTGATCCAGAAGAGTTGTTCACAAAGCTAGAACGCATCGGGAAAGGTTCTTTCGGAGAAGTATTCAAAGGCATAGATAACCGGACTCAGCAGGTGGTTGCTATTAAAATCATTGACCTGGAAGAAGCTGAAGATGAAATAGAAGATATACAGCAAGAAATCACAGTCCTTAGCCAGTGTGACAGTCCGTATGTGACTAAATACTATGGATCCTATTTGAAGGTGCGTTCCCTACAGTTTTTTTGCTTGCCATTCAGTTTGTGTTGCGCTTGATCTACCAAGCATTACATGATTTGGTGACATTGAAACTGCCAAAAACTGTGACCTATAAAAAGCTGTGCCTAGTCACGTGTAGGGCAATAATTTTATGATGCAGTTTACACGTAGGCTTGTACGCTTTCTGGCTTGTGAAAGGGTTTGTAAGCACTCATGTGATGTAATGACTCCAGAAGACGCACATCTTGCTTGCAGAAGTTGATGTTTACGTCTGTGTTTTTAATCCTAGCTAATCCCATTACCCTCAGCAGTTTTCATTTTTTTTGGGTTGTAACAACCTGATGTAAACGTTACTTGTATAGAGTGGTGGTGTAGGTGATTGCAGGGACAGGTTTTACGCTGAACGTCAATATGTAATTGTGAATACGTGGGTCTGTTTGTGTGCTCGAGGGCTGGGCAATTGCTTTTCTTCGATTAAATTATCGTTTGACCCGGCTGCCCCGGCATTCACTCACTGACGCTCCACACAAGTAACCTTTACACCAGGTTTGACCTTTAACTCCATTTTCATTGTGAAAATCGCTCAGCCCTGGTGTGCAGTGTCAGCAAGTAGGAATGCTGCAGTGTTCTTGATGCCGTAATGTATTTGTCCTGGGTTTAATAATCAGGACAAATAAATGCTCCTTTGGTTTTCAGGGGGGGCGCACAGGAAGCTGTGGCTCGCTATACTTGCTGTGATCAGTACAGCACTCTTGATGCTTTTGCTTCACTGATGCATCTTTTGTAGCCAATGATTTTGCCTATCAATCACTACAAGGTAGGGGATAATGGGATTTGAAGTTCACCCTACACATCCTGTTGCCTTCGACCTACATAAGTTAGCACTGGCAGTGTGTACCTGAGCTGAGGAGCCAGCATTGCTCCAGCCAGGGGGTTAAAGCGTTTTTAAAGAGCCGACTTGTAGGATCACGGTGCTGCTGTGTGCAACCCTCCTTTTCTGGTGGATCATAAAGGGCATTATTGCTACACCTGCATCTGACTGCAAGTAGAAGGGGGATAGCTATAAGTTATAAGCATCGCCAGGAGCTGTGCTTCTTACAGCCTTTATTGTCCCTTTCACTTATTTTGAGACTGAATATATTAACCAAAGCTCTCTGCAGGAACTTCTAGGTCTTGATCAGCTTCAGGAACATAGTGCTCCAGTCCTGCTTTTTTTTTTTTTTTTCCCTCGTTTCACTGAATGTGTACAAAATATGCGTGATCCTGGATTTTTTTTTTCCTATACTGTATGTTTACTTATGGCTTACACAGTGATTACCTTTTGTGGAGCTTTCTAAATATAGCCAAGCATTTAATTGCAGAATACTACTGGTCTTAAATATGAAAAGAGACGCAATGGGGAAAAAATGTACCTAATGTCTACAGTTTCCACTGTCTGTTTTTTTTTTTTCTCCCTTTTTTTAACAGCTGGATAACAGCATATATAATAATATAATAAAAGATGGAAAAGACGATTCAAAATATAATTAAGCATATATGCAGCGGCTGACAGATAACCTGCAGACACTGGTATATTGCCAGTAAGAGATATACTATAGGTATATGATGCTGCAAAGAAAAGCGACCAACAGTCCTAAGAACCTAAAACATAGTGACCGAGGAGGAGTTAATGTGGAGGAGTATGTATGTTATCAAAACAGAGTATTTCATGCAGGAGAGAAATAATCACATTAGGTCATATGGATAAAGTGAAGATGAGGGAAGAATTCCCCAAGGTAACAAAGCAGAGCGAGGGGAAAGTAAAAGCATAGATGTTCTAAAGACATCCACTCTGGTAAAGGAGGTAGCGCTGCGGCAAGACCCTCTTAACCCCTGACAGGATGAATGTTCAGCAATTATGAGCCCCTTGAATCTTATCCCTGTAAAGTAGTGACGGTAGAGCTCTCCGGGTTCTTCCCTCACCCTGGCTGTTGTAATGCAGCAGTAACGTTTGTTGAGCATTTATTTTTTTGCAGTGAAGGTGGGGGCTGATCCTTGTAGATTCTTTACTGTAATACACGATGACAGGAGCAAGACCTCGAGACTTAGTTGGTCCTTGTGTCATATTCATAGTACAATAAAGTATGCAAACTTTCTTTTTTCCCTTTTTTTTTTATTTGCTAAATTTAGATTTTCTTTATTTCAATACAGAAGTGTTTGTGCTCTTTGGGGGGTGAAAAGGATTCATCAGTTTTAATCTGCGTAATGCATTAGATTTGGCGATTCTCTCCTAGACTTTGCCTGTGAGAAAAATGTTGACCTTTTTATCCTTTAAATTGTACTGAATTGCTAGAAGTCAAATTATTTGATCAGAAAATCAAATCTTTATCTGATTAAAGTAGGGCTGCAATGAACGATTCCCCCCCCCCAAATTCATTGGATAAAAAAAATATCATATAATTTAAGGAACATTTATAACTCAACCTTTGCCTCCCTCCTTTTTCATAAGCAATTTGCAGAGTGTACATAACTTTCATGCGTACATACGCTTATTACATATCTTGCGTACTTTTCACACAAGGTACACAAGCACCTGGTCAGAGAGAATGATTTAGGTTGAATGTGCAGCTCAAGCCCATGTGTTTTTTCCCCAAACATACGCTACTATGGGCACTCTCATATGTCAGCATGAAAGGGGGGCACTCCACGCAGCCTGACAACGTTAATAAGATAAAATGCCAGGGTTGGTGGGGGTCTGGAAGTTGGAGTGAGTTTGGGCAAGGCACTCTACCAGAGTGTGAGAGGAAATGGGTTCCGGAAAGAGACCGGACCTGAGTGTGGGAAAGAGTTTGGGGGGGGGGGGTGACCGGGACAATAGGAGAGGCAGGGAGGGTGGGGTGGTGGCACAGGACTCAAGCTCCATGTAAGGATAAAACACCAGCGGCTCAGCTCCTCTACCCAGTGGCAGGACCCCAGGGTCTGTGCTATGGCTCTGCTGCTGTTGTAAACCTAAGCCAACTGGATATGATTAACATACCTGACAACTAAACCACACATAGCGAGTAAGGAGTGGCACATTTTTTCTAATCGGCTCCAAAGTAGATTCTGCGGTTATTAATCACTCAGACTGACTCTAGACAGTGTGTGCTGTACGCAAGCCGATTAATCGACAACTGATTAATCGATAATGAAAATAGTTGTCAACTATTCTCATTATTGATTAGTTGTCCATTACTCGATTTCGTTGTTTCAGTCCTGGATTAAAGACCTTGTGTTGAATTTGAAAGGTGACCTCTGCCATTTTCAAAGCATGTATGCCTTTAATGTGCATTGTGGTGTTTTATTACTATAACTCATTGAATTGTTTCCTTGCAGGGCACAAAGCTATGGATCATAATGGAGTATTTAGGCGGCGGGTCTGCCTTAGATCTAGTAAGTCCTGCCTTTTCATTCTAAATAGTTTTCTGCTTTATGTATCCCAGCATTATTTAGTAATTTTTTAAAGATGTTTGTGCACAATGATCAAGCAGTTTTGTTTTGTAATATATTTTCTTTATCTTTTTAAGAAATGATTTGCCGAAATATTAAAAAATTACCTTTTGCAGCATAATACATGAACTGATTTTAAAGGTTTTTATCGTCTGTTGCTTTTTTATTTCGCCTCTACTTGGGATGAGATTATATAATATTTGGGTCATAAGATTGGAGCGTCCCATGGCTCCACCTTTACCTGTGTCATCATACTGCCTATGGGATATTGTCCAAGAGCGTTATATCTGTTCTAGCCACACTCATGTTTTAGGAACTGACAACGGGTTGGGATCCTTTATCAAAGCTTCCACCATCCAGGGTTCGAAGAATCTGTATTTTCACCTAATGGGAAAATCGCTTATTATCTTTATTATAGATGTTGTGATAAACCAATGATATATTTGATGCTGAAGAGAAATCGAAGTACAGTTTGTTTTGTAAACTCGCACATTGTCCTTCCGAGGTGTCAGAAAAAGGGACGTCACGGAAACACTAAGAGATGAATACAAGGGCAGCTTTTTAGCCGCTTATTTCCATACCCAATAAAACACCCCTAAACCTATGAGAACATAAGTGTGTGTTTGGACTTTAGCTCTTTACTCTCTTGTTCCATAAATCTCCTGCCAACTCTTCTATTTAGAGACTGGAAAGGAAACCAAATGCTGTTTGTTTTCTGGGGCCTTTTTTTTCCCTTCCTTATGGGTTGTACCCAACATACCTGTGCAAAAGAAAGAGTCTCTTTCACCCTGCCGCTGCCTCGCCGCGTTCTGTTGGTAGAATAACACGGCTGTCATTTCCTGCCGCGTCTGCTTTTGAATGGCCTCTTTCTTTGATCCATGTGTGCATCATTCATAAAAGGCCATGGTTCAGTCTCCCTTGCATGACTTTATGGATTTCCAATATTCTGCCACGTAAGGCACGGTTACTTTTCCAATGTTCCAATTCTTTAGCTCAACGGATTAAAAAAAGCCCAGTAGAAACGAAACCTGTTTTGCTTCTGACTCCTTTCTTTTTACATGTCTAAGCATTCACATACATAACGGCCATAACTATAGCTAGGTAGGGCAGTGCCATAGACTTGGAACTGATGTTGTGTATGTGATATAACTCTAGATCAGTGGTAGCCAAACCTGTCCTCGGGACCCTCAACCAGGCCAGATTTTGCAGATCACCTTGGGGAAATATAGACTGAATCCTGCAATCACTGAGCAGCAAATCATATCACCTGTGCTGTGCTTCGAATATCCTGCAAACCTGGCGAGGCAGAAGATCCCGAGGACAGGTTTGGGAAACACTGCTCTAGATACACACACCCTGCACTTGTGTATCGCGCCTCGATGGAATCATAGATGGGAGGTAATGGAGCACTTTGCAAAATAGAAAACCGATCAGTTGAAACTTGAATTCATGTCACTGTTTTATCAAGATCATATCTACATGCGTACATAGGTGTACACACACACAAACCCTAGTATATAACTTAATCTACATTTTCATAATGCTTGGAATTGTGTGAAAATGTACAGCTTTTTGTACTTGTGTAGCCTTGCTGCGCCTTGTGATAAAAGTCATTACATTAACAATGATTTATCTTAAGGAACACTTTGGCAAACTCCAGCCCTTTCTGAATAGCCAATGCGGCAAAGGCTTGCGCTTTACAAGAGGCGGTATCAAAAGCGCCACAGGAGAAGCTTCGTTGTGAATTTTCTCCTAGAAGGTTTAGAATTTTACCAATTTGACGCACTGTCGTTTGTCATTTAGTGTTTACAACTTTTGCAAACACCGGCTCTTTCTGAATAACTGCCTTTGTGTAGCGTTTTCTATAGCTCACTGAAAGAAGTAATGAAATGTCACGTCTTAGTGATTTATGGCATACGGCAAATAAAAAAAAAATAGCTTTTTAAATTTTCTTTTGTGAAAGATTTAAACAATTTGTTTCCCTTTTTGTAACGACTCCTTTCTTCTTTACAGCTGCGTGTTGGCCCTTTCGATGAATTTCAGATTGCTACTATGTTGAAAGAAATCTTGAAAGGTTTGGATTATCTGCACTCGGAGAATAAAATTCACAGGGACATCAAAGGTTAGAATAGTAAGATATTATGACCCCTGTTAGCCCAGTCACTTCACTTGGTGCACGTTCCTCATGTTGTTCCGTTCTGTCTTCCAGCTGCCAACGTCCTGCTTTCAGAACAAGGAGATGTGAAACTGGCCGACTTCGGAGTTGCTGGACAGCTTACAGATACACAAATTAAAAGGAACACGTTTGTGGGCACGCCTTTCTGGATGGCCCCAGAGGTCATACAGCAATCTGCTTATGATTCAAAGGTGCGTTACCGTCTCTAGGTTACTATTAGTTGTTCAACTGTATATTTTATTTTGGGTTTAGTTTGACTGGTATTCAATATACATATCTAGTAGAAGTCCTAATATGTACTTTTTATTTATTAAAATTATGTATATTTATTGGTATCAAATTTTCCATAATGTATTTAAAGTAAATCCTAGTCCTTGAAGCAGCCTTAAATTGGAGGGATACATACTTGATAGGAAAAGCTACTAGATTGCCTAAAAATGCATAAAGTTGTTAATCACCAGCACAGTAAAAACAAGCTCCAGGCAGCTCAGAAAGAAGCAGCTCAATTAGAGATTTCCCACAAGGCAATGGAATTATAAGTCTGTCATCATAGTAATTGTTCTGTTGAAAGTATTTTCTCCAGTTGTTTTGCATGTGTCCCGCTTATCTCCCTGCACTATATCAGCGCATTGTACATTGCATGAAAGTGTCACAGCAGAAAAGGAGAAACCTTGTTATATAACTGCTTGCAAGGAAGGTAACCTTAACCCATATGATTTAGGCCGGGGTCAGACGAGCATTTTTGAGAGCGGAAGGAACGACTATGCAAGTGGACATTCCTTCCACTCGACGCCCGTCTGGCCACCTCGCTGAGCGCAGTTAGTGTGCTCAGCGCTGCAAGGTTCGATCCACCTATGGAGTATCACGCTTTGCAGCCCCTAGCACGTGGCGTCGAGTTTCGGTGCGGAGGCTTCCAACATGCGTGGCTGGCCCCGACTAAGCATCACAACGCTGTGACGGATGCCGGGAGGCATGTTGGTACAGGCGCATATAGTGCGCTTGTCTGACCCCCGGCTTTAACCGCCCTGACGATATTCCCGAGTGTGGCTCGGGGTTAACTTTTCGTGCCGAAAGCGGTATCCCCGAGCCACACTCGGGCTGTATACTTACATGTCCTGCGCTCCCTCGCTGATCCCCGCAATCTCCTCCAGCCGCTCACAATGTCACACTGCCTGGTTCTCTTCTCGCGAGGAGTGAACCAGGAAGTGTGACATCGCGATTGGCTGCAGTGTGACTGCGGGGACAGCGAGGGAGCGCAGGACATGCAAGTATCAGCCAGAGTGTGGCTCAGGGATACCGCTTTCAGTATTGAAAGTTAACCCCCGAGCCACACTCATACCGCTAGGGGGCCAAAATAAATAGGACCGATTCTGACATATAAAATATGTCAGAATCGGACCGCCAGGGAGGTTAATGCCTTCAGTTATTCATTCTTTACCTAGATCTAAACTGCACCAAAATTCGCATAATTTATAAAGTACTGCCCGTGCTATTTAATTGTTCCTGATGGATGGGCCAGGCATGTCACCTATACAGCAATACAGGGCTGGGAAGGCAACTCAATTCCTCGCCATGGTGAGCTTCAATTTCTGTCGTGCAGCAAACTATCGGAGCCTTTTCTTCTTGCTCTGCTTGCTACAGATCAAAGCCTACATGAATTTTGTTTGGACGCAGGTCCCAAGCATTTCAGATGAGGGATACCCGTCCTGTCGATTAATTTTAGCCTCTATATCCATTCTTTATTGGAATGGTGCAGGTACAGTGATCCTGTCTGATTGGACGCTGCACAATGTAAAGGGAACCAATCAGATCACGCAGACTCCTATGTGAAGTTTGCCTCGCTGCACTGAACCAGGGGCTTTTTTTGCTTTTGCACATTCATCAAAAAGAACCTGTGGGACAGGAACGCGTTTATGTTCCTTAGTAATAAAACCTGTTGACCGTTTTCCTTTTAAGGATCATGTTATGATAACAGAATATCATTTTTGTTTGCAGCCTGAGGACAGCCAGCAGTCTAATTACACTGTAAATTGTGAGCGATAAACTGGTGCAAGCAAGCGTTGGCATTCTTTTTATGCCTTCAAAAAACATTTCCCTACACGAACAATGACCTTTATCTATACAATATATATTATAAAAATGGACTTATCGACAAAACATACTGTAATATTATGATAATATCCCTCAAGCAAAATACAAAAAAACGGTGATCCCAGGAAAACATTTCATGCACCTGTTGTGAAAATGCATTTAACGTTCAAGATAGATCTATGTAATGTAACTTCAGAGCAAAGTGAAACATAAACGCAAAAGCTGCAAATGTAAAATATGTTCAGGTACAGTTTATCATTTTATATAAGCAAATCATTTTATATATGAAAAAATACCCCAAAATAAGTATTATATGCACGCTTTTATATCTACAGGTGTAACTCGAAAAATTAGAATATCGTGCAAAAGTTCATTTATTTCAGTAATGCAACTTAAAAGGTGAAACTAATACAGTTGTGTTCAAAATTATTCAGCCCCCAATGCTGTAAAGGGTTTTAGGGAATTTAGTTTACATTTGTAATTGTATTCAGAATGAAATCCTACAAGGACTTTTTAAAGAACCATATGCAACTAAAATGACATCAATTGGTTTTGTAATACAGTAGTAAATGTTTCTTTTGTGAATTCTTAATTGACACAATTATTCAACCCCTTAAAGACTACCACTCTGAAGAACAGAGGTTCATTCAAGTGTTTTCAATCAGGTATTGAAAACACTTGTGGATGTCACGGAGCAGCAATAAAGCATAATAAGCACCAATTAGGCAGCTTTAAAATGACTGTGATACTCAGCTCCTTCTAGACATTTACTGGTGTGGTTACAAACATGGTGAAGTCAAGAGAATGGTCCAGGAAGACAAGACAAGAGAAGAGGTGATTACTCTTCACAGGAAGGGCAATGGCTATAAGAAGATTGCAAAGATGTTAAACATACCAAGAGAGACCATAGGAAGCATCATTCGCAAATTCAAGGCAAAGGGCACTGTTGAAACGCTACCTGGTCGTGGCAGAAAGAAGATGCTGGCTTTGACTGCTGTGCGCTACCTGAAGCGTAGAGTGGAGAAAAGTCCCCGTGTGACTGCTGAGGAACTGAGAAAAGATTTGTCAGATGTGGGTACTGAAGTTTCAGCTCAGACAATACGGCGCACACTGCGTAATGAAGGCCTCCATGCCAGAACTCCCAGGCGCACCCCCTTGCTGTCTCCAAAGAATAAGAAGAGTAGACTGCAGTATGCTAAAAGTCATGTGGACAAACCACAGAAGTTTTGGGATAGTGTTCTGTGGACTGATGAAACAAAATTAGAACTGTTTGGGCCATGGATCAACGCTATGTTTGGAGGAGGAAGAACAAGGCCTATGAAGAAAAGAACACCTTGCCTACTGTGAAGCATGGCGGGGGGTCAATCATGCTTTGGGGCTGTTTTGCTTCTGCAGGTACAGGGAAGCTTCAGCGTGTGCAAGGGGCGAAGATACCCGTAGATCGCTGCAAGACACTTGTGTCAAGCTATGCTTCACGTTTAAAAGCTGTTATAACTGTAAAAGGATGTTGTACTAAGTACTAAGATTGAATGTCACTTGGGGGTTGAATAAAACTGATAATGATGTGAGCACAGAAAAGACATTTGTGGTTATTTCATTATAAATGATTGTTATATTTGTTTGACCTACACGTGCCTCTTTGATTTAATTGTAAGCAAGATGACTGAATGATCAAAATCAATGTCAAACTGGCCAAAACACTCAATTTCAGTGGGGGTTGAATAATTTTGAACACCCACTGTATATTAGATAGTTCAAGCCGTGATTTGTCATAATTGTGATTGTGGATTTGGGGTTTTCATGAGCTGTAAAACAATCTTAGAAAATTAGAATATTTGCAATACATGCAATCAATAAAACAAGGATTGTGCATAGAACAATATGGGACCTCTGAAAAGTATAAGCCGCATATGTACTCAGTACTTGGTTTGGGCCCTTTTTGCAGCAATTACTGCTTCAATGTGACATGAAAGCTATCAGCCTGTGGCACTGCTGAGGTGTTATGGAAGACCAGGATGCTTCAATAGCAGCCTTCAGCTCTTCTGCATTGTTCAGTCTCATGTCTCTCATCTTTCTCTTGGCAATGCCCCATAGATTCTTTATGGGGTTCAGGTCAGGCGAGTTTGCTGGCCAATCAAGCCCAGTAATCTCACGGTCATTGAACCAGGTTTTGGTGCTTTTGGCAGTGTGGGCAGGTGCCAAGTCCCCATAAAGCTGGTCTGTGGAAGGAAGCATGAAGTGCTCCAAAATCTCCTGGTAGATGGCTGCGTCGACCCTGGACTTAATGAAGCACAGTGGACCAACACCAGCAGATGACATGGCTCCCCAAATCAACAGACTGTGGAAACTTCACACTGGTCTTCAAGCATCTTGCAGTGTGTGCCTCTCCATTCTTCCTCCATACTCTGACTCCTTGGTTTCCAAATGAGATGCAAAAGTTGCTCTCATTAGAAAAGAGGACTTTGGACCACTGAGCAACAGACCAGGTCTGTTTTTCTTTAGCCCAGGTAAGACGTTTCTGACGTTGTTTGTTGTTCTGGAGCGGCTTGACAAGAGGAATACGACATTTGAAGCGCATGTCCAGGATCCGTCTGTGTGGTGGCTCTTGATGCACTGACTCCAGCCTCAGTCCACTCCTTGTGAAAGTCCCCAACACTTTTGAATGGCCTTTTCCTGACAATCCTCTCCAGGCTGCGGTCATCCCTCCTGCTTGTGCACCTTTTTCTTTTTCCCTTCCACATAACTTTCTATTAATGTGCTTTGATACAGCACTTTGGGAACATCCAACTTCTTTTGCAATGACCTTTTGATGCTTTCCCTCCTTTGGAGGGTGTCAATGATGGTTTTCTGCACTGTCAGGTCAGTAGTTTTTCCCATGATTGTGATTCCTACTGAACCAGACTGAGAGACCATTTAAAGGCTCAGGAACCCTTTGCAGGTGTTATGGCTTAATTAGCGGATTAGAGTGCGACACTTTGAGCCTAGAATATTGCACCTTTTCACAATATTCAAATTTTCTGAGATTGTGGATTTGGGGTTTTCAAGAGCTGTAAGCCATAATCCTCACAATTAGTTCAAGCCGTGATTTGTCATATCTCATAGATTAGTTTCACCTTTTTAAGTTGCATTACTGAAATAAATGAACTTTTGCACGATATTAAAATTTTTCGAGTTTCGCCTGTATATATTTGATTGTATGTGAACTAAGCAATGTTATTGGGTTTCAGGCTGATATTTGGTCTCTCGGAATCACTGCAATCGAACTAGCCAAAGGAGAGCCTCCGAATTCTGATATGCATCCCATGAGGGTCCTGTTTCTCATCCCTAAAAACAACCCACCCACTTTAACTGGAGATTTTGGCAAACCATTTAAAGAATTTATTGATGCCTGTTTAAACAAAGATCCCACATTTGTAAGTATTATAGCCTTGTTACATATGTAAATGTGTGTTGCCTAGTCATACTGTATACACACACATAAAGAAATACAGAGCATTTCCCATCTTGTTTGCTGTATAAAATAAATTTTTGCATGCTGCTTTGTTAGGTGCAGTCAAGTACGCAGGTACCCAAAGAGCGTCTTAAGCTCATTCGCAGGATTTATTACTTCCATATAATAGAATACAATCAGATGTGTTTTCATTAAAGGGACCTGTAGGCATTGTGACCACTGTGTGTAAATGGAAGGGTCACAGTGACCAGAACTTCAAACCTCCCTCTTCCTCCTCTGTTCGAAGGGCTGATTCAGCCCTCCAAATGCAGGGGGTTCAGCTCAAATCAACAAGAGCTGACCTGAGTTTCATGAATAAGGATCAGGGAGTTTGACTGGGTTCAAGACCCATCTCCTTCCTCTCCAGCCATTGGATGGGGAGTCCTGTCCCCCTGTGGCCACGTCACATGCTGCTCACTGGAATCCGGCAGTATGTCTCGTCTGTATGATTGAAGAGCCAGCTCAGTGCTGGATTCAAGGTACGGTTTTGGGGGGGGGGACAGGAGGGGTTAACCACTCTCCCATTTTTAGCCCTAGAGTATCTCTTTTACAAGTAAAGTACATTTTGACATGGAGTATGAGGTTTTTTGGTTTGTATTTAAGACACATAAGTCGTCATTGTACATGTAACTGGGAAGAGGAGACGTTAAAGATTAAATGTTTTTTTAATAAAGTAATCCACAGAACTAGAAAGTTGGTAAAAGTCATTAAAGTGAAAACTCCTGAGCCACCACGCGATCCTCCAGAGCCTGCGTGTTCTTAGACATTAGAAATTGGACGTATATACATTACTGCTTGTGTTCGGCTCAACGGGTCCTCCCTTAAAGAATGGCTTGAATCGACAGCGTTGTAAAAGGTTTACATACTTTTTTTGTCGAAACGGTGTGCAGGAACGGTCTGTTTTATTCGGATATCACTGTTGGGATAAATGTTTATATATATATATAACATCTATCCTCTCTATCCACTTTGGTTTTTATTAAATATATTTTCCCACCTCTCCCAAACTTTCTTTTTGAAGTAGATCACAGCATCCTGATGCTAAATACTAAGGAAAGATCTTTTGTATAGCAGACACACGCATTCACTGCTGCAAGTAGCTTGGTTGGTGGGAGAGGGGGATTCAATCTAAAGCATTGGTGATATTACGGAAGCAGATATCCTGTACAACTGAGGTAGGCGTCCTCGGCCCTCCAGTGTTTTGAAACAATAGATCCCATGATACTCAGTCACTCTTTAAGTTAGCAGAGACTCATGGGTAATCTAGTTTTAAAATATCTGGGAAGCCAAGTTTGACCCCCTGCTATAAAACAATTGATTGACAAACGTACACCAGTAACACCGTCTGTAAAAAGCAGATCTAGCGTAAAGAATGAGTCTGTAGAACTGAATCTCTAACGATGCGTTTTCCTTTCATTGCTTCATCACATACAGAAAGAAACTTTGTAAGAATCCAATGTAAAACATTCTGATTTGTTCTTATTTAGCGTCCAACAGCGAAAGAGTTGCTGAAGCACAAATTTATTGTAAAGAATGCCAAGAGGACATCTTACTTAACAGAGCTGATTGACCGGTATAAGAGGTGGAAGGCGGAGGGGCACAGTGATTCTGGATCAGACGATTCCGATTCGTAAGTGTACTGAGCAGATCCGTTTTTTCAATTTCTTAACATCAAATATATGCCAAGCTTGACTACATTTTTTTTTTGTTTTGTTTTTAAGGCATGCCTATACATATAGAGCAATATTACATACTGCTACTAAAACGGGGACGCTAAGGAGGAAAACCTATGCCTGCAGGTTTCTCCTTGGCATCCACCATGTTGGCTCCATATTACAGGGCAGGCGCTAATTCAGCAGCCTGTCCTGTAATGTAGCCCCAGGATGCTTGAGGCAGCACTACTGCGCTGCCCGAGCATGGACTCCATTGGGGCTTTGGCTGCCGGGTCACATGACCAGCATGATCTCACCTCTCACGAGATCCTGGAAGTCAGCGGCGGAGTGATCACGGAAGGAGACGGACTTTTTTACCCCAATCTCACTCTGCTCCCAGTGGCCAGAAGAGGCGGATCAGGCCACCGTTCTCGCCGCAGGATAAGAGGTAAGTATGTGATTGGAGGGGGGGGGGGGGGTTCAGCTAGTGCTGATGGATTCTGCCGAAGCGTTGCCAGTTAACACCAGCTCTAAGCTGTGATTAACTTTTGGGTTAACCATAGCGGGGTGTAATTAGCATTAGGACTTTGTAATCCTAAGGCTAATTAACTTTTTGCGCTCCCCATGTTAAGTATAGGGAGCGCAAAGAATAGTAAGCTCACGCTGAAGAGCGCATACGGGTTTTTTAACCCGTTGGCGTTTGTAATATGGTCGGCCCATGCTAGGCCCACTTAACCTAACATTAACGCTCACACAGCTAGCACAAACGTCGGTGTTAAGTATGTAATCGGGTCCATAATGGGCTCTAATATAAAAAATAAATGTGATTTGACCTTAACAAAAGTATATTGCTTGGAACATAAAGATCATTTCACTTAGTCTTATTCCATGCCACTAATGTGCTGTTCCTTATGCAGAAATAAACTGCATGTCTGTTGTGCAATTAGCATGAAAGGGTCCCAGTTACCGGGAGGGAGGACCACCTGTGTGGCTGCTCTCCTGCTTTTCCCAGTCACATATGCATTTGCGTTGATCTCTATAAAATAAGTCGCCCCCTCTCAAGCTAAGCGATGAGGACGGGGTAGCTTAATTTGATTTGCAAACGAAAAGTAATTATGCATTTGCTGCTTGTTCAGCTAGCACAGTGTAATTATGTTAGAGCCTATATTGCACTGGTTTCTAATCCTGTCAAGTCCCCCTAACAGGCCAGGTTTGCCAGATATCCAAAGACCAACACAAGAGAGATGATTTGCTGCTCAGTGATTGCAGGATTCAGACTGTGTTTCCCAAAGGTGATCCTTAAAATTTGACCTGTTAGGGGCACTTGAGGACTTTTGGTCTTTTTGAATGGGTCAAAGTGATCTTGCAAATGACTTCCTTTGATAGACATTACTGCAATGGTTGTGGAGACTCCACTTATAAAAATCACGAAAAATTCTGCCTTTACCAAAATACCAACTAAACTTTTTTTATTCCAGGGAGTCCAACAATAAAGAGAACAATTCTCACCCAGAATGGAATTTTACTACAGTTCGGAAGAAGCCAGACGCAAAGAAAATGCCGAATGGAACAGTATGTATTTCACGCTATACCCATTAATCTGCAGTGTCGCCTCCTGAATCGTTCATAGATTTGTGTTTTGCAGTTGTTGGGCAGGTTTGCGGCTAGATCACTTATTTCAAACTCTAAGTACAGGCAGTATAACATAGCCCACGGATTATTACTAGTGGGTAAGAGCTACATACCTCCAGGTGGGAGCTTATTTAGAAAACCAGTTGTGTCTTCATTAAGTTCACTTACACTGGAATTATAAATGAGTGCAGCTGTATGATGTACAGAAGCAACCCTTGATCATACCTTTCATTTATACCATTTGTGATGCAGGAGGTGTCAAAAGCACCTCATGGCCAAGTAATGGTTCTGTTGCACACTATACGATTTTATTCTCAGATTTGCTTTGAAAGTCAATATGTGGACAGTTATTTAATGAGGGCAAAGATCTGTATATTGAAAAACAACAAGCGTCCCCATTTGGTTTGGACATCGTTGGTGCCAGAGGAATGGGGCACAACTCTGTGTTTTTGGCATAAGACACTTGATTAGGGCTCAAGGGTTATGAAAGAGCCCTGGCAAAATATCTTTAAGACAGTGATCAGAAGAGCGTTTTTGAGAGTGGAAGAAACGTCCGTGAGCGTGGACGTTTCCTCCACTCTGATGTCCGCCTGACCACACCTCGCTGAGCGTAGTTAGTGCGCTCAGCGCTGCAAGGCTCGATCCTCCTATGGAGGATTGCGCTTGCAGCCCCGTCGACCGCGTGTCATAGCGCTTCAACGGGGAGACTTTCAGAAAGGCTGCTGTAGTGCGCACGCTACAGCATGTGGCCGGCCCTGTCGAAGCGTCACAATGCTGCGATGGATGCCAGGAGGCACTTCAGTACAGGCACACATAAGCGCGCTCATCTGACCCCCGGCCTAAGACAACCAAGAGGTGATGTACAACTTCCACTCGTTCAGGTTACTTCTCACTTGCTTTTCATAGGTTTTAGTGCCAAATCCATGGCTGTTGGCTACATATCACGGCACGCGTATTAAAATAAATATAAAATACAAGTGGCCATGGGTACTCGGGTACTGGTGATTGTACATGCCGCATAAGTTGTACATTTCTTTATTCCATCCATATTTTCTTTATGGACGTAATGTGTAACATTGGCATGGCTATTCTGATAGACCTCCACAGTTCATACTCTTGTAAAACTCAAATTTGGTTGTACAAACATTTTAAAGACTTTTTTTCTTGTGCCTGTTTTCATTCACATGCATCAAATGGTTTTATTCTCTTTTAATATTGTGTACAGAGTGCATAATAAAGGCAATTATTTACAGAAGGCTTTTTGATCTTACATTCAACTCTTCCTTGTCTCGTTTTCTTCAGTAGCTATTAATCAGATTGAAAAGGTTTGGATCAGGGATCTCAAACTCTCGGACCACCCATATGTTTATTTCCTACAATTCCCAGAATTCTTTGAATGTAATAGATGGCAGAGAATCATGGGAGTTGTAGTTCAGAAACGTCTGGGGAGCCAGAGTTTGAGATCCCTGGTTTGGGTCTATTCAGATAAGGATAGACAACAGCTAAGAAATAGATGATGAAATACAAATGTTAGATTAGAAAGATTCCAATTATTAAATCAGATTAAACAAAATATGCAAATGCCATTAAACATTCTCAATAAAAAGCATCTGCAAGGCAGTGATTTAGTCATTCTCTTCAGATCACAAGAACATGAATTCCTCCGTTTCCTCTAAAATTCAATTACTGTACAAAAACCAAATGGCTGCACCGACAGATAATGACCAGAGAAGCCTCATGGCGTGTCCTTTAGCAACTCAAAGGATAAAAAATAAATGTTTTACTCCCACTGTGTATAAAAGTTATCAAGGGTTAAATCCATCTGTTTGACCTGTAGGGCACAATCCTCAAGATCATTGTGTGTTGGTAGAAAATAAAACCAGCAATGACATTAAATCCGAAGTCTGTCATAGGTTGCCCTCACAAAATGTTAAAGCATGATCAATAGGCTCCCTCATCCAACCTGAGTCTTATAGCATTCTTCCCAGGATGGCGTGGTCATGAAATGGGTCAAAAACTAAAATTACCTCCCAGCCAACTGGATTTGGCAGATCTCAGATTGCATAAAACTTATATATTGTTATATATTTACATTTATAGCTTGTAATTGGAGTTTTGATTTCCTTTTCAGGACCAAGATCTAGTGACAGCGCTGAGCTCTTTATCAGTAATCATCACTCCAGTGTTTGCTGAGGTATGTATTTTTAAATCTCCTGCTGATACTTCTCTTCTATAGGCATATAGACCACGATTATAATGCGTGCCATACTTTTTTTTGCCTGTGCTGTTTGATAGCTAAAGCAACAAGACCGCAATAACACAGTGAGGAAAAATGCAATCGAAGAACTTGAGAAGAGCATGAATATTGCAGAGACCACCTATCCAGGAATTACTGACAAGATGGTAAAGAAACTTATGGAAAAATTCCAAAAGTGAGTATTCTGTTCATTGTGATGGGGGGCAGTCAACAAATCATATTGTCATCTGCAGCCATCCATCAGTGGGTGGCAAACAGTACAGCACTTTGAGTCCACACTATGCCCTGCTTGAATAGAGTGCTGTGAGAGATGTCTCTAGTTGTGTTAAACCTAACCCTTTTCATCTCGTCTCATGAGTCCAGGACATACTTGAAAACGAGAAAAATCTTGATGTATCCTTCCTGGTAAAATACTTTAGAAATAAATAATGCTGGTAAGGGGCAAAGAATTATCAAAGCAGACCAGCAGTCTTAAAGGGATACTCCAGGCAATATGATCACCTCAGCTTTTTAAGGTGGTCATATTGCCTGAAGTATCCCATTTTTTTTCCCCCACCATTCTACGTTTTCCTGATCGGCTGATATTGCTGAGAGAAGCAGTGAACTTTACTCCGCTCTCCCAGCTGTCAATCAGCTGATCGGGTTTCAAGGTCCTGTGTTTTGGAACTCTCTGCAAAGCTGGGTTGCCATCGCGCTACAAGTGCGATGACGTCCCACCGCTCCGGCAGAGACACGGGAACATGCAGGAGAAGGAGCCGGAGCCACCGCCTAAGTTTTTAGATGAGCAGGCGGGGTGAACTTCAGCTCAACCCGCTGCTCGTGAACGCGCCTTGCTCTGCGCATGCGCGGTTGAATGAGCAGGATTCCTGGAGGAAGCCTGCTGATTGGCTGGTTTACATGATAGGCGTGCATGCTGCTTTGCATGTAAACCTTTAGCCAAGTTCCAAGTTTACCACGACGGGAGCAGAAGAGGGAGGCGAGTAAAAAAATAAAAAAACCATTGGAAAAGGGTTGTTTTTAGGGTAAGTATAACATAAAAAAAATAAATACTGAATGACTAGGGCAATAGGTTTAATAGAACGTAAAAAAAGGGGCGGGGGTGATTTTCAGCCTGGAGTGTTCCTTTACGGATATATTTTATCACATAAAAACCAAGTTTTAAAATGTTCTGGTTGTGTTTAAAGTTCTGTTCCCCTTTTATGCTGTTGCTCCGTCACACTCTCATGTGTCACTGTTCTGCTACTCGCACGCTTTATTCTGCCATTGCACAGTAAATTCCCACAACACACCTGAGGATTTTTTTGCAGCACACCAGTGTGCTATATGACAATGGCTGAATTTATGGCTTCTGAGCAAGACCTGTTACACCCCTCGCTTCTGGTTTGTGTAATTACTACACATTTGTTTAAAGTGCAGTGAAAAGCTTTGACCTATCAGAAAAGATTACTAGAATTATGCTAATCTGATATTATGCTAATCTGACATTATACTAATTATAATCCTTCTCGTTTTTTTTTTGTTTTTTTTTTATGATGCTCTATTTAGCAGTGCACATGTCATATAGAGCACTCTCCAGCATGCATCTGTCCCATGGTTTTTGTTTTGCATGCCATACTCTATGGAATGCTTCGCATCCTATATTCGTATTCATCATCTAGCATCAGTCTGTCCAACCAACACTTACACCTCATACTCATGCCTGAAATCCGGGAATGTGATATGGTGCACTCGATACATTGTGAATGCAATTCACAAGACCATTATCCTTCATCTAATGCAATTATTGCAGGTGCTTAACGTCTCTCTCCAGACTTTTCCATTGGCGGCTCCTGATTACCTTCTCAGCCGCAATAGAGCCCAGACACTGGGTATAGTTTTATGCATTGAATTAAAGGTCTTCATCAGACTTTAAGACAGAGAATAATCTTCAGTATTAACCCTTATTGCAAGGAAAGCATTAGGGATACACCAATACCATTTTTATAAGACTAAGAGTACCAATACTTTTTATTTTCAGGTACTCACCAATACGGAGTACCAATACTTTTATTTAATGTCATGTGACCGCTTTCCAATAAATAATTTAGGATTTTGCTGAAAGCCTGTCCAATTTATGTTAATATTGAAATTTATGGCCAGACACCCCATTTACTCCCTGTACACACTGACCACACAGACACCACCTCAGATACATATGTATAGCCACACCAGACATTGGACACGTGTACTCAAAGTACTCGTGCAAATGCCAGTATTGGCACAAATACCGATACTAGTATTGGTGCATCCCTAATATTTATGTATTAAAGTTAATTTTTAATACATACTGTTCCCTACTTTGTCTAGAAGACCTATTAACGGGAAAGCCCCCTCAATCACTTGGCTTTTATAGATTGCTTCTCATCACAAGATCTTCCGTGTTTTATTAATAAGGTTAAAAGATATCGTTTTGTTTTTTTTCTTCAGGTTTTCTGCCAATGACTCTTAAGTGTCTTCTGATGACCATGACACCACTGTTATCAGAAAAGGGAGATGGATATCCACCAAAACAACTCCAAGCCTGGCCATGCTTAGCTTTTTCAGCTCCTTGTGCCTTTTGGATCTTTGCAAAACACAACATTGACCATGATCAACACTTTGGAAGCTCCAACCTTTTTTCTTTTTTTTTTTCCTCCCCACCATTTATATTTCTTTCCTTTTCTTTCTTTTTTTTTTGTGATGGTGTAAATGGTTTTATATTTTCAGGAAATAATTTTGTAAAGACTGATAACTTTTATTACAGTTTTCATCTTTTTCTTTATTTTGTCTAAGCCTGTAAATGTTGATATGCTGTTTTGCTCTTGGGTAACAGTTGCTGAGTTAGTGAGATGTGCAAGTAACAATATGTTGTGGTTGTGTTGCACCGTGCACTGATGGAATCTGTTTTTTTTTTTTATCTTTTTCTGTATCATTTGAATTTTTAGCCATTTCTTAAGAGTTGAAGTGGTGGGATGTAGGGAGTGTAATAGATCACTTTCACTTGGCATGGGTAAATCATTGCTGCTGTACAGTACATCATTTACTTGTGGCACCTCTGACTCGTGTAGACCATGAGCAGGCTCTCATCCTGTACCAAACTGCCATCTTGCTTGTCAAAAATCACATTATGAATTGGAAGCCAGCTAGGCCAAGGACCTCTTGGCCACAAAGCATTAAGTTCTTGAATTTTTTTTTCTACCACGGACTATGCCAAGCAGCACATATCACTACACTGCTCTCACTATGCTTAATTTTGGAATTATCCAGGGCATATGGTAAGCAGTCACTCTGTACAAAGAGTTTTTGGTATTTTGTTTTTTTACCCCTTTTTCCCCATCATTCAAGTGCTGGAAATTTTCAAGTCCAAAGTTGTAAGCTTTGTGTTGTACAAAAAAAAAATCACTTGAAACTTTTTTTTTTTCTTTGTACACTTTAACATCTGAATTCTTCTAAACGGCCAGATAAATTAAGGCAACTACGTTCAAATTCGATGTAATGTTGTCCCTAGCAAGGTCTTTCAAACCGTACATTGTTGCTTTCTTAAAGAAGTAAAGCGATATCAAATTTTTTTTATTTCATTTTGTCCAAGACAGAATATTTGTCGAATATAATTTTACTCTTGCTGCTGTCGGAGGAGCTTTTTATGTCAGATGTGCTGTCAGGGCTACTGGTAACGAAAGAGTTGAGCTCGATCATACTGCTACAGCGACGGGGGGGAGATTTAATATAATGTGAAAATGTGCACCCTCCAGCCAGCGTACAGAGACAATGGTTTGCACCAGCATCCCCCCCCCAGTACCACAATACACATGTAATATATTCCATTATCTCGCCACCTCTTGCTCAATCAGCGCCTTTGCCTATTTATATTCATGTGGAAGTGTATTTTAAATATGTATTTACCATTTAATAAACCAGTAAATAAGTTATAGATGCTCTTTCACATACAAATTTAAAACTTGATGTTTGGCAGTAAAAGAAAAATCCTTTTTTTCAGTCCAGCTGGCAGAACTGTAAATAGTAATGGCTATGTTTATGGTACTGCTTAAATGGGATGTCTCTCTATTTACTCAAATCGTCCCATGTATATACAATAATGGAATAGTTTCATTTCAGCATGTTCTTGAGGGGTTTTGTCCCACCCCACCTCCTCCACATTCTGTAAAATATATGTATGGTGTGCATATATCTAAATGTAGATATAGATACACATAGGACTATTTATGAAGAGCAATCCCAGGGCAACATCCTAAAAGAGGGGAAACCCCACGGGAACCCCCCTCGCCCTATTGTTTTACTCTATATAAAAAAAAACGTTCAGAGTTGTCCATTGCCTTTTGTAAATATCACCCCCGTGATATTTTACCAGGTCGTGTTCATTTTATGATTTGAGCCCTAATGTCTGATTCGTTTTTAATTTGCTCTCGTGTTACGGGTTCTTCGTACCCTACAAGTGCCAGAGATTTCGGCCAGGTTTCTTTTCTCGCATCCTGTTATCTCCCACGCACAGAGGAGTTTGAAAATCTTAAGACTTATCTGCCAAATCTATAAAATGTAACCGTGCTCAGCACATTTACCACATTTTGCCGAATTTGCCATTAACAGTGTTTGACTTCTATTTTTTTTTTATATATATAAATAACTATTCATGTTCGAGAGGAACTTACCTCCAGTTTCTGATGCAAATGAGCATGCTGTAGTGTTGATGTACGTAGAGACCCTATCCAGTCCCACTGGCAGCGTATATGTCCTTCATTTGTTGTGATGATCTGGTGGTAGCGTTTTGTCCTTTAACTGAACAGGCAGTCCAGCGATCTTGCTATTGTATGAAATAAACAGTTCCAGTCCATTTCTTTTTATACCCATGCAGGACTTTGTTAATGTTCTTGTTTTATGTGTCCTACCCCATCCCCCCCCCCCCCCCCGATTTTTAGCCGCCTGAGGGAATCTCTTTGCTCTCTTCACTTTCTTAGCCTGTCCTGTGCATTAACAGCATTAACTAAAGCCGAGAGCGATTACTCCCATTACAAAGATTTCCATCTGTTGACCATTTTCAGAGATCTGTCAAGGTTTGGAAGACACAACCTCCAATTCAAGTCATGATTCGGTGCTTTTTTGTATATTCCGCACTTAAAGTTAATGATGAGACTTCTTTTTAGTTTGAAGCCCTCCAGCAGCAGATAATTTACATTCCCCCCCCCCCGACATGGACACAACCGGTCATCCTAACTAGCTGCTCATGATCGCGGCCAGCGTAGAGATGCAGCATGGCTTTATCAGCTAACCATGACCCCAGCTCTTGTAGAACAACACCTTCGATAAAGTTTACCATTTTTAAAGGCTGGCAAAGCATCACTAGAGTTGCAGTCCTCAAAGTTCTGTATTTTTATGAGCCATCACCAGGAAGGGGATTTCATCATGAATCCTCAGTTTTCTTCTAGTGATGCTGACCAGTATCACAGAGCTGACAAAACCTTATTCTGTGTTAACAAAAAGGGCACTTCAGCTTTGACCCCCAATGTATTTGTTGTTCTGCTTCTCCCAAGACACTCTAGAACGTCAGTAGGATCAATGGTGATCCTGTATCACAATTGCACAGCTCCGTTTCATCACAACCCCTGTCTAGTGCAGTCCTGTACCCCCCCCCCTCCCTTTCAAGCGAGCCTGCTCTCCTATACTTTTGATCCATGTAAGTGCATTCTACTTTCAGCCGCCTGGGGTTGTTTAGAAATCCGGAATACAGAAAAGTTACTAATCGCTTAAGGTTGCAGCATGCTTGTTTTCTCGGAGTTACTTTAACCAGATTCCCCCCCCCCCCTACAACATACACAAGGACACTTGAAATACATGGCTGGCGAATGCCAAGAAGAGGGACATTCAGTGGTGCCTACACAATTGAGTTCACTTTTAATTTTCTCTTGTTTTTAAGTTTAAGGAACCGTTTGTTCTCATGATGTTTTTTTTTTTTTCCTCTTTGCATTTTCTGCTCGCTTATTGAAACTCACTTCAAATTTATATCTTGAGAAAAGTCTGAAAATAGTTTTTGAAAAACAATGTTATGAATAAAAAATATTTTTATAAATATATAAGGAGTAAAAGTTGTAAATACAGTTGATCAGAAAGCTTTATAAGATAACTTCACAGATAGAAAAAAAATGTAAAAAAATTTTACAAAAAACCGTGGTACCCATATATCCTTCATAGTTATTACTCCTGTAAATCTGTTAATAGAGTAAGCTTATTTCAATATGTCAGGGGATTTTAAATGGTTTAAGAATAAATATTTAAATTCTGTTTAAAGATTTGACTTGTGTTTGTGCGTGTTTTTTTTATCCGCTACATGTAAACACAATACCTCCTAGTCTAGGGGTCGGCACCCTTGGCCTCCCAGATGGTCCAGAACTATATTTCTCATGAGGGTATATATGAGCCTATAGAGTAGCTGAACATCATGGGATATGCAGTTCGTAAACATCTGGATTACCAAGGTTGCCGACCCCTGACCTATTTCATCTAGATCTCACAGACTCCATGCAGGAGCAACATTTAGGTGAATGAAGCTTTCAGAGTTCACATATCTTTTGACCTTGTACATTGAGGCCTATTCAACGTAATATACAGTCATAGCCGAAATTGTTTGCACCCCAGACATTTTTCCAGAAAATCAAGTATACCTCAGAAAAGTATTGCAGTAACACATGTTTTGCTATACACATGTTTATTCCCTTTGTGTGTATTGGAACAAAACAAAAAAAAGAAAGAAAAGCAAATTGGACATAATGTCACACAAAACTCCAAAAATGGGCTGGACAAAATTCTTGGCACCCTTAACTTAATATTTGGTTGCACACCCTTTGGAAAAAATAACTGAAATCAGTCGCTTCATATAAGCTTCTTACACCTCTCACCCGGAATTTTGGACCACTCTTCCTTTGCAAACTACTCCAGGTCTCTCTTATTGGAAGGGTGCCTTTTCCCAACAGCAATTTTAAGATCTCTCCACAGGTGTTCAATGGGATTTAGATCTGGACTCATTGCTGGCCACTTCAGAACTCTCCAGCGCTTTTTTGCCATCCATTTCTGGGTGCTTTTGTTTGGGGTCATTGTCCTGCTGGAAGACCCAAGTTCTTGGACGCAAACCCAGCTTTCTGACACTGGGCTCTACAGTGCGACCCAAAATCCTTTGGTAATCCTCAGATTTCATGATGCCTTGCACACATTCAAGGCACCCAGTGCCAGAGGCAGCAAAACAACCCCAAAACATCATTGGACCTCCACCATATTTCACTGTAGGTACTGTGTTCTTTTCTTTGTAGGCCTCATTCTGTTTTCGGTAAACAGAATGATGTGCTTTACCAAAAAGCTCTATCTTGGTCTCATCTGTCCACAAGACGTTTTCCCAGAAGGATTTTGTCTTACTCAAGTACATTTTGCAAACTGTAGTCTTGCTTTTTTAGGTCTGTGTCAGCAGTGGGGTCCTCATGGGTCTCCTGCCATAGCGTTTAATTTCATTTAAATGTCGACGGATAGTTTGCACTGACACTGATGCTCCCTGAGCCTGCAGGACAGCTTGAATGTCTTTGGAACTTGTTTGGGGCTGCTTATCCACCATTCGGACTATCCTGTGTTGCAACCTTTCACCAATTTTTCTCTTCCATCCACCCACAGAGAGATTAGCTACAGTGCCATGGGTTGCAAACTTCTTGATAATGTTGCCTACTGTGGACAAAGGCAAATGTAGATCTCTGGAGATGGACTTGTAATTTTTCCACAATTTTGGTTCAAGTCCTCAGACCGTTCTCTTCTCTCTCTGTTGTCCATGCTTAGTGTGGCACACACAGACACACAATGCAAAGACTAAGTGAACTTCTCTCCTTTTAAATCTGCTTTCAGGTGTGATTTTTACACCTGTTGTCCACACCTGTTACTTGCCCCAGGTGAGTTTACAGGAGCATGCTTGAAACAATTTTGAAAGGGTGCCAAGAATTTTGTCCAGTCCAATTTTGGAGTTTTGTGTGACATTATGTCCAATTTGCTTTTTTTCCTACCATTTTTGTTTATTCCCTTTGTGTGTATTAGAATAAAACATGTGTATAACACAACCTGCAATACTTTTCTGTGAGAAATACTTGATTTTTCGGGAAAAATTTCTGGCGTGCCAACAATTTCGGCCATGACTGTATATTGTAAGAACCAGCACCAAATAAAAAAATACCACACGTATCTTTGTCAGTTCCCTTCGTCTCCTCTTTCAGGCGTCAGCAAACAAGCAATAAATAAATGTGGGGAAATGACTGCGTAAAAAAACATTAAACCATAGCGCAAGAAGTTTAAAAATGTGTACAAGTGGCCCCCAAAGAACACACAGGATCCACGATTTTGGCTCGCCCATAATGAAATCACAGCTGTCCCTTCTCTGTTAGGCAGGGCCGGATTAACATAGGGGCTGATGGAGCACCAGCTCCAGGCCCATGCCCCAGAATAGGCCCATAGAAAGGATAACTATGTCTGCATTGATGGACATTTGGACCCCTGTATCTCAGTCTCCATAGCAGCTACAGGGTCATGTGAGGTATCCGTGGAAAGGCCAGCTCATGATCTTTCCAATTACCCCAAACATGACCAGCTTTATGTAACATTAAAAATCTTTATTTTCTTTTTCTAACAGCAATATTTTTCACATTTCAATTACAAAGTGAACAATGATGCTTGACTACGTCCCCATCATTTCTCATGTCACCAACAAGTGTGGCGGTGATGGCACAACTTTACATCAAAAACTTAAACCGTCGCACTGCAGCGAAGAGGACTTTGGAACCCAGCATCACTAATCTTTACACCTCACAAGGTCAAGTGAGGTTTCAATGGACAGGTCAGAGTCTGGCATTGATACCAAAGGTGACCATATAAAATCTCAAAAAACAAAAAATACACGATTTCTTTATTTTTAGTTCCAAAGCGATGGCATTGTACATTTGTCACGTATAAAATGACCAATACCACTGCCATTACTCACCTTCTCATTTCCCACACTGGGAGCAAGGTCAGTGGTTTATATTGAATTTTTTGGTTGAAATTGTATATTTTCTCAAATACAGTAACGGGTTCCGATTTAATTTTTTTAACAAGAATACCCTATAGAATACCACAAAGGTTTGGACGATAAAATGTAAAAAAAAAAAAAAAATTACACTCTGTAAATGTTTTCCTCTCACACTGTCTGCCTGGTTAAATATACCTGTATCTGCACTATTAAATAACCTAAAATATATGTGTTCATTTCACAAAATTCCCCAAAAAAAGGCCACCAAAATATTCAGCTCCAGGCCCATAGAGATCTTAATCCGGCCCTGCTGTTAGGGTCAGCTCCCCGTTGTGCTACTGGGTCCTGGACTCAGGAATTTGATACCGGTTCCGTCTCACGGATAGACACCAATGATGAGATATCGTGACCGCCCAAAGAACAGGGTCTCCTGCTCGAATGTTGTATTTGAAGGCTTTTTATTTCCAAGCAATAAAAAACATCTGACGCGTTTCGTGGAACAACCGCCACTTCCTCATAGATGTAAAAGCACTATGGGTATAATTAACAATATATACGAAAATGCACAATTTGAAATCATTAGAAACAAAAACATTTGGAAGACCATTAACCTGGTATCACGTGTCCATTGCGCGAAAGTGTAAATAATGGACACGTGATACCAGGTTAATGGTCTTCCAAATGTTTCTAATGGTTTCAATATGGGCGAGCCAAAATTGTGGATCCTGTGAGTGTTCTTTGGGGACCACTTGTACACATTTTTTAACTTATTGCGCTATGGTTTAATGTTTGTGGGTTTTTTACACAGTCCTTTCCCCACATTTATTCATATAGTGTAACTATGGATTGTGACTTTTTCAAGTGGACCTACAGGTCTATTCAAAGAAAGGTGAAACTCATGAGAATGACTGGGGAAGTGAATACTAGGTCAAAATAGCCAAACCATAAAAATTCTCCCATTTATCTCACTTTCCAAATCGGTTATTTGGTCTAGATTGTTCTCTTCTACTGGTTTTCTCCTTCCTCTGAATAACTCTGTATGTTTGCGGTTGCGGTCAAGATCCTCAATCCTGTTTTTAGAAGGCAACCACTGAAAATTATGGGGAAACATGGTATGTGAACCAAAAGACTGGGGTGGGGGCACAATACAAATTAGTCCACCATCCCAGGGTCACAAACCACAAGAAATTAATCCAAGGGATCCAGAAGGACCGGTCACTCGAGGCCTGTATGACGAGTGTTTTTTATGGAGTTGAACGTTTTGGTATAGAGTACCTTTCTGCATGACCAAAACTTTGCGTCCCCTTGTCCAGCAGAGTCTTGAGTAAGCTGTCCTGTTTGTTTAGTTTGATGAACTGTCTGACTACACTTGGATACAGCAGGAGTTGCTGTATTCACAAATTGCCACATCCATGCAGTATTCTAGCATGCAGCCGGCCCAGTTTCTTGTAGTCTAGATTGAGTCTGTTGGTATTCCCATTGATATCCAATTCCTCCTCCTCCTCCTCCAAATCCATTCTGGGTAAAAATATAAATGTAAAGAAAACAACCTACCGGTTAATAAGGGAATGGGCCTTTTTAAAATCGAATACTTGATAACTTTAAGACTTGCTAATCGCGTACCCATGGGGTAACTGAACAATGAACACCACCCCTCTTAGTTTCATTTTAATTTGAAATTTAATGTAAGTTTGTCTCTGCAAATTAGCACACTTTAAAGTGTTCACCATAGAAATGCCTCACATGCAGAGTAATTCTGCTGGGAACTGCAAATATCAATATTTTTCATTGTAGCAGAGGGTGCTGAGAACAGGCAACAGCACTAGTGGCCTACTCTCTGGTGGATCCCTGCTCAGGTCTCACAAGGTTTTAGCTCGATGGTGTCGTTACAGAGAAGATCATATGCAAATCAGACTGTTCTCACCCAGGATGGGCAGCCAGAGCTGAAATGCCAAGAAAGTCATCTCTGCACAAGATGTGCAGCAACTCCCGACGATCATTTTGGCCTTGTTAGATATAGCCTCCTGATGAGGCCTGACACTCTCTAGGCAGCTTGAGGTGTAATATAGAAATAACAGTAACACAATCCAGGTCCAGTCAGCAATGTAGCACAGTGAAGGCTTTTATTGCTTTTGACAACAGACAACATTCCAGTCTTTGTTTTTAATAAGAAAAGTTAAATGTATAAATATATTATGTTTTTACTTAGGCATTAAACCATTTCTCTTCCATTTTGGACTTCCTACTTTCCCAACCACATACGTTCGATGGCACACTGTCATCCTCCTCGTCTAGCTGAAGGCTTCCAGAAGATAACCGAGCTCTTGCCATTGGGTGTCTTATATTTTTCCCAAATAAGGCATAATAATAGGGATTAATAATTTCACTTTCCGAGTCACTTGATTCAGTCCCACTGTAAACATATCTTTCTGTTGCTCTTGGTGTATTTTTTGATATAGGAAGAGGTGAAGGAGGAGGAGGCGGTGGTAATGAAAGATGTTGGGCTATTGGCGTTCTTGACACACTGGATGTTCTGCTCAGTATAGGACAAGGTCCTAATGGCTTAAATTCTGACCCGTAAGGCAAGTATGTAGCTTTCATATCTGAATGACTCAATGATCTCTTTGGATACAATTCTTGAGCGTATTCCATGTTCATCATTTCAACGTCTCTTTTTATTTCCATGTTGATACTGTTTCTGCAGTTAGTTCTGGGATATACTGGTTGATGGTACTCTTGTGTTCTTCTGGTTTGGGGACTTCTACAGTGGTTTTCACCAAACAAAGTGGGATAATTGGTCAGTCTTGCTATTTCCTCAGCTACAGCTGCTGCTTGCTTTGGAAGCAGAGATGGTCCATCGGTGTAGCAGTATCTAGTGGGGGAAGCTCTATTCATCTGATGTTTTTGAACAGAGGGATCTGGAACAATGCCTGGATAGGACTTCACAGCATGGGGAGGCTCTTTCGTGCTGTCATGAGACCTAGCTATGAAATTTCCTGGCCAGTGACCACTTTCCTCGTAATAAGATCTCACTCTTCTCTCTGACTGTTTCTGAGGTGTTTCATGTATGATGTCGCTGTAGCTACAGCTGGGAAAGGAAGCGCTGCTCGTTGCTGGCTGAAGAAGTGGTGGGTCAGCCTGTGGTCTTGACCGGTTCAGTACTGCCGAGTTCCTATTTTCGTCCAGGAGTGGGTCCCAACCCACACTGTTAACGCTTCGAGAGCACGGCCTACTGATATATACCAACCGTAGGTCATTGGGCTAATGGAATGAAGAAAAATAAATGTTCATTAACTGCATTGTTTAAAGTCTGATCAGTATGCTAACTTTTTAAAATAAAAACTTAAGCCTTTTGGCTTATTTACTTTACACAAGGGTGTCATCGACATGTTTGTAGAGCACTGAAATGTAAAATAATACAATAACAAATGTTACTTCTTTATATGGGTAGTGGATTCTCTTCATTCTCAGGTGCAAATTAAATGACCCCCTACCTTTTGTAGGTCCTTAAATAATTGGACAGATGCTTCTGACAGCATCCGACCAATTAGTTTTTTCTAAATTTAGCTGTAAATACTCCCCTCTTCTCTCTTGTGCTGCTCATCCCTGCAGCTTTTTAATGAAATTTTCATATCCACGCAGATTGCGAATAGCTTGGAACTTGGATACATCCTGTTCACAAGTTTTGGAGAATTGCGCAGAACAATGGATTGGAGCTGGGTGTGCATGCGCAGGGCAGAACCAATCCATTGGCTGCCACTCAGAAGCTTGCGATTAACGGTAGTCTGAGACATTCTGACGTCATTAGTGACTGGCAGCAGGGAACTCCAAAATCCGTCTGCCTAGAGATGCGGGTGTGGATGGAAGAAATTCCTCCACGTCGCACTGCGTTTTCTAACAAACGGGGGGGGGGTGTAGAGGGGAACTCCACACAGTCTGGCCACTTTATAAAGATAAAGTGATCTAGATCTGTAGAGTGTCACTTTAAATTCTGCTCAAGGGCTCCAGTGAGACCCAGTATTTAGGCCCATGTCAGACGAACGCAGTCATCACGTCCGTGTTGCCGCACAGTTTAATGTCTGTCGTAGCATAGAATCATTAGCAATAGAGACCCACACACGAAGTACATGCGACCCGTACTGCGCACTCACAACGCACGTGGCAAACCGACGCAAGTTAGGCAAGAACATAAAACCGCTACCACGTCTGCGTAAGTGATGAGACGTCCTGCACCTTGACGCACAAAATGGCTTTTCATATCCTTTTCAAATTTTTATCATTTTTCATATTTTGTTCCCCATAATTCCGTGTTTTTTTTCTACGTCTGTCAACAAACAATGACTGTGTGGTGTCTACAGTATCTTCCGTCAGTACATCTGTCCGTTGTTCACGTACGCAGAGTGCGTTCATCTGACATCAGCCTTAAGGCTAGGGTCAGAGTGGGGCAGTCGGAACGCGCGTGCAGGCGCACTAAATCACGGCGGCAGTAGCAGCACATAACGGCCAATGACGGCCAATATACGCAGTACGTGCATACAAAAGTGCGCCGACACCACGCAACCGGCAAATGAACGCATTTTTCTCAGAACGTGAAACCGCTGCTACAGACGTACAGAGTGCGCTGCGGCCGCATGGCAGCGTGTGTGCGTGATTAGGAGACGTCAGACGCTGCTAGTGTGCGGCCTACATAACATTCAAACAGCCGGATTTCCCTAGAATTGCGTTGGTGAGTACCTGCGACTGTGCGACTGTGGTCGTCTGACCACTTAAGCGTATTCCGTGAAAAAATGCGTGCGCACGCATCGACGTACATTTTGACGGTGGCCGCAGAAAATGCGCTCATCTGTCCCTAGCCTAAAGGTATGATTCAAATTTGGAGTCAAACTCAGAAATTGGCCAGGGGAGAAAATGACAGGTTGAAGGTTGAGCGGACTAAGAAGTAGAGGATTGCTTTCTGCCCAGGTCTCATTAACTTTCTTATTAATCATTTCACAACCAAGTGCTTTTTGTCGAACATTTTTGCTATGTATCCACAATATCGCTGAAAAGGTTGACTTGAAGCATTTAATGGCCATGTAATATGTAAATCTGCATTACTGTAGCTTCCGGTGTCCCAGAATGGCAACATCCAACATCCATTCCGTTTTGTTAAATTCGGTGATTCCACTATTGAAGCTTTATTCCAATTTTAGTGAAATTGGATTATTATTCTTTATTTATAAAGCGCCAGCATATTCCGCAGCGCTGTACAATAAGCACAGTATAGACAGGGTTACAATACATTGAACAACATTTGACAAACAGTACAGGAGGAGATGAGGGCCCTATTCCTGTAGGAACTCACAATCTAGGAGGGTTGGGGTTGGAAACAGGAGGAGAGGACTGTAAGGTGAGAGTGATTGATGGTTGCGTCAGTGAGTTGGGTGGTAGGCTTCCCTAAATAGGAACGTTTGAAGGAAGAGAAGTTAGGGGAAAGTCTGACAGTACGAGGGAGAGCGTTCCAGAGAGTGGGGGCTGCGCGTGAGAAATCCTGCAGTCTATCATGGGAAGAGGTGATGCGGGGAGAAGCTAGGCGCAGGTCACTGTTTGACCTTAGGGAGCGGGCTGTATTTGGTGATTAGTGAGGACAGGTAGTGGGGAGCTGAGTTAGTGAGGGTTTTGTAGGTAAGGATAAGGATTTTGAACTTAATTCTGCAGTGGATGGGGAGCCAGTGAAGGGACTCGCAGAGGGGAGCGGCAGAGACAGAGCGGCGGGTGAGGTGAATTAGCCTGGCGGAGGCATTCAGGATGGATTGTAGGGGGGAGAGGCGGGACAGAGGGAGGCCAGATAAGAGATTATTGCAATAGTCGAGTCGGGAGATTATCAGGGCGTGTATGAGTTGTTTTGTGGTGACAGCGGTAAGAAATGGCCGAATTCTGGAAATATTACGCAGCTGGTATCGGCAGGAGGAGGAAAGAGACTGGATGTGGGGGATGAAGGAAAGAGCAGAGTCAAGTGGATTTGCTGATGCCGTTATCGGACGTCATTGAAAAACTCTGATAAGCACTGGAATTGCCTCGGCAAAGTCCACCGACGTGGAGGGAAAAAAAATTAGGAAGTCTCCTAATAGGAGCTTAAATCATTAAAAGTGTCTAAATAAATAATAAAAAAGGTCTGTTGAACTAAACTTTAAAAAAAAATAAAAAAAATACAAAGGCCATTAAAAATTAAAGGTCTGTAAAACCCATTTTTCAAACGTTTAGGGCTTGTTAAAAATAAGTGGTCTTTATTTTTTTTTAATTAAATAAAATTCTATTATGACATTGAAACCTATTTAAACCTGTCAAGTTGCAACACCGAGAATCAGGTCATTTCGGTGCAATTTGGCGTTCTGTGAATAGTCAAAGTGATAGTTCACTATGGGACACTTTCGGTGCCGCTGAATCGCGTCGTATTTCGCAGTCCATACGCCTGGATTTGTCAAATTGACAGTTTTGTGACTAGATGAATTGCCTCGAATTTGCCCCTATGGAGAATTTCACTATTTGGCACAATACAGTGGCAAAATCGGAGCTTAGTGAATAACCCCCCAGTTTACTTTATCTTTGGGTGCCTGCAGGGGCTTTAGAAGTTCTAGTATGTCCTATAATGATAGTGAAGGGGTGAAAAAGATCAATATTCAAACTGGTAATACATTCCCACTGTGTCACATCTCTTTCTGTCCATGTTAAAGACTACAAGCCATCTGAATGTGTCCCGGCTGGAGAAGAATCTTATGAGCCGGAAAGTAGCTTCAGGTAAAGCAATGTCTATGTGGCTAATACAGCAACAGGGATCCATTGCAAACAGCACCAGGCCCGCAAACCTTTCAAACATGCTTTTCGGAGTTAGCAGGTGCCTAGAGATAAATAACTCTGCCGCCAGCTCCCATGGAACAATGGGAAATCACTGCTTTAACTCCAGTGTCAGAATCAGTGTATTTTTGGAAAATCACTTGTACAGTAAAAAATATTTGAAACCATTTAAAATGTATTTCTTGCTGCAGTAAACCTATTTGACAGCAGCTCTTGCCATCTGCTGGTCAAAGGGAGCTATTGCAGCATTGGACCATCTGGGGATATTGGTTTTTAGACAACTTCCCAGCTGTTCAAAGAGTGTTAGCACTTTGGGTACTAGTGTGCCAAAAGTGTCAGGGCACATTCTGGAGCCCAATTCCAAAGTAATTCAGTTAAACAAAATTTCTTTGCATTGCTCCGTGCACTGACCCCTTGTACTATGAATAGTATCCAGGTGATAACCCTACATCGATCTCGTTTTACTGGAGAAAGAAATGAAAATGTTTTTTATAAGAGATGCATCCATAATCCTCTGGGATTCTACATAGAACAGTGGTTCCCAACCCTGGTCCTCAAGTTACTCCTAACCGGTCAAGTTTTACAGATAGCTGAAGCACAGGAAAGGTGATATGATTTGCTGCTTAGTGATTGCAGGAGTCAGTCTGCATTTCCCCAAGGTGATCCTTAAAACCTGGCCTGTTAGGGGTACTTGAGAACCGCGGTTGGGAACCACTGACATAGCGCATTTGGGAAATGGCTGTTTCATATGAATGCAACTGCATCTAAAGCAAAGACAATTGTCTGTTTTGGCCTTCCAGGAATATAACTAATAGACATGTCTAAGAGTGTTTAATGATAAAATAAAAATAATCAGTGAATTAGTTTGTATGGAATTTAACTTCCTAAACGTGGGCACAGAGGTAGGGGTGATGACGAGCATTAACCAGACCCTCTCCACACCCACTTTCCTCTCCTCTTAACACATTCGGACTTATTAAAAACTCAGACATGACAAGCTGCATCTGTTACATGACCGGCAAGAGGCTGGATGTTCAAGAGAGTGCACTGGCTATGGAAGGGGTCCAATCCTCAGGAAGCATAGATCAGCATATAATTGATCATGGTGTTGTCTGGCATAAAGTTTACAGAACTTTTCTGCACCATTGACCTTTTAATGAATATACACCCCCCCCCCCATTACCTTGCCTCTCTTCACTATAGAATCAGTCTCTCCCATTGAGTGAATTATGTTTTTCTTGTATTAAAAAAATTACCTGTTTTGCCACTTCTGTGAGAAGGTCGGGGGATGATCTGCATTGCCGTTCATGAAGATTGGCTTGAAAGAGTTTTCTGAAATTTCAAACAGTAGGTTACATTGTTTTTTTAGCAACAGGTAATCATAACCTCACAAATTTGGCGCCAGTACCTCTCAAAGGGCTGATTCTTGGCCTTTCCCTTAGTCCACGAATCAAACAGTTGCATTTGAGTCCTCCCGCTAACAAAGATAAAAAATAAAAAAAATATTTATTTATGGTATATTTCCAGTTTTTCAGTACGATGCAACAGGCATCATTACAGACTAATCCACCACCCCTCTAAGTCCACATTTAATACCCACTATTAAGATGCTGCAAGGTTGCCATAGCCTGGGATGGATAATAAATCCGGTGTAAATGTAACAAATGTTTTCGTAAAATTACCAAAGCCAGTTAGTCATTTATATAGCGCAAGCAGATTCCGTAGTGCTTTACAGTGGGGGAGCATCAACACAATGTGTAATAATGATACATGAGGAAGAGATGACCCTGCCCATCCTGCTAATACAGACCTTATACAAGTGCTCAGCCAGATATCCCATGAGTTTACAATCTTAGGGACAGAGGAATGTGGAACAAATGGGAGCAGAGGGAAGATGGAGCTGATGGCCAGAAAGAATATAGCAGGGATTGCATGGGAATGACCAGAAGCTTGGGTTTAGTAAGGGTAATCCGAAAAAAAAGAAAAGCGTAAGCAGCTGGAAAGAAGAGCTGAAATTAAGGAACGGACCTGGGGGGGTGAATGGGACTGCAGAGTGGAAAAGTGGTGTTTAGTCGGTGTTTGTAGATGATCTGATAGTTTATAATTCACTCTGAATATAGTCCTCATTTAGTTCTACCGCTGTTCTGAGTTATGGTCCCGAAAATCAATTGAAATGTTAATTTCTAGGCCCCCCCCCCTTTCAGATCTTTATTAAAAGAGATGCTCTGCTCATCCTGAACATTTTACGTTCTGAAAACCAACAGAATGTCCCTTTTAATGTAAACATTACTAATCCAATTTATTTTCTGCCTACAGGAAGATAATCCTTTTTAGTCAGGAGCCTGTAAACCATGTTCTTTGTTTGGAATTTTTGCCATGGTATTCAGTGTTGGAGAAGCAGGAGTTGTATTTGGGTCCATTGATGGTGGAAGAGATGAGTTATTCAACTAAAAAGATGGAAAAGGCTTGCAAAATAGTGTTTTAAAGACTTAAGAATCAAGATGTTGTCGATAGAATATATTTATGGTACAATTTAACGGCTGCAAGGATATAGCTTTTAGAATATAAAAAAATCATAAATTTAAAGTGAATCTGCAGTGAACAGATGATGACGCATCCTTTGCTGAGATATATCACAGTGCTGCTTCCACCGTTTCCGCACTGTTTGTCCTTCATGGGTGGCACACTTGAGGGTCATCTAAGTGCTGTAATTTGGTCCAGAGTGGTGATTTCAGGCGTTCCGTAGAATGTGTCAATTTAATGGATATTTTCAGAAGCTGACGACAATTACATGGCATTTAAAAAGGTAAAAAGCAGCTCTTAACGTAAAGGAGAGCCTAAGAATAACTCTTCGAATGTATAGAAATCTTCGAATCATATGAGAGGTTTCAGAACAGGATGTTTAATTGAAATGGTGCATCAGGGCCGACCTGGTAGCTGCTAGTCATGAAACCCCATGTTAGGATGAAGATGAATGAGCAGCAGTACTACAATTCAGGGTAAACTACTATTGATCTCAGTGCCCAGTTCTCTGGGGTGGGTAACAGATGCTCCTCTGATTATCTAACAGCTCTAGGCCATCTCCAAGTTTTTGTGGGGGGGGGGGCTAAAGGGAAAATACACTGCAAACCACTCTTAGTTCTTAAATCGTTATATTCAGGGCTTTTAAAACCCATACACATGCCATAATGCAGTGCTTGTGTAACAACAGCCCTGATTGGCTGCCCAGCCAGGCAGGTGGTCATTATAGCGCACATGCACACTGGGATGACATGCCTCATTTTGTAGGGGTGGATGTAGACTATGATGCATATTGTGTCACGGCAATGCCCTCTCAAAGATCATAAATCCTCTATATATCCTGTATCCTCTTGATTTCAGACCTGCAAAAGGTTGGTAGATCCATTACATTGGTCTCCTTGCTATTCTATGGCGTTTGGCAACTTGCATTACAATCTGGTTTTTACAACTCCTCACTATCATTTTGCCAGTTGATGCAGAAAAGTACTGGAAACCACTGAATGTCAAGCTGTCTGAGAAAAAGAAGAACATTACCAGGTCCCAAAAGCTGGTATAAAGTGACTATGCAATTGTAAAGATACAGGGAAAAACCTTCACTGCTCAACCGCAAAGTCTGATGGATATTGGGTCCTTCTGCTGGAACTGTGATTTCATATTATCCTCACATTGACCCTACATGGAGTCCTAAGGAGCTCTATTAATAGTTGTCAATGCTGCTGGTGATAGCTTTTGGTATTAAAGCACTTAATCTAGAATAGTATCAGTCACCAGAAGCAGTGATTACGCAAGTGATTTCCGGTAGTTCACCACTCCATATAAACCAGGACTGTCCATCTTCATAATTATGATGCTGCAGGGTCACTGTATCTTTACCTGTAGCGGAAGTTTGAGCCTTTGCTACACAGAAAGGGCCTTGGCTTACACTTAGGTTCCTCGCAAAGGCGGAAAAAGGCATGGTATTCCACACAAGTCTTCCAGAAAGCTTTACACGCGTCTCGACTCTCCAGGGTGAACACCAACGTGTCTTTGCACAACGCCTATGAAAGAAATAAGTAAATCCGAAGGGTAACGGATAGATGTGAAATACAGCACAAAAATACATATAGGTTTTATTCTCCCATATAGCTATAAGGACAAATAGAATAATAGTGCTGACTGCAAACAACTGCGGCAAATGAGGGCTGCAGATACACTCACAAGAAATGGTGAAATAGGACATATCAGTGCTACAAGCATTACACGTATTGGATCTCACAAAACTATACAGATCTTCTAGCATGTCAAGATGATTGACAGCAGGAAGAAAGAAAAAAAATAATCACTGCATAGATGTCCAGGGAAATAAAAGACAGGGCTTAAAATTTCCACTCGCCTACTAGCATTTGGCGAGTGGAAATTAAATGAGGGCGAGTGGAAATGCATACGCAGGCAGCACAATAAATTATTTCATGCTGCGTATTCCAGCGGTGCCACCGTTCAGCCCCCCCCTTCCCCAGGCTGCACAGTGGCAGGGATCAGCTGCCTAACCTGACCAAGCTTGTCTCGGTCACTGGCAGGGGGGTGGAGAAGAGCTTCCCTGCCTCCTCGCTCTGCTCACAATGGGATCTGGTGACTGGGTATACATGTATCTGGGGTCTGATGTCTGGGTGTTAAAGTTATTTTTATAACTTTATTCTAAATAAAGCCTTTAACAGTGTAATTTCATAAGATAATTTAAGTGGGTGTGTTTAGGGGCAGAGTTAAGGGCTGGGTAGGGGTTAGGTGGAGCAACTGGTGGCGAGTAACTCTTATGTCCTGGTTAGTAGCTTGGGACTTGAAATTTTGAACCCTGTAAAAGGAATGTATATTTATTAACTAGCCATAAATGCTGTAAGTATAATGCCAACGCGTTTCGCCCTGGCATATTGTGACTGTTTCATGACTAAAAGTTGACAGTACGCACACAATTAAAACAGATAAAGCAGTAAAATAAATGCTTATAATCAGGAAATAAAGCTTGCTTAAAAGCCCTGAAGAAGTCACAGTATGGGGCACAGAAACACATTGGCGTATCTATATTTACAGCTTTTCTGGCTATTTAATAAATATACTTACTTTTGTTTGCCTGGACCCCTATGAAAGGAACTGGATAGTAATTCGTATTGGTTATAGGTATATATTTTCCTTATTTGCTTAATCAGGACTGGGCCCAGAATTTATTCCCAAACTAATTGTTTAATTCATAAGATTTCCTGATTTTACAATTTGGAAACAAAATCCACTTTGCTAAATAACCTATTAATTTATTAAGTATGCGGTGAGGAGAGGTCCGACTTGTTCCTTTTCCCCAGGATTTTTTTTACTAGATTACATTTTCCATCTAAATCCAAGTATTACAGACAAAGGTACACACCACATGTCAAGCCTGCATTTTCACATGAAAGGCGCTTTATAGTTCATACCATGTCAGAGCCTCCATTTAATCCTATATCTACTTACACATGGATTTACATTTATTGTATTTCCACCGGGCAATTGATATTTGTCTAGATTAGTAGACATTTATAAAATAATATGTGCCAAGTATTATGCTCCAGAGCTTGAGGAAAGGAGACATTATGGATGTTTTGGCCGATGTTCTTCGTTTGGAATCTCCGTGTAATTTTACCAACAATGATATTACAGAGGGAGCAGAATATGGGAGGATGAAGGAGAAACACAGCCTTCACAACCCCCCCCCCCCCACCCGCTGCTTGTTACTGTACAAGACTATGGATTTTGTACTGCATTTTCACCACACAAAACCCCCCCAATAAAGTGTACATAAAAAATATTATGCAAAAGCCTCCAAAGTTACAAATCATTGACCTTAGTACAAAGTACCAAATTTCCTGTTCCAGTATTAATCACTTTCAATTACTGATGACACGGGTGAAGATAAAGCATTCCAGAATGATGTGGAAGTTAAAAGAACCATTCATGGTCTAGATGATAATCTCTGATCACATGGAATCGTTTTTTGGGCACTTCTCTACGAGGCGCATCCTACCATGAATCATAAGACATGACAAACAATTGGGTTTATTGAAAATTCAGCCCCAGCCAATGATGACAAGAATTGAGGGGGAGATTTGTGTATTTTTTCAGATGAGATCTCATGGATAAAGAGATTCATTGAAGCTATACCTGTGAGGCCCTGCAAATAGATTCATCTGTAAAACAAAGGAACGAGCATCAGGAATTCTGGATAAGGATGGAGGTTTCTGTGTTTGTGATACATTCCACTTATTTTGCATTATTGGCTCGCTGACAGTTTATTACAGAGCACCACAGACTCTGACAATACGATAAATATACAATGCAAAGCAAATCAAACTACTATTACAAGCGTAAAAGAACATTTTACCCAATATAATGTATATTTTTATATTATGATTATCCTCTAACAGCACAATGACGGTTAGGGGTCTAAGTTTACAAGGAAGGCTTCAGTGCACTCAATGTACCGTTCCAAGGATAAAACCATTTATGTATCCAGTGGGTTAGTCTGACGTAGAGGTGTGCATAATATGGCATGGACAAATGGTGGGACCAGATTCCCATACTTTGCTGTGTAGTTACTAGCAGGGTTATTCAGAGATCGTGAAAATCAGGAGAATGACTGGAGAATGAAAAATTCTAGGTCAAAATAGCCGATTTGGAAAGTGAGATGAAAGGGAGAATTTTTCTGGTTTGGCTATTTTGACCTAGAATTTTTCATTCTCCAGTCATTCTCCTGCTTTTCATGCTCTCTGAAGAACCCTGTATGTGTTTTTATCCTTAAATGATTACTTTGTGTTCTGAGCCCTTCTTGAGCTACATTTTTCACCACCTCTAGTTAATACATGTTCTGGCTTGTGCTTCTCAAATTCTGCCCCTCCCCTTTTCTAAAAAATTAATAAAAAAAATTAATCCAGAAATATTTTTTTAAGCTTTGACCTTTTGTACTCACATCGATATGTGGGTGAAGTTTAATAAGGAAATGTTTCCTCTTGAAGCTCAGCTTCCTAATGTTAGCCCAGTTGAAGGTGTTGATCTTGGTGCTACCCTGCATCATGATAAGGAGGACATCAGTGAAGAGTAACAAATTGCGAGCACAGGATTCAGAATATTGACTGGAAGCAAATATAATCAGTGAGAGCTCATTGCATTCTTGGATTACTGGTTTAAGAGTTCAAAAGATATAGGACGTCTCTCTGCAGCGCACAAAAAACACATCTCTCTGCAGCGCACAGACACCATCAGTCAACACTGCAATGTCAAACAAAGGGTTACCAGGTCCTAAAGACACCCGAGGCTTCCGCCCAAAGCATGGAAATGTCATGGTCAAATATAACTTTTCTATCTTTACTCAGATCAATTTCAGTCACATAATCATCACAATTTCACTCACTCAATACATATATACAACACAATACACACAAAAATCAGTCTCAACAGACACACACACACACTCAATGCACAAAAATACGTATCTGGTCAGCGCGAAATAAACGCAAGGGGACTCGGATGGTTTCTCAGATGACGTCACCAACAATGGTACATAATGGTATGAAAAACACAAAAAGACAAAAAACTAAGTGCAGTGGAATAACAGGTGAATGGATGATATCTATTTTCTTATGGTTAATCAACTCACAAACAAAGAGCCCAGTCACTGGCTCTGAGTGGATCACCGCCTCTGGGTTGTTTATCTGGAATAACTTCTCAGGTAACCCACTCCTTAGTATTGGAGACTCTTCATCACATCCATTAAAGATGGGAAAGAAAGAAGGAAACACAATCTTGTGTATAGATGACTTGATCTTGTATAGTATAAAACAATTGCCGTTCCGGCGAAACGCGTTCTGGACCCACAGTCTAGTTTTGTTTTATGTCATATATTAAATTTTACTAAGAGCCATTTCTGCATGTTTTGGTCTTTATTGGGTTTGACCTACGAAACCCATATGCCTTCCGTCCTGAGCTTGGAATAGCTCCACCAAATGTGAGTTCCCACTTGCAATTGTTTTATACTATACAAGATCAAGTCAGATATACACAAGATTGTGTTTCCTTCTTTCTTTCCCATCTTTAATGGATGTGATGAAGAGTCTCCAATACTAAGGAGTGGGTTACCTGAGAAGTTGTTCCAGATAAACAACCCAGAGGCGGTGATCTACTCAGAGCCAGTGACTGGGCTCTTCGTTTGTGAGTTGATTAACCATAAGAAAATAGATATCATCCATTCACCTGTTATTCCACTGCACTTAGTTTTTTGTCTTTCTTTTGTGTTTTTCATACCATTATGTACCATTGTTGGTGACGTCATCTGAGAAACCATCCGAGTCCCCTTGCGTTTATTTCGCGCTGACCAGATACGTATTTTTGTGCATTTCGTTTCTTGGTTTGGGGGAAACCACTTATCTGGTTTGGCTGGGCATTCGGAGGTCATACTGTGGGCGCTTACAATTCTTCCTTCCATACACACACACACTCGCTCCCTTTTTCCAGTGCTGGTTCTCTCCATTAGTGGAGAAGAGATTCACAAAGACAGACAAAACCACAGAGACGATGACAAAATCACACAAACACACACAGCCATACACATGCTGATACTGACAGAAAGGATAAACACTGTTACATGGATAAAAGAGGTTGTGCTCCTCCCCAGCCCCCACTCACTGGCTGTGCGTAATTACGCTTGTAGCGCCTGAAGATGTGTGAGCTGGGCTGGATGCATTTGGTGGTTGCAGCCGCCCCATCGGGGAATAGGCGCGACCCCACCCCTCCTATTCCATGGCTGCCGTTACGATAACTACCCGAGATGCTATACACAATAACTCCAGAAGTTATCTTTATGTCGGGAATTGCTATTCCACCCTTAGTGCAACCTGTGCTTGCGTCTGCAGCATAGCACATCCCTACTGTAAATTAGCATCTCCTATACTTTGTATAAGAGGTGTTAAATTGTGCCTTGTTCTTCTAATCCAGTGTTTCCCAAAACTGTCCTCAGGACCCGCTGACGCGCCAGGTTTGCCATATGGCTGGAGCACAGTACAGGTGATATGATTTGCTGCTCAGTGATTGCAGGATTCAGTCTGCATTTCCCCCAAGGTGATCTGTAAAATCTGGCCTGGTTGAGGGTCCCGAGGACAGGTTTGGGAAACACTGCTCTAATCCAATCTGCCAGTATAACACTAATATAGCACATACCATCTCTCTTTTACAGCACCCATTCCAGGGTAAGTAAAATCTGCTTGCACAGATGTACTTACCGTTTCCCTTTTTGGGGCAGCCATGGAATAGGGTCATATGGAGAAGTGGTGCAGGAACATGGCCAGAAGGCTTCTTGCAACAGGGTGTGTGGCAAACAATCTCTCTGGCCCATTGGGAGACTAAGAGGACCTGCTCCCCTTATCACTGTACCACCAGCCTCCCAAGGGAAAGATTTTTTTTTTTAACATGATGACCATGTCCCTGACCTGAGAGTTGCCTCTATGCCCACCCCTAGCAACACCAGGAATTTCAAGCCATAGCCCCTCTCCACCACTTATCCGATTTTTATAAATAACCGATTACAATGTGTTGCACATATCCACTTGTTTCCCATGACAGATTCACACTTGGGGCTCACCCAGCTGAGCTGACACACAGCATGTTTGTTTGTATGTTATAGACAAGTGCAGGCAGGAAAAATTTGTTTCCTTCCAGACAGAAGTTTTCGTCAGAAATGGAATTTTGTTTTATATGGATTAGTTTAGTCCAACATTTCGTTTTATATTTCGGAACGACTAAAAGCCATTTTCAGCACCACCGACATGGACAGCGAAATAGAGGAATCATTCAAAGGTTCTCTATGGGACAATTTCGATGCTACCGTACTGTGTCAAACTGCACCGTATTTCCCTGTCAATTGGCTTGTGGTGCTGAATCTAATGGATTCAGCACCACAGGACAATTGACAATGAAATACAATGCAGTACGGCGGCAGCGAAATTATCCCATAGAGATCCATTGAATGATTCCTCTATATATAAACTGCTACAGTGCGGCGAAATGCACCGTATTTCACTGTCAATTTCTGGTGGTGCTGAATCCATCCAAAACGATTCGTTATATCAGTTAGTTTCAGATTATGCGGCTCTGCGATTCGTATTTTGGAAGTACATCAGAACTAAGAATCGCCGACGTTTCGGACAAAATGCAATTTGTATGAGAACAATTGCACACGTCTAGTATTTTACCCGAAATACCAGGACTCCCATATGTGCTATAGCAATGTTGATTTGCAGGTCCTCTCCATCGATCGCCGGGCATGGCCTGATACCATACATATCCAGCTTTCTGGCAATGTCCAGCAACTGCATGTCTGATTCAGCAGGAGACTTCCCTCTGATGACACAGAAAATAAAAATACATCAGCGGAGACGTCATGTTAATAACAAAGGCAACATGCACAACCATTTATAAAAAAACTACTTCTCATGCCTGAGTGTTCACGGATCCATGAGGGGTCAACCTCAGGTACACCAAACGAAGAAAAAAGGACTGCAGGTATTCCAGATTTAAGAACAATGGACACATTTAATGGGGTACTGTCAATGTTTCTGTTGTACCTTTTACTTGAGAAATGCTGGAATGCAGCTGTAACATTGCTGGTGTCCCATTAAAAGGGAGTGCTTGGAGTCCTTTCTACATCATGCCATGATTGAACATACAGAAAGCAGGCGTGCTTCCACATGAGCAGAAATAAATCACGTAAAGCATGGAAACCAGAGTAATAAACTCACAAATTAGCACACACAACACTGTTGATTTGTACATTCACTAACCCATGGGGTCATAGTACTATCAACTGCAACATGATCCAGAGCACAATGCTTCCCTTCAACACCAAACTAACAGGTCTATTCAAAGAAAGGTAAAACTCAGGAGAATGACTGAAGAACTGAAAATCCTACGTCAAAATAGCCAAACCAGAAAAATTCTCCCATTTATCTCGGCTATTTGGTCTAGATTGTTCTCTTCTCCTGCCACTTCTCCTGGTTTTCACCTTTCTCTGAATAACCCTGAATGTATTTTATCGTCAATAACAAACAATACCAGGGGTTCTATTCATTTAGGTTCACCTACTAGAATGTTGATGTTTATTCAGGTCCTGTTCTAGGAAGTATGGATTAGTGGTACATACAGTTGCAAGAAAAAGAATGTGAACCCTTTGGGATTACGTGGAGTTTTACATGAATTGGTCATAAAATGTGCTCTGATCTTCATCTAAGTCACAACAATTTGAAACACACAGTCTGCTTAAAATATTACAACACAAACATTATATGTTTTCATGTGTTTATTGAACATAACATGTAAACATTCACAGTGCAGGGTGGAAAAAGTATGTGAACCCCTAGCCTAATGACTTCTCCAAGAGCTAATTGGAGCCAGGAGTGAGCCATTCTTGAGTCCAATCAGTGTGATATTATTGGATGTGTTGCTGAAAGCTGTCCTGCCCTTTAAAAACACACACCAGTTTTGGGTTTACTGGTTTCAAGAAGCACTGCCTGATGTGAACCATGCCTCGCAGAAAAGAGCTCTCAGAAGACCTATGATCAAGAATTGTTGACTTGCATGAAGCTGGAAAGGGTTACAAAAGTATCTCCAAAAGCCTTGATGTTCATGTGTCCACGGTAAGACAGACGGTCTACAAATGGAGAAAGTTCAGTACTGTTGCTACTCTCCCTAGGCGTGGTCGTCCTGTAAAGATGACTGCAAGAGCACAGCGCAGAATGCTTAATGAGGTAAAGAAGAATCCTAGAGTGTCAGCTAAAGACTTACAGAAATCTCTGGCACATGCTAACATTTTTGTTGACACACCTACAATAAGGAAAACATTAAACAAGAATGGAGTACATGGGAGGACACCACGGAGGAAGCCATTGCTGTCCAAAAAGAATATTGCAGCACGTTTGAAGTTTGCAAAAGAGCACCTGGATGTTCTACAGCACTACTGGCAAAATATTCTGTGGACAGATGAAACCAAAATTGAGTTGTTTGAAAAAAACACACAACACTCTCAGGGTTATTCAGAGAGCGTGAAAAGCAGGAGAATGACTGGAGAATGAAAAATTCTGGGTCAAAATAGCCGATTTGGAAATTGTGATGAAAGGGAGAATTTTTCTGGTTTGGCTATTTTAACCTAGAATTTTTCATTCTCCAGTCATTCTCCAGCCATTCCCCTGCTTTTCACGCTCTCTGAATAACCCTGTATGTGTGGAGAAAAAAAGGCACAGCACACCAACATCAAAACCTCATCCCCACTGTAAAACATGGCGGAGGGAGCATCATGGTTTGGGGCTGCTTTGCTGCCTCAGGGCCTGGACGGATTGTTGTCATTGATGGAAAAATTAATTCCAGAGTTTATCAAGACATTTTGCAGGAAAACGTAAGACCATCTGTCCGTCAACTGAAGCTCCGCAGAGGATGGGTGATGCAACAGGACAATGACCCAAAGCATACAAGTAATTCAACAAAAGAATAGCTTCAACAAAACAAAATACGCCTTCTGGAGTGGCCCAGTCAGAGTCCTGACCTCAACCCGATTGAAATGCTGTGGCATGACCTTAAGAGAGCGATTCACACCAGACATCCCAAGAATATTGCTACACTGAAACAATTTTGTGAAGAGGAGTGGTCCAAAATTACTCCAGACCGTTGTGCAGGCTTGATCTGCAACTACAGGAAACGTTTGGTTGAGGTTATTGCTGCCAAAGGAGGGTCAACCAGTTATTAAGTCCAAAGGTTCACATACTTTTTCCACCCTGCACTGTGAATGTTTACATGTTATGTTCCATAAAAATATGAAAACATATGTTTGTGTTGTATTATTTTAAGCAGACTGTGTTTTTCAAATTGTTGTGACTTAGATGAAGATCAGACCACATTTTATGACCAATTCATGCAAAACTCCACGTAATCCCAAAGGGTTCACATACTTTGTCTTGCAACTGTACCATTATTAGCCAGTTGGAGACACCAGATTAAAGGTTGTGTTTTATTCTTTACATTTTTACTATTTGTACATGGAGTTCGTATTCAGGTATATTCCCTTGGATTGATTTTCTGCAGCATTATGTCTAAATTGAAGTAGTTATATATTTCGGTAATATCTGACCCATACAATGGGGCTATACACCTCATAATGTAATAATTAGTTGTTTATTATTTAATTAAATTACTCGCGATGCAATAGACCAAGAACAGACACCACTGGCTGCTATCCCATCCGTGTCAGTAACAGGCAGCCGGTACACGTAACTATTGGTGTTAACATGGCTACTTTACTAGCGAGCTTGAATTCCAACAGCAGGAGTAGCTACACAGTATTGGGAGTGTGTGCCACTGCTGCTATAGTCTACTGGATTCCAATTATGCAAAGAACCACTGCCAGTAAGGAGCTTCTGGACCAATAGGATGGATGATTTCTTCAATACCCCGGCTTTTCTGAAGAGTTTCCATTGTGAATGTTTGTTTTAATGCCCTCCCAAGAAAACTAACCATAGGTCTTTCTGATAAATCGGTTTGAGGTTAGGATGATCAACGCTTACCGTTACAGACAGAAAGGGTTAGTGGTAATTGCTCTCATTAAAAGAACCAATGGTCTGACACCAAGAAGAAAGCAGAACTGCTGGAAACATTTAGCGTCGGAATATCAGAACAAAGAAGAACCAACAATTAATAAAAAAATCTGCCACTCTTCAATATTAATTTTATTACTCAGCAAAAGAAAAACAACTTTTTTGACCCTGACGTCAGGGTCGAAAAAGTCATTTTTCTTGTGCTAAGGAATAAAATCCATCATTAATATTGAAGAGTGCCGGATTTATTTATTGTTGGACGTTACTGGATTTGGAAGTGGATCCATTCTGGCACAAAACAAGCGGTGAGCAGTATCTAGAACCATTGCTAGAACAAAGAAGAAGACACAAACACACATCGGATAGAATCATTACGTTGGTCTAATGTTTCCAACACACGCATCCCTTGTGGAATCCTCGCTTCTACAGAGCAATATACTGCGAGATGGGCGTGTGGATCAAAACAGTCAATGCATTAGCAAATCAACTCAGCGGAATAATTAACATACATATTTAATGAATGTGATAATTGAATTTCTTGATTGCGAGTAATGAAGAGCACTGCGAAAGGTGGACCCTCTCTGTCCATGCAGGATGTAAGAATATCACTGAATACAGGACAGAGGTCCAAATCACATAGAAATTAAAAATGTACCAGAATATATATATTTTTTTGTTATGAATACTACAAAATTAGTCAGTCTATGGAAAAATAATAAATACTCTAAGACAGGGCTGTCAGACTCGCGCCCCCCCCCCCCCCCAGATGTTGATGCTTACAATTCCCGGCTGGGTGGAGTAGAGGTAATGTCACTGCTCTACATGGAGATGAGCCTGTGGAGTCATGGGTTCGATCCCAGCGAGCAACCTCTCCAGTAAGTGTCCTTGGCAAGACACCTAATGGTACATACTCGCCACCCAGGATATACTTGAAAACGAGAGAAATATCAATGTATCCTTCCTGGTAAAATCCTTTCTCAAAAAAAATATTTTAAAGCAATAGATTGCCAGGAAATCATGGGACTTGTAGTTCAGAAACATCTGGGGGCCTGGAGTTTGACCGCCTTGCTCTAAGACAGTGGTTTCCAACCGCGGTCCTCAAGTACCCCTAACAGGCCACGTTTGCCAGATATCTGAAGCACAGCACAGGTGATATGATTTTCTACTCCGTGACTGCAGGATTCAGTCTGCATTTCCCCAAGGGAATCCTTAAAATCTGGCTTGTTAGGGGCACTTGAGGACCACAGTTAGGAACCACTGCTCTAAGAGATTCCCTCAGTTGCCATAATACAGGTCATACATATAGAAGTGAAGGAAAGGGGGGGTGTGAGGATCCTGAGGACGAGCAACAGTACTAGTGGCCTGCTCTATGGTGGGTGCCCGCTCAGGTCTCGCAAGGTTTTAGCTTGCGTGTGCCATTACAGGGATGAATGCTCTCACCCAATGAGGGTGGCCAGTACTGACTGCCAAGGACGTCATCCCTGCACGAGAGGTGCAGCAACCCCCGACGATCGTTTCGGCCTTGTTAGGCCTTGTCAGGAGGGTATAGCTGACACCCCTCTAGGCACATCAAGCAAAGGGTCCACGTCTGGATGACCCTGTATACTTATAGTGCACACATTATTTCTTCGTTATGATCATCTCAAACATTTAGCATTCGTCTCCTGGATCATGGATCCACTTACATGTGGCGCTGGTAATACTTCAGGATCTTGTTGTCTAGATATTCTTGGTTTGGCATATATTGGTTTTGTTCTAGGTGATTTCTGGCCGCGTCGTCGTCATAATCCCCCAGTTCTGCTGCATTAAAACACAGTAGCAAACATTTATTTCCTTGCTATATAATACGTGTAAGGAACATAATGGTGCATGCCAGAACAGGTAATCGGCTATTCGGGATGGTAGGAGACCACACGATTCCAAACATGTCTGAAAATAAACAGGGACTGGGGGCAGTGGGGGTGTCTTTAAAATGCAATTAGCGCCACTGTCCCAATACTATACAGTATATTTCTCAAATATATAGGGCTGTATGGCAGCAGATAGAAAGGGGTGGAGAGGGAATCTGTATAAACTATATAGAATAACTAATTGTATAGAATAAACACGTGGTAGGGAAGATTTAAAAAGAATACCATGATGCGTTAACATAGGCAACCAGTGACTCCTTCTCTTCCGCATAAATTAAAAGTCTATTCAATAAAGGTGAAACTCGGGAGAATTGGCAGGAGAAGTGAAAAATCCAGGTCAAAATGGCCAAACCAGAAAAATCCTCCCATTTATCTCACTTTCCATAATGGCTATCTGGTCTAGATTATTCTCTTCTCCTGACAGTTCTCCAGAGGTTCACCTTTTAGTGAACAGACCTGATAGGCTACAATCAAAGATCTGCGTTCGGCAAAGATACTGTAAAAAAACCATAGTCCTACCACCACATATACAATCTCAAAAGACTCTTAAATGATTATGAAAGGCAAGATTATGAAAAGGAGAAAAAGCCAATACAGCGAGCCGCTAACCGGTAAATGTGACGCGAGACATTAACCCTTAGTGACATCCTATTACCAGCTCTAGTATGATCGAGCTGCTATCTTACACGTTTGACGCATAATAATTAGAAGCCGTAAACAGATGCCAACAGTGGTGATGTGCCGCACAACTGGTATCATCTCCCTGAGTTCATAGGAATCCATGAAGACCGGTGCAAGTCCTGCACAAGCTCATGGAAATGGGGTTTATCAGCAAAAGGTACACCCGGAACTAGGTGTTCAGAGTTTAGAGCTGCAAACGTCAAGCGAAAGCAATGGATCACATCATTCTCTACGTCCCAGGACCAGAGCCGAGTATAGATTTTTTTATTTGTATTCTTTTTCTTTGTGAAGTTCATTTGCAAATCTCAGGCTAGGGTCAGACTAACGCATTTTTCGCGTTGTCCGTGAAAAAGTGCGTTCGAACGAATGGACGTATTTTTTCACGGAATATGCAATAGCGGTCATACGATGCGCATTTTCGCCGTGATTTTGTACGGATATTCAATAAAACACTTTTTGCGTCTGGACGTTAAGTTGGCCGGACATTAGCAGCGTCTGACGTCTCCTAATCACACACTCCGCTAGTGGACGCAGCGCACTCTGTACGTCAGTACTAGCGGTATCACGTTCTCGAAAAAATGCGTTCGTTTGCCGCTTGCGTTGTGCAGCCGGACTTTCGTGCGGCCGTTCTTCGTATGCTGCCCGTCATTGGACGTCATTTGCTGCTAGCACAGCCGTGATTTAGTGCGGATAAACGCACGTTAATACTGCGTTAGTCTGACCTTAGCCTTAATTAACACCAGATTCTGAACACAGGTACTTTCATAAAAAAAAAAATAATAATAATAAAAAGACACCAACTGGACCGGAGACTATAAAACCACCTTGGAATCACTTGCGATTCTTCAGGGCCGCAATTTAGCGCCTTCCTAATTGAGGGATTGGACGCGTTCATTTACATTCACCAAAATAACAGCTGAACCCAAAGCAAAGTTTGGAATAGCTGGGGAGCAGATATGATTAATGAGACACTAATTAACAGGAACAGCTCATTTCAATTAGGGCCCATCACAGTTTGCTATATTTTCAGGGTAACACAGCCATGTGAAATGCTCTGTGTATATGAAGACATGTGTTTTTTTTAATATATATATATATACACATACTCACATTGCAGAACATAAGAGGCCATTAAAGCAGCACTATTGTCGTTGCAGGTTAACCTCCCAGAGGCCAAATCCTTCTTGATCTGGAGCGCAAAGAGGTACCTGGGAATTCAAGGGTTGAAAAAGTGAGGTTAATCTAATGCCAAAAATTGCACACCTTGGTTAGGTTTTAATAAATGCATAATGTGTGAGCATGAGTGTCACACACCTGTGTGTGTGTGTGTGTGTGTATATTAGGATAGCTTTCTTAGTCATTGATTGGATGCAGGATACTTGTCCCTAAAACAAACTTTAGAATATTACAGGTTTTAGGTAATTGGACAGTTCAATTTTAAACCGAACGTCATGTGATATTTCTCCTCTATTAGATCTGAATCCGTCACGTGTCTGTAATATATGCAAGTAAGCAATAAATGCAAATAGGCATATAATTGTTCTTCAATATTTCATCATCGTTTAAGTAATCATGTAATTAAAAGCATCACAAAGTGATCAAGTATCTTGGGAAGACATGCTTTTGTTCTATATAAAGTAGAACATCACAAAGTGATCAAATATCTTCCCAAGTCTAATTTATTTTACGAGGTAACAGAAATGGAAATATATAAATATTTATAAAGTATTTTACCAGGAAGGATACATTGAGATTACTCTCGTTTTCAAGTATGTCCTGGGTTCAAGAACATTGAATGGTTTCAGTAGGTACAGAAATACAAAGTGATAAAATGCAAGATATTAAAAAACAAAACACAAATATACAGATTAACAGAAAATAAATATGTAGGAAATATACTATGTTAAACATATATATAGGTTAGGGTTGCCATGATGAGAGTATTTTTGAAAGTAAAATAACTACCTGGTCAACTCTCCCTGCAGCAGTCCTGGATCTACCAGGAAGAATTTCACCATGAACTTGAAGATAGTTTCCTTGGGATCTTAAAAAACAGCAACACTTCATATTAAAATTGTTTATAGAGCGCCAAACTATTTCGCAGCGCTGCACGCGTGGAACAAACAAACAAAATAAAGAAGTTTGAAAGAAAGAACAATAAAGAACCCTGCTCAAGAGCTTACAATCTAAGAGGAGTGGGGTGACACACGGAGGTGAATATGATGCTTAATATTTTGAATGGGGGCTGTGTGGGTTATAGATCAGGAAAGCTGCAATGGAGGGTTATGGGGTGAGCTGATATTTAATAGAAATAATAATTAAATATGACAAAAGTAAGAAAATTATTGCATAAAAATTTCCATTTGCAAAACACAAGTTTTGGGCCCCAGTTTTTAGGTTTCTATCCACATTTATTTAGAATTATTTTCAATGAGTGAACTTTCAGTTATTGAGACTTACTCTTCACTTGTTTTGTAATTGGCTTCAGAAGTCCAAGCCACATCTGCAAAGACAGCACAGATCCACAGTCAAATACAATGATGCGGTTTTGCATCTTTCCGACTGGAATTTGCTTTGGATTAACCTTTTTATCCAACTTTGCTATTCTTTACAATAAAAATGCATTAAAATGTGTGGAAATAATAAAAGAGGTCCTATAAACAAAACAATAAAAAGGTCTTTAAAGAATGAAATTTTTTTTACAAAAATGGGAATCAAAGACTTTTTGCTGAAGCTGAGAAGAGTAAAAAAGTGACTATAAACTATAACACCAATATGCAAGGTTTTGTTGTTTTGAAATGAATAGGTGTATCTGAATGGATTTCTGGCGCAGATTCCGAAAATGACCTTCAAAATTCCGTATCACGTCAAGTTTTTTCACAAATGACGAAAATGTGAAAATTTAAAACAACGTTTCATGAATGGTCTTTGTGCGGGGATTTCAAGGTGATTGGAAAATAGCTCGGCCAACAAGCAGGCTACACCAAATTTCCTTGCTTTTTGTGTGAATGGGACTCCAGAGCAAGGACGGAACATTGGGTTCGGCAGCAGAGGCCAGTCAGAAGTACATTCACACCTGGCGAAAAAAAAACATCGTTTCACTTCCACTGGTTGATCCCTCGAAAATACTGTTGCCACCTTTACACATCAAACTTGACTTAATGAAGCAATTCGTGACAGCTTTAAGCAGGGACTTTCAGTATCTTGGTGGTAAGTTTCCATCAATCACGTCTGAAAAAATTAAAGCTGGCATTTTCATAGGCCCTCAAATACGAAAATTAATGGCAGACAACATATTCGAGGAAACCATGAGTGAGTACGAATTGCGAGCATGGACTGCATTCAGAAATGACGTACACAACTTTTTGGGGAACACGAAGGCTTCAAATTACACCACTTTAGTCGAGGATATGCTGGAATCCTATGAACTGCTTGGTTGCAACATGAGCGTCAAAGTTCACTTTTTATTTTTATTTAAAAATTTTATTTTGAAAAAGCGACATCAAGAAAATACACAGTATGAGATGAAGGCCACGCAGGGACAAAAACAAATTCCGCAGTAGGGTACCTCAAAATTAGTCAACATATAAGACGAAATGAAGTCCATGTAGGACCAAATTCAGATTCCTCAGTAAGTTATTGCAGAATGAGTCAACTTATAGGCAACAATATAGATATTACAAATATGTCCGACTACAAGAAAAAGGGGTGTGGGTAACAGTGAAATAATAAAATAAAAAAAATAATAAAAAATAAAACAAAATAAAAAAATCCGTAAGTACCAGAGAAGGGGGGGCTAATGAAGTCACATGGAACAGCAGAAGGAGTACAGAACACCTGGCTGGGGAGGGAGGGAAAGGAGAGGAAGAAAAAAAAAAAGTTGTGAGGGGAACTACCCAAAGAACGTGACGTTCCAGGCTCGCCCCGGATATCCGAAGGATGACCGGGGGCCATGGAAGAGGCTACAGGGCCGGGGTTCCTGGGGCTACGAGAGACGGCGAGAGCCATGGTGGCCATCTCAGCGGCTCGCCCAGGAGCATCCAGTGTTTCGCCCGTAAAAATAATAATAAAAAAGGGGGGAGGGGTAAAAGCCAAATATCCTGAGAACTCTGCAGTTCTGTAAAGTCATAACCCAGGGTCAAATATCAAGGTCCGTAGGAAACTGAAAGTCCAATACAGAAAACAATTCACTAATAATAATGAAAGTAAAAACAGGAGTGGGAGAATAATAATAAAAGGGGCAGTAAGGAGAAAAGGAAAGAAAAAAGGGCAGCTCTCTCAGCCCGGATCGGTGAACATAGGTTCAGCAGCCACGTCAGTAAAGATCCCAGGGTCAGCCGAGCCGCTCGTACTCGGGGACATCTGACCCAATTTGGCAAACAAAAGCCAAGCCTCGGCCAGCGTACCAACCACATGAGACACTCCGTCATGTTGGAGAGCAAGAGTGCCGGAGACTCCCCAACTGTAGCGAACCCCTGCTGCCCTCAACGCAGCCGTGACCTCGCGGAACCGTCGTCTCGCCATTAAAGTAAAAAAAGGTAAGTCATGGAAAAGAGACATGGACTTATTTTCGAAGACAAAAGGAGCACGGGCCACTGGCAGAGACATCAGTGTCCCTTTAACTGAAAGGTCCCGCAGCACAGCAAGAACATCTCTCGGAGCCTCCGATGGTGCCGCGGCAGCCTTCCGCAGGCGAACAGCCGACATGATCATCTGAGAGTCAGAGTCTGGGAGAGCCAGGAGGTGACGGACCATACGATGCAGAAAATCCAGCAGGTCAGCAGAAGGTACAGACTCAGGTACCCCCCGTATCCTGGACATTTCATCTGCGGTGACGTGCCTCCAGCAATTCCACAGCTGCAGTGAGGTGAGTTACCTGGTCCTGAAGTGCTGCAACCTGTACAGCCTGACGGGACCGCTCAACCGCCGCTCCATCCACTTGAGTTTGCACGGCATCCACTTGCACTATGAAAGCAGCGACATCCTCACGAATAGCGTGGACGTCTGCCATCCAGAACTCCCGCAACTCCTTTAACTCCGCAAACAGATGGCTGATATCTCCCTTTGTAGAAGGCCTGGTGTCAGCAGAAAGATCCTCCTGAGGTACGGTAAGCCGCTTATCAGGGGGCACTTCCACAGCTGGTGGGCAGCACACAGGGGACTGTCCAGCGCTGGATGGTCCCAATACCTGGTTCAAAGAGACGGCTTCAGGCTGGGAGGGATCATGCTGATGTCCGAGGCTGCCGCTCATGGACAACTGGATGTCTCTTTGGCGCGGACCCTCTGCCTGGCCAGCACCCTTTCCCGTCTTTTTCACCATCTGTATCTTCGGGTTAGAGGGGGACCTACCAGAAGGGAGAATGTCTCTCAGCACGGCCGGAGCAAGGATGAATAGGCCCAAGATGGCCGCCGCACACAGATAGCCGAGGTAGGCCCAAAGTCACCGCACTCCAAGATCCCCACCCAGAGCGACTCAGCAAGATCCCGGACCGAGTCAGAGGGCTGTAGGGACCTCCTGTCACCGTCTAGTAGTTTCAAAACCGATGAGGGATCACCAAAATAGGTCACATAAACGTCTATGGTCGAGGAGCTCCTCAGAACGTGACCTTCCTCGCCGGCAGTTAGCTCCACCCCCAAAGTTCACTTTCTTCATGCTCATCTAAATTACTTTCCTAACAATCTTGGTGATTTTTCAGAAGAACATAGCGAGCGATTACATCAGGATATTAAAGTGATGGAAAAGAGATAACAAGGAAAGTGGACAGTACATATGATGGCCGACTATTGTTGGATGTTGAACAGAGACTGTACGGACGCACACCGAAGACAATCCAAAAAGAGGACGTTTGAAGGGGAGCCCAGTGGCGAATGTTAGGTATGTTTGCTTTTGAATATGTATTTATGTTTATCTATTCCTTAAACAATCATTCCGCCCCTCCAGAGAACATTTTCACACGTTACAAACGTTGCCATATAGCAATGTCGTTAAAAAATAAAGTTTTTTTAAATTTTCACATTTCCATCATTTGTGAAAAAACCTGATGTGATACGGAATTTGGAAGGTCATTTTCGGAATCTGCGCAAAAAATCCATTCAGATACACCTATTCATTTGTAAACAACAGAAAAAGGTTGAAAAATTGCAGATCAGAGTAATATTTCTTTAAACATGTCGAACTGAATCACTGAAAAGCTGGTAATTTCACTGACATTTATGTGCAGTTCGGCATTCTCCGTGAGTAGATTAATCGTTACTTCTCTATGGGACAAGTTCGCCGTCACAAAATTGCACTGTATGGTGAAATTCACTGTTGGGTGCCATTCGGTGGCAAGTTTGCCGCTCTTTGAATAAGCCCTTCGTGCCTTTTCTAGCGTTATATCTTACAAAGAAAACCACCAAGATCTATTTTAGTGAAATACTCATAAAACTGAACACATGTCAAATTCCTGATACAAAAATAAATATGATATAAAGCTCACATGTTCCTTTTAACGGCACAAGATATTTGACAATGACCCAAGAAGCAGCAAGACATTCATTTGCCCTCCAGTTATACAAAGGCCTTTCACTTACTTGGTGTCCTGAGTGATTTCTGTATTCTAAACCAAAGTATTCTTTCTCCATTAGGTTGAGATGACTGCAGCTCATGTTAAATAATTCCTTTCCCAGAGCTTTTTGCTACGGAAATCAATTTGAAAATAAAACAAGAACCAGTGATTAGAGAACAGCAGGTACATTCATGTTACAGGACAAGAACACATAACCTGAAACATGGACAAACATTAAACACTATAACCACCCACTAATAGGATTATAGGGGGAACCGTAGTCCCACAACTATGTCCCCACATTGTTTCAAGGCAAAAATGATGTCTATTATGGATGCCCCTTCAATATTTTTCCAGAAGGTACAACAATAGGCATTTGGATGTAAAGTGAAATGGTACAAGTGGCATATCTTGCCAGAAACAGATGGGAGTCCAGGTGGTTGGGTAAGTCAAATAGGTAGACAGGAAGAAGGTGCAGTCACCACATTTACCCACCAGCAGACTGAGGTCCTGGTTGAGAGGATGTTCAGGGTATCTCTCAGGCAGCAGAATGTGGTTCGGGGCAAAGTTAATTTTGTCGACTAATAATTTTTGTCAAAGACTTCATTGACTACATTTATTTGTACCGGCTGGGTGGAGTAGAGGTAACATCACTGCTCTGCGTGGAGTGAGCCTAGGCTGTGGAAACATGGGTTCAATCCCCAGGAGCGCCTCTCCGGTAAGTGTCCTTGGGCGAGACACCTAACGGTACATACTCGCCACCCAGGACATACTTGAAAATGAGAGAAATCTCAATGTATCCTTCCTGGTAAAATCCTTTCTCAAAAAAAAGAAGTGACTAAAACTAAAAACGCAGTTATAATGACGAAAACACACTGATGTTTTAGTCGACGAGTTAAAAACCAGAATAAAATGTTATGGAGGGACTATTTGAGAAGAGATCCAACCAGAACTAACCTCAAGTGAGAGAGAACTGATAAATAATAATAATAATAATTTAAGCCCCAACACATTCCGCAGCGCAGTACAAGGTGTAATGGGTAAAGACAGGACAATTCTACAATACATACAGGAGACAGGTCAGTATTCCTGCCAGCAGATACATGAGGATATGAGGACCCTATTCCCGTGGGAAGTTACAATCTAGATGGGTGAGGGGATTAGAAACAGGAAGGGGGGGACTGCAGTGATGAGCTAATGCAGGGAGAGGTGAGGACTGTTTTTGGGTCGTCAGATGTCTTGTTATGGAGTCGGGTGGTAGGCTTCCCTAAATAGAAGGGTCTGCACGAGAAAAGCCTTGCACTCTGGCATGGGAAGAGGTAATGATGGAGGATGCCAGGCGCAGGTCATTGTTGGATTGTAGGGGACGGGCTGGGGTGTATTTGGTGATTAGTGGGTACAGGTAGTGAGGAGCGGCGTTAGTGAGGGTTTTGTAGGTCAGGGTGAGTAGTTTGAATTTGATTCTGCTGATGGATAAGCCGGGCTGATGTGTTTAGGATGGACTGCAGGGGGGAGAGGCGGGAGATAGGAAGGCCAGTCAGGAGGTTGTTGCAGTAGACCAGACAGGAGAGAACAAGAGAGTGGATAAGTTGCTTGGTGGTGTTGTACGTCAGAAAGGGATGAATTTTGGCAATGTTACGGAGGTGATTGCGGCAAGATGATGAGAGTTATTGGATGTAGGGGCTGGAGGAAAGACTGGAGTCAAGTGTCACTCCGAGGCAGCGGACTTGTGCAGAAGGAAGGATAGTGATACTGTCAACAATTATGGAGAAGTCAGAAAGTAGAGTAGAGTTAGAGGGGGGAATAAGAATGAGCTCGGTCTTGGACATGTTGATCTTCAGGTAGTGAGCGGCCATCCAGGCAGAGATACCAGACAGACAATCACTGACCTGAGAGAGAACGTAGGGGGAGAGATCGGGAGTGGAGAGGAGGATTTGACTGTCATCAGCGTATAGGTGATACTTTAAGCCATAGCTGGTGATGAGTTTACCCCGTGTGGAGGTGTAGATGGAGAAGAGCAGAGGAACTAGGACTGAGCCTTGAGGTACATCGACTGACAGAGGCATTGAAGAGGAGGAATTGCCATCAAGGGATACTGAGAAGGATCTGTTGGAGAGGTACGATTTTAGCCAGGAGAGGATGGTATTACAGAGACCAAGAGAGAAGAGGGTCTCTATGAGGAGGGGATGGTCGATTGTATCGAAGGCAGCCGAGAGGTCAAGTAGGATCAGTATGGAGTAGTGGCCATTGCATTTAGCAGAGAGGAGGTCATTAGTAACCTTTGTGAGAGCAGTTTCTGTTGAGTGTTGAGCGCGAAAGCCAGATTGCAGTGGGTCAAGCAAGGAGTTACAGGATAGGAAGAGGGTTAAGCGGTCGTAGACTAGTCTTTCTAGCAATTTTGATGCTAGTGGAAGTAGTGAAACTGGACAGTAGTTTTCAGGAGAATGTGGGTCGAGGGAGGGTTTCTTGAGAATGGGTGTGATAGTGGCATGCTTGAAAGGAGAGGGGAATGAGCCAGAAGAAAGAGAGGAGGTTGAAAATGTGTGTAAGAGCAGAAGTGATAGATGTGGACAGAGAAGATAGTAGATGACCTCATACTACTGTCACCAACAGAAAGCGGTCTACAAGACAGCCTGGAAGTGCTGGAAAAATACAGTGCGGCATGGGCACTACCCATCAACCAAAAGAAAACAAAGGTCATGGTTTTCCAAAGGAAGAACGCAAAAACCAAGAGTTCCTCTTTCACACTTAATGACTGCACTCTTGATGAAGCCAACAGCTATACATACCTCGGCCTAGAAACAAACCGATCGGGAAATTTCAAACCAGCCATAGAGGCTCTAAGAGGCTCTAAGGCGTGTAGAACCTTCTATGCCGTCAGGAGACACCACTACAAACTAAAACTGCCTGTAAGAGTCTGGCTTAAAATCTTTGATAGCGTCATCACTCCAATCCTCCTTTATGGCAGTGAAGTTTGGGGCCCCATCACCTACCCTGACCAACCCAAATGAGACACCAGCCCAACAGAAATATTCCTAGTGGCGCAACAATTATGTACAACACATCACAGTGCCATACTTATGAGCCAGTGGATACGTGTAAATCCTTACAGTTCATATAATTGCAGCTTAACTGGTGCAAATTTAAATAAAGTGCTGATGTCACAATTGGTGTGATATAAAGTGCAACAGTTTATGCAATATAAAGTGCAACAATGCGATATTAAAGTGCAACAAAGTATACGTTATTAAAGTGTAACAGTGACAGCCTAGGTGCATGAAGAGAGCTAGCACAGCATGCTTATAGATACTAGAGAGAGGCTGATACAGATATCCACATCGGCGTTTATGGTGACCAGTGCAGTCTGAGTATAGATACTCGACGTCTGTTGGTGAATATACAAAAATGACCTTACACTGATTTCCCGTGTATATTGGAGGTCTATTGTCCTTAATGTCTTTGTTTTCCAGAGGTCCTAGGGTGGCAGAATATACACTAAAACGTGTTCTGCTTTATGCTTGATGTAGCAGCTCCTCCTATAACGTTGATTAACTCCGCTCAAACGGGAGATAAAGAACGGGGGGAAGAGAAAGGAAATAACAATAGTGCAGCAACGTTTTGGTATTGGTGAAATTTCTGGTGCTCAAAAATTGCGCACTTACAGGAGCCAGAGCCGCTTAAATCCGGGCTCTGGAGTGAAACGCCTGGTGTCAACTATAGGGTGATTACTGCCCTTCTTTAATATAACGCCTTCACCTCAGGTGGAGAGACATAAAAAAGAGGAAAAGGGTGCTCTCATGGCACAGCATCAGTGATTACTGACTTGCTTATAATAAGAAGGAGGTTGATTACACTCACCGATTTGGGAGCCTTATCATTCCAGGCTCAACCGTTGTGCGTGTGGTACTGCTTGATGGTGCGTACCTGGACCCCTCTTAGCTGATTCTTTAGGTGCAGGTTGCGGTGTCCATGATGGATCCGATTTGGGAGCCTTATCATTCCAGGCTCAACCGTTGTGCGTGTGGTACTGCTTGATGGTGCGTACCTGGACCCCTCTTAGCTGATTCTTTAGGTGCAGGTTGCGGTGTCCGTGATGGATCCTGGAGAACCGGCCTAGTCAGGTTGGTTTGAATTACCAATATAGGTTCAGTAATCCAAATACTCCTGTGTACTTAAAATAGGGGTTTATTCAATAAATTACATAGATTACAAACAATATAGGTGGTCGAGGGGGGGGGATGGTGATATCTCGAGACGCGTTTCGGCGCTGTCTGCGCCTTCCTCAGTCGATGTAGTGAGTAAAAATGGGGAATCTGAAGCTTTCCAGGAGTCTCCTTTTTATTTAAAGTTCATTTCCTGTGTTTTTCCATTAAGAATGTCCAACTTCCGGGTTTGTGTGATATCGCGGTCACATGGTGTGAATCGCGTCATCAGTCTGCGTCGCGGCCATTTTGGATCTGCGTTCCACCGTTTGTTTGCGTTCCATTCGGTGGATCGCAGCGCTGGCCATAATAACAGAGGGATGTGAAGTCAGGGACTTTACGCTGGTTTGAAGTTTAACTGAAATTGGACCTTGCACACACATAAGCAGTCTCTGTCAATGAGATCACACTGTATGGGGACCAAATATGCATATGCTACGCACAGTGTGGACTGCGGGTCCTGGTCTCCATGATTTATACAGACTAGTGATATACATAGGACAGATGGAAATGCATATATAAAAATTATATATCTCCTATGAGACCAGCGGTCATAGAGAGTTCCACAGTGACTAAATAAAGATATGGTTTGCATGTACTTGATTACATATATCCATCAGGTGATTAAAATACGTGCATAATACATGTATAATACAGAATTAAAAAGTTAAAAAATTAATAAATTGATAAAGTGCGGTTGGGGTCAGCGTCTGCATAGCCAAGTTAGTGGATGACAAAATGCATAGCAGATAATTATGAATAATGGCGCATGAGACCTTGGTTTAAAGGGTAATAAATTGATTCAGAGAGTGACAAAAGTCAAGATCATTATTGAGATCTTAGGGTTGCACAGTATCCAACTCAAGGATCAGGCTCGCTTCTTATGGCCCTAATAAAGATACATTTAGGACGGTAAAGGAAATGGGGATTTGTTTTCGGGATACCAGTATTAATGGCCGAGTGTCGATTTGTTGGGACCTGAGGATTATTGGTTTAAGGTTAATTGGTAAAGGAATCCCAATAGACGAATAAAAAGGAAAAGGGAGGATTAAAGGATATACTTATTAATAATGTATGGATGTATGATAGACCATAAAAGGTGGGTAATTAAAATGGAATATTCCTCCATTTAGTACCTTAATTAAAAGTTACTGATTAAAAAATGTTGAAGGATAAAATATGTGAGATACTTAAAATGGTCTTGGGACTGGGTATAGAGTGGTTTAAAAGAGGATAAAAACGGTCCATAAGCTAACAGTTCAAAAAGTGGCAGAGTTCGAAATCTGCATTAAGTCCTCGTGGTTGCATCGTGTCTAGTCTAAAAATCCAACTCATTTCTATCTGTCCAATTAATTTATCAAGATTACCGCCTCTCCATGGTGTCTCAATCTTCTTTATACCGATAAAGGTGAGTCCTTCTGGGTTTTGGGCGTGCTTTAGTTTGAAATGCAGTGGAACACTGTGTTTTTCATAGCCATTTCTAATGTTTCTAATATGTTCTTGAATTCGGACATTGAGCGGTCTCGTGGTCCTGCCTACATACTTCAGACCGCATGGACAGATCAATAAATAGATGACGTTTTTCGTGAAGCAAGTGATGACTTCTTTGATCGCGATTGGTCCTGTGGTTCCATTTACTTGTGCGATAATCTGTTTTTTACTTCTGGTATTACGGCAGTTTAGACAATTGCCGCACTGGTGAAATCCCTTCTGAATATTGAAATGGTTCGGTCGTGCAAGTGTATTCTGTGTATGTCTGTGTGTTAACTTCATTTTCAGGTTGTTCACGCCTCGACAGATTAGTCTAGGATTTTCAGGTAATATATCCTTCAGCATCGGGTCTCTTTTCAGTATTGGCCAGTATTTTCTTATTGTTCTTCTGATGGTTCTATTCTGTGTGTTATAAGAGAATATGAAGGGTACGTTTTGATTGATGTTCGATGTTCTAACGTTCTTTTCCAATATTCCTGCACGTTCTCGGTTTCTAATCTCTGACCTTACTTTTTCTAAATCAGCAGGATTATATCCTTTCTCTATAAAAATTTTATTTATTTTTTCTCCATTGATATTTGCACACTTAATTTGAGAGTCTGTGCCCTTTCCTAGACGGCAGCAAACTATAATAAGCACCCACACCTAGACAGGAGCGCCCATACCGACCTTCCTTCTTTCCAACAGAAATATTCCATCTGGAATTCTGCAAGCACCTCCTCCAAGTCCATCGGAGCACCTCTAACAATGCTTGCCGGGCCGAGCTGGGCAGACTCCCCTTACTTCTTGCAGTACAGAAGAGGGCACTATCATACTGGGACCACCTAAACATCAGCAGCCTCAACTCATACCACCATAAAGCCCTACTGGCCAACAAGGACCACCCCAAACCATGTGGGCTGCAACAACTCATATCCACCCTGATCATCCAAAGCCCCCATGAATGCAACCTGACAAAATATCAAATAAAGGCCCTAAGTAACGATTCCAGGGAAATCTATATCAGAGAATGGAGACACGATATAGCAAACTCCCAGAAACTCACCATTTACCAATCCTTACAGAGGGAATACAAACTGGCCCCATACCTGGAGCTACTGCAAGACCCCAAGGACAGACAGATCCTGAGCCGGTACAGACTGAGCGCCCACAGCCTGGAAATCGAATCAGGGCGGCATAGACAGACCTACAAGCCCAGGGAGAATAGACTGTGCCAGCCTTGTGACCAGGGGGCCCTGGAAGATGAGGTCCACTTTCTCCTACAGTGCTCCAAGTACTCAGCACTGAGGGAAACTCGCTTCCAGAGACTCTCCGCTCTCCTCCCGGACTTTACCTCTATAGAAGAGATGAGGAAACTCCACATCATACTGGGAGAAGAGGAGCCGGCGGTGAAAATATCTGCCCAATACGTCACAGAATGTCACAGACTGAGACGAACAGGAGAGATCCTGGACTTATAAATCCCCAACACAGACTCGCCCCCATCCCCCTTCACATTATCCCTTACCCCTGATAATGTCCATGGACTTGCCCATTCCCCCCATATATGTCCCACTACCCCCCTCCACCCCATATGACCTCCCCTTATGCTTTGGCAATGCTAAAATGTATTTGGTCCTGCCAATAAAGCTTATTTTGATTTGATTTGATTTGATTAGTAGGTGTGAAGGGATAGGGTCTAGTGGGCAGGTAGTGAGGCGTGAAGAAGACGTTAGAGAATGGACCTCTATGATCGGATAACACGTGACGTGCCATGGCATTACAGATGATAGTTATTTTTAATGTTTCAGAGTTGTATTGCTGCTTGAAAGAATGAAACATGTCATATGCTGTTATTTTAACCAATGCAGATCGAATTACTGGGCTTTTGTGACTAAGCAAAGACATACTCATTTTTCTTTGTGAGACGGTTTTATTTCTTTTTATGCTAAACTAGCTTTTGCCCGCGGCTTCGCTCGCCTGGATTTTAGGATTTGTTAAAATTGTTTTTTTAAAAGAAACTTGAGTTTTTTTTGGTAGAACCCCCCTCCCACCCCCACTTGGGATTTTTGGAAAATTGTAAAATACGTCTTTTTTTATTTTTCAAGAAGAACGTAAGTGCCAAATTTCACACCTGTAACATCTTTGGTTTTTGAAATATAGGTATACTGATAAAAGTATTCACATCCCTTTCCCCCACCCCCCCCCCTTAACTGGATTTTCGGAAAATGGTAAAACATGGGGTTTTTTTGCACGAAGACTATAAATATCGAATTTCACACCTGCAACATCATTGGTTTTTGAAATATAAGTATAGTGATAAAGGTATTCATCCCCCTTTTTGCCCCCCCACTGGATTTTTAGAAAATGGTAAAATACGTGTTTTATTTTCAAGACGAATCTAAATACCAATTTTCACGTATGTAACATCTTCTGTTTTGGAAATGTAGGTATCCTGTTTAAAAGTATTCCCCCCCTTTTTTTTACCCCCCACTTGGATTTTTGGAAAATGGTAAAACACGTGTTTCTTTATTTTCAAAAGATTGTAATTACCAAACTTCACACCTGTAACATCTTGGTTTTTGAACTATAGATATACTCATAAAAGTATTCAGACCCCTTTCCCTCGACCCCTCCCCCTTATTTGGATTTGTGGAAAATGGCAAAACACATGTTTTTTTTTTTTCACGAAGATTGTAAATATCAAATTTCACACCTGTAACATCTTTGGTTTTAGAAATATAGGTATACTGATAAAAGTATTCAACCCCCCCTTTTTGCTCCCCTCCCACTGAATTTTTGGAAAATGGTAAAATAGGTGTTTTTTGTTTCTCAAGACTAATCTAAATATACCAATTTTCACGAATGTAACATCTTCTGTTTTTGAGTTATAGTATAGTGTTTAAAAGTATTCAGCCCCCTTTTTTTCACCCCCCACCTGGGATTTTTGGAAAATGGTAAAACGCCTGTTTTTATTTTTCAAGACGAATCTAAATACCGATTTTCACATCTGTAACATCTTCTGTTTTTGAAATGAACTACAATTACTCTGATAAGGAGTATTAGAGTACTAGTGTCTCTCAGAGACCCAATTAATAATTAACTTTTATTGAACTCAATTTAAAATAAAACCAACAAGATGAACATAAATGGACAGTGCTCACAAAAACAAGATATCATAAAAACAAATTCTGCAAAAAGGTAATATGTGATGCCAGATAATGGTCAATAATCAATACAATAAGTAACCTTCGAGGGTCACTTCAAGGTATTGGTAGAGGGTGAAAAACAATTGAAAAAGTAGGACCATAAAGTACTGCAAATATTGAAGCAGAGCAGACAAAAGCAAGATTCTTATATAGGGGGGAATTGGCTCAAATAGCCCAACATAAACGTACTGCGATTGTTACACAGGTTTCCATAGTGAAAGGAACACAAAATGAAAATGAATATATATATCCAACTTGCAAAAATACGAATTCCCCAGGTGCAGATAGAGAATTCTTGCCTGCCAAGTGCACCCGACGCACGTTTCGCCGGAATGGCTCGTCAGGAGTGCTTACGGACTGAGATAGAGGCAGGGCTATTAACAGATGCATGGATTCCGCCCACAACGCTAAATTAACCAATGGGACTGGAATATGTTTTTATGATATCTTGTTTTTGTGAGCACTGTCCATTTATGTTCATCTTGTTGGTTTTATTTTAAATTGAGTTCAATAAAAGTTAATTATTAATTGGGTCTCTGAGAGACACTAGTACTCTGATACTCCTTATCAGAGTAATTGTAGTTCATTTCAATCACATTGGGGGTAGACCCTTTCGTTTCTCCTTTCCCCTTTCAATTTTTGATCCTTTTCTGGTATTTGTCAAATTTGTTACACTCTACCATTCTGGTAGCGACCTATCTTCTGTTTTTGAGCTATAGGTATCCTGTTTAAAATATTCAACCCCCTTTTTCACCCACTTATGGGTGGATTTTCCAAAAATCCTTCCTTAGTTGGCACCTACATCATAAAAACAGTGCACCTTCAAAATTTCACGTTCCTAGGTTAAACGGTTTCAGCTGGGCGTTGATGAGTCAGTCAGGACTTTCGCGTTTATGATAAAAGTATTCAACCCCCCTTTTTGCCCCCTCAAGGAATTTTCAGAAAATGGTAAAATACGTGTTTTTTTATTTGTCTAGTTGAATCTAAATACCGATTTTCACGTCTGTAACATCTGTTTTTAAGATATAGGTATACTGTTTAAATTATTTAAAATATTCAACCCCCTTTTTTCACCCCCCAGTTGAATTTTTGAAAAACGGTAAATTATTTGTTTTTTTATTTTTCAAGAAGAATCTAAATACCGATTTTCACATCTGTAGCATCTTCTGTTTTTGAGATATACACTATATTGCCAAAAGTATTCGCTCCCCTGCCTTGACTCACATATGAATTTAAGTGACATCCCATTCCTAATCCATAGGGTTCAATATGATGTCGGTCCACCCTTTGCAGCTATAACAGCTTCAACTCTTCTGGGAAGGCTGTCCACAAGGTTTAGGAGTGTGTTTATGGGAATTTTTGACCATTCTTCCAGAAGCGCATTTGTGAGGTCACACACTGATGTTGGACGAGAAGGCCTGGCTCTCAGTCTCCGCTCTAATTCATCCCAAAGGTGTTCTATCGGGTTGAGGTCAGGACTCTGTGCAGGCCAGTCAAGTTCATCCACACCAGACTCTGTCATCCATGTCTTTATGTACCTTGCTTTGTGTACTGGTGCACAGTCATGTTGGAAAAAGAAGGGGCCAGCTCCAAACTGTTCCCACAAAGTTGGGAGCATGGAATTGTCCAAAATGTCTTGGTATGCTGAAGCATTCAGAGTTCCTTTCACTGGAACTAAGGGGCCAAACCCGGCTCCTGAAAAACAACCCCACACCATAATCCCCCCCCCCACCAAACTTTACACTTGGCACAATGCAGTCAGACAAGTACCGTTCTCCTGGCAACCGCCAAACCCAGACTCGTCCATCAGATTGCCAGATGGAGAAACACGATTTGTCACTCCAGAGAATGCATCTCCACTGCTCTAGAGTCCAGTGGCGGCGTGCTTTACGCCACTGCATCCGACGCTTTGCATTGCACTTGGTGATGTATGGCTTGGATGCAGCGGCTCGGCCATGGAAACCCATTCCATGAAGCTCTCTACGCACTGTTCTTGAGCTAATCTGAAGGCCACATGAAGTTTGGAGGTCTGTAGTGATTGACTCTGCAGAAAGTTGGCGACCTCTTCGCACAATGCGCCTCAGCATCCGCTGACCCCGCTCTGTCAGTTTACGTGGCCTACCACTTCGTGGCTGAGTTGCTGTCGTTCCCAAACACTTCCACGTTCTTATAATACAGCTGACAGTTGACCGTGGAATATTTAGGAGAGAGGAAATTTCATGACTGGATTTGCTGCACAGGTGGCTTCCTATCACAGTTCCACGCTGGAATTCACTGAGCTCCTGAGAGCGACCCATTCTTTCACAAATGTTTGTAAAAACAGTCTGCATGCCTAGGTGCTTGATTTTATATACCTGTGGCCATGGAAGTGATTGGAACACCTGATTCTGATTATTTGGATGGGTGAGCGAATACTTTTGGCAATATAGTGTAGGTATCGTGTTTAAATTATTCAACCCCCTTTTTCACCCCCTTAGGGGCGGAATTTCCAAAAATGCTTCCTTAGTGGGTGCCCACATCATAAAAACAGTGCATCTTCAAAATTTCACGTTCCTAGGTTAAACGGTTTCAGCTGGGCATTGATGAGTCAGTCAGTCAGGACTTTCACGTTTATGATAAAAGTATTCAACCCCCCTTTTTCCCCAGCAAGGAATTTTCAGAAAATGGTAAAATACGTGATTTTTTATTTGTCAAGATGAATCTAAATACTGATTTTCACGTCTGTAACATCTTCTGTTTTTGAGCTATAGGTATCCGGTTTAAAATATTCAACACCCTTTTTCACCCCCTTAGAGGTGGAGTTTCCAAAAATCCTTCCTTAGTGGGTGCCTACATCATAAAAAAAGTGCACCATCAAAATTTCACGTTCCTAGGTTAAACGGTTTCAGCTGGGCGTTGATGAGTCAGTCAGGACTTTCGCGTTTATATATATAAAACTTATACATATGTTCAAACTTTAATACCATATATAATAACAGGTTAATAGAGGTTTACTACAAGGGTATTAGTCTTTATTTATATAGCACCGGCATATTCTTCAGCGTTGAACAATGGGCAGTGTAGACAGGGTTACAATACAGTACATTGAGACTCAACAACATTTGATAAACCAGTACCGGAGGAAACTAAGGCCCTATTCCCGTGAGAACTCACAATCTAGAAGGGTTGTGGGGTGGAAACAGGAAGAGAGGACTGCGAGGTGAGAGTGATGGCCGGCAAGGTGAGAGTGATGGACTGGTTGCGTCAGTGAGTCAGGTGGTAGGCTTGCCTGAATAGGAAAGTCTTAAGGGAGCAGTTGAAGGAAGGGAAACTTGGGGAAAGTCTCACAGTACGAGGGAGAGCGTTCCAGAGGATGGGGGCTGCGCGTGAGAAATCATGCAGTCTATCATGGGAAGAGGTGATGTGGGGAGAAGCTAGGCGCAGGTCATCGATCATTTGATCTTAGGGGACAGGCTGGGGTGTATTTGGTAATTAGTGAGGACATGTAGTGGGGGAGCTGAGTGAGAGCTTTGTAGGTCAGGGTAAGGATTTTGAATTTAATTTTGCAGTGGATGGGGAGCCAGTAAAGGGACTCGCAGAGGGGTGGCAGAGACAGAGCGGTGGGTGAGGTGGATGAGCCCGGCAGAGGCATTCAGAATGGATTGTAGAGGGGTGAGATGGGAGAGAGGGAGGCCAGCTAGAAGATTATTGCAATAGTCAAGTCCGGAGATTACAAGGGCATGCATGAGTTGCTTTGTGGTGTCAGCGGTAGGAATTGGGTGAATTCTCAAAATATTACGTAGTTGGTAGTGGCAGGAGGTAGAATGAGTGCAGAAATTCGAGAGAAACATGATACAATTTAAATGCATTACATTTTAGTTGACTAAAACCAAAAACAATTCAGTATGACTAAAACTAAATGGCATTTTAATCAGAAGACTACGACTAAAACAAAACTAAATTTTGCTGCCTGAATGAATGTTGTTTCAGGGAGATGCTGCAGGTGCCGTATCTCGAACTTGGAGTGAAAACCTGACATGGCATATTCAATGCGCCACCTCCCCAAAAGAATCTGAATTCAGGAGATGGAACATCACCTAAACAGCAGGACAATTATAACCTCTTCCCAGTAGTATGTTAACCCCATACAGGTAACCCCTGTGCAGCCTCTGGAAGTAACTCTGGACTTACTGGAATGATGAAATGTTTCGTTTAAATCGTGACCCTTCCGCTAGGGTCAGATGATGCTTGAGAAAGGTTCACGATATGACCTGAAAAGTTATATCGAGCCAATACGCTTTTTCTGCACGTGCTGTGGTCTGATTACCAGGGGGGGGGGGTTAATCGCATGGAACACATCGAAAGTTATACCACCAATGTGTGCATTATCAAATCATATCATTACAAACACGTCTTCCATCCAAGACTGGCGTCTCATGTATTTTTCATAATTTGAATTTACAACTCTGCTTTTTTTGGGAACGCACCATTTAAATCCACAGTAAAACATAACACGTATTGCAGTCCTGCCATTTCTCCTGATTTCTAGCAAGACGTCACAGCAACACACCAATGTAACCTTTCTTGTGGTATAATACTGAAAGCCGAAAAGAATGGGAGGGGAAAAAAATGGTGATAAGAGGTTCTGGGTCCGGGATTAGTCACACATTTGCATAGAGTTGAATGAATGCTTTAATTCCATCATGTATTTGGATAGAGCGTAAAGCCGCGGCTGACGAAGAGCTGAAACATTTGTTGATGCAATGAGCAGAACAACCTTCCTGAAATCAAGTGCTGATGAGCAAAATTACTGTGGTTTTGTTCTCATGCTCTGCTACAGTGACAATCTAATAGCAGCCTGCTCTTTCCAAACACCCTGGTCCCCGTCTAAATTAAGAGACATTGTGTAATTAAACCAATTATAAGCGCTTTAATTTATATTCAGCGAATATCTTTAAGAAGCCGACAGCTTGGAGACGATGGCATAGAAAAACGCACTTAGAAAGAACTCCTTAAGTATCACTTTGAAACAATAACGCAGGGATTTATTGTTCCCGTGGATTGAGTTATTTGGGAAACTAGAGAGGCGGTTATTACTCTGCGTCCAGATATGGAGAAAACGGGTGACGCCTTAGCAAAGGAAACACGATACAGAGGGGCCCAAAAAAAAATGTATACACACTTCAACAGTTGTTATCCATACCCTTTTTTAACCCTTTCGCGCCGGGAGTGTACTATGCCATTCCCGCTGTGGGTGAGCCTTGAAGCCGCGAGGCGGCATAGTATGCCCAGTTGACTTCAATGGCTCTCCTTCGCCCCGCCCAGCAGTCAGCATGGGGGCGATTATCTTAAATAGGATGTCTAGGAACCAGGACTGGATAAGGGAGCACCTGAGTCGTAACTCAAAGCTGGTGGAAAACAAGGAATGGCAAAGGGATAGCATGAAAGCTGCTGCCAGGGTTCAGGTCAAAGCACTAGCAGCTCTGACACAGGTCTTTTTATGGTCCCTGCATACTCCTGGGTTTGTTCCTGACATTTTGTGATGGAAGATGGTACCCTTGTATTCATATTTATTTTTGGGCACAGTAATTTTTTTCTAATCTCCTAAAATGAATAACATGTTACTGTACATTGCTTTATATCATCAGCTCTTCCGACATTTGCTCCTCTCCCTGGTATAGAGGCCGAACTGCTAACATTTAGGCTAATGTCAGACGAACGCAGTCAGAGCGCACTCTGCATGGTGCGTGCATAACGGACGGACGTACTGACGGAAGATACTGAAGACACCACACGGTCCGTTTTTTTTGACAGATGTAGAAAAAAAAAGAAAAAGAAAAAGGGAAATATGGGAAACAAAAATAATACTCGCCACCCAGGACATACTTGAAAACGAGAGAAATCTCAATGTATCCTTCCTGGTAAAATCCTTTATATAAAAAAAAAAATTAAAATTAAAAGACAGGTACAGCCAGCCATCATGATGGACGTCGCAAATGCGCTGCGTCTGACATCGCCTCATCACGCACAAAGGCCGCTACGCGGATGCGGCGCACTCTGGGCATCCGTCGTAGCGCTTTTATGTCGAGGCCTATATGGCGTCCGTTGCCACCTGCGTGGTGCGTGCACAGTTCAGTGTGCACGTACTTTGTGTGTTGGTCTCTATTGATCACAAATCAATGTTACCACGGACGTTAAACTGTGCGGCGACACAGACGTGATGACTGCGTTCGTCTGACGCTAGCCTTAGTAGTGAACCCATTTGTGTAAATCATACCAGCTGATGAAGCCGTAGGACACGGCGAACCACGTTCTGGAATGTTGTTATTTTATTGTTTTTAACTTCTGTTTTATTAAAACTTTCTTGTCCCTTACTACGGACACTTTTTTGAATTCCTGGCGGTTCTGGGGTTTTTTCTGCGCCCCCAAAAATCCATAGGCATATATCCTAGAGCTGTGGAAACTCCATCAAGAGTAAGAGTAATCTGCAAAATACTGATTGCTAATCTACACCAGGAGAGTTTGTCTTCTTTTAGATCTCAGTCAGCGATAAGGCTGTCTACGTTGTGAGTGGACATTGAAAACACTGTATTGATATTTAGTAACTAGATTCTGCACCATAATTCTCATTTGTATTTTATTTTAGGTCAACTGGAAAAATAGATATTCCAAGAAACCCCTAGGAGCTTTAATTTGCGCCGTATCAGTTTATATACATACCAATATGTGTTTGTTTAGGGGAAACCACTGCTTTCTGATATGGTCTGTAGAGGTTGCTGGTGGTGGTTTAGAAGTTGTGTGTCGCTACACTGTATTTTTGAAATTGGTGTAAATCGCTCACTCGTAGATGTTATCGGTTCATATGGAATTGGTTCCAATGAGCTTGAGTGCTCTCTAGTGACTGAAAATCATTCTACGGAGACCAGGGAGACCATCGCTCTTCTGCGGTCTACCATTATTTAGTACATCTTACCCTCAAACCATCTCTAGATCTCTGGCCTAGACTTGACAAAATCCATTGCTAGAGTCAAAGGACAAGATTTAAACAGAAAAACAATGTGAGAATCACAAAGCGTTGGACTACAAGAACAGTCAATAGCCTTAACTACACAACTTTGGATACGGGATCTCTCTCTCTAGTTGAGAGGATCCCCGATGAAACCCATCTCAACCCCCCCCCCCACAGACATGAACGTCATCTGTGCAACCGCATATTATATGTGGAAAATCAATCTTGTTAATCATTTAAAGTAATAATTTCAGATATAATTATTATTCCAATTGATTGTCAGATAATTCTTGCCCTTTAGCATTATCCGGGTTTATTATGGCTATAAGTATATATTATAGGTTATAAACAAATTCATGCAATCAGAGTAAGCAGGTGCTACAAGTAAAACATTTCCTTGTCTGTATACTAAGTGCTTGGGTTAATCCAAATCACCAAGTTGGTCATATATTATTAAGTGCCAACACATTCTGCAGCGCTGTACAAAACGGAACACTGGGTAAAAACAAGACAATATTTCAGACACAGGGCCCGGCAGAACGCACGCTCTGAGTGCATTCTGCCAGCCGCCCCAACTCTCGCATAACACCCGGCAAGCCAGCCCAGTGCTGGCTTCCAGTAACAGGGGCATTTGCACAAGTACAAGTACTCGTGCAAGTGCCCGGTATCAGCACCCATACAAGTACCCGGTATCAGCACCCATACAAGTACCAGTGCATCCCTATTAATTTGTATTGGGTCAATGGGTTCCGCAGAGTGGTGCAGGGGATACAATACATTAAGACAAGACTTGTACATTAAGAGATGAAAGGGAAAGTAACAAATATATGCATTGCACGAATGCTTTATTGCAGGTAACTCGTGTAGTGACACAAGGTTCTGGATCACAATAAGGGTTTTATCATATATTGAGACACAATTACGGATATTTATGGCATCTAATAAAGAGGTCCATAACCTGTATTAGGAGTTCTGGAAAAGAAAAGGGAGTAGTTCTACTTATTTACATTATTATCTCCTCCTCTGTAACTTATTACACCAAGCATTATTATTTTGCCACAAGCAATCAAATATATGAATTGTTGCAATTAAATGATGAGATATATACATAATCTTTGGAAAAATAAACTTAAAATGTTCCAAACCACCAGAAATATAGCTTCTGTTGGTCTCTTCTTCAGCAGAGAATAGGTTAAGAATGCTCGATCACATACATGTTGCCTGTGGTTTTTAAGGGGGAAGCAGCTCCTGATTGGTATGTCCCTCTGGGCATTAATCCTCTTTATTCTACACCAAAATATCCCCTGCATTCAACTACTGCATGTTCCTAGCAAGAAATGGATGAAATGCCTTGAAGTGGAGCGTTCACAATCTGCTCATTGTCTGGAAGGATAAACGGGTCGGACAAAGCCATTAGTTACAATAACATGTACGTGGCATAAAGCTTTTAACATTGCTCGAGTGGTGCCCTCCTGGTGTCTTCAATATATATACAGTATATGTAACCATCTACCTTGACTTATCTATAATCAATCTAGTTGTATTTATCTCTATATCTACTGTTACTCTTTTCTCTCCGTCTAGATCTAGCCATCTACCTCTACTCATCTATCTGTATCTATCTAGATCTATTTGCCCACTTCTGTATGTATCTAGGGCTACCGCTACCTGTCAGTATGTTCCTATTCTATCCATTTGTTGGTCTATCTCTGTATCCATGACTATCTATCCATCTGCAGGTATCGATCTAGATCTGTGCAGAAAACAATGGTTTCGCACCTATTCCCTATCAGGGTGGCTGCGTAGACCATAAGTATCCAGCCTGCTTCATGTATAAAAGATAAGTAAAAAGGTTGTTATTTGCGCTCACCCCTGCAGCTCCATGCAAAACAAAACACAGAGGTTTTGGTTTACTTGAATGGCCATTAAAGTGTAAACCCACACGCCACGTTACGGCACCTCTGGTCAGGTGAGTCCTACCTAATGAAACCAAGAGCTGCTCTCTAAGCAACCACATATGCTCATGCTGATTCTCAGTCATGAGAGAGACTGGTGGTTTAGATTTATACCCTCACCAGGAGCATTTCCACTTTGGGATTAAAAAGAAAAACACGGAAAGAGGCAGCAGCAATAATGACCTGGCTGGGGATACAACATAATATACATATGTGCAGAAAAAACGGTTTCGTACCTATTCCCTATCAGGGCGGCTGGGTAGACCAGAAGTAGCCAGCCTGCTTCATGGGTAAAAAAAACAAGAAAAAAGGCCATTTGGCTCACCTCCCAGGTGAAACAAAACACAGAGGTTTAGGTTTACTATCCATCCATTTGCCTCTGTATCCTTCTACCTTTATTTATCTCTTTATCTGTCTATCTCGATTTCTTTGTCCATTTATCTTTCTGTTTAAGCACCTACTAATCTGTCTATTCTTCATTCTACACACAAACAAGTGTTGGTGTTGTGTGTATGTATATCACACTTAGCTTTGCAATTGCTGTGAAATCTTTCCACGATCCTCAAAAGCCCCCAAAACTCAGATTATGTTCACGCAACAACGCATTTGTATTTTATTCATCCATAACCCCAGGAAAGCCGGAGCACACGGTAACTGAAGGGTTATTCCTTTTTTGCTCTTTGTAATTAATAAATCAGATGGATGCTCACAGATTCCGGTGCTGCAGGTGCAAGATGCTTAAAGATAGCACTTTATGCAAAATAAACACAGCTAAAGTTATTTAGTTCTGTGTACGCAGCATAGTACGTCACCATAGTATGATAAAGATAATATGGATACAATTCGTTTATTTAAATAATGATATTATTAGACGTGTTATTTAATGAGCCCAGTTTAGGTGTCAGGTAGCAGAACGAGCCGCTATACAGTCACCAACGGGCACTACAGTGCAAACATAAAAATAAACATACTTCTGCTTTTTATTGCATTTCAGCTAAAGCAGGGACCTGTAACCCAAATGTGAACGTACAACTAAAAAAACTACATCAAAACCAGACTTCAATGAATGATCAGAAACAATTCTAGTGTTAAATGTGTAAATATAGTGTTACTGCTTCGTTATATAAAAAAAAGAATGCAAAGATATTACAATAAAAGAATAAAAACAGAAAATCAGTCTCTTTATCGAGGTTAATAATTTGCAAGATTTTAGCATCTTATTCCACCTCTTAATGTACGCCCTGTTACATTAAAACACCCAGGCATCTTTTGAAAGTCCATTAGTTTTTATTTACTTACATCAACGACAAAGGTCTTCTGGGAATCATCCAGAAATTGGACCTTCAAGTGCAGCATCCTAGAGTGTGTGATTCAGATGGGTCTGCTGGCAGGGGGATCTGCATCCTTGTGTGTGCAGTGTCACAGGCTCCGCACAGACGTGTTGCCTGAAGCAATTCAAGGGCTCTGACTGGAGTCTGTATGTGTATAGATCCAGCAGCATTAAGAGTCTGCAACCAAGCACCATGCAAAATAAAATGCATTCTGGCGCTACAAGGTTAGCTGCAGGGGTGTAGAAAACCGCAAGGCAAGCAAGGCATTTGCCTAGGGTGGCAGAATCCAGGAGGCGGCAAACAATGCCCCCCAAACACCCACACTGGACCACTGTTGCGCCACACATGCCAGCAAAAGCTGCATTGCTTGCTGATAGTTGGCCCGACTTGCCTCCGAAATAATGCAAGTCGCGATGACCGCAGTGCAGGCAAGCGGTCATCATGATTAGCAAAGGAAAATCACCCAATGATCCATCCCCTTATCATTGGGGATTGCCTGGGGACAGGTCCACTGTTCGTGGAGGCGCCGCGCGCATGTGTGACGTGACATGATCACGACGCCAACGTGTGCCGCCTACCGATGGGGGCCTGGACGATTACAAGTGTAGGGGTGGTGCCGCAACACCAGTGCCAACAATACCCAGTGCCAGTTACTTTAGTTTACAATTATATTTTTAACATAAAATCTTTAGTCTTAGGATGCCGTCACACTAGCGCACCGGTTGCGCACAGTGCATCTGCTGAAATGGATGCACTTTATAACGATGAGATTGTGGTTACATTGTATCAGTTAGTCATGGCTGACGTTGAGAGAAAGAAAAAAAAGCTGTATGCAGGGGTTTCTCTACGTCCGTTGTAGCCTTTTCACGTCCTTTGCAACATGCGTTGCCCGTGAGTGACAAAGTGCGCACGTGCTTCGTGTGTTGCACTCTATTGACTCCTTTGAAAAACTACGACAGACAGCAAACGGTGCGGTCGGACGGACATGAAAAGTGCGCTGGTGTGAACGCAGCCTAAAGTTCAACATTTTGCACATATTTAAGTTAGAAGGGTTTCCAAGAAGCGCCTGTGGTTTATAAAAATCCATGAATGCTAAAAATCAACCGTGGATCTTTACTGGGGGGGGGCGCTGGGTCCAAATTATGTGTTGCCTAAGGCAGCACAAAACTAAAATACACCACTGGTTACCTCTTTTCACTGTTTGTTGAATAGGTGACACCAGGGGCGTTATTAGGCTTGATGCTGGCCTAGGAACGCCATAATCTACAATAAATAAACATTGGAAGACAAGTAGTAATGAAATTTCAGAGCTATTAGCATCGAAAATTTAATTTAGCTCCAGCAAAGTATCTTATTTACACCAAACAATTTCTAATATTTGCTATAGTTTAGAGCAGGTGGTATAGAGCAGGGAGTATATAGAGCAGGAAGTATAGAGCAGGGATCTCAAACTCTGCCCCCCCCGAGAGGTTTCTGAACAACTCTCTTGTTTCTCTGCATTCCCAGAATTGCTTGAAAGCAACAGATGGCCAACCAACATAGTGGACCAGAGTTTGCAGTTACAGTTACAAGTTTTTATACAGCGCTAACAAGTTCTGTAGCGCTGTACAATGGGTAAGACAGAATAACAAATATACATACAGGTTAAACTCACAGTACAGTAGGTGAGAGGACCCTGCTCAAGAGCTTACAATCTAAGAGGATAGGCGTGACACACTAGGTGAGGGTTAATAGAGAATATGAAATAGCAGGGTGCATGTGGGCTGTGTGTGAAGATGCAGCAGAAAATGAACAGAGGTGGATTAGGGAGTGAGATGATAGGCTTCTCTAAAGTAATGTGTCTTCAGAAACTTCTTGAAGGACTGGAGAGATGCGGAGAGTCTGATGTTGCGGGGGAGGGCGTTCCATAGAAAGGTGGCAGCTCGGGAGAAGTCCTGAAGGCGGGAGTTTGGGGTGCGAGTATGTGAAGCTGATAGCATCAGATCATTGGCAGAGCAAAGTGGTCGGGATGGGATGTACCTGCTAATAAGGGAGAAGATGTAGGTAGGGGCACAGTTGTGGAGAGCTTTGTACGTGAGCACCAATGTTTTGAATTGGATTCTATAGGAGACAGGAAGCCAGTGTAGAGATTGACAGAGGGGAGGTGTGAGAGGTGAGGTGGATGAGTCTTGCACAGGCATTCATAACAGACTGCAGAGGGAGAATCTGGGATCTCTTAAGGCCAGAGAGAAGGAGGTTACAGTAGTTGAGGCGGGAGATAATAAGAGCTTGGATGAGCATTTTAGTAGAGTTCTGACTAACACAGGGGCGGATACGTGCAATGTGTTTTAGGTGGAAGTATCAGGACTTGTTTAGTGACTGGATGTGAGGAGTGAAGGAGAGATCAGAGTCCAGGAGGACCCCTAGACGAGCCTGAGAGATAGAAGCAGGGTTTGAGTCCTGCAGGAATATATGAGCTGGGGTCAAATATATCCATGTGTGAGCTGGGGCAAATATCCATGTGAGCTGGCCTGGGGCAAATATATCCATATGAGCTGGGGGCAAATATATCCATGGGAGCTGGGGGCAAATATATCCATAGGAGCTGGGGGCAAATATATCCATGTGAGCTGGGGGAAAATATATCCACGTGAGCTGAGGGCAAATATATCCATATCCAGCGCTGGGTATATTATTCTGGGGGTCCAGTGCTGTTCATATTATTCTGGGTGGTCAGTGCTGTGCATATTATTCTGGGTGCTCAGTGCTGTGCATATTATTCTGGGGGTCCAGTGCTGTTCATATTATTCTGGAGCTCAGTACGGTGTATATAATTCTGGGGGCTCAGTGCTGTGTATATTATTCTGGGGGTCCAGCACGGTTCATATTATTCTTGGGGCTCAGTGCTGTGTATATTATTCTGGGGGCTCAGTGCTGTGCATACTATTCTGGGGGTCCAGTGCTGGGCATATTATTCTGGGGGTCCAATGCCTGTGTATATAATTATGGGGGGGGTCTGTGCCTGGATATATATATATGTATGTGATCTATTATATATAATGTGTTAGTCCAGTTGCCAAAATCATGAGTATACCTGTACGTAGTGATACCTTTCACTGATCAGTATAGTTTCCAGACCTGAAGAAGAGCGTTACACTAAATTTAATGTTAACCCAATAAAATTGGTATCACACGTGCTGCTATACTCATGATATATTTATTTTTTCTTCAGGTAATAGGGGTTGTGGTATTCGTGGGTGAGTTCCCACACTTTTTTCCCCCCCAGGACTTGACCCCTGGGTAGAAATAATGGTGGCACCATTCACCTGAAGGGAAATGGGTGCAGGAATGTTTTAGAGGGAGGGAAGAAGTTCAGTTTTAGAGAGGTTAAGCTTTAGGAAACGGGAAGTCATCCAGTCGGAGACAGCTGACAGTAACACAAGGGCCGGCCCAAGCCATTGTGCTGCCTGGAGCGAAAGATGAAATGCTAACCCCGCCCCCAAAAAACAAACAAAAAACACGTGACATGTATGAGTGTATCACAGAGCTCCACAGCAGTAAAACTCACCGTAATGTGCGGTGTGTAGGGATGAGCCGAACACCCCCGAGTTCGGTTCGCATTCGAACTCGAACTTTCAAAAGTTCGAATTCGAACTCGAACTTTCAAAAGTTCGAATTCGAACTCGAACACGAACTCAATACAAGTCAATGGGACTCAAAATTCGATTTTTAGAGTGCCCTCCAAGAGGGCATATATACTAGATATTTGCCATATAAGGTGTATGGGGGTCCGGGTAGTGCCCTGGGGGACAGGAAACAAGGACAAAATTTTTTTAAAAAAAGTTTTTAACCCTTTCGCTGCTGAGCCTTTTCACACCTCTGTGCTGAGCTCATCATGTTTAAATGCGATTTGAAGTCACATTTTATTAATTGACCCAGACATATTATATATCGTTCTTTCCGGGAGACTCGGCAGATTCATAATATATCATTTTTATATGTATACGTTATGTCCTGTCTGTATATTATAACATAAAATGCAATAAAATTTGAATTTTCAATAATTTACAACGTGTAGTGTTTTTTTTTTCACACTTTAACATGCGAGCGTTTGCGGTTATATTTTCTATGGGTTGCGCTTGTTAAAAAAATTAGAAACTGGGAATCGTTACTTTTTTTGGGGAAAATTACGTGTTTTTTGGCAAATGCCCCCCATAGAAAAAATCGTTAATGCAGCATCATTGCTCACATTATAATTGAAATGGGAACAATATTGCTGCATTAATAAAACAAAAAAACAAAAACGTTTTTTTAACTGTACATAGTCATGTTTGGTAACATTGAAAAGGCCATGCTCTGGCCATCCTAATGATGTCAAACATTAACCCCTAGCTGTCACGGATCGGGAGATAGGGGGTTCCAATGAACCCCCTATCTCCACCATAGGTGGCAGCAAGGGGTTAATTGCGGGACTGGCGCCATCGCACTGTGCGCGATGACGCCAGTCATTAGGGGGATATCCCGGAAGCTTGGCCGACATCCAAGATGTCGGCCAGCTCCGGGAGGGGACCGCGATATGGCGCATGTTAGCGCCATATCGCGATCCAGCCCCCTATGGGTTAAAGACAGCGGCCGCTTGGAAGGGCAGGCTGTGCCCTTCCAAGCGGTGTCTGCCTTTAATGGCTGGCCTGCACGGATGGGGAGGGGGAGACCTCACCCCTCCCCTTCAGGCACCTTCCTCGCAATGGCGGGGGGAGGGGGTGCCTGAAATAGACGTCATCGCGCATGCGCGATGATGTCTATTGTGCCCGCCGGGGTCCCGGAGGCTGGGCTGACATCGATGATTTCAGCCCGCACCGGGGGGCCGCCGCGAAGTAGCCATGCTCCTCCGCATGGAAAGGGTTAAAGGGACCATGTTTTTAAAGGGACCATGTTTTACATGAAATAAGGATTAAAAATAAAAACGAAAAATTCCTTCAAATATCGTGCCTAGGAGGTCCTCATAACCTGCCCGTGATATCTCCAGAACCGTGGCAGCTAGGGGGTCATGGAGCATGAGCATGGCCTTTCGAATGATACCCAACATGACCAGGTATACAGTAAAAAAAAATAAAAAAATAAAAAAAACATGTATTTTTTTGTGTGTTATTTTTATTAATGCAGCAATATTGTTCACATTTCAATTATAATGTGAACAATGATGCTGCACTAATGATTTTTTTCTATGGTGTGCGTTTGCTAAAAATCACATAATTCCCCCCAAAAAATTTAATAAGTCCCCATTTCTAATTTTTGTACAAGCGCACCCCATAGAAAATATAACCGCAAATGTTCAGGTGATAAAAGGTGAAAAAAAACACTTTACACGCTGCAGATGATTAAAAATTCAAGTTTTATTGCATTTTTTGTTATAATATACAGGCAGAACATGACGTATACATATAAAAATGATATATTATGAATCTGCCGAAAAGAACGATATATAATATGTCTGGGTCGTAAAATAAAATGTGGCTTCAAATCGCGTTTAAACATGATGAGCGAAAGCGGTAAAAATTAGCTCAGCACACAGCGGTGAAATGCCTCATCAGTGAAAGGGTTAACAGGAACAGTGAGTTTCCCATAAAATAAGGGTTAAAAATAAAAACGAAAAATTCCTTCAAATATCGTGCCTAGGAGGTCCCCATAACCTGCCCGTGAAGTGGCGGATTTATAGGATGTATGGAAACATCGCCATCACAGACCCACACACGACACCTAGCACTCCCAGTCTGCATACAATGTATCAAATTCATGAGACCGGACTAATTAGAAGCACATGTTAATTCCAAACAATAATGAAACACCCTTGTTTATGCCGTTTGAGAGCACAGGTCATTTAGAGGTGAGAATCTTTGCACCTAGACATTAGTTTTTAATTCAATATCTAATAAACCGTTGCTTAGAATATTCTGCAGTAAAGAGTCTCTTTATTTCTAGATTTTTTAGTATTTTTAAGCATTTTTTATACTTTTTTCAAAATTATTTTTTTTCGAACTCGATCCGAACACGCCAAAAAGTTCGAAGTTCACGAACTTTCGAACTGCCAATGTTCGAATCGAACTCCGAACTGATTGAATCGAACAGCTCATCCCTAGCGGTGTGTATGAGAGTATCGCAGAGCTCCACAGCAATAAAACTCACAATAACATGCCCTGGGTACGAATATCACAGAGCGCCACATATCTCGGCCCACTGTCACACCTACATACAGTCACACACACATCCACACACACACAGTCACACACATCCATACAGTTACACATAAACTTACTAACACAGTAGAGGGCTTGTTGGACACCGTCGGGCCTGTCGTGCTCAAGGACCTGGTCGAGGCCTTGCTCCGCCTCCGGGGCCTGGTACTGGGGCTGGCTCCGGGGCCTGGTGCTGGGCCTGGTACTTTCTCCTGGGCCTGGTGCTGGCTCCGGGGCCTGATACTGGGGCATTGCTGTGGGTCTGGTTCCAAAAGCGGCGGTCTTGGAAAGTGGCGTGCTCTGTCTCAGTGAAGGGCGCAGGCGCCGGCCCTCACGTGTGAAGGGGCGGGCACCGCTCCGCCTGTGGGAGGAGGACGGGCCTTGGCCTGCCAAGACGGGCGTACCCAGCCTGGTTTCACAGGAGAGGAGGGCCGTGCCTTGTCCAGGACGATGCTTCTTGCCACGGCCCTTGAGAGCATAATTTTGCCGCCCCTGACAAAAGGGCCGCCTGGATCCACCCTGCTCCATGGACGGGCCGGCCCTGAGTAACACGGTCCAGCACATGAGGCTGTTCTGTTACACACCGTACAACTGAAATGTGCTTGACTTCTAAATGAACGGACATTAGGAGAAAATGCCACCCCCTCTCATCTGATGCCCTCGGCCCTGGCCTAGTTTACCTATGGGAGAATACACCCATGGATGTCACTCTTCAATATGCCTAACAAAGACCAAACAGCAGAGCGGTCCCCATGTCACCACAGTGTAATCTGATCATGACAAGAGATATGGAATTCTGACCTTGTTAGGCCATGACTCTTATTTTACATTGTAGCATCTTCTAGAGTATCAGGAGGTATATTACAACTTTAGAAAATGCTTATTACATGCAACTATTCTGCAAACTGTTCATTAATAGTACAGTACAAATAGTAAAAGGCTTTCTGTTAAAAATTGAAGAAAGCAAAACCCACCTACAGCATGGAACCAGTTACATGGGGTGTACGAGGTGTCTCTTGTCATTATAGCAATGGGTACAGCAGCGTACCCAGTGCCAATAATGTAAGTGACATACAAGCAGGTAGAACTAGGATCGGAAGGGTGTAGTGGCATGTCTTCCAGGTGTTGGGGGGTATCAAAATGAAAATTGTATAATTGATAACGTCCACACCGCAAAAGGAATCATGTCATCCTGGCGCACATGGATGCCGGGCTGACCGGTCAATCAGGGCTACTCAAAACTAATAGTGAGCAAAAACAAGGTTAGTGAGGGTCTTGAGGACGAGCAACAGCACTAGTGTCCTGCCTTACGATGGGGCCCGCTCAGGTCTTGCAAGGTTTCAGCTCGATGGTGCTATTACACATTACAGGGAAGACTATTCCATACGCAAATCAGACTGCTATCACCCATAAAGACTGGCCAGTATGGAGATGCCAAGGCGGTCCTCTCTGCACGAGAGATGCAGCAACACCCAATGATCATTTTTGCCTTCTCGTATACAAGCACTGCATTACTGCTCGTGTATGGGCTGACAAAGCCCTCTTTTAAGTATTTCAGGAGTGTAAGAGCTGAGCAGGGGCTTGTGGTGCGTTGTCCCTTAGTCCTTCTGAAATACAACCTTGAACTCAAAGTAAATGTGCGTCTTAACGATTCTATCCTATACAACACAGCGGATCTTGAGAATGTTTTTAATAATAAAAGAAGCGCGAGCTTGTTAAAAAGTAACACACGAAACAAGATTTACCTTTGTACATATTTCATCAAAACGACATAACTAAAACTAGAAAAGCAGAAGCCTATAAATATAAAACAGAGCCGCTGTGCTGTCCACCATTGCGGTGTTTTGTTTATACAGCAAGTTGTGGTGAGTTGGTAATCATTTGCCAAATCTAGGGCCAAGCAAACACACAAAAAAATTAAATAGAGTTACAAAATCCCCACAAACTTTCTAATTAAGAATTCAATTTTTGGCAAGGTGTTATAGCATAATGTGAACCGGTCACAGTTTAATTTTCCCTGTGCGGTCTCATCAAGTGATGGATATGGCACCCAGTCCCAGCTGCCACCAGGTTCCTGCTTCGTGGGTCACACACAATCATACTGGATCTCCAAGAGAAAGGACAGGAATACATATAGGAATGCTGCCGCTTCCATCCTGCTGCACTAGGTCCAGGCCTAGATGGACTATGCATGAATACACCAAGGGAAGACATGACAAAACTCTCAAGAATCCGTATTCAGATCACGAACTTGGAGCCTAAATAGAAATCATATGGAAGCCTTTGTGTAGACCAGATGTCCTAATGGCACATAGCAGTGACCAGAGCAACATTACATCCATGTAAGAATGAATTTGAGCATGCGAATATGTACCTGACGCACATACGACAGCACATGTAGCGTCACTAGAACTCAGGGGGGATTGAAGAAAACAAATTGTGTCCCTGACACTGGGCTGCAGTAACACATAGCAAAGAGCCAGTTTGTGTCATGGCTAAAACGATACTGACACCTACTGACAAAAATATGGAATAGCATTATGTGGATTTCTACAGATTACACTTGCAGACCCACTGCTAAACCAAATCTATGTGAGGATGGGATGTGTAAGTGGGTTAAGATTAATGTGTTCGGTGATTGTGCTGAAGAGCAGTCACTTACCACAAGGGTTGAAAAGACATTATTCAAACCCGATTAACATCAGGAGAACTAACAGGTTGGAGTAGCTTGTTCTGCATCTGCTAGGGGAGCCTTAACGTCTCCCATATAACGTATAGGAGACGTTAATGTACAGTAACCTGGCGCTACATCTGAGAGTCTCGCATGTAATAGGTCAGTGTAAAATTAAGCACAGCACTCACATCGTTAAGCTGTACATCGAGCGCTGCGATATGCATTAGGGATGTGCGTTTCGGAATTTTCACGAAATTTCCCGATTCGTGTTTTCGGATGCGGCCGATTTTCCGAAAATTTTTAGATCCGAAAAGTTTTCCGAGCCGAAACGAAATATTTTCGGAATTTTCGAATGGACTTGAAATGTGTCAAATCGAAATTTATTTTTCACTCTATTCATGATTTCGGTTCCATTCGTGATTTCGGTTCCAGCTGTTTTATTCTGAAATTCGATGATGACTGTCCACTTCAAAGTTGTTGGGAAATTCAGGAGTGATCTTCAATACTCTATGTCCAAGACTTAAACCAAAAGGACATCTCTTGGTTGAGGTTAATTAAGAGGTTAACACCTGTCCTGGCCAAACCTCTGCAGGAACCCAAGATCCTACCCTAACCATATAACAGAAACTGTAACCTAACCTTAGGTTTCGGAGATCAAAAATGGCTGAACAGATCACATGTTTCTGATATTCCAAGTCATTGATACAGAAATATCAGAAGCTTCTGATATTCAGAATTGGCCATTTCCGATCCTTACAGAATCCGATATTGTCAACGGTGATTCTTTTAACCCATCACTTGCAACTATTAAGGCTATAAATAAAATATTGTTTTTTGAAGGATCTGAGAGCAGAAAACATTTCAGCGCCGGCCACCCTTTCAGGATGACCACAGTCTGATTTACATTGGTGTAGCCTACACTGCAATGGCACCAACGAGCCAATACCAGACAGGGTGCACTGTAGGGCAGGTCACTATTGTTTCCCGTTGTCAGCAATCTCACATACCTTGTGTAGCGATGTGTTAAAGTTTACTGTGGCAGTACCCATTTTTGGCCACAAGATGGAGACAATCACGATTAAAGACACTGGACATTCGAACTACATGTCCCGGCATGCTTTGCGAAGAAACAGGAAGTGGGTGGGTTTTGGAGAGACTGTACATCCTGCACCTCGTGGAGAACAGGCAGAGCGCGCCAGGGAGCAGAGGAGAGCGGATGCATACAGAGAAGGAGAGACCAAAAGATAGGCCGGAGCGCAGACAGAGTGGATTGGGCCTTAGGATTGGGTCACCCAGCCTTGCGGGACACAGACATCACCCTCTATACCATCCGAGTGCAGTTGAAGGAGAGAAGACCCCTCGAGTGAGGAGTACCGCAGTCGATCGAAGCGGGGAGCAGGCGGTAAGCTGGATGAGTCGCGGCTGACAGACAGAGGGCCAGACAACAGATCCGGTGGTCGGCGTCCCCAGTCAACATCGAGCGGAGAGACGTCCTGGGTCAGCAGAACCTCAAGCTTGCGCTGGATGGGTGAGAGGCCCCCAAGGCCGTATGTAAATAAGAGCGTACGCTGCTGTTTTCCTTCTGAAACCCACAGGGCCCCAACTGACTAGTCGAAGACATCTTTAAAGTAAACTCACTGGCCAGTTGAAAAGTACCCGGGTACCATATACACACGAATACACACCACTTCATGTTCTGGGACTTAACCTGTGCAGGACTCAGTTTCCTTTTCCGAATCGGGACAAGGGGGCAAAGTTAAAGTTACATTCCGAACATTTTTTTCCTTTTTTTGTTCCCGCTGCGCGTTTACCGTGATACGAGAACTGTGTATTTTATTGTGTCCCGCTACGCGGTTTTTCCTCGAATTTCGTATCTTTTAAATTTCTGCTCGGTCGGGGTTTTTTCCGAAAATACGAAGCCCTCGTGTTTTCGTTTCTTTTACCGCTACGCGTTTATCGTGTTACGAAAGTACTGTAAATCTTCCTGCATATACCGTGTCTCAAGAGCTGCAAATCTTTTTAGTAAACCTTTTAACTTGTAAAACTTACAGCGGTGTTGGAGTATTATTATTCCCTAGTGCGGGGAGACTGACCCGTGGTTTAATTTCAGCGGCTCCTCCGGGAGTGAGCGCTACACGTGGGGGCTCGTTTCCGGGATTCAGTCTCTGGAAAAACCGCATCTAAAGGGTTAAATATGGATCCAGACACTGCTGCCGAATGGTGTGGGGAGCACAGTAGTCAGTTAGCATGTTGCATAGTCATGGATATTCCCGCAGACACTTGGGCCGAAGATCAGATTCGCCAGGCCGTGGCCACGCTAGCACCAGATCATCGGGGGTTAATTCTGGACATTAAGAAAAACCCAGATACCTCTCACACGCATGTTCTTCTTGAATGGAGAAAAGGTATTCCAGCATGTTTTCGGGCGCGAGCGTGGAGGAAGATGAGGTGGAAGTCCAACTAATTCAGCCAAGTGCGCCACGTGGTGAATCCGCAAGTGTTCCTGCGCCCAGTCCGTTGGCCATGATCGGGCCTGAATTTATCGTGGCTATTGGAGATTTGCTGGCCAAATGTCAGAAAACAAGCCCTCCTCACACTAATTTCGGTTATCGACGGTTAAGGAACTTTACAGGAAATGTACCAACTCCGGCGGGAGAAGAAACCTTTGAGGAATGGGTGGAACAGGCGATGCAGGCACTGGATGAGTGGGACGTCCCTGAGGCCCAGAAAAAGCAAAGGATCACCGAGAGTTTAAAGGGACCTGCGTCAGAAGCGGTGAGAAACCTAAAATTGAGTAGAAAAGATTGTACTGCTTTGGATTATTTGAACGTTCTTGAAGAAGTTTTGGGGCGAACAGAAAAGGCAGCGGAACTGGTATATCAGTACGAACATACCTATCAGAAGAGAGGTGAGAGAATGATTGATTACATGAGGCGCCTGGATAAGATTTTGCACCAAATACTTCTCAAGAAAGGGGCCAAACCGGCTGACGTAGATAAGATTCGAATAAAGCAGATCCTGAGGGGCTCTCAACCGTTAGATCCGGTGATGATGCAGCTGAGAAGCAGAGCAGTTAATCAAGAGTTGAAGTACCTGGAACTGATCCGAGTTGTACGAGAGGAGGAGGCTCTGCTGGAAGAAAAATCCTTCAGACGGGGAGAAAGGGCTTATGCACAACCTGCCAGATATAACGACGGTCTGCAGCCTGAAAACGACTCGTTAGACACCTATGGATCTGACCTGGATGAACAGGAACAGTTAGTGGTTTTAAATTCATCGAAAAGGCTGCCAAAGAATCGAACCCTTCGAACGAAGCGAGTTGTTTAAGACTGTAAAGAAGGTACAGGAAGCTCAAACTGAACTGCAGCAAGCGCACGCTGAACTGTGCAGGGTGTTGATGAAGGTGACCGAGATGCAGGGGGAGATGCAAAAGTTCCTAACAGGTATGCAGACGACCGAAGTTGCCGTGGCGTCTGGTTCAAATCTCTTATTAGAACCTCAACAAGCAACTGGGTCTCCACTTTCGAGGAAGAGATGTTTCGGTTGTGGAGAAATGGGCCATTTTCGTGCGCAATGTAAAGGCCGGAAGCCTGAGGGATAAAGTTGAGTGGCTGCTGAAAGCTCTAGAGGGACTGTTATCTACTCCACCAGCGGGAAACGCCAGAGGGCACCAGTAAAGGAGCAACTTAGGTGCCCAGAAGTTGAACCTCGCTCCAAAAACCAATTTAAAACTAAGAGGGCAAGAGGGCCCAAGGCAGGGCCAACTGCTGAGCCTGTCAGGACTGAAAGAGTCACTCCCTTAGCGTCCGGGTCTGTGTCATGGGAGGCAATGCACACCTAAAACCTACACGGGCCAGAAAAAAGGCCAGGGTACAGCAGACTGGGTCTAAACGCGTCCGGATACCGCCACCAAGTTTCCTGATCAACTGATAGGTCCTTCTCCTATTGTGCCAATCCAAGTGGAGGGAGTCTATACTAAAGCCCTGTTGGATTCAGGGGCCCAAGTGACCTTGATCTACCGAGATTTCTATGAGAAACACTTGAAACATCTCCTTTGCAAGAACTGAAGGATTTGGAAATCTGGGGCATCGGCACTGAGAAACTCCCCTATGACGGGTATCTGCAAGTAAGGTTGGAGATCGGATCTGAAGTCATCGGACAGTCCGGAGGCTGTGACGCCTTGGCCATTGTGTGTCCCCGACCCTCGGGTGCGAACAGAAGCTCTCTGATAGTGGGGACGAATACGGACCTAGTGCGGCGTCTCCTGACCCCCATCGTAGTGGAAGAAGGGTCAACTCAAGGAGTGCACCCCATGTTGCGACCGGTCTATCAGAGGATGGTTGAAGAACGGAAAGCACCTGCTGAGGTGGGAAGACTGTGGAGACTGGGTGGGACAGAGAAGGTTCTGCAAGCAGGAGAAGTAGCGAGCTTCCGGGTTTCAGTCAAGTTGAACGGATCGCAACCAGGTCCCTATGTGGTGCTGGGAACCGATGTCAGTCAATCATGGGAGTGAAACCGGAGTCGAAGTAAGTGATTCCTGAAATAATCTCCACCAAAGCCCTGAAGAAAGAACACGAGGAAGAGTCTCGGTCAGTGTGTGCAATGTGACAGATTCTCCAGTAGTCCTTAAAGCACGAATGCCTATCGGCAAGTAGAGTCTGCTACACCCCTCTCCACCGATTTAGGAGGGGGAGTGGATAAAGAGATTCCAGATGAAAGATTCTACCCTAAGGACGCCCCCATTTCACCTGAGTGGAAGAAACGTCTTCAGTCTCAAGTTCTAAAGTGGAAAGAAGTATTCTCGAAAGATGAGTTCGATGTGGGCCTGGCTAAGAGTACGGAACACCGCATTCGGTTGCAAGAAGACAAACCGTTTCGTGAAAGGTCAAGGCGAGTTCCGCTGGGAGACTTGGATGATCTGCGAGAACAGCTAAATGAGTTGCAGAGAACCAATGTGATTCAAGAGTCCAGGAGCCCATATGCATCTCCAATAGTGCTGGTCAGGAAGAAGAATGGTTCTGTCCGCTTGTGCATAGACTATCGCACCTTGAACCGAAGAACCATCCCCGACCAATATGCCACTCCTCGGATTGAAGATGCCTTACAGTGTTTGTCTGGAGCAAAGTGGTTCAGTGTACTAGACCTGCGAAGCGGATATCATCAGATACCGATGCATCCTGAAGACAAAGAGAAAACTGCGTTCATTTGTCCATTGGGGTTCTTTGAGTTCAATAGAATGCCTCAAGGTCTGACGGGAGCTCCAGCCACGTTCCAACGGTTGATGGAGAAGACAGTCGGGGATATGAATCTAATCGAAGTGTTAGTGTACCTGGATGACATAATTGTGTTCGGGAAGACTCTGGAAGAGCATGAGCAACGACTGGAGAAAGTCTTGAAGAGGCTCCATGAAGAAGGGTTGAAATTGTCTCTGGAGAAATGCCAGTTCTGTTTACCGTCAGTCACATATCTGGGACACGTGGTCTCGGCAGAAGGTGTTTCGACAGATCCTCGAAAGTTGGAGGCCGTAGCTTCTTGGCCTAGACCTCGAAACGTCACTGAACTTAGATCTTTCTTGGGATTCTGCTCATACTATCGAAGATTTGTGGGAGGATTCGCAAAGATAGCTCAGCCGCTGAACAAACTCCTACAGAAAGAAACCACCGAAGAAGGCTGTAAGGTCTCTGACCGAAACCCCTCCGCTCCAGGACCAAGGAAAGCTAAAGAGTCCATACAAGGTGAATGGACTAGTCAATGTGAAGGTGCGTTTGTGAAGCTGAAAGAGAATCTAACCCGAGCTCCTGTTCTGGCCTACGCGGACCCTCACAAGCCGTATGAACTACATGTGGATGCCAGCCGAGAAGGTCTGGGAGGAGTCCTATATCAGGAGTATGATGGATTGCTGAGGCCTGTGGCGTACGTGAGCCGGAGCCTTGCGCCTTCTGAGAAAAGAACTATCCTACTCACAAACTGGAGTTCCTAGCCTTGAAGTGGGCAGTGGTGGACAAGTTGAAAGACTATCTGTATGGAGCTGAGTTCGTGATTAAGACGGATAATAATCCTCTCACCTATATCCTTACTACTGCAAAACTGGACGCAACGGACATCGGTGGTTGGCCGCTCTGTCAGGGTTTCGGTTCAGCCTGAAGTATCGCCCTGGGTGAACAATCGAGATGCTGATGCTTTATCAAGAAGACCCTACACTACAGAATGGACTCAGGTGACTCCAGACGGGGTGCAAGCTTTGTGTCAAGGAACAGAACGCCGGGTCAAGGGAGGAGTTGAAGCGGAGGCCATAGGAGTCATGGCCGCGGCTGTTCCTGAGTTCTACTGTAACCCTACGCAATTGAGGGATGAAAATCTACCTACCTTTTCCAAGCAGGACCTGAAAGTGGATCAAGCTAGAGACCCTTTGATTGCATTGACCATAAAGGCCCTGACTGCAAACCAGCGAGAGATTCTGTTAACCAATTCCCCGGATGGAGCCAGATTGGTTTACAAAGAGTGGGAGCGGTTGAAGATGTTGGATGGGGTGGTCTACCGAAGGGCCCCTCGACCAATTCCGAAGAGATTCAACAGTTATTTCTCCCCACTAAACACAGGGAGAGTGTGTTGCGATCATTACATGATGAGCATGGACATTTGGGTGCTGAGAGAACTTTTAAGTTGGTGCGAGATAGGTTTTATTGGCCTTGCATGAGGGCTGAAGTTGAGAGTTATTGCCATTCCTGTCTGAGGTGCATTCAGAGAAAAACTCTACCAACCCGAGCTGCTCCAATGAGCCATCTACAGAGTCAGGGACCCATGGATTTGGTGTGCATTGACTTCCTGTGCTTAGAGCCGGATGCTAGTGGGCAAGGGAACATTCTGGTAGTGACTGATCATTTCACCCGTTATGCCCAAGCTTTTTCTACAAAAGACCAACGCGCTCCGACAGTGGCGAAGGTGCTGATGGAAAAGTTCTTTGTTCATTACGGCCTGCCAAGAAGAATACACTCTGATCAGGGAAGAGACTTTGAAAGTAGATTGGTCGGGCAATTGCTGGAGTTGTTGGGAATTCAAAAGACTCGAACTACGCCATACCACCCTCAGGGTGATGCTCAGCCTGAAAGGTTTAATCGCACGCTGCTAAACATGCTGGGGACCTTGTCTAACGTAGAGAAGCAGAGTTGGAGTCGTCACATAGCTACTCTGGTGCATGCATATAACAGTACGGAGAGTGATGCCACTGGATATTCACCGTACCGTCTTATGTTCGGAAGAGAAGCTCGACTGCCGGTTGATTTGGCATTTGGGTTATCTCTAGACCAGACGTCGGTAGCTTCTCATAGAAACTACGTGGATAGACTTCGGAAGAATCTGGCTTCTGCGTTTGAACAGGCCCGTTTGACTTCAGGTAACAGGGAGCAGAGGAACAAGAAGAACTATGATTTGAAGGTTCGAATACAAGATCTACAACCCGGTGATAGGGTTCTGTTGAAGAACTTGGGTGCTGCTGCGAGACACAAGCTGGCGGATAGATGGAGTTCTCAGGTTTACATTGTTTGCAAACAACTGCCAGGTCTGCCGGTGTATCAGATTCGCCCTGATGGAAAGGCTGGTCCCCTCAAGAATTAGCACCGAAATCACTTGTTACCTCTGAGAGAGGCTGTGAGGATACCAGTGGAGAACGAACTTCCTCCGGCGAATTCGCATGCTCCACGTGTCCCTCCTGTTACTCGGTCTCAACAGACTCGGGTTGTTGGAGAGAGCGAAAGAGACAGCGACGAAGAGAGTTTCTGTTTAGATTGGATGCGCTCACCAGAACCTGAAGAGGTCATCCCAGTTCCTTGTCAATGGGAAAGTAATTTGAGGGCTGAAGCTCCTGAATTTCAGTGGGAATTCCCCGAGAATATGGAACTCCCTGAAACCCTTGAACTTCCGTTAAGGGTCCCGGATACTGTTGGAGACCCTGTAGCTCCTGAAGACGAACCTTACGACTACAGTTCTATGCCTTCCCTGGAGGGATCGTACTCGGAGGAAGTGTCTGCTCCAGTGGCAGACATAAGGACTGAGCCTATACCTATAGTACTTCCACCTGAAGAGGAACGGAAGGAGCCTGAACAAAAACGCTCTATTCGACCGCCCCAGCGACTTACCTATGACTCACCAGGACATAGCACTGAAGAGGCCATCACCACTGTGCAGAGATTGCCCGAAGTGTCTGCTATGTTAGCTGAGGTAGCCCAGAACATGAGTCAGCTTGAGAAAGTGTTTCTAACCCACTGCATGTATGCTGCTGAACCTGTATATGCTGTATAAACTGAGTGCAAATTGAAAAAGGATAATGTTGTACCTCCTTGGAGAGACCCAAGAGTTCTAGGAGGGGGAGAGTGTAGCGATGTGTTAAAGTTTACTGTGGCAGTACCCATTTTTGGCCACAAGATGGAGACAATCACGATTAAAGACACTGGACATTCGAACTACATGTCCCGGTATGCTTTGCGAAGAAACAGGAAGTGGGTGGGTTTTGGAGAGACTGTACATCCTGCACCTCGTGGAGAACAGGCAGAGCGCGCCAGGGAGCAGAGGAGAGCGGATGCATACAGAGAAGGAGAGACCAAAAGATAGGCCGGAGCGCAGACAGAGTGGATTGGGCCTTAGGATTGGGTCACCCAGCCTTGCGGGACACAGACATCACCCTCTATACCATCCGAGTGCAGTTGAAGGAGAGAAGACCCCTCGAGTGAGGAGTACCGCGGTCGATCGAAGCAGGGAGCAGGCGGTAAGCTGGATGAGTCGCGGCTGACAGACAGAGGGCCAGACAACAGATCCGGTGGTCGGCGTCCCCAGTCAACATCGAGCGGAGAGACGTCCTGGGTCAGCAGAACCTCAAGCTTGCGCTGGATGGGTGAGAGGCCCCCAAGGCCGTATGTAAATAAGAGCGTACGCTGCTGTTTTCCTTCTGAAACCCACAGGGCCCCAACTGACTAGTCGAAGACATCTTTAAAGTAAACTCACTGGCCAGTTGAAAAGTACCCGGGTACCATATACACACGAATACACACCACTTCATGTTCTGGGACTTAACCTGTGCAGGACTCAGTTTCCTTTTCCGAATCGGGACAAGGGGGCAAAGTTAAAGTTACATTCCGAACATTTTTTCCTTTTTTTTTTTGTTCCCGCTGCGCGTTTACCGTGATACCAGAACTGTGTATTTTATTGTGTCCCGCTACGCGGTTTTTCCTCGCATTTCGTATCTTTTAAATTTCTGCTCGGTCGGGGTGTTTTTCCGAAAATACGAAGCCCTCGTGTTTTCGTTTCTTTTACCGCTACGCGTTTATCATGTTACGAAAGTACTGTAAATCTTCCTGCATATACCGTGTCTCAAGAGCTGCAAATCTTTTTAGTAAACCTTTTAACTTGTAAAACTACAGCGGTGTTGGAGTATATTTATTCCCTAGTGCGGGGAGACTGACCCGTGGTTTAATTTCAGCGGCTCCTCCGACAGTGAGCGCTACACTTGTTTTGACCCTTAGAAATCTAGGCTTCTGCTAAAATTATATCATAAAAGTGGAGATGGTCCACGCTGTTAAAGGGATACTTTATTGAAAAACAGTTCACATTTTTTTCCTCTAAATAATTGGGCAGATCCTGCTGACACAGCCTCTGCTATATATATGTGAATTTACACGCGAGCAGCTCCTCCTCTTTGGTTCAGGGACTACCAAACTTTGAAACGAGGAGAACAGAGGTTCCGAAAAATACGAAAATTTCCGAAATCTCGAAAAGTCGATCCAAAAAACGAGCTAAGTGACCCGAAAATACGAAAAATGGTCGATATTCCGAAAAAAAAATGTACACGAAAAACGAGTCGAACCGAATCTAAACAGAAATCAGTCGAAACGAGCCGAAAAGTTTAAACATCCGAACGAGCCGAACCAAATCGAAAAAAAAAAAAAAAAAAATCGGTGCACAAGCCTAATATGCATCAGGTTGTGATCTGGCCCCCAGTCAGTTGTAAACCTACCCAGAATTCTGGTAAATGTTCCACATCTATTAAAGTCCTTGGAGTTAGTACATTTACCAAAAGTCTGGTTATATTTATGCATGTCTGATCATGGTAGTAGTTGTCCTATTTAACAGTGGATGTACCTTATACTGGTGTTTGCTAGGAACGTCATGAGAGGTATCAGTAAGAGGTAGCAGCACTGTGGGAGCACCTGGTATTGTTTCCAGATTCCAGGGCAGATAGATTGACTTTTTATGTATGTATTAATAAAACTTATATTTTACAGTACCATGGTTGGTGTAGCGAAGTAGTAGAGAATATATATATTCTCAAGTAGAAGCACTTGGCTGGTGCATGCGCGTGAAGGACATGTAACATTAAGAAAGAGGTTTCTCCCGGAAATGTTTGTACATATGCTCTTCATTTAATCAACGGCTGCACTAGTGAACCCATAGCCAACAAAACATTTCTACTTGACTTATTTATTCCTCTCCAAGGGACGGTGACCTGGGAAGAAGTCTAGCAGCGGTTTTGTAATTTTTGGGCTGCCATTCCCCTGATAACCTTTATTTTTCCTCAATTGTGTGCATAGCAAAATTTCACACGACCAGAGCAGGACACTTGCATTTTAGGGATGTCACTGGAGGCAGGGATTTCAGTTCCTCGGATATTTTTGCAGAAGGCAAAAGTTCCCATCTGTCAATCACCATTGAAACTGCACAATTTTTTTTATCTTTTGTTTAAAATCTCAGAATAATAGAATGATTGGTAACAGTGTATGACGAGTATTTAATTTCTAGTCAAGAAAAAAAATGTAGACATCATTAACTCCACAGTGCGGTTATTTCTGGATGCATCAAAATCCATGTATCAAGTCCAAGAAAAAAAGTACCAGCACTTGGACGCCGTCGCCTTGCACACTAAAAGGTACCAGCAACATTTCAGTCTACTCAGGTTTTTCTATTTTGATAAAAGCCAGAAGGCTGAAACATTGCTGGTACTTTAGTGTGTAAGACATCCTATAGGCACGTCAACAGAGCCCACGAGTGCTGGTACTTTTTGGTTTCTTGGACTTCATTCTGGCAAAGTATCAGCATTCATGGGCTCTGTTGACGTGCCTTTATTGGACGCCTTACACACTAATGTACCAGCAATGTTTCAGCCTGCTGGCTTTTATCAAGATGGAAAAAAACGAGCAGGCTGCTTTGCTGGTACCTTGGTGTGCAAGGCATCCATGAACAAAGACACTTTAACAGAGCGCACAAGTGCTGGTACTTTTTGGTTTGAGTATTTAATTTGGGACACAGCTGTCTTATTGCAATTGGCCTGAATTGTATACTCGTTATGAGAGGAACAAAAATGCACAATTATGTCTTGTGTTTTATTGTATATTTATTTTCCAATAACTTTTATAACCGGTGGATTAACTATTTAACGTCTTCACTTTGGAAACAAGTTTCTGGCGTAAGTGAAAGACTATATCCGACTCATAGATTTGTCTGTCGGTGGGCTTGAGCTTTTTCGACACAAAGATATGGGTGGCCTGGAAATCGATGAGGCATACAGGTTCTCTCACATGGAAACGTCTCAGGAAAAAAGCTCCTTTTAATCATCTCCTGCGGTAAGCTGGGGGGCAGAGTGTGGACCTTTCCTGAAATGGTTCTGATCTTTAAATGACCGTCTTCTCCCTTTGTGACGGTCACAAAGGGGCTCACATCTTTCTTTCTGGCTTTGGTGCCTTTTTGGCAAGCTCTTGAATTTCTATCCTCTGACATCCCTCCTTGTATTTCCTTTTCCAAATTAATGCCAATCTCCTTATCATTACATACTATAAGCATGTCAAATCCAGTATCAGCATCCTTCACAGTATGAGCCGCCTTACAATGACGTCTGCTGGAAGACTTTGAGACATGATCCGCTCTGCAGCCAAACCCTTTCTTCAGGTTTTCAGGTAACCCCTTTGCATCGATCCACTTATGAAAATTTCTTTCACACAGGAGTTCCTCTTGTTTCTACAAATCAATAAAAATAGGATACGGTGAATTGTTAAAAAAGTGTGTCACAAATATGCATACCTGAAAACCTGATCTGAAAATTCATTTAAAGCCAAGTGTCACTGTGGGTGCACACATCTCAGAAAAGCCTCCGAACTAGGTGCCACTAGGTGGTCAAAGGGTAGCCAAACTCATCACTTCTCGGGCGACAAAAAAAAAATAAATTAATAATAAAAAATAATAATACACCCAGCACTCCAGCAGAGGTAAACTGGGAAGTTGACTTATGAAAAACACATCTCACGTGGCTTTCATCTCCAATCTGGGGGCTTTCTCAAGGCTCCCGAATCGGCACCAGATTGGATCTGAAATAGTGTGTGAGACGATGGGACCCTAAATAAAAGTCATGCTACCAGTTTACCTCTGCCTGAGTGTCCTGTCTTTTTACTATCGTGATAGAGAAGAATATCGCATGGACTCCCATGTCAGACAAAACAAACAAAAAACACAACTCCCATAATTCACACTCTGCTCTAGTCTGAATTATGAGGATTTTTATTCCGCCAACATCAGTGGGGGCCTCCATTAGACCCCTCTCCTCTAGAAGACTTTATGATGTAGTGTAGGCTTTGGGAAGACACCCATGTTGTTTATCTCTACATTACAGTACCATAATACCACACGCATTGCTAGTATTTTTAAATCATTGTACTGTAGATTTACAGCAATCGATGGTGTGCAGACTGTATTTAAATAATGGCATTTTGCTAACATAACCATTATCCATTGGTTATATTGTATACCTCTATAGTATGTTGTAAAATGGGCAGCATAATTGTGATGAAACACACACACACACACACACCTCTTACACGTGATGCAGGTTGACAACTACGCGCAATTACTCAAATTTATTTTGTCACAGAGCATTTTGCACATTTTTTTTAAAATTCTATCTGCGCTGTCTGACAAACACCCTGCAGGGCAGAGAACTGCTAGCTGCTTAGTTGGACATATATACAACATCACACTGTTGAAGCTTATTTGATAACTTGTTCTTGTGGACAGTGTCATCTTAAAGAGACACTCAAACTTTTACACCCCCCCCCCCACACTTTTAATTGGTGAACAGCATCGGTCCAATTATTTTTTTTATTTTTTTCTGTTTAGCTGAAATACTCACCTTTTCTCCCTCAACGCGGGCTGCTCCGCCTCTTCACCCCAGGCCTTCCACATTGTGGAAGTCCCTGCAGCTGTAACGCAATTTCTTTACGTACGCAACTTGGGTAATGCATGTAACACAAATTGCAAAAAGCTCACAAATTCTGTACTTTTGTATGCAACTTTCACAGCACCTGCACAGAGTGAAGCATTGGTGCTGTACACACACACACACACAATCCATCGACTGGTGTCTCCCAGAAGGCTCGCTGCTGCATCCCAGGCTTCTAATCCCAGGCAACCATCAATTACTCTCACCTAGCAGTTTCCAACCCCAACCCTTCTAGATTGTGAGTTTCTACGGGAATAGGGCCCTCCATCTCCTCCTGTACGGTTTGTCAAATGACAGGGTGTGCTGACATCATTGTTGAGCGATTTGGTGACCGACAGGCAGGATATCAGACTGGTGATGGCTGTGTGGACGGAGGACACTCCACTACGCACAGCCATATCTACAAGATAGAACCAGAGGGTGGGGAATTAAGGAGAGGCTCTCCACGTAGCCTGACCACTTAAATAAGATAAATTAGTCAGTGTGTGAGTAGAGTGTCCTATTAAAGATTGGGGGGGGGGTAAATTATATGGCGACTTGTGGCTTTATTTTTTGGGGGGTAATTTTGGTTGATTTTAGAGCCAGTGATTATGACCTATTCACATGCTTCATTTTTATTTGCACCACTGTCACATCTGCATTGTCTTGATTAGAATTTTTTTTTTTAAGAAGAAAAAGACACAAATATTCAAAGTGATTAACCCCACTGTCCCATTACCTTTATTTGTGAAATTACATGGTTTTCTTCTTCACATATATTTTCTTTCATTCTTTCCAGCTGTTTCACTTCTTGGGCATATTTTTCCTTTGTCTTCTTCCACATAGTGTTAGCAATCAACCTGGTGAACATGATCTATAGGCTATAATGTATCATTGCAAAATAAGTTTGTGGTAAACACATTTTGTTTGCATTTATGATCCTGAACATGCCCCCAAAAGCTTTATTACTATGGGCATGATGCCCGTGGTGCCAATACTTTTTAATTTTCCCCAGCTGATAATGCATAGAACTCCTTACCGTAGTAACTCCTTTAGGCCAATAGATGGCAACATCTGACTACCTAATAGGTTATTACAGTAAGAAATACAATGGAAAAATTCACATATTTCTTATTGAATAATTAAAATTGTTAAAAAAAAAGTTCCTAACTCGGTTTTTATAGAAAACCACATGGCAGTGACCGGGTTCATCACAAACCTAGCGGGTAACCTAGTGCTGGACCCCTTGCTCGAGGTGCTATAGCGAAGCTTAACACCCCCCACCCCCTCCTGTTTTAGGCTAGGGTCAGACCAGCGCGTTTTCTACGGACTGTGCGCCCCCGTGCAGTACGGACGCACTTTTTGACGGAAGACGCAGTAGTGGCCATGACAGTCCGTTTTTGTGACTGATGTTATTTTTGACGGATGTAGGAGGGAAAATAAATTAAAATAAAAAACAGTTTGTCCGTCAAAAATGCTGAACGTATAAATGCAGTCCGTCTGACCACGTTCCATCACTCACACACAAAGCTATGCGGACGTTGTGGACATAGTGCACGCCGCACGTCCGTCCTAGCGGTTCGACGTTCTTGCTAACCTGCGTCCGTTTTCTGCGTCCGTAGTGTGTCCGCACTTCCAGGCGGATGTACTTCGTGCGTGGTCATGATTATCTGCTACCACGGACGTACTGAAGTGCGGCTACATGGACGTTAACACTGCATTCGTCTGACCCCAGCCTCAACCGTAGCACATCCCTTGAGTTGTAATTTAATAAGGAAACCTATGCTGAGTATGGCATGTACCTTGCACTAGATGGGTTCCACCCCACTTTACACAGGTTGATGGGGTTTAAGCCTCTGGAATCTTTGACATGAGGATCTGCCCCAGCTTCCGCCAAGCGCTGTATGCACTCTGTTAGCCCCTCCGCAGCGGCGTGGTGAAGAGGGGTCATATTCTCCTGCGTTTTCCTAAAATTACATAAAGGCTTCTTAAAAAAATCAAAATGATGACTTGGCAAGCACATTTCTTTTGCAGGATCAACATGCAAGCCAGTTTACTCCACATTGAAATCCCTAGAAAGATAAATACCAGCACGGCTGATTTAATAAATGTACACAGTGCGATATCACCAGCTTAACTCAAGTCTCCCAAACGCGACTGGAATGTGAGCTGTAACATGTGGTGCCGACTCTCACGTGCAAACTGTAAGCCCTGAAACATCGCTGCTTCATCTAAGGCAGAGCTGTCACATTCCAGCCCTCCAGATGTTCCCCAACTACAACACCCATAATTCTCTGGCCATCTTTCGTAGCGAACGATTTCTGGGAATTGTAAGCATCAGCGACAGGGGGGGGGTCACCGTTCGACAGCCCTGATATAAAGGTATTCTAGCCGAAATTATCCTGTTATGAAATGAGGCCCAACACCTGAGACAAAGCATGGGAGAAATAAGGGGAAATCATTGCCATGTTTTTTGGAATCTGCCTCAGAGGTAGAACCAGAAATGAAATGAATGAGATCACCGAGGCACCTGTATAGAGGTTTTTCCCTCTATCTGCATGGGTTATTACTTCTCACTGGACTTTTTTGGAAGGGTCCTCTTAATAGGAAATAAACGTTTGATGACAGGTAACGATCAGTATACTGTTTAAATTATAACCCAATAGAGAAGAAGTGTCTAAACCGTAAACAGGACAGAGGCGTGCTCATTAGGGATGAGCTTTTCGGGTTCGGAGTTCGGCCCGAACTTTGCGAACTTCAAACTTTTTGGGTGTGTTCGGTTCGAGTTCGAAAACAAAAAAGAAATTTTGAAAAAAGTATAGAAAATGCTTAAAAAAAAAATACTAATCTAAAAAAAAAAAAAAAAAAGACTCTTTAATAAACCGTTGCTTAGAATATTCTGCAGTAGATATTGAATTAAAAACTAATGTGTACGTGGAAAGATTCTCAACTCTAAATGACCTCTGTTCACAAACGGGCATAACACCAGGTGTTTTTAGTCTGGTAATCAATTTGATACATTGTACACTATACTGAGGGGGTGGGGTGGTGTCTGCTTCTGATTGAGATTTAAGAATTAATTTCCCTCCTAAAACTTCCTAATATGCTGCATTTAACTGGTGTTTGCAAAAAATTCTAAATAACATCTAAAGCAATGTTATTTTTCACCTCGGGATTAAACATTCACAGGGTTATTCAGAGAGCGGTGAAAAGCAGGACAATAACTGGAGAAGTGAAAATTCTAGGTCAAAATAGCCAAAGCAGAAAAATTCTCCCATTTAACTCACTTTCCAAATTGGCTATTTGGTCTAGATTGTTCTCTTCTCCTGCCAGTTCTCCTGGCTTTCACCTCTCTCTCAGGGTTGTTCAGAGAAAGGTGAAAACCAGGAGAATGGCAGGAAAAGAGAACAATCTGGACCAAATAGCCGATTTGGAAAGTGAGATAAGGCTAAGGCATTTTTCGCAGCGACCATCAAAAAGTGCGTCTGAATGCATTGCCGTATTTTTTCACGGAATGCGCGAAAACGGTCATACGATGCGCATTTTTGTGCGTGATTTTTTACGGATCCAAACCAGGAAACTTTGGGTGTCTGGACGTTATGTTGGCCGGACATGAGCAGGGTCTGACGTCTCCAAATCACGCCGCTAGTGGACGCAGCGCACTCTGTACGTCCATACTAGCGGTTCTGCGTTCTAGAAAAAATGCGTTCATTTTCCACTTGCGTTGCTACTTGCGACTTTCAGGCGACTGTACTTCGTATATTGGCCGTCATTTACTGCTAGTGCGGCCGTGATCAAGTGCGCCTAAACGCACGTTAAAAATTCGCTAGTCTGACCCTAGCCTAAATGGGAAAAATTTTCTGGTTTGGCTATTTTGACCTAGAATTTTCCATTCTCCAGTCATTCTCCTGCTCTTCACCGCTCTCTGAATAACCCTGACAGGGTTATTCAGAGAAAGGTGAAACTCAGGAGAATGAAGAGAAAATTCTAGGTCAAAATAGCCAAACCAGAAAAATTCTCCCATTTATCTCACTTTCCAAATCGGCTATTTGGTCTCGAATTTTCCATTCTTCAGTCATTCTCCTGCTTTTCACCGCCAAAAAATCAGTAAACTTTTTCTGCGTGTCCGAAAAGGTCTCCTCTTTTCATACAGACTGCCGCCCCAAGCAGTTGTTTATGGATAGATTAAAGGAAAAGCATTTACCGTCATTTGAAATGTCATTTTTTTGGTTTTTACATATTTCTATACATCCTAGAAATCCGCCACTTTACGGGCAGGTTATGGGGACCTCCTAGGCACGATATTTGAAGGAATTTTTCGTTTTTTATTTTTAACCCTTATTTCATGGAAAACTCACTGTCCCTTTAAAACCGTTTTTTTTTTTTTTTTACTTTTTGTCCTTGTTTCCTGTCCCCCAGGGCACTACCCGGACCCCCATACACCTTTTATGGCAAATATCTAGCATATATGCCCTCTTGGAGGGCACTCTAAAAACCGAATTTTCAGCCCCATTGACTTGTATTGAGTTCGAGTTCGGGTTCGGATCCAAACATTTGGAAAGTTCGGGTTCGGCTCCGAACCAAACTCAGGGAGTGTTCTGCTCATCCCTAGTGCTCATCCATTAATAGAGCACAGCGGTGCGTCAGGGAGTTTCCCTATGGATAGATGTACCAGACCATGAATTCAAACGGCTAGTGTAGAAGAATTCTCAGCTTATTATAATGCCGAAACCTGAGGAGATCTCCAATATATAATACTGCTGTCAATCATATCTATAAAGGTGGAACAAGATGGCCGCATAGTCTCCAGGCTCCACACTATCCACCCTGTAAACCGTTGATTCCCTCCCTTCCCGGGACCTTACCGTTTGCCTGAGAAGCTCTGATCACCTCAGGAACATGCCAGGCGCCCCAAAATCACTGCGGAGAGCGAAATCGAGGGAACCCCCGGTCGCTCCACTGTTTGCAGGCCGGAGGACCCCGGCTAGTCAAGACGGCGGCCGCTCAATATCGCGGCCTAGCCCGGCTGCGGAATCGGACTCAGACGGACAGGAGGCTGCAGCTTCAAGCTTAGGTGCATCTGAGGTCTCTACAATCCTGGGCAGTATGGCTGATATGAAGGTATTTCTGGCAGGGGAGATGGAGAAAAATACCAAGGCCTTGCAGGCTGACATACAGGCCTTAGGACTGCTTACTGCTGATCTGGAGCAACGTACCGAAACTATCTTAGAGGCTCATAACCTTCTAGTGGCCCATTTTAATGCTATGTCCCATGAGATCGACGATTTAGAATCACAGCTGGAAGACTTAACCAATAGATCCTGTAGGAACAATCTTCGGATTCGAGGTCTGCCTGAGGGTGCTGAGGATGACTTCATAATCGCTATGCTGCGCCCCGTGGCACCGGAGCTTCCCGATCATGCCTGGGAACTTGACCGGGCGCAGAGCCCTGCGCACCCGAGGCACGACGGAAGATCCACCTAGAGACGTTATTGTGGGCTTCCTTCACCTTTTCCACGAAGGAATTGATTCTACGTAAAAAACGCACTACCCCTGTGTTGTATGATGGAGTACCCCTACAATTATATCAGGACATCTCTCCCAACACGCTTCGTCGCAGGCGGCAATGGAAACCTTTTGCGGACCTTCTTTGTGAACATAAAGTTGCGCTCGCATGGGGACACCCTTTTAAAATCCTGGCCTTCCGAAAAAGAATGCATGTCCTCTTGCCACACGCTGATCCTATCAGATTTTTCCAGTCCTTGGATATACAACTTCCTGACGGCTTCGTATCCCCAGAGGGCCCGATTCCTCCACTGCTTGGCTTGCCCACGGAGTGGGTGCAGGTGAAGTCACCGCGACGTGGCCGTGGCCCTCCTCCTTCGGGCCCGGGATGAGTTCCGATGATCATCTTCTCTTCTGCCTCAGTTGGAGCTATTGCCCTCGCGTGGCGACCCTCAACTCTTCATCCTCTCAGAATCAGTATTTTTTTTGAAGGTTCATGGGGGGGGGGGGGGGTTTCTAAACTCTTCCCACTCTTGCGTGGATGGTGGTGGCCGCGGGGCCGAGTTGGCCTTCTGAACCCATTTTGGTTTTATATGGCTCTGAGGTGTTTTTTTTTCCCTCATGCCCCAACGGCTCCCGGCGAAATGTAAGACCGGGAATTTTTCTTTTGGTTTTTCTTAATTTCTGTTGTGTCTTTTTTCTTCTTTTTTTTTGTGCTGTTTTTCCGTCCATCTGGTAGTGAGGTATGTCCGCTTATTTGCGAGGTGACGCGGCATATGGACCTTACCTTTGTATTGCACAAAAGATGATCCCAACGTTCATACTATGGGTGCGATCTGACCGCGAGTTTTTCTTGCTTTTAATATGGCTTTGAAACTCACGTCACTGAATGTGAAGGGATTGAACTCGCCCAACAAACAGACTCCCTTTACGCACTTTGAAATCTGATAGAGTGGACATTGCTTTTATTCAAGAGACACATCTGGTTAAACATGCGAAAGCGGTGCTCACTGATCATGTTTTTACTAGGGAATTTTGCTCCAGAGCATTGAGCAAATGCAATGGTGTCTCAATTTTGATCCGTAAATCTTGTCTCTTTCAAGTGGTATTGTATAAGTGTGATGTTGACGGCCGCTATGTTTTACTTTCTGGTTCCCTGTCCTCAAAAACCTATCATTTTTTAAATGTGTATGCACCCAATGCTTCCGCTACCGATTTCTGGAGCTGTATTTGTGACGTCCTTGATACGCTACATCATGGAGCGATTGTATTGGGAGGGGACATGAACGCGACGCCTTGCCCTGCCATTGACAGAAGTGATCACCCTGTTTTGTAAGGCCTCCCTTCTGTGAGCACGCAGGAGAAGACATTCGCTCGATTTCTGCAACGGATGGGCTTGATTGATGTTTGGCGCGTTACTAACCCGAGTGTGAGGGATTACACTTGTAGCGCTGTGTTTAAAACCTTACTGTGGCAGTACCCATTTTTGGCCACCGGAGGGAGACAAGCGCGAAAAGAGACACTCAACATTGGGACTACATTTCCCGGCATGCTCTGGGAACGGACACAGGAAGTGGGTGGGACACGCCAAGTTACATCCTGAGCCTCATTGAGATAGCTGGCAGAGCGCGCCAGGGAGTGAAAGAGACAGGACACAGTGCTGCAGAGCGGAACAGTGACTAGGCCGGAACGCAGGTGCGGCCTATTAGGATTCCAGATTGGGTTATCCAGCCTTGTAAGAGGGAGACCCAGTGATCCACAGATATTACCCAAGCTGCTATCAAGGAAGCCGGAGGACCCCCGAGTTAGGAGTACCGCAGGTCTATCGGATTGGGAGAGCAGGCGGTAAGCTGGACAAGTCGTGGCCGGAGCAGAGAGAGCCAGACAACGGATCCAGTAGCCAGTATCCCAGTAAAGCATTGAGCGGAGAGACGTCCTGGGTCAGCGGAGCCTTGGTTATCGAGCGGATGGGTGAGAGGCCTCCAAGGCCGGTTGTAAAGCAAGAAAGCACGCTGTTGTTTGTTCCTAAAACCCACAGGGCCCCAACTTGACTAGTCGAAGACACCGCTTTAAGTAATTCACTGGCCAGTTGAATAGTACCCGGGTACCATAACACACACACACACACACACTTACAGTCCGGGACTTAACCTGTGCGGGACTCACTCCCTAATATCCAAAAAGGGGTTAAAGATTCGTATCTTATTTTCTTTTCCGCTGCGCGTTTTCCTCGAATTACGAAGCATTGTATTTTCTTTTCCGCTGCGCGTTTTCCTCGAATTACGAAGCATTGTATTTTTCTGTTCCGCTGCGCATTTTCCTGAAATACGAAGCCTTGTATTTCTTTTCCGCTGCGCGTTTCCCGAAATACGAAATACTGTAAATATATCCAAGAACACCGTGTTATCCATTATATGCCTTTATTTCTAGTAAACTATTTATTTTATAAAATCCACAACGGTGCTGGAGTATATTTATTCCCTAGTGCGGGGAGACTGACCCGTGGTTCAATTTCAGCGGCTCCTCCTCCCCACATGGTTCCTATTCCCGCATCGACCTTTTCCTTCTTAACGGAACGGCCATTTCTCATGTGATTCCAGCAGAAATTAATTCTATCTCGTGGTCCGATCACGCGGACATTGCTCTATATCTACATACCCCACGGGTGGCGGCTCCCTGGTCATGGCGCCTGAATTCCTCCCTGCTGAAAGATCCTGTAGTTGTTCACCAACCGTGCGACCTGTTAATACAGTATTTTACGGAGAATCCCGCGGGAGGATGTATCACTGTCCACAGTGTGGGCCGCACATAAGGCGGTGTTAAGGGGTCACTTAATTAAGATCGCTACTCATCGTAAACGGCTTCAACAGCTACTTTCCCTCCAGTCCTCTCTCCGCAGTCTGGAACAGAAACATAAAGCTTCCCCTTCGTCTAAAATTTTGGAAGAGCTAGTACGCACTCGGACATCTATTAAGAAATTGTTATTGGATGATGTCGCTAAACAACTACTCTGGTCCAAGCGCCTCTTCTATGAAAAGGCTAATAAAATGGATACACTACTGGCCCGTCCTCTAAAACCTAAAAGGGAGGCATCCCCCTATATCGACCATACGCTCCGCTAATGGGATGTTGGTGACCTCACCTGCAGACATCAGTTCAGCTTTTACCGCCTATTTCTCGGCACTTTACCAACATTCCCCCAACCACGTCCCTACCGACACAACTTATGTGTCCACCATTGATTCCTTTTTGTCTTCTGTTCCCCTGTGGAGACTGGATGTGGATCAGATTAGTGACTTGCAAAACTGTATTACTGAGGATGAAGTTCACTGCGCTATTTCGGTATTAGAGGGTAATAAAGACCCGGCCCTGACGGGTTCTCGGGCAGTTATTTTAAGACTTTTTGCGAGGAATTGGTCCCCACTCTCACTAAACTGTTTAATGGTTGCGCTGACGGAGAGGTCCTCCACCAGGACATGTTATTAGCAGACATTGCTTTAATCCCTAAGGAAGGGAAGGACTTGACGGATGTAGGGAACTATTGCCCAAAATATCGCTTTTGAATTTTGACATTAAAATATTGGCCAAGGTTTTGCCAGGTATGCTAAATAAAGAATAATAAAATAATAATAATAACCCCTCTCTTCGCTTGTTTGTTTGCGAGATGTATTGGAGGAGTATGATGCCTTGACGGGTTTTAGAGTCAACTATGACAAATCTTGTGCCATGCCTTTCCACATGTCACACATGGCGATAGCTGAGGTGGAGACAAACTATAAATTCCGAATAACACACACCTGACCTCTCCTATCTGGGAATTTCCCTAACTAGGGATCCCGCGGACTTGTTCTCCCGTAACCTCTCCTCTTCCAACGACTTAAACCTATATCGTGGCTGGGAAGAATACACAGTGTCAAAATGAATGTTCTCACTCGCATTCTATTCGTTTTTCGAGCTCTCCCTCTCTTGATCTCACGTAGAGATCTAGCGGGACTTCAACAGGCAATAGATTCTTTTATATGGCAACACAAGAGACAGAGTGGCCAGACGGTTGCTTTATTGCCCTAAGATCAGAGGGGGATTGGGATGCCCAAACCTTTACTACTGCGCTGCACAGCTGGCCCAGGTAGTAGCGTGGCATTCTCCGCCAGACTCTAGGAGATGGGTTGCACTGGAGTCTGCTTTTATGTCACCTAACTCCCCGGCCCTTTATATTTGGATCCCTAAACGTTTTAGACCCCTTTTGCGGACAATATGTCCGTCTACACTTACTTCTTTACGCTTGTTTGACGCTGCTAGGAAGACATTCGCTCTTACGGGCGATTCCTCCCCCCTTACACCATACCTACGTAACTGCACTTTTCCTCCAGGTCTTCGTGAGAAAGACTTTGCTGGCCTGTCTAGAGTTGGGTTGCATCGTTACCGCGACTTGTTTGTACAGGGCCAACTGATCACGTTTCAAATGCTGCAGGAGCGGGCGAGTCTGACCCCGTTTGTCTTTTTTAGATATATGCAACTTCGACACTATGTTTTATCTATGGAACTAAAGACAGTCTCGACTGCCCCCCTTACGACTTTTGAACGTCTCTGTGATGTAGGTGGCTCTCCTAAAGGCCTTATCTCACAACTTTACTTTTTACTCTGATCTAGACCTGGGGAATGGGGACCTCTTAACTATTGTAGTAAATGGGAAACAGACTTACATGACCCCCTACCGGGCGATGAATAGGAGGATATCTGGGAACACACGGCCCGTTCATCCATCTGTGTGACACACCAAGAACAGGCATACAAAATCTTAATGCGATGGTACGTAACCCCAGTGTCTTTACATCATATGGGAGTATCCCCTAGTGATTTTTGCTGGCGTGACTGTGGTGAGAAAGGTACATACATACACATGTGGTGGGAATGCCCGGTTGTGCAACGTTTTTGGAGGCTGGTCCATGGTAAAGTTCAGGATGTTTTTCAGCGCCCACTACCCTGGGATCCTTGGGCACTTCTCTCTCGCCCCCTCCCTAATATGTCCTCCGCAGAGCAGCAATTATTTAAAAGAATGGCTTTAGCGGCCAGGAGAGCCTTGGCGGCTGTATGGCACCAGAGCGCTTTGCCATCCTGGGATGTTGTGGCTGACAAAATTGACGACGCCCATTTTATGGACGACCTTACTGCCAAGGTTAGGGACACGGCGCGCTCCTTTTCTAAGACGTGGTCGTTATGGACGGAGTACAGACCTTCTTGATTTCAATGTGGTTTTGGTTACTCCCGCTCTCTATGGTGGCCCCTATCTCACCGATTGACCTCGCTTAACACTCCAACACCTCACCCCAGTATTGGATGGTTTTATGTTTGTTTTTATTTCTTGTTTTTTTTGGTAGCTATGGGTTTTCTTACTTTGTGCTTTTTGTGTCTTTTTATTTTTAATTTCCCTTTCCTGATATCGTCGGGTTATTGTTAATATTCTGAAAAGTACGTAGTTGCACCTTCGTGATTTATATATGCTACTGTGTGTAATCTGCATATGTCTTTCTCTGATTGTGCAATTCTTAAAATAAAGAATTAAAAAAAAAAAAAAAAAAAAGTGGAACAAACTGCTTCCATAGCATTTCACAATAGAATATGTGAAACATCAGTAACGTTAGCAGACCTAGTCTGGCTGTTGGACAAACCAGGCTAATTTCGGAGGAGCCATAAGGACCTAAAAGGGAGGCATCACCATGTAACCAGATCTTCCTGCCAGTGCATGTAAGGGTCAGCACTAGCTGTGGTCAGTGAACATAATCAAAAGATCTCTCTAACCATAGTAGCACCGCCTTAAGGGTCTCCATCAGATGGTACCAAACATCAAATCATGCCTACATCTGTTATACCTTGGTTCCCAAGAACCCCTAAGAAATTTCCCCTTTTCATTTTGTTTCAATTTGTAGCTGGAGGATGAGGATATTTTTTTTCAGGATTCTTATTATTCTACCCTTGAATAATTTCATAAATGTACAAAGGACAACAAGGAGATATCAGGAGATAAGATCCTCCCCCCCCCACATGATTCTTTTTGAAGACCTTATATCATGATAGCGGACAGTCCAGGCCAAAAGGTGATTTGAATGGGCAAGTCACCACGTTGCGAATGCGATCCCAGATGTGCTTTTCAAGGCAAAGCCAACACTTGACCTCATGTACAATGTGTAATACAATCGGGTGTTACTCACGCATTCACATCAGCCCCATGTTTTATCAGATATTTAGCAAATTTGAGTGCCAGAGATTCTTCACTCCGGTTGAAAACGAGGTGGAGAGGTCTCAATCCAGAGCGAGAGGACACGTTCACATCTACTTTGTATTCTTCAACCAGTATCTCCAAACACTGGAATCGGTAATGAAGAGCGGCAAAGTGCACAGCAGTGAGACCCTGTCACAAAACACACAAATTGTGTACAATAGGGTTTAATGTCCTTGGTCCTCTGCTCTTTTCCATCTACACCTCCTCCCTGGGCAAAATCATCAACAGCTTTGGCTTTACTTACCACCTCTACGCTGATGACACTCAGATCTACCTCTCTACCCCTGATCTCTCTCCCCCTGTCCTTTCAAAAGTCAGTGACTGTTTATCTGGCATCTCCTCCTGGATGGCCTCCCACCACCTAAAGATCAACATGTCAAAGACTGAACTCCTACTTATTCCTCCCTCCAATGCCTCCTCACCTCCTGACTTCTCTATCACGGTGGAGGGTATCACCATCTCCCCATCAAACCAAGTTCGCTGTCTTGGAGTTACACTTGACTCTGCTCTTTCCTTCATCCCCCACATCCAGTCTCTTTCCTCCTCCTGCCGATACCAACTGCGTAATATTTCCAGAATTCGGCCATTTCTTACCGCTGTCACCACAAAACAACTCATACACGCCCTGGTAATCTCCCGACTCGACTATTGCAATAATCTCTTATCTGGCCTCCCTCTGTCCCGCCTCTCCACCCTACAATCCATCCTGAACGCCTCCACCAGGCTAATTCACCTCACCCTCCGCTGTGTCTCTGCCGCTCCCCTCTGCGAGTCCCTTCACTGGCTCCCCATCCACTGCAGAATTAAGTTCAAAATCCTTATCCTTACCTACAAAACCCTCACTAACTCAGCTCCCCACTACCTGTCCTCACTAATCACCAAATACACCCCAGCCCGCTCCCTAAGGTCAAACAGTGACCTGCGCCTAGCTTCTCCCCGCATCACCTCTTCCCATGATAGACTGCAGGATTTCTCACGCGCAGCCCCCACTCTCTGGAGCGCTCTCCCTCGTACTGTCAGACTTTCCCCTAACTTCTCTTCCTTCAAACGCTCCCTTAAAACGTTCCTATTTAGGGAAGCCTACCACCCAACTCACTGACGCAACCATCAATCACTCTCACCTTACAGTCCTCTCCTCTTGTTTCCAACCCCAACCCTCCCAGATTGTGAGTTCCTACGGGAATAGGGCCCTCATCTCCTCCTGTACTGTTTGTCAAATGTTGTTCAATGTATTGTAACCCTGTCTATACTGTGCCTATTGTACAGCGCTGCGGAATATGCTGGCGCTTTATAAATAAAGAATAGTAATAATAAAATAATAATGACAAAAGTTAATTCTTTGGCTAGCGTAGGATTTATCCATTTGTGGATCTCCATTAACTCCATTAAGCCCTAGGAGTTTACAGTTTGAAAGGGTTTACCAGCAGTGCTTCGTGTGTTCCCAATCAATTAACGAATAATTGAATGGGCCCAAATTATATATAATATATATATATATTATATATAAACGCGAAAGTCCTGACTGATTGACTCATCAACGCCCAGCTGAAACCGTTTAACCTAGGAACGTGAAATTTTGAAGGTGCACTGTTTTTATGGGGGGTTAAATATTTTAAATATTTTAAACAGGATACCTATATCTTAAAAACAGAAGATAGTACTGACGTGAAAATCGGTATTTAGATTCATCTTGCCAAATAAAAAACACGTATTTTACCCTTTTCTGAAAATTCCTTGGGGGGGCAAAAGGGGGTTGAATACTTTAATCATAAACACGAAAGTCCTGACTGACTGACTCATCAATGCTCAGCTGAAACCGTTTAACCTAGGAACGTGAAATTTTGAAGGTGCACTGTTTTTATGATGTGGGCACCCACTTATGAAGGATTTTTGAAAACTCTGCCCCTAAGGGGGTGAAAAAGGGGGTTGAATATTTTAAACAGGATACCTATAGCTCAAAAACAGAAGATGCTACAGATGTGAAAATCGGTATTTAGATTCGTCTTGAAAAATAAAAAAACACATTTTACTGTTTTTCAAAAATCCAAATGGGGGCGAAAAAAGGGGGTTGAATATTTTAAACAGAATACCTGTATCTCCAAAACAGACGATGTTACAGTCCTGAAAATTGGTATTTAGATTCGTCTTGAAAAATAAAACAACACTTATTTTACCATGTTCTGAAAATTCCTTGGGGGGGACGGACGGGGGTTGAATACCTTTATCAGTATACCTATATTTCAAAAACCGAAGAGGTTACGGGTGTGAAATTTGGTATTTACAATCTTTGTGAAAAAAACCAAGCATGTTTTTTGCCATTTTCCACAAATCCAATGGGGGGGGGGGGGGGGCGGGGGAAAGGGGTCTGAATATTTTTATCATTATACCTATATTTCAAAAACCAAAGATGTTACAGACGTGAAATTTGGTATTTACAACCTTCTTGAAAAATAAAAACAGATGTTTTACCATTTTCCAAAAATCCCAAGGGGGGGATGAAAAAAAGGGGGGCTGAATACTTTTAAATAGGATACCTATATCTCAAAAACAGAAGATGTTACAGATGTGAAAATTGGTATTTAGATTCGTCTTGAGAAACAAAAAAACATCTATTTTACAATTTTCCAAAAATTCAGTGGGAGGGGGCAAAAAGGGGGTTGAATACTTTTATCAGTATACCTATATTTAAAAAAACAATTTTAACAAATCCTAAAATCCACGCGAGCAAAGCCACGGGCAAAAGCTAGTAGAAAGAAGGATAAACCTAGATAAATATGGCAATCTTGCAAAATGAATCAGGTCTATTCAATATTTACTGACAGTGTCCATTGGGACTTATGCTCATTGCTCCTCCCCAAGTAGCGTCATTGTCTTATGAGATCACATTACTGGGTCCTAGATCTCATCTTTGGTCATAACACTGTTATATCTCTGTGATTAATCATGGCAGGTGTTTAAGTGTTACACTCATATTAATATAGTTACTATATTGGGGACACATCAGTAAACCTGTACAGCCAACATACCGGCTCCAGCACAAGTTTAAAAAAAAAAATTTAATTATATATATATATATATATAAAAAAAATCAAATCAATCCCTACTACATAGGTATATATAAACGCTCTCTACCCAGGAAAATACAGGTATCCAATGCGTACAAATGGAATTAAGTCAGTCACCAGAATAGAGGTATGGTCACTAGAATTACTAATCCAGAAAATGATTTTCAGGAAATCAAGGGAAAAACATGAGGAAACAATAAAGAACTAAGGATGGGGTCAGACGAACGCAGTGTTAACGTCCGTGTAGCTGCACTTTAGTACGTCCATGGTAGCAGATAATCATGACCAATGAAGGCCCACACACGAAGTGCGTCCGCACGGAAGTGCGGACGCACTACGGACGCGGCATACGGACGCAGGTTAGCAAGAACGTCGAACTGCTAGGACGGACGTGCGGAGTGCGCCACGTCCGCATAGCTTTGTGTGTAAGTGATGGGATGTGGTCAGACGGACTGCATTTATACGTCCAGCATTTTTGATGGACAAAAGGTTTTTCCATTGTAATTTAGCTTCCCTCCTACATCCGTCAAAAATAACGTGAGTCACAAAACAGGACTGTGTTGCCACTACTGCGTCTTCCGTCAAAAAGTGCATCCGTACTGCATGGGCGCACAGTCCGTAGAAGACGCGTTCGTCTGACCCTAGCCAAAAATGGTTAACTTTTGGCTACAGGCTCATTACTTTTTTTTTTTTTACAGCATTACGGATCGTCCTATGTTTTTAATTATTGTTTATATTCTGCCCAAAACAAAAAGAAGAAAAAGAGTCAAGTTTTAGATATTTACCTCTTTGTTTGCGGAGAGTTTGCCGCGGGCTCTATCCATGGAGATTCGGAGGAGTTCCTCATTTCCGACAGTAGCTGCTGTTAGTTGATTTTCTCCCAGATAATCTAGATTGTCACCAGTGTGATCTCTGCTGGTCCGGACCCATGGGGCTCTCCTGCTGCTCCTAGTGGATGTATAGAAATAAGTAAATTTCAACAAGTAGGACTTATGGTATGTCATGCAATTCTCCATGCATTAAAACCTATACACTGTACAGTCACGTGAAGAAGAAAGAAAAAAAAAGTACACCGTCTTTGAAGTCTATGGTTTTATGTTACAGGACATTTTAAAAGGACCAGATGACTTTTATTAGGTCTTTAAAATAGGTAAACCCAACTTAAAATTAACAATAACACATATACACTGAAAAGTGAGCATTTCCGCTCTAGCTGGTGGGCTGAAGGGAGTATTGTTAGCATGGATGTTTATGCATTTAACAGTGGTAGTTTTGGGAGCAGCACGAAGCCCCAGTTCGGAATGGCACTCTAAGTTTGACGGGAGCAATGTGCTTGTCTTGAGAAAGCGCGAGTGATCGAAACATTGATGGATCACAAAAAAAGAAAGAAAATCCTTTGAGGTCTACATTATCTTTTGTGCATGCCTTAGTTAAACATAACTATTAAAAATTGAGGACAAAAATTTGATTAAAAAGGGACACTCTACTCCAGGGCTGTCAAGCTCACGGCCCCCAGATATCGATGCCTAGAATTCCATCAATGGCCACGGAATAATGGGAGTTTTGAGGGTCTGGAGTTGAACAGCCATGATCTACTCATCCTGACCACTTTAAAGCTGCGCACGGCAAAGTACATAAGGCGAGTAAAATCACCGGAGGAATAAAGTTAAAAAAAAAAAAAACTGGCCACGCCCTCAGCTAAGGGTGTTTCTTCAGAGTCCACTTCCTGTATATTCCCCGCCTCCTCCCCACCCACTGCTCCACCCATCAAAGCTTCACATGAACTAGCACAAGCTGTGCACGTGAAACCCTGTGCAGCTCAGGACCTCAGACGGGGGAAACAGAGGAACTGAATATTGGCTGTCTCTGCAACTGTGAAAGCAGGACTCACTAACACTCGCTCCCTCACTCGTATACACACACACACACACACACACACGTTCATAGTTTACATACTTTGTCTCAAACTACCTCACAGGTAACTCTCACACGTGTTCTTGTGCGGCCTCATGTGTGTGCTTTTTCTTGTGCTCTCGCTGCTTTACTTTGCTGTCTGCTTTTTTGTTGTCCCCCTCTCTGCGGTCTCTTTTCCTCCCCGTGTATTGATTTCTTTCCTTCCCCGTCTCAGCAGTAGCTGGGGGTGAGTTACAGATTGGAATGGCACTCAGCCCCGCCCTTCCCTCACAGTGCAGGAGGGAGGAGGAGCAATTGAGTCGCACATGCTCAGTGCAGTTTTTTTTTTATCTATACAGTTACAAGCTTTTATAAAGCATTAACAAGTTCCGTAGCACTGTATACCTAGGTATACATGCCGATTGGTTAGCTCAAAGTGCCTCCTGAGGTGGGTGTGGAAAACACCATGAAAGAAAAGCAGGTAAATATATTTATTTGCTTGCTTTTTGTCTGCTGGCGCATTGAAAAGGCATTACAGGTTTTTAAAAGCACACTAGCAAAGCATGCATGTCCCTTTAATGAAAAGAAAAAAAAAAGCCTAATCACAGAGATATAAGGACTAGTTATTAGTCGGTACTAAGCCATTCCGGGGGGGCCTTGAGTTTATCCAGGTGTTATATGGAACCAGTGGAGTATTTAGGTTTTGTGCTGCCCTAGGCCTGACTAAACTCGTGCACCCCCTAATTTAAATTTGAGGCACCCCCTCCTGTCAAGGGCATACCTCTTCCTGGTTAATCCCCACCCTTCCTCTTTAAGCTCCACCTTTTCCTCTTAGAGCTCCGCCTTTTCCTCTCTTTATATTAAAAGTGGATACCAAGTGCCTACTTGAATATTTTTTATACCATTTCAAATGTATCTATTGAGATAAATAAAATTATGAAAGGTTTAAATTCAAGCATTTTTACAAAGAACAGCCACGCATGTCAAGTATACTGGAACACAGCCGCTCTAATTGGTTGAACAATAAAATCCACAGAAACGTGCACTGCATATGAACGTATCACAGAGCTGCACAGCAATAAAACTCACAGTAATGTGCAGTGTGTATGAGTGTATCCCAGAGCTCCAGTGCAATAAAACTCACAGTACTATGCAGTGTGTATCACAGAACCCACAGCAATAAAACTCCCAGGATGCAATGTGCGGGTCAGCGTATCAGAATCCACAGCAATAAAACTCCCAGTAATGCAATGTGTGGGTCAGCGTATCAGAATCCACACCAATAAAACTCCCAGCAATGCAATGTGCGGTGTGTATGAGTGCATCAGAATCCACAGCAATAAAACTCCCAGCAATGCAATGTGTGGTGTGTATGAGTGCATCAGAATCCACTGCAATAAAACTCCCAGCAAACCGAGTGTAAATGAGCACACAGCAATTATTTATTCTACATTTACCGGCCTCTGTCTGCGGTAGGGCTGTGTGCAGAGTCAGCAGGGACTGTGTACAGACTCAGCAGGAGGTCCCTCCAGGCCACGTTAGGATCGCGGCTGTGCCTGTGCGTGGAGACATCTTGTCAGCAGTGGGGTGCCACTGCCAGAGGGTGCACCGTGGCTTTGATTCCCTTCCCGGTGGGTTAGTCCAGAATAGAGTGACAGTCCATGTTAACGAAAGGGCGGGCAGCTGCGTGCATGCGTGTCACGTGGTTCAGCCAGTCAGGTGGTACTGAGACTCAGTACCACCTCCACCTGACTGGCCGGACCGAGTGTGACCTGCACGCAAGCAGCCTCACCAGGAGCCAGGCAGCTCAATGACAAATTTCTATCACTGCAGTGCTGGTTAAGGAAAGGTCCACTTTAAACAGCAGTAAGCAGACAGGGCTTCATATTCTGCTGCTAAACCCCCCCTTTACCTGCCGTTTACTGTCATCTTCTCTCTCTGGACACAAATCACATCCCCCTCTCCTAGAGCTGCTGCGGGCAGGGGAGGAGCTATGGAGGGAGGAGAGGGGGATTTTTATTCTATTCGATTTTATTCCGTATGCAAATGCCATGCTCCACTGCTCGTTGTTTGAGAACACAGCTCAAAGCTGACACACAGTGGCAGTGGCACCTCCTAGTACCCCATAATGACACCCCAATAATCACTGGTACCTGGGGCGGCCCGCCCTCCGCCACTCCTTTAAGTACACCACTGCTCTGGTGATATGCTCACACACAAGTTTGGCGAACTGCCAGCAAGTACGGTGCTGTTTGAAGGCAGTGCAAATCCCCATAGAGAAGTAATGGTTCAGAGAACACCAAACAGCAGAGAAATGTCAGTGAAATGCCCTGATGTTCGGTGGTTTCAATCAGCAGGTTTATTCAGGCGAACCCCATAGGTTTCAATGTTAAAAATATTCCCGTTTTTTATGCAATATCTAATAAACCATTTATTATTTTAATCTGCAGTAAAAAGTCTTTATTGATTTTTTTTTTGTACCTTTTAGTGATTTTTCAGAATTTTTTGGGCTAAATTCCCCCTTTTTTTTTTTTTTTTAATAGCGGTTCTTCTTTTTCTGTAACAGAACTTTTTATTATCAATCATAGGATCTTATATGTAAATTCCAGACATTTTCGTTCAGTAGTTCTTTTGAAAACAGCAGGCCATGGGTTTGCGGTGGCAGCATACAGCGGCCGACTCAATGCACTTTGGGGACGCTGCGGTGAATGGTGAATTCACTGCAACGTGGGGAAATTTTATTCCCCGAAGTGCAGGGAACTACAGAACACCAAAATGTTGGCGTCATTTCGGTGCTCTGTGAGTAACCCAATTAGTGGTGAGGTTTTTTGTTGCCCCCTGGAAAGTGAAAGCCTAGGCCTTGCCTACCCAGGACATACTTGAAAATTAGTGACATCTCAATGTTTCCTTCCTGGTAAAATAGTTTGCAAAAGTAAAAAGAAAAATTTATAAATATATATATATATATATATATATATATAATTATAAAAAAAAATTTTTAGGGGTGGGGCCACCCAGCGGGCCACTGCCCCCTGGAAAGTGCCGCCCTAGGCCTGGGCCTTGTTGGCCTAGGCCAAAATACACCAGTGTATGGAACCCTTCCCACCTGTGCAGAGCCGGCAGCGTGAAGGATTTCCTCATGGTGATACAGGGGAATTAAACCTCTTTGTTCATTCAAGTTCAGCAAAAAATAAAATAAGACATAAAATCTCAGACAAAAAACAGTGTTTGCTGAATAGGAATCAGCAGCCAACTTTAAGCAGAGCCGTGTGCACGTGAGATCAAAGAATGATGACATCATAGTGAGAGAGTGGGCTCAGCCAGTGAGAATCCTTCAGCTCAGGAGATCCCAATAGCTCATAGCAACACTAAAGTCTATAGCGGAGTGCTTATTGTATAAATGTACTAGTGTATCAATTGAATTAACCCTTTCACTACCAAACGTTAAGAGAAAATATAAAATTCTGTAGAGTAACATGTAACATTGTATTTTGGTCAGGATGAAACTATTCTGCCAGCAAAAAAGAATATCAAAACATTTGCCATAAAAGTAACAAGGAAAGCATATATAAAATGACTGTGCAACATTTTCCATTTTTTCCCGAGCTCTGTACATGTGGTGCAATCATCGTGAAACAAATCTCCCCACAAATAAGCAGAATCCTGTGACACATTTGGCAGCTATTAGATATGGCTGACATTGCAAGATGACAAATGCCACACACATACCGGGTATATAATTTTTTTTTTTCCCCACAAACTGTACTTCGGCAATTTTTTTTTTTTTTTTTTAAAAAACCTCTAAATCGTGATATCAGAAAATGTGAAGTCCTATTTGCACACATTTTTAAAATGTCCAAATAGCGTTTAAAAACCCTTTATTTCACTGAAAACATCAGGCTGACCCCCACCTTTCCCAGCATTCCTCATCCTATCCAATCACAGGCTTCTTATATTGTAACAGAGAATACATATATAAATAATGTTAAGAAAAACACATGTTACATGCACACATCTATCACACATTGAACAACGCAAGATCAGCCATGTTTTCCTGCTGCCATAATACCCTTTCATGCAGTTGGGGAGCTCAGGGAAGGAGCTGGCATGCAACAAGTAGACACTGCAGGTGGGAAATAAATTAACCAGTTAAGGCCAGGGTCAGACTAGCATTTTTCAGAGTGGAAAGAACGTCCGTGAATGAACGCTCCTTCCACTTAGACGCCAGTATAACCACCTCGCTGAGCGGTTAGTGCGCTCAGCACTGCAAGACTCGATCCTCCTATGGAGAATCGTGCTTTGCAGCCCCGAAAGCACGTTTCGACGGGGAGGCTTTCAGCACGCCCACTGTAGCGCACTACAAGGTGTGGGCAGCCCCATCGAAACGTCACAACGCTGCGACGGGCGTGGGAAAGTACGTCAGAGGCACTGTGCGCCCGTACTGACACTGGCCTAAGGCAGTTCATTTGGAATCTCACCCAGACTGATGTCCAGCTTGCGTTGTGCAGTCTACAGCCATAGGGCAACACATTTCGCATACTGCCCATCAACTTATGTATATGTCCTGAAAGGTGTGGAGACTGACCCCCACTAAAAATTCCACAAACCTATAAAAAAAAAAAAAAAAAACACTTTTCAAATTATTATATACATTTATATAAAAATTTAAACTTACATACACTAAATGTATTTTCAACATTTACAGTGCTTTAAGAAAATGTGGTTGTAGATTGAAACTACTATGTCTGAAAGGGTTAAACAAGGAAAGAAGTAAACAATGAGAACTACGGAAGATAACCTTACACGATATGTATTGCTTCCACGTACTGTGAACATGTGATCCAGGAGATGTGAAGGTGCGACGGATTTCTGGAGCTCCATTGGATTTAAAGCACAATTTCACATCTAAATAGTTTTACAGACTGGCTGCTGGCACAGGGTCCTCATACTAGAACTATTCTAATGGACATTCTTCCAACGTAGATATATACCCCAACACAGGGGTCAGCAACCTGCCCGTACACCCCCATATTGCAAAGCTACTTCTCATAATGCTCGCTGTTCGAACGGACTGATGGAAGCTGTAGTTCCAAAACATTCTGGAGGACCAAGGTTCTTGCCCCAAATAAAAAAAAATATTAAATTTGTTTTCCTTGTTAAATAGGATCTTCTTGTAGGAAAATATGTAGCATCAATTGCTAGAATGCTTATGCTACCAGAACAAATTTAATCATGTGATATACATTTATTATAAGGGATATCATAGCCAAAACATTGGTTTCAAAAATAGAAAATTTCTTACAGCAACACAGAAAAGGGAAGAGAAGGCAGGTTCTCATGTCCTATCCATCTTGCTCGAGCACGTAAAGGGACACCAGCCTAAGCTGTAATTAGATTGTGTATTACAAACAAAAACACATGCTGTTTATTTTTCTACATCTGAAGTAATTGCATTTAAAAAAGTATAAATAAATTTAGGTTTTTATCTCCCATTTCCATTTTGTGGATTTTTTTTCAGGATGTAACATCGAAATCTGTGCAGAAGTTTTACTTTACAGCTGTGGTTTAGTTTCTACAGTATTTTGCTTTCAAAAGGCGTGAAGAAGTGAATGTTTATATAAGGCTGCGAGAGATCTATTGTAATTTCCAGGCTACACGAGATAAGACATTACAGCTGAAGGAGATCGGACAGGGAGCTTTAAAGTGTGCTGGGGCATATCTGTAATGAGGAGCCCAGGTGTTTGCCCTCTGGCTTGTAATGCTTCTTAATGTGATGTATCCGAGTGAGCACTAGCTGCACATGCAACTTTTGCACCAAGCAACTTCATGCAGCTGGATACCTGTGCCAGGAAGACAGACAACAATATGGATCCACAGACTAAGATGTTTTACTTGATTCTAAACCCCTTGATTAGCAGGCACTGAATAAAACTAAAACCATTTGCTTAACCAATTAGTGTTGGCTACATAGAAATGCAAGGAGCATTGATTTGTTGAGATCCAAAGTTCTAAACACAATGAGGCGTTCACCTTGCGCTACACAAAAACAGGTCCTTTATTGTAGGCCTCGAAAGCAGAAAACCCCTCTTATTCAAACACTGGGAAAAAAAATAAAAGGGATACTGCCTATTGCAATTTGCGGCGGGATTCTAAATCTTGCAAAAATAAAAAATCCTTAACAGAATGTAAGCATAAAACGTGAACATAAAGTATTGAAGTATTTATTTTCTAGAGACAACCGCATGGTTTGCAGATAAACTGCACTCAACATTAGATAATACTGTATCTGTAAATGGCAAAAGACAAGTAAACTTGCTTGATGGTCTGCTGTCACACGTTGGCCCTGCGAGGCCACAATGCTATTGTTGACTGTTATTGTTAATGCTGTCTTTTAAAATAAATTAAAAAAAAAAATTAAAACAAACTTCCCATTCAATACGGAAATTGAGAATATAAAAAATGTACAACATACAAGGAGTATAATCAGATTGTTATTAGTAGGATTCCCACTTTTAAAAACATATTTCAATATATTAATTGTCCAAGTGAGGGCATAACTCTATACCCTCCACTCTCATCTTCAAACTTGGACTTCAACAACACATAGTGTGCGCGTAGACTCACACAATTCATCCACTTCCCACGAAGCTTCCACCCAGGCTGGACAACGAGTTTTACCGGTAAGTAAATAAATCCGTTTGTTTTTATAACAAAGATTACAGCACATTCCCAGGCTCACAATTATGGTACTCAAGCGTAAGAGCAACACATAAAAGCACTGTAATGAAACAACCACTCACCTCGGAAATACACTGTAATAAAGCGAATGGGAGTGTACAGGTGTGTAATAGACTCATCATTGCCTGGGTGTGATTGACTGACACACATCAGCAATTAAAATGCACAAGTAACCTGGAAACCCATTGTACGAATGTGGAAGACAGTCTGCAGCGATCTTCCTTATAACCACTGACACTGTTTAACAAAAAGTACAGGAAACACCAAAGTAACTAGAAAAAAAGTAAAATCATTTTATTTGCAGTAGACTTATATGTGCACAGGTGGGAAGAGGAGAAACAAAATGAAAATTACTTTATAGATACATAAAATTGTTAAAACACCCTTTTCTTAAAAGGAACAGTGGAAAACAAACTGAACTTGGGGGTAATGAAATCAGCATAAAACAAGCAAAGTGTGTGAGAAAAGGAAGGCGGAGGAAAGAACATGGCCTCTAAAATAAAAATGTTAGTTTCCTAACCTAACCACTGATCCCTGCACAAGCCCACCTACCGCTAAAGGTGAAGAACCGTTTATATATCAGAAGTAGAAAGTCCTCACTTAAAAACACTCGTGTGTTTGAATGCACGCTTCAGCGGCGGCCTGCTCAGTTCAGTGCCAGAGCAGAGAGCAGCGCAGGGGATGCGACTCCCTCCGAGCCCAAAAAGGTGGTCGGCTACACAGAACCTGGAGGGTTAATGGGCAGCTTTCAACACTTTCATACAAAAAAAAAACTGAGAAAAATCAGTAAAGAACACGTTAACATTGTGCTGCTTAATGCGTGAAAAGCGCCGCTGTCCGTCTCATCTGGAGTCGAGCGTCATCGGACGATGAGGGTTTTTCTGAATCTGCAGCAGAACACTTTGCCAGCACGGTCCTGTGGAGCGGAGACAAGAGCACCGGGGCAGGGCCAGACAGTTCGTTTTGAGCAGCTTCACTTGACACAGTTTAAAAAAAAAACGTAAACATATTCTCAAAGTGTTTCACCACCACTTCCAGAAAAAGATTAAAACAACGCAGGTTAACCCATTCGGTACAAGGCGTCATTGAGGTACATAAAAAAGGAACCCCGTGTCAGTACGACGCACCGCTGGCCAAATAGCACTGAAAGGGTTAAGAGCAAGCACGAGGTAATATACAGAAAGAAAAAAAAAAAAAAAAAGTGTTTAAGGCTCAAATTATCCCCTGTTAAAACGGTCTCTTTAAAAAAGGCATTATGTAGGTAATACTGAGTTTAAGTATTTAATAAATACACATTGAGTTAATTAAAATATGGGGGAGGAGGAGAATTAAGGAACCGTTGCATATTAGCCGCTATTAGAAACTTAGAAAGCTAGAAAAGGGTTTGTAAGGAGACTGGGCGGAAAGAAATATCAATTGTAACTTATGGTAAACGTGCTTCGCACAGCTGCAGACGGCATGTGAGCAGTAAAAGGCCACACACTCTGAGCTTTCAATGAAGAAGTTTATGGCAAATGTGCTGTTTGTGCAGACGGGTTTATCAAGGCTCAGATCTGCAACCTGGGCTGTTAAGTCCTCCATAGCGGTAGCTGTGCAAAATTCCTCTGAGTTATCTGTAGGGGAGAAAACCAAAAACAAATTAAGAACAAAACGACAACTGTCTGTTACGCATGTTTTCACAAACTAATGAGATTTACATGGTTAAAAATATTATACATCTTGAAAATTCAAACCTTACCATTACATTAACCAGTCTGGTCTCTGCAATTCCTTGCAAGGCGTTTGTATCCGTACACATTAGAGATGTGCAATTAGTTTCGTTCCGAATTGAAATTCGGACGAAATTCACCATTTTCGTGGTTCGGGAGCATTTCCGAAAACTAAATATCAACCACCTAAAATTTCGGATCGATTCGATGATTCAGATCATTGATGATTCGGCTCATTTTTGGTAGTAATCTACTTCTCAGAATAAAAGTTTCTTTATTCTTTTAGGATTTTTTTTAGGCATTTTGAGAGTGAAAATTTTGGGTTTCCTAACTTTTTTACCAATAGGTTTCAATGCAGTATATGAATCCACACACTGACGGGAACTTCCCAGCAGTGTGCGGATTCATATGCTGCATTTATTATACTGCAGAGAGGCGCTGCCCGGCAGTGTGCGGATTCATATGCTGCATTTATTATACTGCAGAGAGGCGCTGCCGGCAGTGTGCGGATTCATATGCTGCATTTATTATACTGCAGAGAGGCGCTGCCCGGCAGTGTGCGGATTCATATGCTGCATTTATTATACTGCAGAGAGGCGCTGCCCGGCAGTGTGCGGATTCATATGCTGCATTTATTATACTGCAGAGAGGCGCTGCCCGGCAGTGTGCGGATTAATATGCTGCATTAATTATACTGCAGAGAGGTGCTGCCCGGCAGTGTGTGGATTCATATGCTGCATTAATTATACTGCAGAGAGGTGCTGCCCGGCAGTGTGCGGATTCATATGCTGCATTTATTATACTGCAGAGAGGCGCTGCCCGGCAGTGTGCGGATTCATATGCTGCATTTATTATACTGCAGAGAGGCGCTGCCTGGCAGTGTGCGGATTAATATGCTGCATTGAAACATGGGTTAAAAAGCTATTTTTTTTTTTTTTTTAAAAGAAAAGTTAGGAAACCTAAAATTTCACCCAAAAAATGCCTAAAAAAAAAAAAAAAAAATATCCCAAAAGAAGTAAAGAACCTTTCATTCTATTGGTAGTAATCTACTTCCCATTCTTAAATAAGCAATAAAAAAAAATAAAAAAACACAACTGATCCAAATCACCCGAATCGATCCGAAATGAAAAAAAAAAAAAGGAAAAAAGTCATGCACAACTCTAGTACACATCCTCTTAATCACCGAATTTCAGTATTACTAGGTTTTGGCATTCTTCCTGTGTTTCATTGTAACTATTCACTTATTATAGGGACACTTTAGGACCAAGATGGGTTGGGGGGGGGGGGGGAGGTGAGAGTTAAATACTAACCCCCTTATAATTTTATAACATCCCTTTTTTCCAGAGCAACGGCTCTTAAATTCCCTGCAAGCCGCAGCATGTGACGTGGCCACAGGAGAATCTGGACACACCAGGGAGCGTCACGCCAATCCAATGGCTGCAGGGGACGTTGGACCCAAACTGGTTCTGATGCCTGAAGCGCAGGTCAGCTCCGTCTGGGAGGAGCTACAACTCTGCACTCGGGAGGGTTAAATCAGCCCCCTGAGAAAGCTCATTTGGACAGGATCCTCTACACCTATTCCCTGATTTTAAGTTTGTAATTTTTGTCAGTTTCATGCTGCATGAATAGTTGGTACTGTAAAAATAGAAAAAAAATTATGCAGTCACACATAAAAAAGTGTATTATCCATATTATCATCCAAATGCAGGCTGTGCTCAAGACCTCAGAATTCAGACTTCCAACTTAAAAGGAACACTCTACTCAAAAAATCCCCCGTTTTTTTATCCTAACCTATCCCTATTCCCTTAATAAATCTTTCGTTTTTATTTTTTTTCTTGTAACTGTAATACTTACCCTAAAATCCTCTTGTTTTCAGTGGCGTTTTTTTTTATACTCACCTCCCTCCTCTTCCGCTCCCGTCCTTCTTGGCTTCTGGTTTACGCGAGAAGCGCGCATGCGCGCCTCTCACATAAGCCAGCCAATCGGCAGGCTTCCTCCCGGCTCCCTCTGAGGATTAGTGTTGCACGCAAGAGGATGCGCGCAACACTAACCCTCAGAGGGAGCCGCCAGCTTCTGCGGTGAGTTGGAGACGTCCTCCCGCTCTGCTGACTGACAGCTGGGAGGGCGGAGTAAACTTCTCTGCCTCTCTCAGCTGTTTTCAGCATTTTTCAGCTGATCGGCTGAGCGGAGGGAGACAGAGGGCAGGATACTCCGGGCATCATGACCACCTAAAATAGCTTAGGTGGTCATGTTGCTTAGAGTATCCCTTTAAGAGAAAATGTTACAGAGTCCTGGTTATTTTTCCGACAGAAAGATCCTAACCTTATCCAGCAACAAATATATATAAAAAAAGTCTGCCTAAAAATTTTGCAATACATATAAACAAATGTGTTTTTCCAGCCGATTTCACAACCCCGGTGTGTGCTTCCCCTGAATAACACACATACATATTAAGCTAATGTAAACATTACAAGTCAGTTTGTAGATCTGCCATCACTCCATGGAAAGATTGACTGGTTGGTGCTCCGGGTCCATAGGATATGCCCCTGCACAGGTGTGGGAGCTACTATAGGATTTATTGTAACACATGGATGCAAGCATTGAGTATTAATGGAATTAGTTTTAAATTAAGTAGAATTTAAAATTCATGTTTAAAAGTTTAAATTCAGCAATACACTCTAGCCATCGTGATTTAAAAAGACTTTTAGGCGTTTGATTAATCCACCCCCTGCAGACCCAAGCAGGTCTCTAGGTGGGCCAATTCGGCTTTCTGAATAGGAGGAGGGACCTCGTCCACGGATGTCTCAGCGAGTGGTGAAAAGTCTACCGAGATTAAGGTCAGCAACGCACAGCTCTGTGCATTGCAAAAGCGGCCACTGCCTCAAAACATTTGTATTGCAAAACACTGGACTTGCTAGATGCCAGAGCGAGCACCCAGACCACTGAAAGGCATGCTTCCATTAAAGCAGGACTGTCCATGGAACAGCACCGAGCAAGATCGGTACCAGATTAAAACACATTCTTAACCACCGTTTCTTACAGGGATGTACAATTCATATTGCCCGACGCCTGGGACATGCAGTTCCAGGAAGGTATTTTGCTATTTTTTTTTTTTTTAAAGTTTATTTTTTACATTTAGCCCAGCTTAAAAAAAAAAAAAAAAAAAAAAAAAAGGACACCGGAGCTTCCTTTTGCTGTATCAACTGCTTCCTGATGGCCCCTGCACTATGTGGACGTGCGTGGAGTGTCCTGGGGGTTCCCATCGCAGAGGACGCTCTTCGCCCGTCCTGTTGTGTCCCTGCTCTGAGCCAATCTGGCTCAGAGCAGGTGCTTCAGTCACACCAGGCTGACATGTCTGTCCAGCCCTCGCTGTGTGACTGCCCCCATGCTGCATGCGCATGATGAGGTCACAAGTGGGAATTCCCCCTGCCCGGCAGGGGGTTCTCACAGGAGTTTAAAGGACCCTACATCGCCACATCTGTATGTCTTACAGGAACAACTTAGGTATCGTTGGAAAGGCGTTTCCAACAACATCCAACATAACCACATAATGTGGAAATGAAAAAAAAAATAGCATGCCCCCTTTATAAAAAAAAAAAAAAGTAATGTCGCTGCACTTCTATAAAACTAAAATATATTAAAATTATATATTTTTTAAATGTTTTAACTTATTAAATGAAAGTGTATATTAAAGTATTTAATAAAATTAAAATAAACAGCATAATTGAGTTTTATTGCTGTGGATCTCTGATACATAATTTCATACACCACATTTTCCTGTGATCTGTGACGTGTGAGTTGTATGAGTGCTAGAACACTTAATGCATTGCAGTTTATTTAAATACTCGCCTGTGTTTGTTCTCTATGTGGTTAAAGACCGAATGCTATTTTTTGAAATTATATTTCTCATGACAAATAGATCGGGCTTCGACTTTAGTCCATTGGACAAGCAGACTAAAAAAAAAAAAAAAAAATTCTACACCGCTGTAAATATCTTTTTAGGCATCACTTCAGCTATGTAAAACACTTTCAGACGTGATTATTTAGTCCACTAGCGTGCATGCAGCCAAAAGAAATTAGGTACTAGCTTGTGCACCACTAGCGTGCATGCAGCCAGTCAGAGGCTGCTCCATGCAGAAGAAGAGTATGTTAGGGGGCACTCATGACAAAATGAACATTGAATAACCCCTTAAAAGTGGCAAACTTGCCACCGAATTGCACCAAATGGTGAATTTCACCTATTCACTAAACAGGCAAATCGCCACATACTGGCGAAATATGGTGCAGTTTGCAGATCGGCGACAGCAACATGGTCCCATAGTGAATTAATGGTTAATCTATTCACAAAACGCCGAACTGCATTTTCAGCTTGACAGGTCTAAAAACAGGTGAATCTCATATATTTCAATGGTAAAATATATATCATTTATAATTTCATAAAAATAAGAAATTCCATTTTTTCCGCAATTATTTTTATATAGATCATCTTTATGTAATTTTAGAAATTTTTGTTTCCCAATTCTAAAAGTTGTTTATTCTGTAACAGACGTTTTTATTTTTTTAAAAGAACCTTTACTATTCAGACACATTTTAATGTATTTTTTTATTGGGTCTAAACACCTATTAGGGGAGTTCAGTTTGTAGACTCCATCTTCGGTGCACCGCGGTGACCCTGCGGTGAATAGTGAATTCACTGAGGGGGTCAGTGAAATGGAATCGCTGAAGCGCACGGAAGTGCAAAGTGCTGAAATTGCGGTGCGGTGCTGTGTTAATAACCCCTTTTGAGGGACTTAAAATTGCCACAGTGACTAAAGAATAACATGAAAAACGGACACTCCTAAGATCACGGCAAATATCCAGTCAGCATGTTAGGAATTAGAAGGATTTGAGTTATGACCCCATTGCACTATTCCCATTGATCATTACTTGATCGGAGCCTGAATATATTTTTGCAATAAAAGATGGAGCCTTCATATTTTAAAGTAGTGATAATGATTTTGCTATATAGAGAGACTGTAATGGCCTGGACCTCTAGCCGAGCAAGCAGAAAGCCCGTGACTTGGACTGCACCAGAGTATATGGGGGGGGGGGGGTTTGCACAAATTTGCCGAAGGTTTAACATGAACACCAAATCCTGCACCCCCATTTTGCCCTTGGAGCAGAAGGAACATCCATGAGAGTGAACGTTTCCTTCCACCCTGACGCCCATGTGACCACCACGCTGAGCGCAGTTTGTGCGCGCTCAACACTACAAAGCAAAATTGCGCTTTGTAGCCCTGTAGTGTTTTGAACAAGAGGCTGAAATATTGTCCGGTGTAGCAGGTTCAACTAGGGCGCACGCTGCACCGTGTGGCCCTCCCCATCCGAGCAATCACAAAGCTGCGACAGATGCAGTGAGGTGCAATCACATGGACGCACTCGGCACTCGAGTGACCACAGCCTATATTGGGCAGATGTTGCCGACAGCATTTCCAATTTTTTATTCTAGGTTACAATACTTACCTTTTTCCCCCCCTCGGCACGCCCTGCTCGTCCCTGTCAGCTCAGGGGTTTCTCAATGCAGAGGTTCTTTAAGTTTTTCTACACATATTATATAGCTAAGAAAATTGCATTGCGTAGGAAACGCAATCTGCTGTGACCGATGGACTGGAGCTGCACGCACAAGCACAGAACCGATCCATCGTCAGATGGTGACGCCCAGCACAGAGATTGTGCCCATGTCACCAGTGACCGACAGTGGGAAATTCAAAATCCCGGCTGCTGTCAGCTCCTCCACGTCACCTAGCATTTACACCAGATGGGTGCTGGAGGGACGGGGACTCTACACATCCTGACCACTTTACAACGTATAGTGGTCAGGATGTGTAAAGTGTCCCTTTAACTGTACTGGAAACAACACTAAAAGCAAGGATCTCGAAAAATTTGCCCCTCAGGTGTTTATAGGAAACAATTCCCAGAAATTCTATGAGTTGGCCAGAAAATCATGGGAGTTGTAGATCAGAACATGGGGGGGTATAAACATGGGACTCGACGGTGAAGATGAGTCAGGCAGGGAGGAGCAAAATATCCCTTGTGACTGGCAGCTTGATCGGTTGTGCCAAATGTATAAATATTACCAGCCTCTGCATGTTGGAAGGAGTGGATGGCTCTTGGCCGTAAGATGTCATGGTGTGGCACAGCTCCAAGCAACCACTGAAACATGGGTAAGAACAGAAACTTTATAAATGGAGGACATCTGTAGTTTTCCCATTTTACATAGCGCGACTACCTTTGACCTGGATTTGTAAAGCAGGGATATGCAACCCCCATAGATTTCCTTGAAACAGTGAAATAATATTTTACAGCGGATGTCCTTTTCCAGACACAGCATCATAGACCAAAGTCTCCACCTAAACATGTGCTGTACCAACCTGTTTCGTTATGGCCATGTTTGAGGTCCTTTTAGGTGCTCATTGAACAGTGCATGTTGTACAACACTGATCCTGCTTTTCAGGCAAAGAAGCATAGTTCATTTGCCTCACGATCTCAGCAAACAGTTCATCCACCATTGTCTTGCTCTTGGCAGAGGTCTCCATGAACGGGCAGCCCCACTCCTGAGCCAGAGACCGGCCTTCTGTTGCCATAACTTCTCGCTCCGATTCCAGGTCCACTTTGTTTCCGACTAAAATGAGGGGTACTTTCTCGTATCGCTTTACTCTGACTATCTGGTCCCTCATTGGCTTGATGTCCTACAAGACAAAAATTTTAAAGAAGTGAAAAACCACACACAAAACAATGACAGAACCAGGAAAACCAGTGAGAGACTTTCACATCTCAGCATTCACTAACTAAAAACTAGATTTAATGTACTTTTCAAGGCTGACATACAGGTAGTATGAAGCGCACGTGGTGCACTCCGATACATCCGTTTGATTTCTGCATCTAGTGTGCATATAACCAATCTGCAACTAACTATATCAGATGGTTAGATTGTTGAGCGCAAGAACTAAGATAATTATTTTTCCTCCCTAAATAGGGTATGGTGAAGCACGATGCAGGTGTCACTTTAAAAAGGGGGGGGGTGGACTCCACAATCAGTAGCTGCCTATACTAATCTATACCTATTGTTTGTATGAATTGATGCTTCTCCAGGAGCATAGGGACAGCAAGATCTTGTACCCGAATGCTTGTAGCAAATCCTGTTTCTCATAGAAAAGCATTAATTGAATGTCCATTCAACCCACTGGCTTTATCTCTGCACAACTGAGCAGTGTTGTTTTTGGACTAGGAAGAACAAACAACACTCCAGACATAACAATGGTGGCCCATTGACAGCATTGAAGGTGTCACAGCAGTTAAGGAGGTAGGCATGTCCTGTAAACGGGACTATTTTAATAAGGTTCCAGTGGTCAGGGTGTCTAGAAAACAAAAATTATTGGTCCTCTAAAGATGTGACAAAAAACACATTGCCTGATTTTTTTTTTTTATTAAACGGCCTTAATAAAAACAAACTGTCTGGTAAAAAGCATTTTATCAATTGGAACTGTCAACTTTTAACAAACCATTAATGCTATTTATTAGCCGTCAGACCCCTGTGATCACATCTTCCCGGTTTACTGCAGAGTGGGACTTCCTACCACTCTTTGATGATGAGAAGGGAAATGTCATTTTCTTCACAGCAGGGGTGCTCAGCCTTGGCCCTCCAGATGTTTTGGAACTACACCCAGTATAAAAAACGGAGACACTCATTAAGTACAGTCGTGAGAAAGTTTCATCCAAAACATCTGGAAGGTCAAGGATGAGCACCCCCTGACTTACTGAAACGCGTCAAGACATTCTCACAATGCAGAGTATGCAACCCTGATAAAGATTTGGCAAGCTTTTTGCCACAGGTATAAAAAGAGATTTTTTTTTTTGATTGAATACAATTCAACATGAAACGAATAAACCTGTCAAGATAAATCATGTTAGAAATCTAGGTCTCCATGTCAACCCTGGTGTAAACCTAAAGGGACACTACTACGCACCCTGACCACTTGTCTAGATTTTGCATTGTAATGCATTGAAAAGCACTCAAAGGTGCATATGATATTACCGTTTTCACACCCTTTTTAAAGCAAGATTAGTGTGTCCCGTGTGGAGAAACAAAATCCTTTGTTTTAGGTCTCTCCAGGCGGTCGTTGAGTGGATGCCAGTGCGTTAGCGTTCTCTTTAACGCACGCTAGTGCGTTAAACATCTAGTGTGCCCCGGGCCTTACTGGAGAGGTGTTCTTGCCAGGATCGAACCGGGGTCTCCACGGTTATAGAGCAGTGATGTTACCTCTACTCCACCCAGTACATAAATTAAAAATGAGCAAATTATCTTGGAATAGCAATTTCTGTGGGAAACATCTATATTACCTAAATTTTTAACTTCATATCCCATGTTAAAGAGAAAAAAAAAAAAAAATAATAATAATTTCAATAGATAATCCCTTTAAGCAGAGCTGTTGTAAACAATTCCATAGACTTTATTGGCTCTGGGAAGGTCACAACAGCTCTGTTTATCTCTTACACCAGGGTTGGACTAGGGCTCCTAAGCTTTGTTATATAGTATTTTTTTTAATAGTACACTGCACTTGAGGAATGCTTTACTCGTCGCAACGTCTGATAATCCGGCACTTTAAAGCTATTCGTGTCTAATGACAGGCCACAGAAACTTGCTGCAAGTAAAAAACCTCATTGTTATTATATTTGAGTTCCTATGGGTTGAGCATCCCCTCCACCCAGCCAACCACACTTTTCCTGTCTGATCACTTCCTCCGGGTATCGAGAGGTGTCAATTCAAACAAAAACATTTACCCCGAACAGATTACTAGCGGTAAAGGTTACGATTGATTCATACGCTACATCCTAGTCTGCTCTGCAAGCAAAGAATACTGCTCTGAACACTCATGCAAACTGAAACAGGCAGCAAGAACGGTGATTATGAAAGCGGTAGCTTGTTCATGTGATATAAAAAAAAAAATTAAAAAAAACCCTGCATCAACACTTTGCGGAGATATATTGCAAAACACAGCTATTTCCATTTGGAACATGCATAGTCAAACTTTTCTGCTTCATTGTGGCTTACGGTTTCCGTGATCTTTAGGTCAAAGTGTTACTAAGCTTTGGTCTGGCATTTATCAAGTAGATTTTACAGTTGCGCATAGGGCTGAAACAACTAATCGATTAAAATAGTTGACAACTATTTTAATCAGATTAATCGGTGTCGATTAATCGTCCTGTGTACAGCACACACTGTTTAGAGTCAGACTGAGTTAAATGTAAATAGCCTCAGCTTCGGAGCAGATTAGAGAAGACGCGCCGCTGCTTTACTAGGTATGATTTTGTTCTAGGGTTATGTCAGACACAACCAGTTTTTATGCTGTTTAAAACCGTAGCAAAACTAGAACACGGCCACTGGGTGTAGGAGCTGTATGCCTGTGTTTAATCCTTACTTGAAGCTGGAGTCCTGTGCCACCACCCCACCCTCCCTGACACCCCCTCTTTGGTCAGGAACTGCCATTCCCTCCCTTTGGTCTGGTTCCTTTCCCCAAACTCACTCCCACACTCAGATCTGGCCTTTTGGCCATACACACTCCCTTTCACTCAGGTCAAGTCACCTGAGCAAACTCACTCCCATCTCCTGTACCTTCTCCCACTCTGTTCATGAAATTCTTTAAAAGTGACACTACGCACCCTGACCACTTTAGCTTAATAACCCCGATTTCATGCTGACATCATCTATGACCAAGTGCTTGTAGCCGCTTTCACTTGAGAAAGCAAACATGGGCTTAAGCTGCGCATGCAGCATCAACCCATCCCTCTGACCAAGAACTCGCAGCATCAACCCATCCTTCTGACCAAGCACTCGCATACCTTGTGTGCAAAGTACACAAGTTACGCAAATGGTGTATGTACGTACGTATTTTTTTTTTTTTATACATAAAATTCCTTTCTATTTTTTTTTTATCCGATGATTCAATTAAAATCGAAATAAATCAGCCAACTAAATCGATGAGAATAATCATTAGTTGCAGCCCTAGATGCGCACAATATAGATAAGGGGGGGGGGCGAGAGAACTAATACACAAACTAGGTGCCCTATTCCAATGCTTCCATGGGGGGGGGGGGTGGCAGGGATCCTAAAGACCCAAGACCTAATCACCTCATCTCAAATTTAGATTTTTTTTTTATTTTTTTTTTTTAGATAAAACCTGGAATGTTGTGCCACTTCCTGTGCTTGTCAGAGCCCCCCCCCCCTCAGATTCTTCTTGTCCTCTTTTTGTTTCATACCCTTTACTACAGTGTGAACATAATGTTCTAGATTTTTTTTATGTCCCTGTACATATTTTTTTGGAAAAGACCAAAAAAAAAATCAAAAAAAAAAAAATCAATGATCCGATGTGACTTGCATTTGTAATGTGCCTTTTTATTATGTTCACCGGTACTGGTTCTTTCCAAAATTTCATAGATTATTTTCCCAATTTATAAATGTCACGAAAAGGGGAAGAGAACAAACCACAGCTGTGCCAACTCTGTCTCGTCTTGACCCATAGTGAAAAGATCCCATTGCAGAGCAAAGAGAACTCAATGGAGAATTAATGGCATCTCTTGATTGCATTAAGATACAAGTTAACAGCCGCCGAGTCAATACTGCCCTCGGGGAGTGGCAAACCTGCACAGGCATCCCACATGGGAGTCGGATTTTAGTCTTGGTGGTAAAGTGTGTAGTTGCACCGATGGATGAAGAGTGGACTTTGGGGTGTCCAACAATTGCAAGAAGTTGTGCACCTGCAAATACAATCCCTCACATCTCAGGGCACCAAAGTCTTTGACCGCAGGAAAATAGAATGGGTCAATTGACCGTCAACACAACTTTGGCTCAAGTAGCTTTTATCATCACCTGGAATTTCCAAGAAGAGTTTCGCAGATTTTGAAATTGATAAAGGAAAAAAGGAGTTAAAATGTAAAAAAGTGAAATTCACATTTAAAAATAATGAAGTATATAGAAAAGCCTTTCCTGATGGTTTTATCATACAAAGCTTTGTGTCGGCAGAGTGACTCACCTGGAATGACTGCTGATTCACCAGACTATAAACCAAGATGAAGCCCTGGCCATTCTTGATGTACAGATCCCTCATGGAAGCAAACTGTTCTGTACCCGCTGTGTCCAAGATCTCCAACACAGAGGGCGAAGAGTCCACCTCAATCTCCTTACGGTAGAAATCTTCAATAGTAGGGTCATACTTCTCAATGAAGGTGCCCGTCACAAACTGTACCGTAAGGGCAGACTTTCCGACCCCTCCACTGCCCAACACCACCACTTTGTATTCCCTCATGGGCCCGGATGTGTGGGATCACACAGCTCATGCACCACAACTGAATGGAGAGAAGATTGTTAGAGGGTTGATTTTGGATTCCAGGTGTTCATAGCCTCCTTCAGCTTCAAATGATCTAGTGGCGACTCAGAAAAATGGTGATTTGTGATGACTTTGAATATGGGAACAAGAATTTTTTCGCTCCTCAAATTGTAGCCCTCTGCATCAACAGGCTGTATCCAAAAAGGTGATGTGAATGTCAGTGATACTTCAGCAGCTCCTTGGAATAGCACCTGCGAGTTTGAAATGAGGAAAACAAATCAGAAGGTAACCTGCTCTCTGAAACAAATTGATTAAAATAGTTGTCAACTATTTCCATTATCGCTTAATTGGTGTTGATTAAATCGCCCTGTGTACAGCACACTGTAGAGTCAGACTGAGTTAAATGTAAATAACTTCAGCTTCGGAGCTGATTGGAGAAGACGCGCTGCTGCTTTACTAGGCATGATTTAGTTCTAGGGTTCTGTCAGACACAACCAGTTTGTTTTTATTCCGTTTACAACAGTAGCAGAACTATAACACAAACAATAGGAAACTGCCGCTGGGTGAATGCCTGCGTTTTATCCACCACCCCACCCTCTATGGTTGAGAACTGCCATTCCCTCACTTTGGTCTGGTCCCTTTCCCCAAACTCACTCTCAGATCCGGTCTTTATTGTCCATACCCACAACCTCTCACACTCAGGTCAAGTCACTTGAACAAAGTTACTCCCTTCCACCTCCAGTCCTTCCACCAACTGTTCATGAAATTATTTAAAAATGGACACTACGCACCCTGACCACTTTAGCTTATTAACCCAAATTTAATGCTGACATCATCTATGACCAAGTGTTTGTAGCCGTGTTCATTTGAGAAAGTAAACATGGGCTTAAGCTGCGCATGCAGCATCAACCCATCCCTCTCAAACACTCGCATACCTTGTGTGAAAAGTACAGAATATATGCAATTTGCGTATGTACGTAGGAAAGTTACGTACACTACGCAAATTACTTATCAAAAAAAGGGGGAGGGGTTGTGGTTAGTTAAGTAAACAAATGTTCTTTTTAATTCCTTTTATCCGATGAAATCGGGAAAAAAAAATTGATCTCATTGTCCTCATGACATTATGGCACCCGACGCATTTCACATCACTCCACGGATGTTTCCAAACTAAAAAAAGGGGTTATTCACGACCCATTCTTTCATTGAAAGAACAGCGGTTCAACATTGGCGGACTACAGCAGATCAAGTATGATGAAACGATGGGGAATTCAGTCTTTAGGGAGCCGCTACCATACATTGTGTAGGATGTCTACAAAGGTTACCACTTTAACATCAAAGTATATTCATTCATCGGTGTTTCAAAAAAGTCTGTTCACAGATTTTCCATACAGAGCAGCACAGCTCAAGCCCATGTCTGCTTTCACCTCGTACGCCCACTGCTATGAGCGCTTGTATACACGTCGGTATAATAATAAAAATGAATAAATGGGCGAGTAAGGGGGCACTTGAAGCCTGACCACCACTATAATAATCTAAAAGTAGTCAAGGTGCGCAGAGTGCACCTTTTATAATAATTTCATGAACAAACTGTAGGGAGAGGAAGCGAATTTGCTCAAGAGACCAGACTCAAATGTGGGAGGGAGTTTGGGGGAAGGGACTGGAACAAAAGGGAGGGATGGCAACTGACTGGAAGAGGCAGGGAGGAGTGTGGGCACAGGACTCCAAGGATAAAAACACCAGCAGCATAGCTTCTCCACCCAGAGTCAGTACAATAGGGTCTGTGCTACAACTGTACTGCTGCTAAATTAAATAAAACCAAAATTGGTTATGTCAGACATAACCCTAGAACTAAATCATACAGAGCAAAGCAGCGGCGCGTCTGCAATCCGCTCAGAGGCAGCATCTGAGGTTAACATTTAACTCTGTACACAAACCGATTCATCGGCCAGCTCTTCAATCATCATTGATAATAGTTAACCATTTTCATTGTCGATTAATTGCTTTAGCCTTACTTTTTGGTAGAGGGTTCCACACAATTTAGCTCATTTCACAGGGATTTATATTCCTTCTGTACACTGGGCCGGGCAACTTGCAAATTTATCAATTTTTATTAAATCCTTAAATTCCCACCCGACATGATCCGAAGGGACAACTGTAAATGTGATCAAACGTTATAGAGAGGGAGAATTTCCTTAAAGGTTGTCTTTCTTTCCTGTTTTCAGTCAACGTTTGCTTATGCGCAGATTCGGAAAACCAGTGTGTGCATCATTATGGAGAACCAATTAGATGAGAGATGTCCACTTAAATGTGACAACAGAAACCAAACGCTAGATAAAAAAATAAAAATAATGATTACCGTATGCTAGAGCCAAAGCGATTACCTTGATTTAAATAAAGGTCTGCCTCAATTTTTACTTTCTGAAAGATTATTAATTCAATAATCCCGATTCCTCAACTTTCAGGAATGTAAAATTACGGTCAACCTTGGCCAAAATCAAGGAAACTGCCCAGCCCTACATTCCGGTTATTTAACTCAATCCATCATACAAAGTAATGTGTGTGTATTGATGGTGGAGGAGGTCTTCTCCCAGCACCCACACGGTCGGGATTGAAGAGGGCGGGGGGGGGGGGTGGGTGTCCCCCTGTAACCGCACAGTGGGGATAGAGGAGGAAGGGTGTCCCCCTGCACCCGCACAGTGGGGATAGAGGAGGGTGGGTGTCCCCCTGCACCCGCACAGTGGGGATAGAGGAGGGTGGGTGTCCCCCTGCACCCGCACAGTGGGGATAGAGGAGGGTGGGTGTCCCCCTGCACCCGCACAGTGGGGATAGAGGAGGGTGGGTGTCCCCCTGCACCCGCACAGTGGGGATAGAGGAGGGTGGGTGTCCCCCTGCACCCGCACAGTGGGGATAGAGGAGGGTGGGTGTCCCCCTGCACCCGCACAGTGGGGATAGAGGAGGGTGGGTGTCCCCCTGCACCCGCACAGTGGGGATAGAGGAGGGTGGGTGTCCCCCTGCACCCGCACAGTGGGGATAGAGGAGGGTGGGTGTCCCCCTGCACCCGCACAGTGGGGATAGAGGAGGGTGGGTGTCCCCCTGCACCCGCACAGTGGGGATAGAGGAGGGTGGGTGTCCCCCTGCACCCGCACAGTGGGGAGAGGAGGGTGTCCCCCTGCACAGTGGGGATTGAGGAGAGCAGTGGGGGGGGGTGTCTCCCTGCACCCGCACAGTGGGGATTGAGGGGGTCTCCCTGCACCCGCACAGTGGGGATTGAGGGGGTCTCCCTGCACCCGCACAGTGGGGATTGAGGGGGGGGGTCTCCCTGCACCCGCACAGTGGGGATTGAGGGGGTCTCCCTGCACCCGCACAGTGGGGATTGAGGGGGTCTCCCTGCACCCGCACAGTGGGGATTGAGGGGGGGGGTCTCCCTGCACCCGCACAGTGGAATTGAGGGGGCAGGGGTCTCTCTGCACCCACACAGTGGGACTCGGGTCTCCTTGCACCCGAACATTGGGGGGGGGGGGTAAGGAAGGACCAGAGAGATGGGGACATGCACTGTTGTATGAGGAGGGGGTCTCCCTGAACTGTGGTAAAGCAGGCAGGATAGGAGACGACCCACTCCCCCGCATTATCGGAGACGGGTCTGGGCGCACTCCCACCGTAGTATCAGCCTCGCACATACCTGTAGGTCCCCGGTAAGGACGCTCTAGCTCTGGCCGGACACACGGTCTAGCTCTCAGCTCAGGGTGGGGCCCGGATCCACCGCTGAGTCCGGAGCCTCCGGAAGGAAGTGCAAGAAAAAGCTCAGAGCGGATAGAGCGACCCGGCGGCGGAAACTTCAGATCGGATGCGGGCCAATCACTTCCGGTGTTGTGTCATATATGGTTCCCCATCGAATACTGTTCCAAGGAGCCCTCGGCAAAGATCGAAACTCCACCTCCCCAGACACATCAGCGCCTCCCGAACACACGCCCTTGTGCAGCCCCACAGAAGCCAGACACTGCCTTCCTTCCTAGACCCGCCCCCTCCACACAAAGCAGTGCCAGGAAATCACCTCCTGCACCACAGTAACACCCCCATGCAGCCAGCCAGACCTGCAGCACCACAGTAACCCCAGCCCCTACAACACCACAATAACCCCCTACCATACAGCCAGCCAGCACACAATACCCAGCAACACAATGCCCCTGCAACACCACAGGAACAGCCCCTACCATCCAGCCAGCCCTGCAACACACTGACGCTGAACCTCTTCTCTTACTGCCCTCTACACCACAGATGCACCCCCTACCACCAGCCAGCCCCTGCAACACCATGCCCACCTGCAGCTGACGCTGAACCTCTTTTCTGCCCCCTGCAACACCATGCCCAGCTGCAGCTGACCCTGAACCTCTTTTGTTCCCCTCAACCACCGCCGCCCCCGAACCTCTTTTGTTCAAATATATGCACTAGTAGAATATAACAATACAACTTGTCATTAAAGTGATATTCTTACATAGCTGAATCATAAAACGATTAAAACTGTGATTCCTTTTTTTATTCACCCTTTATCGTTTCCACTAAACATTTTCACTGATAATATAAATCACCAGTCAAAAAACAGATTGTTGAATAAGTTCATTAGTACCAATCAAAGGTTTATTATTCAGCTGCTGTAAAATTGTAAAGAGGGGGTTAAATACAGCCCTAGCGTTTCCGGGGTTAAAATGCTTTACCCAATGTTTTTTCTACTTACCCAATGCTTTCTTATTTTTATGGACAAGAGAAACCAATTCTGATGGTGGCAGCTATGACGTTCTGCTATCAGAACACGTTTCTGCAGCGTTTCCGAAGTTAAAATGCTTTACCCAATGTTTTTTCTGCTTCTCCACACTCGTGCCTTCCCCTCTATATGATCTGCACTGTTTGTACAAGCTTTCTTATTTTTATGGACAAGAGAAACCAATTCTGATGGCGGCAGCTATGACGTTCTGCTGTCGGAACACGTTTCTGCAGCGTTTCCGGGGTTAAAATGCTTTACCCAATGTTTTTTCTGCTTCTCCACACTCGTTCCTTTCCTCTCTATATGATCTGCACTGTTTGTACAAGCTTTGTTATTTTTATGGACAAGAGAAACCAATTCTGATGGCGGCAGCTATGACGTTCTGCTATCAGAACACGTTTCTGCAGCGTTTCCGGGGTTAAAATGCTTTACCCAATTTTTTTTTCTGCTTCTCCACACTCGTGCCTTCCCCTCTATGTGATCTGCACTGTTTGTGCAAGCTTTGTTATTTTTATGGACAAGAGAAACCAATTATGATGGCGGCAGCTATGACGTGCTGCTATCAGAACACGTTTCTGCAGTGTTTCCGGTGTTTAATTTTGCAACAAAGCTCACCAATTTTAAGTTTAATGATCCTAACGGTCAGAAATATAGAAATGCAGCATTTCTTCCTATTAAATGATGCAAAAAAGTATAGTCACAGCTAAAATCTTTAATGTAACCTTTCTCAAAGCCGATCCACCAGCAGAAGTTGTTGGCTTGACTGGAATAGCAGGTGAGACAGAATAATTTACCAAGATGCTGCTGAACATTGAAAATGTGAGTGTGAAAAGGTTTTCTTATAGTAAAAAAGAAAAAAATATGGGCACTATCACGTTGCCCTCGATAAAAACGGGACACTAAGGGGAAAAAATAGCCATTCGGCAGCCTGCCCCTTAGTGACCGCTAAGCTCGCGGATGCTGGGGACGGCGCTACAGCGCCGTCCCCAGCATCCCATCCATGGCGTCCATAGGACGCCTTGGAGGATTGTGCTGCCGGGCCACATGACTGACAGGATCTTGCCTCTTGTGAGATCCTGCTGGTCGGCAGAGTGATCGCGGGGGGAGACTATCTTCCCCAGGGGTCAAGTCCTGCTGGGAAAAAAAGTGAGGGAACTCACCCACGAATTCCACAACCCCTATTACCTGAAGAAAAAAAAAATATATATCCTGAGTATAGCAGTACGTGGTGATACCATTTTTATTGGGTTAACATTACATTTGAAAGACAAGCTTTCAAGAGTGTAACGCTCTTCTTCAGGTCTGGAAACTATACTGATCAGTGAAAGGTATCACTATATACATGTATACTCGTGATTTTGGCAACTGGACTAACACAATATATATAATATACAGTACATATATCACATACATATATATATATATATATATCCAGGCACAAACCCCCCAGAATTATATACAGAGGCACAGACCCCCCCAGAACTATATACACAGGCATTGGACCTCCAGAATAATATACCCCGCACTGAACCCCCAGAATTATATCCACAGCACTGAGCCCCCAGAATAATATACCCAGCGCTGGTTATATGGATATATTGCCCCAGCTCATATGGATATATTTGCCCCCAGCTCATATGGATATATTGCCCACAGCTCACACATGGATATATATTGCCCCAGCTTACACATGGATATATTGCCCCAGCTCACATATGGATATATTGCCCCAGCTCATATGGATATATTTGCCCCAGGCCAGCTCCTATGGATATATTGCCCCAGCTCTCACATGGATATATTTTCCCAGCTCACCTCTCTGCCACTGCCAGGCCAGAAACAATAGAGCTGGCCGCACACTGCCGGCGGCAGCATGTTTTCGCTCCTACGAGCGGCCGCTGGCATGAAGCGTGCCTGGGATCCAACAGCCAGCCGCGATCTTGCGAGAACTCTGCGAAATCGCGGCTGGCTGTTGGATCCCAGGCGAGCGGCCGTGCTTCACGCCAGCGACCGCTCGTAGGAGTGAAAACACACGGCCACCGGCAATGTGCAGCCAGCTCAATTGTTTCGGGCTCAGGCCACAGAGGGAACCTGCTTTCCCGCAGCGTTCCCGCAGCGTTCCCGCAGGACTCGAGCCCTGATCTTCCCCCAGTCTCACTCTGCTCCCGGCGGCCAGAAGCAGCAGATTGGGCCTGCGTTCTCACTGTGGGATGAGAGGTGAGTATGTTATTTTTAGGGGGTTTTGAGCTGCAAGTAAGAGATTCTGCAGCAGCGCAACCCGTTACCTGCGCCTCTGAGATGGTGGTAACTTTTTAGTCAGCGCCAGCTCTTAGAAACTAGTGTTAGGACCAAGTGATCCCAACGCGGGTTAATCTGTGCTTTCACTTTGCGCTCCCCATGTTAGGTATAGGGGGCGCAAAGTACAGTAAAACACGCACTACGAATCGCAAATTAACGAGCGCTAATGGGTTTTTTAACCCATTCGTGATTCGAAGGCGATGTGGGCGCAGCGCTATGACCTCCTTTAAGGCTAGGGTCAGAGTGGGGCAGTCGGAACGCGCGTGCAGGCGCACTAAATCACGGCGGCAGTAGCAGCACATAACGGCCAATGACGGCCAATATACGCAGTACGTGCGTACAAAAGTGCGCCGACACCACGCAACCAGCAAATGAACGCATTTTTATCAGAACGTGAAACCGCTGCTACTGACGTACAAAGTGCGCTGCGGCCGCATCGCAGTGTGTGCGTGATTAGGAGACGTCAGACGCTGCTAGTGTGCGGCCTACATAACGTTCAAACAGCCGGATTTCCCTAGACTTCTTTTTTACCCACCGTCATGAAATACGTCCAGAATTGCGCATCGTCTGACCACTTAAGCGTATTCCGTGAAAAAATGCGTGCGCACGCATCGACGTACATTTTGACGGTGGCCGCAGAAAATGCGCTCATCTGTCCCTAGCCTTAGCTAGCGCTGATGCTGACACTCGTGTTAGCTTGAAGGAGGTGGTAGAACCCTATAGATTTGTATAAACAAAAATAACAGCCAATAGGACCAGTGTTCCAAACTAAGACCCAAATTAAGAATTTAAAAAAGTAAAAATTATTATTACTTTTAATAAAATTTTTTACAGATAAAACAAAAAGTAGAAGAGCACAGTTGGTTCTCAATTAAATTGTATTTAAATGGAAACTGGAAAGTTGGGACAAATATGCGATATCCTGGGTGGGACTGTGACAGGAATAGCTCAGAAATTGGCCGCCATCTTATATACCGACAGCCATCTTGAGCAGAGCCATGGCAAGAGCAATTGTACATAGAGAATACTAACTGACTTTAGATGAGTTTACATAGATTCTAACATTCCAGAGGTCTCTGTTGTAGCAATTAGAAGAAGAATCCGGCCAGAATAAATAGAGGTGCCAAGAAACTGATTTAGTTGAGCCAAGGCCATAAAAGTGTGACGTTCTGCGCCCCCTCTGGCAGAGGTGGACATTGCCAGTGATGATTGGACATTCTGTGCATCTGGCGCCACCTCTGGCTTCTTTGAATTATGCATTCTTGATATGGACATTCAGTTCCTTTTTGGATTACGAGCCTAGAATCACACCTGAACTCTCTAGCGGTTAATGAACTCTGCTTATAAGGAAGCAACACCCCTTAGGTGTCGCTTCCACATTCATTGAAGTCCTGGACTTAGCTGAGTGCAGTCTGTTTCCAGTTGAGCTCTGACCAAGTTCCCTCTAGGTTTTTTCTTGTCATGTTCCTCGCTTATCCTCTGCTGTTTTCTGATTAGTACTTTCCATAGCACTGGTACCCTCCACTGTACCCAGTTATCTTGAATATATATCTTGTGTATCAGACCGCTTGCCTAGCATCCTGACTATTCTGTTTGCCTGTGACCTACTTAAACCTTATGCTTGTATACTTGACCATTCTTAGTGCCTAAACCCATTCTGTACCTTTGCCTGGATTATTTGTTATTATTGTTTATCTTGTCTGCTATTCTGTTAGTATATTTCTTGTATGTACCGTTGTGCTTAGTTCTGGTTTAATTCTCGCTCTGTCTAGTTTACCCAGTATCTGTCTAGTGAATTCTCACTGTGTATTAGGCTCACACCCAACCCTCCTGCACTCAGCTAGGCCCCAACCATGACAAAAAGTCCCAGACCTGGGTAGAGCGAGAACAAAGGATTACCTTAGTGCAGCTGGGGCCTTATCAGTTTTGGGAGGGACAGGCCCGCTGTGGGACGACATTGGCAGGATCTAAGAAAAGGCAAATTGTGGAATGTTCTTTGTGTCCAAGTTAGAGGGAGGGCACATTTGCCCACGGGATGTACCTTTTTACTTATCAATGTATAAGAATTGTATCTCTGTCCCGAAGTCTTCACTTGAGCTTTGCGATACATTCCAGCTCGAGTTTGATGTCATAATAAAGAACGCATTTTCCTGCCATTGATTCGTGTCCGGCCTGTCATTGACCGCACCGTGCCAACTTCCTCCCGAACAAACCATTTGATTGCCGGTAACAGAACGGGTGCATTACATAAAAATGAACATTCTTCCACAGCTGCTCTTTTTTCAGGCTCTCCCTTTGGCACTAGACCCAGGGGATGTTCAAGCCTTTCAGAGAGTGATTGACTGTTTTATATGGAATGGCAAAAGGCAACTCATAGCGACATCCATGTTGTACAGACCTAAAGATGCAAGCGGACTAGGCCTCCCCTGCCTGTTCTCCTATTACTACGCTGCACAGCTGGCCCAAGTGGTCGCCTGGCATTGTACTCGGAGTTCGAGATGGTGGGTCGATCTTGAACATGCTCTCATGTCCCCGGACAGCCCTCATATGTGTATTTGGATCCCAAGACCGCACCGTCCACTACTGCGTATGGCTTGTCCAGCTATAGTGAACTCAATTCGACTCTGGGACAAGCTTGGAGTTAAATGCAACCTCACCTCCCAGCTCCGATGACACCAATACTGAGGAACAGGGAACTCTCCTCTCATTATGGCAAGGACTGTGGGATTAGTTTTCCTGGCCGACTGTGTCACCTATACCCACGGGGCAAACTACTCTGAATAGAAGATCTTCCACCGCATACAGCAGATTGCTTGATTCACCCACTTCGTTATCTACAGCTGAGAACTTTCACCACCCGCTCTCACGTCAACGTGGCTGCGGTTTTCTCTGTCTCTATCAAAACGCCTATGCCTCACAGGATCCTACCCCAAGGGCTTGATATCTCAACTTTACTCGATGCTCTTGGACTGGAAGGAACTCTGCTTTATAGCGGCACGGGAATCTGATCTGGGGGAGTCTTTGGAGGCAGAGGACTGGGCTGATATATGGGAGACGATGAAGTCAGTTTCTATTTGCACCTGTTACATCATCAGCCCCCGCTGTGCCCCCTGGGGTGTCTGGGCAAGAAGGGAGACCACTGGCTGGTCGGATGCCAGCACTTTCTGCTGACAGATCAGCATCTGAGGGGGCGGGGTCAGGTGTGGTTACCAGGAGTCACAGGCTTTAAAACAGGGCTCTAGGAATGGCCTCATTGCCCTGTTGTGGAGTTATTCACGCACCGCTACTTCTAATATCTATTTGACCTTTATTGTTGACGACCCCGCATGTATGAGATCCCTTCTCCTGTTATTTGACCCGGCTTGGCTTAGACTACTCTCTCTCTATTGTGTTTATTACGCTGTATCACTTGTTTTAGTGATTCAAACCCCTGCTGGTTGCTGGGTTGATCACTCACTGTTTTGGGTTCTTTCCCATTACGTTTAGGGTTATCATTTGCAACCCTCCGGGGTTCCCTTTACCCAGGTTTCTACTTATGTTTATGGTTTTGCTAAGACCACGATAACAAACTATTTATTTCTGTTTTAGGTTTTCTGCATCTGACTGCCCTGCACCTTGACTACTTCACGGACTGTCATTTCTGAATGTTTCTGAATGTGTCCTAGGTAATCTGAAATTTCAGTTTCTGAATGTGTCCTAGGTAATCTGGACTCGAAACCTTCAGAGCTTAGAGACAATTCAGTTAGTCCTTGTCTCCTTGGTACAGTCTGTAAGATATGTACCTTTTGTATTATTCAAGCAGATACTTCTGCCCTCAAGGATCCCAACTCCGCTACTCTTGGGTAAGCGATACAGCTACCGTTACAGCACCACCAGGAACAGTTAAGACAATTTGACGCTGTTACGTCACACCGGTTGAAGTTCCACGCATGTCCCCAACTACCCCAGACACATGCTGGAGAGGATGTGGTGCCCGGGGAACATATCTCCACACGTGGTGGTCCTGTCCCAATTTCCAGTGGTTCTGGTCGGAGGTTCACACATTACTTATGGCGGTGATGTCTCGGGAGGTCCCCCTGGATCCCTGGACCTTCTTGCTCTCACGACCCATTCCGGAACTTGACAGAAGTGAAAACAAGCTGGTGGCTAATCTGACATTGGCAGCCCGCAGGGTATTGGCCAAGGGATGGAACTGCCCGACGGTCCTGTCCTCTGCTCGTATTCACCCCAAAGTAAGGGATGCTCAACTGACTGCTTTGGCTAACCATACTCTGCCATTTTATTATAAAATTTGGTCCCCGTGGATAGCTCATATGGGTGACTGAGGGAAGTTATGCATATTACTGCTGTGTTGCTGTTGTGGTTTTCCTGTTGAAAAAGTGTTTGGACATGGACGCTTTGATCTTTCTTCTACACCTTTCTTCTCTTTTCTGTATTTCTCCTTGTCTCTCGGGGCTTGGCAGGCCCCGTTCCCCCTATTTCCTCTTCTTTTGCTTTCCTGTAGTTTATATTTTCTTTGTAAAATTCGTAAGGTATTGAACTGCACTCCTTAAGTTTGTGTATATTTACTACTTTCCAATAAAATTCATTAAAAAGTATCACTGCTTACCGAAAAATAAATATTATAGTTAACCTGTGAACTTTGTGTCAAAACAGTGGGACAAATAACTAGTTGGTAAAACTGACCTGTGACAGCATTTATATTATATTGCATAGCTGTGCATGAAGATGAACAAGGTCAAATTCATTGTGAATTCAGAGAAGGAAACCAAAGGATGGTACATAAATAAGTAACTGTTCAAATCTAAAATAATGCCTTAAATGAGTGTTAAAACCATACTAAATCATGAATAAGTACATATGTCCAGAGATAATGGCTGTTAATGTGCAGCCAGTAAAAGTTTAAAAAAAACATTTTAATCATAATTAAAGATCAGGCTATCTACTACAAAAGAGCAGTTAAAGAACAGCTGCAAAATTAAAAATACTGCTTGAGCCATCAGAAAAAGAATAGGTTTCTCTTGTCCATAAAAATAAGAAAGCTGGTACAAACAGTGCAGATCATAGAGGGGAAGGCACCAGTGTGGAGAAGCAGAAAAAACATTGGGTAAAGCATTTTAAGCCCGGAAACGCTGCAGAAATGTGTTCTGATAGCAGAACGTCATAGCTACCGCCATCAGAATTGGTTTCTCTTGTCCATAAAAATAAGAAAGCTTGTACAAACAGTGCAGATCACATACAGGAGAAGGCACAAGTGTGGAGAAGTAGAAAAAACATTGGGTAAAGCATTTTAACTGCGGAAACGCTAGGGCTGTATTTAACCCCCTCTTTACAATTTTACAGCAGCCGAATATTAAACCTTTTGATTGGTACTAATGAACTTATTCAACAATCTGTTTTTTGACTGGTGATTTATATTATCAGTGAAAATGTTTTGTGGAAACGATAAAGGGTGAATAGAAAAAGGAATCACAGTTTTAATCGTTTTATGATTCAGCTATGTAAGAATATCACTTTAATGACAAGTTGTATTGTTATATTCTAGTTTTTTGTACGAGTGCACATACTTGAACAAAAAGAGGTTTGGGGCGGCGGTGGTTGAGGGGAACAAAAGAGGTTCATCGTCAGCTGGGGGTGGGCATGGTGTTGCAGGGGCACAAAAGAGGTTCAGCTGCGGGTGGGCATGGTGTTGCAGGGGGCAGAAAAGAGGTTCAGTGTCAGCTGCGGGTGGGCATGGTGTTGCAGGGGCTGGCTGGTGGTAGGGGGTGCATCTGTGGTGTAGAGGGCAGTAGCAGAAGAGGTTCAGTGTGTTGCAGGGCTGGCTGGATGGTAGGGGCTGTTCCTGTGGTGTTGCAGGGGCATTGTGTTGCTGTTGCTGGGTATTGTGTGCTGGCTGGCTGCATGGTAGGGGGTTACTGTGGTGTTGCAGGGCTGGCTGACTGCATTGTAGGGGGTTACTGTGGTGTTGCAGGGCTGGCTGGCTGCATGGGGGTGTTATTGTGGTGCAGGAGGTGGTTTCAGGGCACTGCTTTGTGTGAAGGGGGCAGGTCTATGAACGGAGGCAGTGTCTGGCTTCTGTGGGGCTGCACAAGGGCGTGTGTTCGGGAGGCGCTGATGTGTCGGAGGCTGGGGAGGTGGAGTTCCGATCTTTGCCGAGGGCTCCTTGGAACAGTATTCGAAAGGGAACCATATGTGTACACAGTGTATGATGGGAGAGGGCAGGGCGTGTGTATTATGGGTAATGTTGTCTCCCCGCCCCAGCCTCATCCCAGCGGTGGTTTCCTGATAATGTGTCTGTATTTTTGGGGACGCACCCTTTTTCTTCAACATATCGACTGAGGAAGGCGCAGGAACAGCGCCGAAACGCGTCTCGAGATACCATATCCCTCCTCCCATTTGCACTTTTTTATTCTTTATTCTTTATCAATACCTGTATTTAATATATCAAACCCTTCATTTAAGCATATAGGGGTAATTGATTATTAAGTCCAACTCGATCAGGACATACATGTGAGGCCCATCGTGGACACCGCGACCTGCACCCAAGGAAGCAGCTAAGAGAGGTTCTGGCACTCACCATTAAGCAGCACCGCACGCATAACAGTTGAGCCTGGGGAGATAAGGCTCCTGAATTGGTGAGTGTAACCAACCCTCTCTTTCACACTAAGCCATTAACCATTGACGCTGTGCTATGAGAGCACTCTCTCTTTTATGTCTCTCCATCTGCGGTAAAGACGATACATTAAAGGAGGGAAGTGGCCACCCTATAGTTGGCACAAGGCGTTTCACTCCAGAGCCCGGATATAAGAGGCTCTGGTTCTTGTAAGTGTGCAATTATTAAACACACCACCCTTTAATGGTTATAAGACGTTGCTGCACTATTATCTTTTCTCTCTCTCCCCCTTTCTTTATCTCCCATTTGGAGCGGAGTTAATCAACACTATAGGAGGAGACGCTGTACCAAGTACACTGCAGTTTGGTGCATATTCTGCCATATAGGAATTCTGGTAAAGAACACTAAGGACGCTAGACCTTCAATACGCATGGGAAACCAGCATAAGGTCATTTATTATCCCTAAGTGAACGCCAAAATATCTGGACTTGGGCCACACTTTTTATTACACCGTCGATGCGTATATTTGCACTAAACTGCATTTTATATACACTGAGGCTAGGGTCAGACTAACGCATTTTTCGCGTTGTCAGTGAAAATGTGCGTTCGAAGAATGGACGTATTTTTTCACGGAATACGCAATAGCGGTCATACTATGCGCAGTTTCATCCGTGATTTTGTACGGATCTTCAATAAAACACTTTGTGCATCTGGACGTTATGTTGGCCGGACATTAGCAGCGTCTGACATCTCCTAATCACACACACACGCCGCTAGCGGACGCAGCGCACTCTGTACGTCAGTACTAGAGGTTTAACGTTCTCGAAAAAATGCGTTCATTTTCCACTTGCGTTGCGCAGCCGGACTTTTGTGCGACCGTACTTCGTATATTGGCTGTCATTGCCCGTCATTTGCTGCTAGTGCGGCCGTGATTAAGTGCGCCAGAACGCGCGTTCGCACTGCCTCAGTCTGACCCTAGCCTTATTGTCACAGTTTGCACTTTAAGGCTAGGGACAGATGAGCGCATTTTCTGCGGCCACCGTCAAAATGTACGTCGATGCGTGCGCACGCATTTTTTCACGGAATACGCTTAAGTGGTCAGACGATGCGCAATTCTGGACGTATTTCATGACGATGGGGTAAAAAGAAGTCTAGGGAAATCCGGCTGTTTGAACGTTATGTTGGCCGCACACTAGCAGCGTCTGACATCTCCTAATCACGCACACACGCTGCTATGCGGCCGCAGCGTACTCTGTACGTCAGTACCAGCGGTTTAACGTTCTCGAAAAAATGCGTTCATTTTCCACTTGCGTTGCGCGGCCGGACTTTTGTGCGACCGTACGTCGTATATTGGCCGTCATTGCCCGTCATCTGCTGCTAGTGCGGCCGTGATTATGTGCGCCAGAACGCGCGTTCGCACTGCCTCAGTCTGACCCTAGCCTTATATTGTGTAAATAGTAAGACATACCGCGGCACTAGCACTTTCTATCAGTGGCGTCACTAGGGTCGGTGTCACCCGGTGCGGTAATTTATGGTGTCACCCCCCCCCCGAGTTTTTCGGATTTTTTTTTAACTACTCTTACTCCTAAATCAGTACTCCCATATAACACTGAATGCTCATACACACAGCGCACATTACTGTGAGGTTTATTGCTGTGGAGCTCTCTCATATGCTCACACAACTTTTTGCCAACTGCCAGCAAGTACGTTGCCTGTTCGAAGGCAGTGAAAGCACACATGGATATATATTGCCCCCAGCAGCTCTGGATATATATTGCCCCCAGCAGCTCACCCATGGATATATATTGCCCCAGCTCACATATGGATATATTGCGCCTCAGCTCACATATGGATATTTCGCCTCAGCTCACACATGGATATATTGCCCCAGACCAGCTCACACATGGATATATTGCCCCAGACCAGCTCACACATGGATATATTGCCCCAGACCAGCTCACACATGGATATATTGCCCCAGACCAGCTCACACATGGATATTGCCCCAGCTCTCATGGATATTGCCCCCAGCACACATGGATATGCCCCAGCTCCTCTCATGGATATTGCCCCAGCTCCTCTCGTGTATATACTGCCCCAGCTGCTCTCATTGATAATGCTCCAGCTGCTCTCATGGATTTTGCCCCAGCTCATGGATATACTGCCCCAGCAGCTCATGGATATGTTGCAGACCCCGTTCAGAGGGCCAGCAGACAGATGTAAATACCTGTAAAAACAGGAAAGAATCAGGAGACAGACAGATTGGCTGCTTGTTCCACAGTATCCTCGTGGTTATCTCTTTATTAAATGCATATTTTCCAAATGCTTTTAAAACAATAACATTTTCATTCTAAATGACCTATTAGCATGTCATCTTCATTTTCGCAACACATCTAACTTTCCCTGTGGAAAGTTGTGAATCCGTCTCACAGACTATACATCCTATTATATACAGTGTGCATGTGCTACAGCTATTCCTTTTCCTTCTGCACATAAGGGGATGTCATATCTCTTATTGTCTCCCATCTGACTCTCTGCACAGTTAATACAGCTGTATATAACATGGATTCTTTATTTTAAGTGTTTGGGAGTTACTTCCTGCTTTAGGCTTACCTGTAAAAACAGGAAAGAATCAGGAGACAGACAGATTGGCTGCTTGTTCCACAGTATCCTCGTGGTTATGAGGGTAAGCAGGAACACATCACCAGTGCCACACCTATAATCTTCCCCCAATCCTTCCTGAACATAAGACCCTGTGCGTCATAATAACAGTCCCCTGCTGCTTCTGCTGCAGAGAGCTGCATTCTCATAGTGACTTGTTATAGGCACCATATACCACATAGAAAACATAAACACATACCTTTCAATGTCACCACTATACATGACAATTACTTACTTTATACAATTGTGCACATACCTCGTATGTGTCACATCCTCCCCGACAAAATAAAATGGGCACCAGCTACAAAAAATATATATACACTCAGGCGCAAGATTACTATGTCCAGAACACCACTTTCTTAACTTAATATGCTGCCCCTGTGGGAATGCATGGTACCATATTGTATGAGTCGTGAAACGGGTAGTATGAGAGTGGTGGCATATAATATGGTGTAGCCAATACAGGTAAGTGAGGAAAGGTATATGCTGCTACACTGTAGAGCATAGTCTGTGGTTGTAGCGATGGTTGACCCAGTGTTTCGTACGTAAACACTTGTCTTGGCTTACTCCCTCTCACTGACCGTCTTGGTTCGATACAGCTTTCTGATGTCAGACTTTCTGCTTCATCAGGCAGGGCACATTCACTATCACTATCTCCACTGACTTCAGGTGGAAATGTTGAATTCAGGATCACTTCTTCTGGTGATTGAGTCTCGATCAAACTGTGTCTCTGTTCCTGTGGGACTTGAACTTGATCTCTTTCTCGCACGGTTCTCTCAGGTGATGGTGACGTCATTTCGACAAGAGAGTTCTCATGGTTCAGTTTTGAACCTTGCCGGTAAGTATGCTGTCTCTTATGCTCTGTCCAACTCTCAGGAATTCTCAACCAGTATCTTTCAGAGCTTTCCTCATCTGAATCGGTGATGTCACTGTGGTAGGTAGGTTCTCTTGTCTTCTCCCTGTTACCTTGTCTGCTTTGTTTCTGGTTCCCGTGTTTCAGTGGGTGTGATGGTGTCTCCACAGGCAAGTCATTTACCAACAGTAATAGGTTTCGGTGCAGGGTTCTAGTTCCACTTTTGTTCCCATTCTCAGGACTCACCACATAAACCGGATTGTCTGCTACTTGCTCTTTCACCACATAGATGATCTTCTCCCAGTATGATCTTAGTTTCCCTGGGCCTCCTCGCTCTCTCAAATTTCTAACAAGAACTCTGTCTCCAGGCTTCAGAATAACACCTTTGACCTTCAAGTCATATTGAGCTTTGCCCCGCGCACTTGATTGCTTACTGTTTTCATTTGCTATTTGATATGCTTCAGCCATCTTTCCAGCCCAATGATCAGCAAATCCCTTATGAGTTAATCCCTCATCCTCTTCAACGAGCCCAAATATCAAGTCAACAGGAAGGCGAGGGTGGCGTCCAAACAGTAAATAGAATGGGGAATACCCAGTTGACTCGTGACGTGTACAATTATATGCATGGACGATCTGGGGAAGGTGATCTTTCCAACGTATCTTTTCCTTATCAGCCAAGGTCCGGAGCATTTGGAGGAGAGTCCGGTTGAATCTCTCAGCTGGGTTACTTTGAGGGTGATACGGAGAGGTCCTCGAATGGCGTACTCCAGCAAGTTCCCGAAGGTTCCTGAAAAGCTCATTTTCAAATTCCCTGCCCTGGTCATGGTGTAGCTTTCCAGGGTAACCAAACCGAGGGATATAATCATTGAAAAGACGCTCAGCTGCTGTACGGCCAGACTTGTTTTTAGTAGGATAAGCTTGCGCAAACCTAGTAAAGTGATCTACGACCACTAGTATATACTCATACCCACCCCGGCTTGGCTCTAAGTGCAGGTAGTCGATGCAAACAAGTTCTAGAGGTGAGCTGGATGTTATACTCCCCATGGGTGCTCGGACATGGGTCGTTGGTTTCTTTTGCTTAATACAGGGACACTTCTTTGTGATATACTCCTCTACTTCCTTCTTCATATATGGCCAGTAGAATCTTTGTCTCATCAGATGAAGAACCCGTTCTGTGCCCAGATGTCCCATGTTGTCATGTAAGTGCTCCAAAGAAAGTTGCTTATACTGGGTTGGGAGAACAAGTTGTTTGTTATGAGCTGTTTGCCTATAGAGACATCCATCCTCTATAATTAGTTTGTTCCATTCATACAAAAGTTTCTTGGCCGCTCCAGTCACGGTTTTCTTTAGACTTTCATCTGGCACCTTGATTTCCTCCTTCATCTTCAATACCTTGGCTATCACTGGATCCTCCCGTTGAGCTTTGGAGAGTTCATCTTTATTTATTCTTGGCAACAATGAACCTTGGGATGTTGGGTCAGTTTCCATAGACGACATACTGAGTGCTGCAACCCAAGCCACATCTTTCTTTTTGGCTGCGCGAGCTCCATCCCAGACTGCTCGCACCACTTCAGATGACAATTGCTCAGTGCACTCAGTGGTATACTTTTCGATGTCAAGGGGGATACGCGACAGTGTGTCAGCATCAATATTTATTTTACCAGGCCTATATTTCACATCAAAGTGGTAGTCGGACAATTCTCCCACCCAGCGATGGCCAACCCCATTCAGCTTCGCAGTGCTCATTATGTAGGTCAGGGGATTGTTGTCTGTGTAAATGGTAAAATGTGGAGCATAGAACAGGTAGTCTCTGAATTTTTCACACACTGCCCATTTAAGTGCAAGAAACTCAAGTTTACCACTATGTAGGCAGTAATTTCTTTCGGCCTGGGACAGTGTCCGGGAGCCATACGCAATGACTCTTAATTTTCCATCCTGACTCTGGTAGAGTATAGCCCCAAGGCCCCTTTCAGATGCATCGGTGTGCAGCGAGAATGGTAAATTGAAGTCTGGATAGGCAAGAATTGGTGGCTTTATCAACATGTCAATCAAGGTTTCAAGAGATTTCTGATGCTCACTTGTCCACTCCACAGGAGTTCTGGAAGGCATTTGGGGGCCTTTGGTCTTTCTCCTACTGGACTCAACTGGTGCCACCCCAGGCTTTGCTTGTAGGAGCTCATACATAGGCTTAGCTACACCTGAAAAATCTTGGATAAACGAGCGATAGTAGCTTAGGAAGCCGAGAAGCCTTCTTACCTCACCGACGGTATGTGGAGTATGACTTTTGAGTGACATAACTGCTTGAAGATCTTTGGGATCGATCCGCACACCTTCGGCAGACACAAGACGACCCACGTATCGGACTTCACCTCGGAAGAGCTCACATTTTTCAGGCCGAAGCTTGACTCCATGATGTTGGAGAGCTTGAAGAACTTTGCGAAGTCCTTCCACATGTTCCTCAAAAGACTTGGCATAACATAACACGTCATCAAGGTACGGTATACAACATTCATCTCTGAGAGAATCTAGCATTTCTTCCATACTGCGCTGGAACGCTGCAGGTGCATTTGACAGGCCGAAGGGAATTCTTATCCACTCATAAAGTCCCCAGGGAGTTATGAAAGCTGTCATGTGCCTAGAACCTTCGGCTATGAAGCCCTGATGGTAGGCTTTTCCTTGGTCGAGAATACTGAACCATGCATAACCCCCCAATGTGTCAAGCAAGTCTTGAATTCTTGGCAGAGGGTGCCTATCTGGTACAGTCTTTTTATTGAGGAGGCGATAATCTATACACAGGCGAAGTGAGCCATCCTTCTTTCGGACGCAGACCACTGGTGCAGAATAGGGGGACTTGGACTTCACAATCCACCCTTTTGCCAGGAGATCTTGTATATAATCTTTCACTTCTTGGAATAAAGGTTTAGGTACCGATGAATATGACCGCTGCACTGGTATGTCGTCTTTGAGATTTATTGACATTTGTAGGCTCGGAATGCAACCCATGTCACTCTTATCTTGAGAAAATGCCACAGACTCTTCATACAGCATTTTTCTTACCACCTGCTGCTGTTCCTCACTCAAGTGGCTTAGATCTACAGGTGGGTGCCACCGTTTCAAGGTTTCTTCAGTACCTGAAGTAGTCACACCCTCGACCGATACCTTAGACTTCAGTTCTTCTGATCGCTCTGCCTCCAGTACTTTTTCAATTGGCTGAATATAACCGAGGATTGTGTTACCAGGCAGTGTTATTTCACATGTGGAGTTGTTACCAATTGGAACAGAGACATAAGGCCTTTCCTGGTTCTGTACTTCTAGGAGCCCCCCTCCTATATCCAGCTTTTCCAACTGCACATTGTTTTCCTCTGGTTCAAACAGTATGACTGGGTCGGGCTGATCCATGTTAGGTGGTATTTTACACTTTACCCACATCACTTGACCTGCTGGAATGACAACGCCACCACTCTTTACCTTCAAACGTCCCCACTGTTCATTCAGCTCAGGGGTTTGGACACAGCTTACCAGAGTTTGAGCTTTCTCGTTTGACATAGAGATGGCTCCTGATAGTAGAGAGACTAAAGCCTGCACAAGGCGCTTGGGTTGTCTCTGAATTAATTCTTCCACTACGTTAAACCCAAGTAGTGGCCTTTCAATTGGCAGATGACTTATTAAAAAGGGAACGCTGATAGAGAGGTTAGGGTCATTGTTTCCTTCTAAATTAACAGTAATAACAGCCCAGCCATCGAATGGAATGACATCCCCAGTCACAGAATACACTTCCAGCTTTCCCATAGTTCCCATAAGTTCAGAAAGAGGTCTCAAGTCCACAGCTGGCAAATATTTATCTTTCCAAGCACGATCAATGATACTGACTTGAGCTCCAGTGTCAAGCAAAGCACTTACTGCTAGGCCATTGAGGTTGCACTGTGTCAAAGCCTTCCTTCCTATTAGATTGACAATGGCCTCATTCTTTTTCCTAGGGACAGAGAAAGTAGGAGTCTGATTAAGCCATTCCTTGTCCTTGGAAGTTTTGAATGTCGTATAATGAAATGGTTTCGTTTTGCTTTTTGTAGGACCAGGTTCATCCTCTGATCTGCCATCATTTGTGCCATGGGACAGGGAGGACTTGGTCACTGGTTGCCCCGTTGCAGTGACCGCTTCCCGTTTCCCTGCGGGTTACGTTTCCGGAGGCATCCCCTGGACAGGTGCCCCTCTTCCCCACACTGAAAACAGTGAGTACAGTTTTGCAGACCAGCTTCCACACACTTTAAACAACCATGACGTTTAGCCTTTTTGTAGAGGTGGTCGACTCATAGTATACTGAAAGGTAGGATCAGGCTGTGTTGGATTTCTCATGGAGTCTACCATACTGCTAAGTGCTTCGACACGTGCTGTCAGTTGTTTAATTGGATCATCCACATTTTTCTGCTCATGAATTTCTCTCACAGGTTCACTTTCTAGCAGGGTACAACTTGCAATGCTCTGCTTATTACGTGTTACAGGACCCAGCCTTCGGGCCCTCTCATTCTCATCGCTGGTGATTCTTGTTACATTTCTTAGTATTTCCTCATCTGCGACGTTGCGGTTGGAAAGCAGGGGTTTTAACTCCCTACGAATGTCTGTATATTTGTGCCCTAAACCCTGGTAGACCGTGTGAAGGTATACATCCTGAATAGTTTCTGTGCTGTATCTCACTTCAGTGTCCGCCTGTTTTGCAGCAAAGATGATTTTCTGTTTAAGACCCATTACTCGATACAAGAACTGTTGAGGCGTCTCATTCTCATTTTGTTTTGCACACATTAATTCCTGGAACAATTCTGTGCTATTTTTGTCTCCTAAATGCGACCGAAGAAACCCTTTGAGTTCCTCAACCGTTATGTCTTCTTTATTCATCAACATGTCCTTGAAACTGCCTGCTTTTATTATCCGTAGTGTCCCCCTGACTATGTCAGCATCACTGTAATTTTCTTTGATTCCATCTTCAATTTGTCTGCATACACTTGTGTATGTGATGTCAGATGTGTAATCACAAATTTGTCCTCCTTGTATCTTAAATTCGCGACGCTGGAGGTAGGAGAGGTCCCTGAGGGAGACAACCTTCTCTGTCAGTAACTGCATGGACCGTTCAGGGTTGTTGCTAAACTGTGCATTATCACTGCTGCGTGTTTGTTGTGATAGTCTGGTCAAAGGTTGTTGCAACGTCGAATTTTGTGTAGATGCTCCCCTAGACCCTTTGTCAGCAACAGCTGTAGACGATGCGGTAGGAGCAGTGTCATCATTCTGTTGATGAACAGGTGTAGACGTAGTTTGAACATGCTCAACAGAGTCAACGATGTCTCTCAAGTTCAACAGTTCAGCCATACCTCTATCCTCTGAGTCTAGTAAGTCTGCACTGTACATGAACGCATTAATGTATTCAAAGCAGCCTTCTTGGTCTCCAGCATCTAGTTCAGTAATGTTCCCGTCTGGTACCGTAACAATGCTCTGGGCGATCTGAAATAGTTCACCAGCGGACAAGGTGAGAAGTTTTTTTCTGATGTTCCACACCACGCTCTTCCGTACTTTATCCGTCATGATGACCCTTTTCACGATCCCTCACGTCACCGTCACCAGCCAGCCAGGACGCGCTTCTCACAACCGACTTTTCTGGATCACAGCCGCTGTATCCATACTCTGTTGGTCCCGAAGATCATAAGTTTACGGACGAGCCCCCAAGAATCTGTTGCAGACCCCGTTCAGAGGGCCAGCAGACAGATGTAAATACCTGTAAAAACAGGAAAGAATCAGGAGACAGACAGATTGGCTGCTTGTTCCACAGTATCCTCGTGGTTATCTCTTTATTAAATGCATATTTTCCAAATGCTTTTAAAACAATAACATTTTCATTCTAAATGACCTATTAGCATGTCATCTTCATTTTCGCAACACATCTAACTTTCCCTGTGGAAAGTTGTGAATCCGTCTCACAGACTATACATCCTATTATATACAGTGTGCAGTGTGCTACAGCTATTCCTTTTCCTTCTGCACATAAGGGGTGTCATATCTCTTATTGTCTCCCATCTGACTCTCTGCACAGTTAATACAGCTGTATATAACATGGATTCTTTATTTTAAGTGTTTGGGAGTTACTTCCTGCTTTAGGCTTACCTGTAAAAACAGGAAAGAATCAGGAGACAGACAGATTGGCTGCTTGTTCCACAGTATCCTCGTGGTTATGAGGGTAAGCAGGAACACATCACCAGTGCCACACCTATAATCTTCCCCCAATCCTTCCTGAACATAAGACCCTGTGTGTCATAATAACAGTCCCCTGCTTCTGCTGCAGAGAGCTGCATTCTCATAGTGACTTGTTATAGGCACCATATACCACATAGAAAACATAAACACATACCTTTCAATGTCACCACTATACATGACAATTACTTACTTTATACAATTGTGCACATACCTCGTATGTGTCACAGATATACTGCCCCAGCAGCTCATGGATATACTGCCCCAGCAGCTCATGGATATGCCCCAGCAGCTCATGGATATGCCCCAGCAGCTCATGGATATGCCCCCAGCTCATTGATATGCCCCCAGCTCCTCATGATATGCCCAGCACCTCATGGATATGCCCAGCAACCTCATGGATTTGCCCCAGCACCTCATGGATTTTGCCCCAGCTCCCATGGATATGCCCAGGCCCCATGATTTGCCCCAGCTCCTCTGGATTTGCCCCAGCAGCTTATGGATTTTGCCCCAGCTCCTCATGGATATGCCCAGGCCCCCATGGATTTGCCCCAGCTCCTCATGGATTTTGCCCCAGCAGCTTATGGATTTGCCCCAGCAGTTTATGGATTTGCCCCAGCAGCTCATGGATTTGCCCCAGCAGCTTATGGATTTGCCCCAGCTCCTCATGGATATGCCCCAGCAGCTCATGGATTTGCCCCAGCAGGTTATGGATTTTGCCCCAGCAGCTCATGATATCCCCAGCAGTTATGGATTTGCCCCAGGCCCCCATGGATTTGCCCCAGCAGCTCATGGATTTGCCCCAGCTCCTCATGGATATGCCCCAGCAGGTTATGGATTTTGCCCCGGCCCCCATGGATTTGCCCCAGCAGCTCATGGATTTGCCCCAGCTCACCTCCTGGTCTTGGTCCCAGCACATGGATAGCGGCCCAGGCAGCACCTCTCCGCCGCGTTTTTCGCTCCTTCTGAGCGTCCGGCGGCGCGCAGCTTGGGCGCTCGTCTGGGGGAGCCTCGTGACCAGCCGCGATTGGCTGGTGACGTATTTCCTCCAGGCGAGCGCCGAAGCTGCGTGCTTCGGACGCTCGCACGGAGCGAATACGCGGCGGTGGCGGGCGGTGGGTGAGACACCCGCCCTTAGGGTGACGGTGTCACCCTAAAGGCGGGTGTCACCTGGTGCGGGCCGCACCCACCGCCCCCACGTTACGACGCCACTGCTTTCTATCTATTTAGGAGCTGAATTTGCACAAGGCTGCGTACATTCTCAAGCGAATGTCAAACCATCTGGACTTGGGCTACACCCTCTATTAAGGCATCGATACGTACATTTGCACTAATTTGCACTATATGCACCTACTGTCATTGTTGCACTTTAACCCCTTAGTGACCGGGCGGTTTTACACAAATCCGTCCTTTAGTGACCGCTGCTGTTTTTACGTTTCTGCGCTGTTAGGGTTTAGGTCAAATTTTCCTCTTACTCGTTTATTCAACCCACACATTATACACCCTTTTTCCCGCCATTAAATGGACTTTCTAGAAATACCATTATTTCCATCATATCCAATAATTTAATATAAAAAAAATATAAAATATGATGAAAAAAATGGTAAAAACACACTTTTTCGTAATTTAATCCCCTAAAGCTATAACCACCAATAAAGACCCCGGCTAAATAGTTTCCAAATTTTATCCCGAGAATAGAAATACCCAATTTTTACATGTTTTTACCTTTTAACCCTTTCACTGCTGAGCCAGTTCACCTATGTGCGCTGCGCTCATTCTGACCATTTTGTGCTAATTATTTTTAGATGACAGCCTAGGTCCTATTTAATTAAACTCCCCCCAGACAAAAAAAACTTTAAAAAAAAAAAAAATTTTTTTATTTTATTTAATTTTTTTATTATTTTTTTTTATTTAATTTTTTTTTTACATTTTTTTTAAAACCAAACCTGGTCATGTTTGGTATCATTTGAAAGGCCATAATCAGGCCTTTCACATGATGGCAAATATGACCATCTAGCTGCCATGGATCGGGAGATAAAGGGATCCTTAGGATCCCCTTTATCTCTACATGGCAGCTAGAGGGTTAACTGGCCCACTGACATCCTCACACATATGGTGAGGTTGTCAGTGGGTGGGGGGGACCTGGAGGCTTGGCTGACATCCAAGATGTCAGCCCCCCTCCAGGTTTGAATCACGTTTTGGCGCCGCAACGTGATCCGGCGGCGAAATGGTTAATGCCGTACACCGCTGGAAAGGGGAGGTCTCCCTCTCCAGCGGTGCAAACGGCATCTCCCTAGCTTCAATGGTTGGGGAGATAGAGGGCTCCGAAGGAGCCCCCCCTCCCCTCCATTGAAACACATGGGGGCACCTTCTGATGACGTCACCACGCAGCGTGGCGACGTCATCAGCCTCGCCTGCCCATGTAAATCACATGGGCAGGCTTCCTCCCTGCCAGATCGCCGTGGGATCCGACGAGGGAGGTGAGTATCGGGCGGGAGGGGGATTTGGCGCCGCTGACGTACCCTGTACGTCCGCGGGTCTAAGGGAGACCCGAGGACAGGACGTACAGGGTACGTCAGCGGCCCTTAAGGGGTTAATACTGCGTAAACTGCGGCACTAGCACTTTCCATTTTTTTCTAGGAGCTAAATTTGCACAACTAAAGTTGCACCCTATATGAACCGTAAGGATTTATGTACATCTGACGATCAATCAGTACAATATTGTAATCTGTTGTATGTAACAATTGTTGCGCCACTAGGATACCTTCCCTCCATTCCTACTGACATCTGCACACCCATCGAGAGTCTGTGCTACTCCCTAGACGGCAGCAAACAAAAATAATACTTCCACTTAGATAAGAGCGCCCATTCCCCCCCCCCCCTTCCAATCTGTTTCCTGATAATGTGTCTGTATTTTTGGGGACACGGCGTGTATGAGCTGGATTCCCTGGCGTGTTTGGTGTCCACACATTCCCCGTAATCCCAGGCATGTGGGTATTGACAGCATCCGGCACTAAACCCTGGGAGCAGCTGCCAGTACCTCGGGCTCTAGTCTTCACTGTGCCAGCAGCTGTATGTAGCAGAACCGATCTGCTGGATCTTTTACTCAGTGCTGAGACACTATGCAGAGGCCTGTGAGTTGGCCAGCTTCATATACACAAACCCATCTCACCCTTAGGATGGAGGATACTAACCTATATATGTTCACTTTAAACAAAAAATACATTAGAAATTAGGAATAAAACTCCATACACAAAGGCAAATGAAGGATAGGGCTATGATCGAATCACTAGAGGGGTTATTCACTTGTGGTGAATTTCACTGTACTGTCTGTGGACATTCGTCTTTTAGGAAAGCTGTCAATTCGCTACATACTGGCAAATTGACAGCAAAATACAGTGTAATTCGGCGGCAGGGAAATTGGAAATTTATTTATAAAAGATTTTACCAGGAAGGATACATTGAGATTTCTCTCGTTTTCAAGTATGTCCTGGGTTCAAGAGCATTGAAATTTTAGATACATGGAGAAGTAACGGTTACTCTATTCAGAGAACACCGAAATGTTGGCGTGTTCGACAGGTTTTCCCCTTTCGCTGCTGAACCATTTCACCCCTGTGCTGAGCTCATCATGTTTACCCCCTTAACGCCGCAGGACGTACATTTACGCCCTGCATTAGGCGGGCTTTGGCGCCGCAGGACGTAAATGTACGTCCTCAGCGTTTTCAGCCCCCCTGGGAGATACTCACCTCCTCCGGCGGCTCCCTCGCTGCTCTGACTCCCACAGAGTCAGATCGCCAGGGTTTCCTCCTCCGTTGCACTGACGTCATCGCGCCGGGGGCGCGATGACGTCAGTTTCAGGCGTCCCCCCCCCCGCCGGAGCAGGGGAAGCGCCTGAAGGGGAGGGGGGGATCCTTTGGATCCCTCTCTCCCCATCGCCGGGGACCAGGCGGCTGTGGCCAGCATCGCTGGAAGCGTCACAGCCTGACCTTTCCAGCGATGTATGGGGGGTTAACCCCTTAGTTGCCAGGTCGCGACCGGGCACTAATTTGTGCCCGATCGCGGCCTATTTCCGGTGGGGGCCGCCACCTTGGATGGCAGCCCCCACCTCTGGGTCATCCCCCGCTCAACTGACTCATCGCACCATGCGCGATGATGTCTGTTAACCGGGGAAGCCCCTAGCTGCAAAGGGATTTCCTATGGAAATCCCTTAGAGGAGATAGGGGGGCTCTTTGAACCTCTTTATCTCCTGATCGGTGGCATCTAGGGGGCCATGTATGATATTTCTGGAAAGGCCAGAGCATGGCCTTTCCAATGATATCAAACATGACCATGTTATATGTAAAATAAAAGTTTAAAAAAAGTAAAAATAAAAATATAATAAATTAAATAATAAAAAATATATTTTTTTTAATGCAGCACTATTGTTCACATTTCAATTATAATGTGAACAATGATGCTTCACTAACGATTTTTTGGGGGGGGGTTAGCTAAAATCACGCAATTTCTCCCCAAAAAAAAAATGGGTTCCCTGTTCAAATTTTTTTAACAAATCTACCCCACAACATATGACCGCAGAGCCTCGGATAATAAAATTTTAAAAAAAACCACTTTACACACTGTGGAAGATTGAAATTTTATTGAAAATTCACATTTATTTACTTTTTTTTAAATTTTTTGTTATAGCATTTTGGCAGGGCATGACCTATACATATAATGATATATTATTAATCTGCCGAGTCTGCCAGAAAGAACGATATATAATTTGTCTGGGTGGTATAATAATACGTGACTTAAAAACTGTCAAAATGAGCTCAGCAAACTTCTACTTCCGAAACAGCGCCGAAGTTGTAAAATTACTCCCGTCCTTAAGGGGTTAAATGCGATTTGAAGTCACATTTTATTATATGACAACGATATATAATAATTTGTCTGGGTCATATAATAAAATGTGACTTCAAATCGCATTTAATTATACATTATGTCCTGCCTGAATATTATAACAAAAAATGCAATAAAATTAGAATTTTTAATCTGTTTTTTTTTTTCCACATTTTTATCATCCCAGCCTTTGTGGTTATATTTTCTATGTTGCCCTTCAGAGCGGTGCCTGCCTTTCGCTTGTGGCCCAAAGGACCTCTCCCCCTCCCCTTCAGGCACTTTCCCTGCACTGGCGGCGGGGGGCGCCTGGAACAGACGTCATCACTCTGGGCGCAATGACGCTATCGGCCGGGGTCCTGGAAGCTGGGCTGACATCCAAGATGTCAGCCCACACGGGGGGGGGGGTGCAGTGACCGGTATCCCGGCGGATCGCAGCTGCAATGGGAGGACGTGCTCAGTGCGTCCTCCACAGCCAAGTCCCCACGCGGCTGGACGCGCTGAGCGCATTCTCCGCAGCAAGGGGGTTAAACAGGCGAATCGCATAGGATTCAACATATAAAATATTCATTTTATTCAACCGTTTGTTCTTCTCATTTGCAGCAAAAAGTCTTTTTGTATTTTTTTTGGCAAGATTTGAGATTCCCAATTTTTTTTGTATTATGTAACAGACCGTTAAATTATTTCCACATATTGGCATCATTGCGCCCGCCGGCCCCCCTAAAAGGAGGGGGAAGGCTTCCAGTCTGCCGTGGGAGCCAGCGAGGGAGGCAAGTATTGGGCGGGAGGGAGGTTAGGAGACCCCTGACGTACCCAGACAAGCTTTTTGAAGAGCGGAAGGAACATCCATGAGAGTGGACGTTCCTGCCACTCAACGCCTGTCTGACACCTGTTTGGCCACCGTGCTGAGCGCTACAAGGCTCAATCTTCCTATGGAGGATCGCACTTTGCAGCTCCGTCAACGTGCGTTCTAGCGCTTTGACAGAGAAGCCTGCAGCACGGCCGCTGTTGCGTGCGCAATTCATGTGCACGCAGCAGTGTCTGGCCGGCCCCGTCACAGCGTTGCAACGGACGCTGGAAGCCACGGCAGTACAGGCGCACCTAGTGCGCTCGTCTGACATTGGCCTTAATCTGTCGCATAAAACCACCGAAAATCAGGGCATTTCGGTGCTGTACAGTGTTCTCCGAATAGATTAACCATTACTTCTCTATGGGGGATTTCACTGCCAACGAAAGTCAAAGTATTTTGCTGGCGAATTTCCAGCTTTTTCAATAGTCTAATGGCCACAAAATTGCACCATACAGGGAAATTCACCGTTCAGTGCAATTCTGTGGTCAATTCGGTGTTCTCAGAGAAAAAAGGCAACACGGTAAAGGTCACAGTCTGACCTCTGGTGCCTGTTCTCAAATCGGCAGACTTCTCCCGGAGGTGGCTAACATTTTAGATGTCAGCCAAGCCTCTGGGGCCTGCCCACTGATGTCATCATGCATGGGCGCTATGTAGTTAGGGAATTAACCCCTAGCTGCCCATATGGTGGCGATAGGGGTCCTCTGGACCCCTGTATATCCCGATCGGGGGCAGCTTCAGGTTCATGTTTGGTATCATTGGAAAGGCCATAGCATGGTAGTCAACTGTTCTCATCGATTAGTTGTTTCAGCCATTATTAGCTTAGTTTAATCTGGGCAGAGCTAACTGCATGTTCTGCACATATGGAGAGGGGATCACAAGGTAAAGTGCTGCCCTGCAACATATATAATTCATATGCGGAAGGAAAGAAAGGCAGGTCTCCTGGAAATCATTTATGATTTTTTTTTACTAACAGTTAATGGGTTCTACATGCGGTGGGGTTGCATTTTTCATGCACTGCCCAGCAGCGTGAATAAATTATGTGTCCACGAAAACCTGGCTGATCTGGCAATCCTTTCTGCAGAACCTGGACAAGCATGGTCTCATCAAATGTAATTTCAGTACACCAGGTCTATAATGCAGTGGGGCTTATGGATTGATCCCATGGTAACAAGGTATCCCAAAGAAACAGATGCAGATTGTGTCGCTTTATTTCCTCCTTGCTGAATGATTCAATCAAGCGGGGGGGGGGGGGGTTGTTCAGAAAAGCATATAGTGCATCTTGCTCCATTTATACTCAAATCCAGCGAAGTTGCAAGTCAAGATTGCTAGCACATGTGAGTTCTCCCACAACATCAGTGTGATATCCAAAGTTCTGTTTGTTTAAAGGATAAATGTTTTGCTTAATTGTTCACTAAGCACTGCTGTTTCAAAGTGCACCATGACTGCAAACGGTGGATAACATAAGCACTATTGTTGCAGATACAGTGAACAGGTTATCCAATGAGCAAAATTCAACAACAGCGGTGCTGCCGTTATTCTTCTGTAAAGACAGTAAACTGCGGCAATCCACCATTTACCTTTGTTTACAATTGCATTTGATATATTATGGTGATTTTAAAGCTTCATCTTTATTGAACACTGCCAGAAACAATACTAAAAAAAAATCAAAAAATCTGTACTCAACAACAGTGAAAACGAAGGGAATGTACACATTAAATACAGTATTATTTTAACCCTTTCCCGCCACAGGTAGGGGCGGATCCAGGTGGGGGGCAACGGGGCAATTGTCCCCCCGCCCCAAGAAAGTATTGCCAAGTGCTTTTTCACTGTGCGAGCGGCCATCAGCATCAAGCTCGGCCGCTTGCCTGGGAACCACCAGAGTTAACTTCCGGGATATTTCAAGAGACCGCGGCTTGTGCGTGGTTCGCACGAGCGGCAGAGCTTGATGTCGGCGGCCGCTCGCACAGTGAGAAGCACTCGGAGGGTCCTGGCACTGCAGACGGCAGGAGACCAATTGGGACCACGTGAGCTGGGGCAATATACTGTATATATAAAATGTGAGCTGGGCCTATATATCCATGTGAGCTGGGCACTATATATATCCATGTGAGCTGGGGCAATATATAGCCATGTGAGCTGGGCCTATATATCCATGTAAACTGGGCACTATATACAGTATATCCATATGAGCTGGGGCAGTATATATTCATGAGCTGGGCCTATATATCCATGTAAACTGGGCACTATATACAGTATATCCATATGAGCTGGGGCAGTATATATTCATGAGCTGAGCCTATATATATCCATGTGAGCTGGGCACTATATATAAATGTGAGCTGGGCCTAATATATCAATGTGAGCTGGGCCTATATATATCCACATGAGCTGGGGCAGTATATATCCATGCGAGCTGGGCCTAATATATATATATATATATCCATGTGAACTGGACACTATATATCCATGTGAGCAGGGCCTATATATATCCATGTGAGCTGGGTCTATATATATATCCATGTGAACTGGGCACTATATATCATGTGAGCAGGGCCTATATATGTACCCATATGAACTGGGCAGTATATATCCATGTGAGCTGGGGCAATATATATCCATGTGAGCTGGGCCTATATATATCCACATGAGCTGGGGCAGTATATATCCATGCGAGCTGGGCCTATATATATATCCATGTGAACTGGGCACTATATATCCATGTGAGCAGGGCCTATATATCCATATGAACTGGGCAGTATATATCCATTGAACTGGGGGCAATATATATCCATGTGAGGAGCTGGAGTACTATATATCCATGTGAGCTGGGGCAATATATATCATGTGTGAGCTGGGCTGGGGCAATATATATATATAATGTGTGTGTGTGAGCTGGGGGCAGTATATTCCATGTGAGCTGGGAGGGGGCACCCTGGGCCCCTGGTATGAAAAGGGTTCACAGGGCTGCACAGATGGGGTGCCACGTGTGTCCTGCCAGCATGGAAAGGGTGCAAATGCAGCCCACACATGGGTTACCCTACACTGCATAGCTTCAAGGGGTATGTGCTGGGAGGGGGGTACCCTGGGCACCTCGTATGGAAAGGGTTCGCAGGGCTCATGAGCCACATGAGGACAGCCCCTGTGCAATGTTCTGGGGAGAGTGAGTGTAATGAGCACAGCTTGCTATTAATAGTGTCTCTACCTGTCACTGCAAACCCAGCGCCAGCTCTTAACCAAAACTGGTAGAGTGCTCCTCCCGAAACCTGTGTCTGGATCCGCCCCTGGCCACAGGGTGTACCATGCCGACCCTATGGCGGATGAGCATTGAAGATGCTGGGCGTGCTAGTTAGCCCCGTTGACTTCAATGGGCCGCCCAGCAGTCGGCGCGCACCGGGGGCTGCTGTGGGACAACATGAACTCAGACTGTCACCTTGCAGCCAGTACCAAAAAAAGCAGATCCTCAGGCAAAATATGGTGCCAGAAAAATCCTTTTACTCAAGGGGGTAAGCAAGCCCCACGGTGCTAAAACATGTGACATTTCGGCTCTATAGCCTTAATCATACGATGATTAAGCCTATAGAGCCGAAACGTCACATGTTTAAGCACCATGGGACTTGCTTACCCCCTTGAATAAAAGGATTTTTCTGGCACCATATTTCACTTGAGGATCTGCTTTTCTTGCTACTATTGTACCCGGGGTTACGGCGCCCTCACCTTTTGCAGAGGCCTCGCGACCAAGCGGGGATTCCCACCGATAGCTGATCGCGGTCCTTCTCTTTGACAACCCTGCAGCCTGTGACGTGCGTCAGCCGGCAAGCGGGGACTACTAGTTAACTCCCTCCCGCCGGGCACAAACTGCCTGGCGATAAGGGGTTTAGTAAACAAAGGAGCTTGTGAATAACCCCTTTACTGCTACTTATCTAGTTCCAGCACCTGGTGCCGCTATGTTCCTCTTCCTTCAGGTTCATCGTGTAGAGCTGCACCATGGTCCCCTGCTGTGGATGTTGATGCACTGACTGATTAATCAGCTCCGTGGCTGTCAGTCGCTTTCCAGGATTAAATAGCGGATCGCCCTTTTGGACTCTGCATGGCAGCTGCCAAGCACTCTGATGTGTCTGTGTAAGTGAGCAACAGAAAATTTTTGATAGAGAATTACTCAAATATTTCCTATACATTGTGTTACTAAATACATTAGTGTACAGATTAGCTGCAGAGGGTGGGGGTACTTTTTTCGGGGTACTTATTTAATTGTTTATTGTTTTGGGGGGGGTTTATAACTGAATTATATAATTCTTTATGACATTCATGAGCTGAGGTTCCCCATACCATGGTGATAATGTAATGTAGTTGTGCAATGCAAGCTATTGATTTTGTTCAATGCATAATTTTAGCTTCTCTTGGAATGTATATAGAGCTCTACGGTTAAATTCCAGTACATAGCATTGATATATTACTATAGAATAGTAGTTCACAACCCTGGTCCTCAAGTAGCCCCTAACAGGCCAGGTTTTAAGGATCACCTTGGGGAAATGGAGACTGAATCCTGCAATGAATGAGCAGCAAATCATATCACCTGTGCTTTGCTTCAGATATCTGGCAAACCTGACCAGCTGAACTATTTTTTTATTTAATTCCATGTGTTTGCAAATCTAATTTAAATAATTATCTTTTACCTCTTCCCAGGAAACTTAATGTAAGTGTGTGTATGTTGACAACCAGAACCTGTCTTACGATCAAATTCACTGTGAATTAATGTAGGTTGTGTGAATGTATAATGTGTGTACATGACTTCTCAAGTCTTTTATGGGTTTATGACTTCTAATGTGTTTTTATAACTGAGCATGCTTATGAATATTTAATATTTGAAGTCACTGCACAGAAATCAATTACCCTTTTTGGAAAGGTTTTCTGTTTTAAGGTGATACGTATTGGTTCCTGTTGGCTTCTTCTCGTACATCATTTGATTCGGTAACAGGACGTCAATGTCAACGGAGCTGGGAAGATACTTCAATTGTAGAACTAGAATTAATGTTCATTGACTCAATTATATTCTTAAAAATACAATTATCATTGGAATGGTAAATCGTGCCTCTTACATTTCAGCACACACAAAGTGCCAGTAGATGTCAGTGTATGGCACCATCAGTCTTCGAGTCTGCTGGTATTGTGGGCGCGTCTCCTTCAGAGGCTCAGCTAGCAACGTGCCTGGGCCTTGTGGTAACCCTGCCATTACAGAGGGAGGCCCATCCATAATGTAATGTTTATCGAACATGACGGAAGGAACAAGACACCACTCCTGCTTCTACACAACCTAGTAAGATCATAACTTGATCTGAAGTTACAAGATAGGATTGGGGCTACTGTGTGATTGTTACGGATTAATTATGGGAAATGTAGTACGATAACTTTTCAAGTTGGTCAATGAGATTCAGAGTCTGACTGGGTGTCCTCAGACATCAAATGACAGCAGAGATCATGAACACATTTTTTGTTGCTGGTTATGGTGGGCTCTATTACAAATTTATTTATTTATAAAGGATTTTACTAGGAAGGATACATTGAGATTTCTCTCGTTTTCAAGTATGTCCTGGGTTCAAGAACATTAAAATGTTACAGTTGCTATAGAAATACAAAGTAATACAATGCAAGATATTTAAAAAAAAAAAACACAAATATACAGATTAACAGAAAATAAATATGGAGGAAATAAAGTCATTATGTTACATGTTTACAGGTGCATTCCTTATTGAGGTATGTTAATAGGGAGCTCTTAAGGGACTTTAGACTGGGGGAAGATTTGATGGCGTCTGGGAGGTTATTCCATAACTGCGGTGCTCTGTAGGAAAATGAGGATCGAGACACTTTCTTTTTGTATTGTGGCATTGCGAGTAAGGTGCAGGTCCTGGATCGGAGGTTATAAGATGAGGTAACTGCTGGGGGAAGCAGTCTATTCAGGTAGGGTGGCAGCTTTCTAGAAAAGCTCTTAAACACCAGGTTGGAGAGGTGAAGGGTGCGTTTAGTCTCCAGCGATATTTGAGAGAAGTGACATTTGATTTTGTCCCCACACATAGATGGGGATTTTGCAATTTGTGTAGTTTAGGTTTTGTTCCAAAGAGCATCGTTACCGTTTTGTCAGTATTTAACCCTTTAAGGACGGGAGTAATTTTACAACTTCGGCGCTGTTTCGGAAGTAGAGGTTCGCCAAGCTCATTTTGACCGTTTTTAAGTCACGTATTATTATACCACCCAGATAAATTATATATCGTTCTTTCCGGCAGACTCGGCAGATTAATAATATATCATTATTATATGTATAACAAAAAATGTAAAAAAAAAGTAAATGAATGTGAATTTTCAATCTTCCAGTGTGTAAAGTGTTTTTTTTTTTTTTAATTTTATTATCCGAGGCTCTGTGGTCATATGTTATGGAGTAGATTTGTTAAAAAAATTAGAACGGGGAACCCATTTTTTATTTTTTATTTTTTGGGGAGAAATTGTGTGATTTTAGCTAAACCCCCCCCCCCAAAAAAAATCATTAGTGAAGCATCATTGTTCACATTATAATTGAAATGTGAACAATAGTGCTGCATTAAAAAAAAAAAAACACGTATTTACTTTTTTATTTAATTTATTATTTTTATTTTTACTTTTTTAAACTTTTATTTTACATATAACATGGTCATGTTTGATATCATTGGAAAGGCCATGCTCTGGCCTTTCCAGAAATATCATACATGACCCCCTAGATCAGGAGATAAAGGGGTTCAAAGAACCCCCCAAAGGGATTTCCATAGGAAATCCCTTTGGAGCTAGGGGGTTCCCCGGTTAACTGACATCATCGCGCATGGCGCGATGAGTCAATTGAGCGGGGGGTGACCCAGAGGTGGGGGCTGCCATCCAAGATGGCGGCCCCCACCGGAAATAGGCTGCGATCGGGCACAAATTAGTGCCCGGTCGCGACCTGGCAACTAAGGGGTTAACCCCCCCCCCCATACATCGCTGGAAAGGTCAGGCTGTGACCCTTCCAGCGATGCTGGCCACAGCCGCCTGGTCCCTGTCGATGGGGAGATAGAGGGTTCCAAAGGATCCCCCCCCCTCCCCTTCAGGCGCTTCCCCTGCTCCGGCGGGGGGGGGGCGTCTGAAACTGATGTCATCGCGCCCCCGCCGGAGGAAACCCTGCCGATCTGACTCCGTGGGACTCAGATCAGCGAGGGAGCCGCCGGAGGAGGTGAGTATCTCCCGGGGGCTGAAAACGCCGAGGACGTACATTTATGTCCTGCGGCACCAAAGCCCGCCTAATGCAGGGCGTAAATGTACGTCCTGCGGCGTTAAGGGGTTAAAAAAAGTTTGTTGTGTTTGATCCACTTTTCTACCTCTGTGAATTGTTCTTGCAGCACGGCCTCCAGCTGCCGGAGATTTGGTGTGCTGGTATAGATTACAGTGTCGTCTGCGTACATGTGTACAGTTGAGGCTTTGCAGATGTTAGGCAGATTATTTATGAATATAGTGAATAGCGGGGGGCCGAGTATTGAGCCTTGGGATACACCGCAAGTGACTGGGAGGGGGAGGAGCAGCCAGAAATGGACACATATTGCGACCGATAAGATACATATGATTGAAACAAGGTTAGCGTGTGATCACCAATACCAGAGTCTTTAAGTTTTTTTAACAAGATGGCTCCAGTTAGGTTTCCTTGTTCCATGCCCGCTTGGATATCATTGCAGACTTTTAAAAGGGCGGTTGTAGTTGAGTGATTTGGACGAAAGCCGGATTGATCCGTGGTTAAGTAGTTCCAATATTGATAGTAATCACGTAATTGTGTGTAGACGCATTTTTTTCAAAATGAGAAGTTATGGTTAACTTGTGAGTCGCTAAGTGTAACAGCCTGACTCGTTAATCATAATGAGCCCTGCTATATTCTATTTGAGCTGGAAAAGTCCCTTACAGTTTGGCTGTTATGGCAGATTACTGTAAATTACCAATAACTATGCTTTGTATAGGAAAATCTCTCAAAAATCCTTAAAGTCTAGACCAATGTTTCCCAAACCTGTCCTCAGGACCTGCTGACAGGCCAGGTTTTCCAGATAACTGCAGCACAGGTGATATGATTTGCTGCTCAGTGATTTGCAGGACTCAGTCTGCATTTCCCCAATGTGATCTGCAACATCTGGTCTGTTAGAGGGTCCTGAGGACAGGTTTGGGAAACACTGGTCTATACTGACGTATGGTCCCACTGATGCATGATCCGTCACCTCCTCTCACCACTTGAAGAAAATTGGAGATAAATAGTTCAGTGTCCTTCTGCTGGCCCGAGGGGACTCTGCTTATGCAAACCTGTGGAGATTAGTGTTTGCACCTGATGGCAGTTAAAACCCTTGCTGAAGATGGAGGTTGCTCCGTTGTTTTGTGCTTGTAGTCCAGATATCCTTAGTACAACTTGCCTAATGATTCTCTGACCCTGACTGTGCTTTGTAGGTCAGCTGCCTCTTTATACATAAACCCCTAACCATGTAATACATAATTCAGCACACAGCAGCAGTTCTTTTCGTTATATCTGGTTCGTGGAATTGCTGTGTAACAGCTGTTATTGATCTACTTAGCACTGCAATCTCTGTTTTGTGTTCAGGACTGCACAGGAATCGCTTAAACCAAATCCAGAGGCAAACTGAAAATGCAAAGGATGCATAAGTATTTCAACATGACTTTAGGTGGGAAAAGGGCAGGATTATAATTAAATCTCATTTTGCGGGTAATACATCAATAACCTACCACATTGTTCCTAACCCTGTCCTCAAGGAGCACTAACAGGTCAGATTTTTAAGGATTACTCTAGAGAAATGCAGATTGAATACTGCAATCACTAAGCAGCAAATCATAACACCTCTGATATTCTAGATATCTGGAAATCCTGGACTGTTATCGTTCGGCAGCAGCAGCAGACCACACTGGGTGGCACTCCTGTCAGCCAAGACCTGGAAACTGAGGCTACAATTCGCACAGGCTCACCAAAATTGGACAGCAGATTGGAAAAACTTTGCCTGGTCTGAGGAGTCTCAATTTTGGCTGCGACATTCAGATGGAATTTGGCATAAACAACATGAAAGCATCTGCTTGTATCAAGGTTCAGGCTGGTGGTGGTGTAATGGTGTGGGGGATATCTTCTTGGCACACTTTGGGCCCCTTAGTACCAACTGAGCATCATTTAAACGCCACAGCCTACCTGAGTATTGTTGCTGACCAGGTCCATCCCTTTATGGCCACAGTGTACCCATCTTCTGATGGCTACTTCCAGCAGGATAATGCACTGTGCTCAAATCATCTAAAACTGGTTTCTTGTACATGACAAGGAGTTCACTGTACTCCAATGGTCTCCACAGTCACCAGATCTCAATCCAATAGCGCACCTTTAGGATGTGGTGGAACGGGAGATTCACATCATTGATGTGCAGCCGACAAATCTGCAGCAACTGTGTGATGCTATCATCTCAATATGGAGCAAAATCTCTGAGGAATGTTTCCAACACCTTGTTGAATCTATGCCACGAAGAATTAAGGCAGTTCTGAAGGCTAAAGCGGGTGGAACGCAGTACTAGCAAGGTGTACCTAATAAAGTGACTGCTGGGTGTGTGTGTGTGTGTGTGTGTGTGTGTGTGTGTGTGTGTGTGTGTGTATATATACATATATATATATATAATTTTTTTTCTTTCCCCCAGAAAATAATATGTATATATTCATCATGAATAATATAAAGTATATAAATAATGTCAGTGATTTTTTTTTTTAAGAAAATATATGAACAAAAAAAACGTGCTTATATTTTATATAAATAATAAACTTTATTTCTACAAACGTATTTTGTTTCACATTTAAGGCTGCGGGCACACTCAGTGCGTCCGTATGACCGCACCTCCCGGCGTCCGTCGCAGCTTTGTGACGGATCGACAGGGAGGGTGTCACGAGGTAGCACGCTCACTAGTTGCGTTCGCTACCACCGACGTTAAAAACCCTCCCCGTCCAAAAAGCTGCAACGGATGAAGCCAGGGCTACAAAGCGTGATCCTCCATAGGAGGATCGGCTTTGTAACGCTGAGTGCGCTAACTGCGGTCAGCGAGTTGGCCACACGGGCGCCAGAGTGGAAGGACCGTCCACTCTCACGGACGTTCCTTCCGGTCTAAAAGTTACTTTTGTGCCCGCAGCCTTAGCAATGAGTATATCACTACACACTCTACCTATACAGTGTGAGAGGGGAAAAAAGAAACCATGTGAGCAAGAATTTTATGTACTTTATTAAAAGATCAAAAAATAAACAACAATATATAAGTAACATACTAAAATGAGTAGCATTATGCACATTTCTAAAGCACATACAAGCACTACAGCGATATAATCTGGCAAAAAAGAGAAAATGAAAAGCATACATCCAGTTGATAGCAGTTGAGGGAATGGATTTTATTACATTCTAGAGCTGAAATACACAACAGAGTGGTTTCTGAATGGTTCTTTATTTGGAAAATGTCACGGTTTTATTGAGTGTTACAGTGAGTTCCATTGGTGTCCTTAGAACACAGAGCTCTTCTAATATCATGGAGGACCCTCTGATGACTAGCCTTGACATTGCAGCAGATGTAGATTACATTTCCCTTTATGCCCAGGCAGCCATGTAGCCGCAGAGCTAAATGGCAAACCATCGGGTGTTGCAATGGCTCTGTACAAGTTGACCAGTTACAGATTTAGATCAGGTGCAGAGCACAAACAAGATGATTATCTTTTTGATTTCCAACTACTCAAAATATATAACCCACTTTCCAGATAAAACTGTATGTTATATAAGACTTGACTCCATAACCAAACCTCCTAGACACTTCTGCCCAATTCCAAAATGTATTTTAATGCCAAAGTGTGCTTGAGTATTGATTGCCCATCCTGGATGCTGATTGAGCGAATTTCATAGAACATTATCACTTTTCTTAAACCAATATCTATGTTGCAAGTGAAAAAGTGTTGGGTTACAACAATATGTGTGTACCTCATCTTTAAATTAACCCTATCTGTACTTTTCAGTTCCAGTTTGTATACAACATCCACCCAACAATGGCCACCCAAAGGAATGGCTACACATCCGAAGAACTCTAATGGATGGGTAGAAATTCCAATTCTATGCTATTATTTCGTTTCGTGTTCCTGAAAACTAAGCTTCATATAATGCCATTTTTTTGACTAGTGCTTTAGGCTTTCATGCATCCTTTCATAGTGTTACATCTCAATCAAGATCCATAAGTAGCTGAATAAGAGCAGAGCCGTACGTCAGTTACAGCTACATTATTATTAAGTTGGCTCCAAATAGGTATTTGAAAAAAATGTGCCAATGATTTGGGTTGGTGCCAGACAATTTATTCATATATTATGTATTCAGGGCAATCGTAACTCTCACACTTTCTATTCATTACTCATTTGCTTTTTACACAGCATAATACATAGAAGAAAAGGGCAAGTTAGACCTAATATCTTATCTGTAGTCAAGTCTTATGTTACACTGGTCTCCATTTCAATAGTAATGTGAGAAGTTGGCATCTCTAACGCAACGAGGTTGGGAAAAATCCAATTCTATGTCTTTGGTTTTATGTTTCTGTTTTCACATCTTATTGTTTAAATTCCACCAAATGCAAACTCATTACATAATGCTTACCAACCATCCCCTCATCTGCTTAGACACAAAGAGCTATGGCAACAAACTTGTTTTGCTCCCATCAGCACCGCCACCATCACCTTCACTCTACGGCTGTTAACTGAATACAGCAGAAGACAACTAGAAATTTAGAACATCTTTCTCAGGTTTTTCATCTTGCTTGTGTGTGATGGGGAAAAATAAACCCACAAAATGAAAACAAAGCTTTAATTTGATCAAAATCCATGTTCCTGCACGTTTCGGAGTAGACATAGACAACCTTTCAAAACACGGAGAAGCAGACAATGAAGATCGGTAGCAAACAAAGCGGGCTGCTCTGAACACATTCTCTTAATTCAAGCATGAAACAAGTTCTAAAGGAAATTGCCTGTTAGTGCTTCTATGGTGTTGTCGGTGATACTCAGACAGGCCATTGACAGGTGTAAGTGCTAGGCTATATATGTTCAAGGTCCAAAGCCTGTTTAGATTTTTGTGGGGGGTTTTTACTGTTAAGAACCCTTGTAGAACCAAAACTATTTTGCATAGATTTCTTCTGTAACTCAAGTAAAGTGGCACAGGACTTTTGAGAATCTCTTTCCAACAGAAGGTTTAAGTCGGAGCTTAATGGACAAGTCATAATTAATATTTTAATAGGGTGAGAAACTCACCTTCACAGCTCTTCTGCATAGGCACTCTTATTTACACATTACAACTCTTGTCATTGGGTTCTGCAGATCTCTGAGAAAGATATTAGAAAATGATGCTTCTCTGGTCTCTAATGAGTAATTATATTATGAAAACATCAGTGTTATGATGAGATAAGGTGATTTCACAAAGCCACATTGAATAAAAACAAAGCCCCCTCAACGTGATAACGTTTTTGATTTCTTAACACAAGGCTGCATCATACCACCTTTGATAAAATCAGCATCAAGAAGATCCTGTTCCTGTCAGGTGCTGGAGACCACATCAAGCAGAATATGAGCTCGTGAGCATAAGACCATAGAGATAAGCTATGTTTCCTTTCACTATTCTGGGAAATTATAATAGAACAGCTTTGTACCCCTCATTCATGGGCAGGTAGGGCTTCTTGCAGAATTGAAAAATCGACATTCTACAAGCCAATAAGACGAATGTTGAAATGTTTTAATTAATAAAAGCCCCATACCAGAGGTTGGTGGGCATAAATTTAGGTGTGTTATTTTGTTGAAAATAAAATCAATACATTTAATTGCTAATTATAATTGCCCTCTGATGCTACAATGTTTCTCACTAGAACACTGACGTCAGTACGAGAAACTGAAAAGCTCTTATCTGCCAACATTTATTTACAATCTAATAGCATTTGATGCTGCCATATCCTCTCTGGTACAATACAAAAGAATGCTTTAACCCATTCACTACCAAGGTTGACTATACTCGATCTTCAAAGCAACTGCTGCTACCCCAATATCCAGTATACTCAATTCTGTCTAATTTTGAAGCAATACAAAGGAATCGCATTCATTGCAAATGAAATTCTTTTGCATATGGGCCCCAAAGGTTTAAGTATCTCGGACATGATAGCCAATGCGCTGAAAGAGTTTGAACAGCTGGGTGTCTTTAACACAAGGATCTCCAGCTGATTCAGCATGGAGCCCCAGATAAAGGGGTCTTTTTTGGCTAGCAGATTTGCGATATCTGTCCGTCAAATAAGCCTACTACAGTAGAAATGCATCGTGAAGAGTATCTATGATTTTTTTACTGTATCATTAATGAAAAGTCAGTTTCCAAAAACCACAATGTTTCCTGGCAGCGGATTTATGGAAAATCACTTTGTAGTGAAGGGGTTTATAGGCCACATTAAAATCAACTAAACTGGGACCCTGATGCTAGCTGTATTTTCTGGCCTCAATCACCTGCCATGGTGCATGTATGTATGTAATAGAAACAATCTATTGCGCTTGAGAATTTGCATTATTCCATTCTTTATTCTTATATAGTCAGTCGTGAACATTTAACTGATTCTAAAGAGATCTTCCCAACCCAATGCAGATGAAAGGTTTCACATAGAAAATATTCTTCGGTTTTCTATATACTTATGTATTAAAATCTCAATGGGGTAAAACCAGCATAAAGATTGTTCCATAAATGCCAAAAAAGTCCAGTCTCTCATAGAACATCTTGACAATTGCACAGCAATCTACATAGAAGATGGTAATGAATATATCGAAAGGCCCATTGAGGTTGCTTTATTTTTTCTGTGCGGAAAGTTCCTTGACATAGGTTTTTATATGATGGATGAATGGACCACTGCTCCACGTTTGAGAACGCACAAGGGAAAGCCATATTGTTTGAAGTTTTACAGCAATTAACAGGCAAAATCCTTATTTTTATAGTTATTGGCTAGGAAACCAGCAGCAAGAGGTTTAATTGTTTGATAACGATTTTCACCCTTACTCTACCGTAGAACAAGCCCCCAATATGCATATGAAGCCATTATCCTCGTATTGGAGAAGGGATCGACTGTTTAGTTTTTGATGATCGAGTTACAGTAACAAAACAAATTTCTTCACCTAAGCTTACGTTAAAATGTAAGGTGGTAAATAAAACCTCTGGAGGCTTGAAGATTCTTGGGGCAAGCCGTTCTCTAGCATAGTTACCAAGGAGGAACGTCTATAGTAACGATTCATAGCCTGAGAAAAGTCTACCTCCAAAATAATCGTTTAATCATCCATTATTAGATGATATCCTAGCCATTATTGTTCAAGTTCGATGTAATATTTATACAATCAGTTTTAACATTCAGATCTGGTATGTTTGTAGCCATGGTTTACGTACAATGAGCGTTCTGTCACCAGAATTCCATAATTTTGGACTATGTTGTACAGCTCCATGGGATTTCTACAGACATCCTGAACGGGGAAACTAATGAGTGAAATAATTTTAATATTTATAGCTGATCTTCTCCAGTCCAAGAACTGCGACTTTTAAGCACACAATGATAAGGGGCTTCAACATTGCGTTTTATTGTTCAGCTGCACATTAAGCTATGGTAAGCTACGAAGCTCTTTTTTTTTTTCTTTGCAACAACGAAGCTACATCATGCTTTTTGATATTTTTTTTAAATATTTTAATAGCAAAATGCCTTCTTCAAAGCCTTTATAATACCTATCTCTTTTACAAACGTCTCCCGTTTTTTTTTTATGGACTTTTATATTCAAAATATGTTCCAATATATTTTATTTTTTTATTATTCATGGACTATGTACATAAGTGCAAAAGAGGTTTGCCACACACATTCGTACGCTAACTTTATCAGTTTAACTGCAGCATAATTTATCTTCAACACTGTTGAAGCACCATTTCGTGATCAGGGATCAAAAAAAAAAAAATATCCCTGAATATACATCATATACATGCAGCATTTAAGAGTTCTTCGGCCATTACAGATATGAGGAGAAATGCGCGACTAGCTATCTGTGATCTGTAAAGAGGGAAACTACTCCTGATTTTTTCCTCATATATAAATTAAAGGCCTTTATGTATATTTCTTGTCGTCTTCCACAACATTTTATAAAAAAAAAAATCATCAAACTTACTCAAACACCCAAAACCCTTGTCAAGCCTTGTGTGTTAATTTCATTCTACTGTTTTGACCACTTTCAGGTTTCCCACAATATGCAAGTGTATTTATAATTTTAGTTAATTACAGAAGTTTGATTTTTTTTTTTTCGCCGGAGTTGTTTACCACACAGATGAATGAGATTATTAGAACACATTATCAAAATCTAAGCCGTTATAAAACAAGAAAACAGGGCAAATTTGGATTTTTTTATCATCAAGGTTATTCAAAGAGAACAAAGAGAATCGAAAAGCCACTGCACATTCGGTGACTTTTCGTTCAATTCGGTTCGATTTGGCGATCCCAGTTCGGCGACCCTGCGGTGTATTCAGCAAGCACCACAGGGCCGTCGTAATGCAGGGAAAAGCTGCCGCAAACCCGACGAACACTCACCGCAAAACCCAGCGACCGCACACCGAAACCCGCAAAAACATCTGGACTAACCCCGTCAAACATGCCGGAGAAACCCGAGCAGCCGCCGATCACAGCACAGAGCAGCCGCTGGAAAAACCCGACACCACAGACGAATGGAGTGGGAAAAAAAAAGTACGCTTGAATGTTTAAAAAGTGAAACGCAGTTTCCAAAGAAACTACAGAACAAAAATGTCTGAAATTTACATATAAGATCCAATGAATGATAATAAAAAGGGCTGTTACAGAAAAAAGAAAAAACGATTTAAAAAAAAAACGGAAAAAAAATTTGCAAAAAAATCCAGAAAAATGCCTAAAAGATCCTAAAAAATCTGAAAATAAAGAGACTTTTTACTGCAGAATATTATAATCAACAGTTTATTAGATATTGAATTAAAACGGGAATATTTTTAACATTGAAGCCTATGGGATTCTCCTGATCAAACCTGTCGAATGAAACCACTGAATGGCAGGGCATTTTGGCAACTTTTCACTGCTGTTTTGTGTTCTCTGAATAGACAAAGCAGTGCTTCTCTATGGGGGATTTCACTGCCCTCAAACAGGTAACGAACAGGCACCGTATGTGCAGGCAATTCTCCAACGTTTGTCGAACTGCCTGCTCTCTGAATAGCCAAATGGCCAGGAAAGGTAACTGAACGCTGAATATCACTGTTCGGTTACCTTTCGGCCCCAATTCGGATCTCTTTGAATAACCCTGCATGTTTCTTGGACTTTAATTCACAAACATAATTTGAAATTCCCTTGTTTCTCTGACTGACAAATAAATAAACAATCAGATGCGGGACTGGACTGTCCGTATTGAAAGTCGGCAAATGCGTCAAGAGCAACAGGACAACAAAGGAGAGTCTTTGATGACAAATGTCATCATTTGTAATGTATTGACCAGTGAGAACAGGTCATTGAATGGCCCATTGCCACTGTAATGCCTTATTGTACCTACTTAACATCCAGGGACTCATGCCTGGCCAAACCAAAAATAGGTCCTCTCTACTTTGAGACGTGTTTGAAGTTAGACAACTTTTTTTCTATTACTGCACTCTCTTAGAGATAATGGTTGTGTGTCACAAACACACAATGCAGTTTGGAGGGACATAATCCAAATCATTATTTTTGTGTTTACAGTTTTGGATCCTATACTTTTATGTTATGCTAGCTTTGCAGCCCTCCTAGCTTCATTCTTTGTTTTACTAGAAGAAATATTTGTCAAAGTGTCCGAGTCATCATGTATGATAAGGTATATGATAAGAAATAAGAGCTGACGGTAGAATTTTCTCTCGTCAAGAAGGTCATGGACTTGAAATTGATTTAGAAGTTGACCATGACTAATGTTTTGCCTAGTTTATTTATTTTTTGGAGTACTTGAGGAATATCCGTGAAACATACGTCTTCGAGCTATCTTCCCCAAGTGTAAGGAGGGAGAAAAATGTGTATTGTTCTTTGCAAAATAGATGGCAACAGAGGACTTGTTCTCAGAGCACACATGAGATGAACCGAATAAGTGCCACCTACCTAGATAGGAATAGGATGGTGCTTAAAGGTTTCTTGAGAAAGCCCAGCAATGCAGTGCCTGACTTTTATTACTGGGTCAAACATGGCATGGCATGAAGCCAGAAATTGTAAACAATGTGTTGTACTGCTTACCAGAGAGGAAACTAGATAACAGAAATTACTCAGAGGCTTCAATTTACTTGTTGGGTGAATGAGGCCAGGTAACCCCTTCACTATCATAGTTGGTTGTACTCTATGTTATAAAGCTTCTGCAGGAGCCCATCACTGAGTAAACTCAATCTGGTCATATTCTGGAGCAATGCATAGGGATTTAAATTGCTACAAACAAATTTGTTGGCAAATGGGCTGCAGAATGTGCCCCCAAATTTTCATCCAAGGTGCTGGAGCTGTTTGAGCAGCTTAGAGATCTGTTTTTCTTTTACGGAAACACAGAGCTCCAGCTGTATTATTATACATGCTTTCAAATAAGCTTTCTCTAAAATGTATCTAAAAAGTATATTATGAAGTGTATTTTGAGTTGCATACAGAGCAAGAATTAAAGTGGTTTTCCACATATCCACTGGATCCTGGTAGTAGTTTTATGGAAAACAACTTGGTAGTGAAGAGGTTAAGACTGTTAAATTGAAATTTCTGATATACTCACAGTTCTCCCATCGCAAACAATGGGATCACAGTGATTGGCTCAGAAAAGGTAAACACCTTCTGGAGTAGTCTGAGATTTAATTTAGAGAATATTAAGAATATATAGGTCGACAATGTCTATTTATTTTTTATTTTGTTATTTTTTTGCCAGTTTATGTAAATAAAAAATTAACACAATACAATTGCAAAGTCTCATTACTAAAACATCTCGTTAAGATGGCTAGGGGATTTCCAAGATGGGCTTGGTTTGGTTACTCATTCTAACAACATTCTTGTACCTAATACTATTTTGCATTTCTAGGTTATGAATTTATTATAGTTGCTGCAAATCATGTGTCGTCTCACTATGTAGATATGCAGTTAACACCATATTTAACCAGTCTGCATAATTACCAACATGACTTAGGTATACGTTTTATGCATTACAGCAGTCAGCTTGACTTCTGTTACTACAACCTTATTATTATTTTTCCAGTAACTGATTTTACCAACTATGAAACTTACTTTTGTTGGAGAAAAGAACTTTTCGGGGTTGCTCACGTTGTATAATTCTTAGGTCAATTGATTGACTCGTAAATCATGTCTTTTCGAATTGGGCTTATTTCTATAGGTATGGGGTTTTTGAGAAAATTCTTATATTCCAAAATTAAAAACTGGACGCAGGCCAACGTATGAAAAAAAAAATCTAGAAAATAGAGAAGGAGGCTGTACTGATAGTTGGACATTAAGCAATGATTTAGTTTTTTTAATGGGACTCATCATACTCAGGGTATTATTGTGATTAGCCAATCTTTGAAAGGTTCTTATGATGAGCCATAAATTTTATTAGATTCTCTGACACCATAAAGTGACCCTACTTAGAGACGTAGCAGTATATATTTCAGCGGGTATAACAGTCTTGCTATATCGGTCAAATTATCGTGGGGAGTTTCCCGGAGCCTGATGTATGTAAAGTTCCTTTTATCATGGGGACACTAATTAAACATATAGACCCAGTTGTGGATTTTATCCCAGAGGTTACAAAATGCTCCTAAAAAAATTGATTAATACCCCTGTCAGTGGTTGCGTGTGACTTATTATTCAGCACCTTCATTGCAGTGGGTTTTGTAGCTAAAGTATGAAACCTCCAGTTCACGTCATTAGTACAAACGCAGCACAGGGCTTCTAAAGAGTTTCACATCTCAACTCCATTCGACATTACCACACGGAACCATCAACAACTTCATACCGACACACGCAACTTACTTCTGGACATATTGATATTTAAGGGAAAGGTAGCCATGTTGTTATATTGTTGCCATGACAACAATAACTTGATAGAAATCCTCATCCACTACTATATCACCGAGAGATTTAAAATACAGAGTTCATTTTGACCACAACTAATGAATCAAAATGGATTGTAATGAAATAAAAATATTAAAACACAGTAGAAAGTAAATGCAAGTAAGGGACTTCAATTACTATATATTACCCACTCTGTATTTTTTTGTAGACTTTACAGTAAAACTAAGATATTTGCAAACGTTACTCATGTAGTTACCAGATTTTGCCCTCAAGTAAAACATACAGCTTATATTGATTAAAAAAAAAGTATATATGTATATATTCTAAACTGAGTACATATTTAAAATAAGATTAATCACATTTTTCTACAATTCATTTGTGTTTCAGGGTATTGATTTAGAGTTTCTATTTTAAGTGTTCAAAATATTTTTACAGGTCTATAGAAGAAGGGTAAAACACTATAACAAGCATTTAAGATTGAAAAATTTAAATTAGCCAATACTGACTTGTCATATATATATATTTTTTTAATAACTGCTTTCTCAATTTTAGATATGCAAGTATTATCCCTATGTATTATATATGGCAGATTGTGAAACCTAAAGAGGATGGGTGCTGTGGTATAATACTTCAGAACGCTGCCAAGAACAGGTATTTAAGTTACACGTTCTCTATATTCTGTACCCTATAAAACACTAAAACTGCCTTATCATGACCTGTGTTTTGTTATCCCTGGATCCCGTTTCTACATTTTGAGCTCCTCTTATCATAGCTTATACATCCTTTGCATGGGCACTCCAACCAGAAATAAGTAAATATAATATCAATGATGTAATCCAGGAGCAGTATGTTTTTACTCCATAATTATTAATTTTTTAATTCTTTCATCAGGTTTTTCGAAGAAATATCGGCAAGTTTCAACCAATATTTTTTTTAAAATATCGGCTGATTCAGCCAAGATGGCTGGTAAAATGCCAAAAAAAGCACACTTTCTGCCAGCATCATCATGGTTATTTTCAAAAATGTCATGCCTGTTTGAAAATCCAATATTTAAATCAGGGTTTCAGTCTGATTTTCTCGGCTTTCTGCCTCCAAATGCATTTATAAACCCCTTTCGGCCATTGAATTTAATTTTTTCTGAATAATTTTGAATTGAACCATTAAAGCCGAAATCTCCATTAGCAAATACAGGCGCAAGGGCTGATAATTGAACCAATTTTTCTTCATCAGGATTTGAAATGCCTGTATGCCTATTTATTCATTTTCCTGAATCGAAAAAGGCCGAATTGCTGCTGAAAATACACTAAATTATGGCGATCGGCTTGAATTAAATCAAGCCCTTAGTTACAACTGTTTGAGCTTATGTCTATTTATTTCAGGACCCATAACCGAGTACATAGACTAGAACCTCATAATCTTCTTTATAGGCCAGACAACTCTCCAGTGAAACACAATGCGATTTAAATCAATTTTGCAGCATTTTTTTAAGTTTCTTTTTTGTAAAAATGATGGCTTCAAAGAAGGCAAATCCAATGGGTTGTCTACTTAATCTATGGACCACACTAAACCATTGGAGGACATCATTAAGCTTGTGAGAATTTCGGTGGAAATATCATTCGCAGATATTCTTGTCTCAACCCCCAGCAAAAATATGTCTACGAGGAACATCAAAATGTATTATTCCAGAAGGAGTAACTTGAATGCTTAAGTGCTTTATTAATAATTTGATGAAAACAATAATAAAACGTTAATGATCAATTAAGACTTAAAATCAGAAACTTATATATATTTACCGTTATCACTTCTGAAAAAAGAAGTATAAACCTGGTCAATGCAGCTATTTAAGAAAATTAGGAAATTTCCACTCTAACATTCACTATTAATATTGTGAGTCTTTTTTTTAAACTATCATGTTCTAATATATTTTATAACCTATGCTAAAATGTGTGTCAAAAGTCAAATAACAAAAGAAATATAAAAAAAACACGGTTCATTATGAAATCATATTTCACAAATAAAAAAAATACTGTATCTTAAGAAAAATTCTATTCTGTTTTTGTTTTTATTTATTCACTCCATCATGTCTACCTACATTATCATACAGAAGTCGATTCCTTAACCAGTCGTCCTAAAACCCTAATAAATTAACCTTTTTTTAGCTTACCCTCCTTGAGACCCGTTATATCCAAGTTTCAGCAATCTTGCATATCATTTGCATAAGGCTGAGAGAGTTGGACACACAAAGAAACAACTTTGGATAAATAATTAAAAAAGAGAAAAAAAAAATCACAACATTAACATGGGAGGGTTCTTTTAAGACATAGCACTTTTTCTGAAATCTATTCATTTAGAGTCACTGATTCTGTGACTATTAGAAAACAATATTAAGGATGTTTAGAGTCTTGGCGACATTTTTTTTTTCTTTTTAGATGAACACAGAAAGTTTGAGTCATTGCACAACTTGTATTTTATAGTGCTACCTCAACTTGGCATTCCTTTGTCTGGATTGTATCAAATTTGGTTAAAAGGTTTTAGTGCTTTGAGCTTTTGATTCTTGCACTTACAAAAGTAATTCTAATACTTACAGAGGATAAATATAGAGAGAGATCAAAAGAGAAAGTTGAAAAGAAAGAAGGCCCATCCTAATAAAACCTAACCTAGATGTTCCTCATTAAATTTTGTTTTAATGGCCTTAACCTCCTTGGGAAGTCAAAGTCCATTTTAATCTTTCAAAGGATTATAAGGTCATTGTCTTTTTAACAGGTGCATTCACCCATACATGTGTTAAATAAATGCACATTATTTTTTTCAGAACACAGTTATTTTTTGTCAGTTAAAAGCCGTGTATCTAATTCTAGCCTGGTAGTAAGCCAGTAAAAGGCTTCACATAAACATTGCATTAAAAGGAGTGATCATATTCTAGGAATATATAGAGGTACCCTTTGAGGAATTTATAAGTGTTAATCCAACTCTGACTATGGTGAAAGGCTAACGGGAGTCACCTTTTGCTGGTCATGCTACCCGCTGACTTACAACAAGACCCACATTCTTCTAGTTTAAGAATACTGTATATTTATCAATATAAATCTTTAAAACCAACATCTTACTCCCTTAAAATCAGAGAAGGCACTATACTGGCTAAGCAGGTAATAGAGAGCCACTAAAGGAGAAGAGCATTGCTCCCGATTACCAGCTCTATTACTTGCAAGCCGCCATGATCAAGGCGAGTTGCTAACTGATAGTGCCATCCAGTATAGTAGCCTGTGGAAACCCTGTGGTACCTTGCACAAATGGGGTCCCGTAGTGTCAACAGAAGGACACAGATCTATTCCCAGTTTTCTTTTTGCATGCAGCAAGTGGAGACAATGGATGCCGCCATTCTGTGCATTATGGGACCAGAGGTATGTATGGATTTTTTTGAGCAAATCACTTAACACAAGGGTTTCTAACGCCGTATTCTTTTGTGGATACCGACTCGAGACGAGAAGGGATAGTAACCTTGGAATCGCTTGTTATTCCCCGGCTGCCACCAGATTAATGCTTCCTATACAAAGTATGGGATGCAACAATTTACAGTAGGCAGCTTTTACAGCAGAGAAGCAAGAGAAATTTATGGCCGCCATTAAATTAACCTTTATAATGGCTCACTTGCATTAGGGTCCAGATTGGGGTTGGTTTTCATGTATAATTTTGCTACATTGAAATATGTGGGTGATCTGAGCCCTCACATGCCAATTGTAGGATTAATAGCCCACCTGCAGACTAATCCTTGTTCTGAGAGTTGATATGAGTTATTTCTGGTTCTTTTCATTATGGTATGAAGTTTATCCACAAGTCATTGGAGCTTGATTTTAAGGCCATATGGACAGTTTTCCCATAATGTGACATTTGACTCTTTGTTCTTTTCTTCAATTGTAAAATGAAATGATATCTGTATATAATGGCACAAGGAGTTTTCATTTTTGTCCAGGAGCAATAAATTCTTCTGATGATTGTAAGTAATTGTGCTGACAATGCAATGTTTGATCTCAAACTAAAATGAGTATAATGGCAATTAGTAAAATGCAATGGTTAAGATTTTAGGACTTTTAAGAGCAAATAAATGTGCATAGTAAGTAATTTGTTGAAAATTATACCCTCATATATAATCCTTTTAGGCAAAAGAGGATTTACAAAAATATATCAAAAGAATGAGTGAATGCACCTTTAAATGACAGGAATATAAGGGGCATAAATCATCTCTATATATTCTAATGATCTTTTCTTCCCAGCATTGCAACCTGAGATAAGATCATTGATAGGCTTTGTGGAATAAACCCCTGATGTTTTACATTCTATGTACATCTCTGCCAGATGTTTAATATATATGTATATATTCATATATATATATATGTATAAAAGATTACAATAAGGTGTCAGAATATTAAAAAGAAAAACCTACTTAGCACTGAACGAAAAGCTCCAACAGCCTTTAAGTTCATAAAGCCATACACCGCACGGATGTGTCAGGTCTGGTTCAGTCACATCCCGTTCTTTATGAGGCACTGGCACACATTGTGCAAAACTCGTTTTGATAACACAAATCATTTCAAACAGAAAACACTAATTAGTACACTTTTTTACAGTAATTGTTCCAGTATTTTGAGAAACTAGAGTCAAAGTGGTTGAAAAAATGTGTAGATTGGAAATCAAGCCTTTTCATGGCTGATAAAGACCTGTGGTGGTAAAAATCGTTGCCAGGTCCATGTCTGATGGTGGCATATATTAAATCACCTTTGCTATCAGTGTCTTGAATTTTCAATTTTTATGCTCAATGTTTTGGAGAGATCTCACTTCTCTAGGCTCTCGAGTCGGTGATTTATACATTCTACACACTTGTGAAAAGACAAGGGCTACAAAAATAAATGAAATTCTAAAACACCTGTTTTGTAAGAGAAAGTAGACCGTATTTCTTTTATTTCTGCAGTATTACCAGGGTTGGATTCTCTTGACAAGAAAAAAGGTATTGGTCTGAATTTCCCCTTTTAAACGGTATGTACTTGATACAGTGTTACAGAACATTTTCAATGTTGACAGACTTTGGGATGTCCATAGGGACATAACTGAGACTTTAAGAATGGCTTTCTCAAAAGATATCCTGTAGGTCAGGGTAGAGGATGAGGCTATATTTAATGGTATGGCAAAGTGTGTGTAGCATTTGTGACACTTTGGTCTATGGATATTCTGGTTAGTGAGAGTTTAGGGTCATGATTGGTGACAGTCTCCAAACTGTAACAGAGAACCATAAACCTTGACTGAAATACCTGCAGATTGTGAAATGTAACTGAATAATAATATACATTTCTTAAACATAAACATTCATCTTGAGATCTTGCAAAAAAGGCGTCTTATACAAAAATAAAACAAATTCATTTAAAAAATTATTCTCTTAAATTTATATTTCCAGTCTTATTTCCAAACCACTTTGCCACGGTTTCTCATAATATCAAGAATATTACAGAATAACAATGCATGTAATAATCACAATTTAAAAAAAATTAAAATAAAAAAAGATGGTCTCGGGTATACTTGATAATGGTACACACTTAAAATGAATTGACTACGTTGTAAACAAAACAGTAAGATAACACTTTAAAACAATGTATCCATCAATTATATGTAATAATCCAAATGTCCACCGAGTGTACGTAATGGTACACATAGAATGATTACGTGTTAAAAGTAAATGTGTTATAGAAGTCTATTATAATATCCTACTTGTATAACTGTTCTGAAAGAGCTATGTTTGTCTTTTTTATTTTTATTTTTTTAACTTTTATTTTTATTATTTTTTTCATAGTGCTGTTTTGAGACATTCCCATGATTCTGTTTTTGGTTAACATGTAGGCTGCAGCAGGCTTACTGTCGAAGTGGAGGAGGATGTCAGGAAGGGATATTTACAGAAAGGCCATGTATAATTTCCCACCGATAAATTCTGGTACTCCACAATTCTGCTGTTCAGAATTTCAACATGGTCTACTAGAGGAAGAAGAAGAAGAAAAAAGAACAAAGATGAACATTAACACACTGAGATGTTTGCACAGCTTGGACATCATCATTCCAAGAGGCACAGATGACAACATTAATCAAAGTACATCAAAAACAGTCCACATGGGCTCATCATATGATCTTTTTTTGTTCAAATTAAGCCTGGTTTTACAAATAAATACTAGAGCTGACTCTATTAGGGCCTTAAATTGATGCATCTAGATAATAGGACAGTGGATGACTGCTAGATGAGATCATGCTATCTGGTCTCCCAAAACAAGATCGGGATCTGCCCAGGAAAAGACGCATGTGCTTCTATTTTATAGAATGTCTTTGTTGATGCTTTAGAGTAGAGGTGTTGAACAAGTCCATGTTATTGTATTAGGATAGTGTTGACAAAGATACTAGATGAGGGACCTAAGAAAGGACAAAAAATAATTAGGTTGTGTTTTGGGTGGTGCCTATCAAGCCAAGACAAGTCTCCTTTGCACAAGGAACATGACAGTTCCTGCTGACCAAATTGAGCTCGGTGGACTTCATGAATGAGGTGTATACCTTTTAATCTCAAGAAGACCATAGTCAAATACAAAATAATAAGCCAAGTTAGAAATCTCCGCACTATGTCCTTCATCGACTCACTAATGATTTATGGCAGTTCGGCAACAGTTGGGGTTCTCCCAGCTCAATACCTCTAATGTAAAGCATCATGCAACTATATGCTAACAGTTTTGGATTATACTGTATTTATGGCATAGGCATAATCATTTTTAAAACTATGCCCTACGATATTTAATTCTCAACACTACATACATTAGAGTTTGCGACTGAAAGTCCAAAACTCATGAGTTTAATACTTATATATCTGATGTTTGTATGAAAGCAGTAAGGAGGTTCAATGAATGCAAGCTTTATTTGTGGTTTCATTATGCACATGGTCATCCACTAAAGTAGTGGTTCCTGACCCTGGTCCTCAAGTACCCCTAAATGGAAAGATTTTAAAGATTACCTTGGGAAAATGCAGACAAAATCCACCAATCATAGAGCAGCGAATTATATCACCTGTGCTGTGCTTCAGCTATCTGGCAAACCTGGCCTGTTTGGAGCGCTTGAGGACCAGGGTTGGACAACACTGCACTAAAGCATGAACAGCATAAGGTTTAATAGAAAATATAGTGATAATTTATATATTATTTTTACCATTTGCCTGGTTTTGTCCACTAATGTTTGGGTCAGTTCTGGCTTCAGTGGAAAAACAATAGGCTGGGTGGTTTTTTTTTCAGTAATAACAATCTTAGTAATGTATGACATGCAATAAATTAAGACATTCCTTAACTCTCACATTTGTTGACAACCTGGTTGCATTATGCCAAACATTTGACACTATAGGAGATGTAGCTAAACAATTTCAGGGGAGTCTCGGAGTGTCTAACCGAGATATATATTGGTTTTACATCCTGAAGGACTTCATCAACATTTCAGGAAATGAATAATTTACACCAATGATCTTTTTTTGTAGTTTACGATATCTGGATTTTTCATGTAACACAATGAGTGTATGTGGGGCACTAAGTGCCTAGAATATACTGTTAGACCTATACATGGAAAGCAACACAAAGCAACATAGTATGGATAGCACACGTTATGCAATGTTCTGACAAAGAGCATTTTGAATAATTATTTGATGTGCTTTGTCAATTTTAAGCCAATCAAAGCAATAATGATAGAAACCGAAATTGCACAAAGTGCTTCTCCAAAAGTGATAAATTAGCAGAGCATAACTGTTCCGCTTAACCTTAAAACACACAGAGAATCCTCGGTCTTTAAATTACAAATAACATATCTCTGTAAATCCATCCTGAGCTGAAAAAAATATTTAATTCTGAACATTAGTTCCTAAAAGGTAGTATTGCTGATTAAAAGGGAGGTACCATGAAAATGCACTTTTTTTGTAGAGCTTATGCCCCACTTTGAAAAGATGCACTGGGCATTGATTGATGTTAGCATTAAATATCATTACAAATTAAAACTGTATTTTTGAGAGACCCTGGATGCAGTCTGCATTAAATCAGTTTACCTTGTAAATTTTGATGGTCCTGCTAGATATTTTGATTGAGTTTGGTTCCCAATAAGAGGAGACCATAACCCAGGGTGATTTGCATGGGGATAGATTTTTGGTTTTTTACCCTGGTTGCCCAATGGATCATAGCTGGAACAGATGGAGGAGTGAATTTTCTGATGCACACAACTCTTGGGAAAGGGAGATTTCACTCCTTCACCTCTGGTAGTCCTACTCCTAACCCACCGTATCCTGTTCCAGGTTGGGGACCACCCGTTGCCGCTCCCTTAGACGAGCATTGAAGAAATGCTGCAAATGTTCCTAAAGCCCCTTTTACACATTTAGGGCCCTATTACATTCTTCGCGCAAACCTCAGCGCGTGCGCAAAAACACATTAACGCGAGAGGCAAAACCCTTTGTGCTGAACGTCGTATTACAATGTGAGCGCAAAAAACACGCGTATATGTCTACCGCGGGTGAACCTGCGCAAACGCTTACTGTACTTCGCGCGTCCTATACTTAGCATTGTGAGCGCAAATGCGTTTGTGCGCTGGTACGCGGATGGTATTACAATCTATGCGCAGTTTGTAACGCACAGCCTTTGTGCGCATAATTTTAGCAACTCCTAAAGCTGGTGTTAATGGCAAATTCTATCAACCTGGCCAAAAACCAAATACACCAGCCCAAAAAAAATACGCAGCAAGGTATAGTTACACATTCTAAACATACCAAACCAATAAATTTGAGAAGTTGTGCTTGTTTTAATTTTTGCTGCAGCATATATGCTCAGAATGATTTTGACAGCTGCAAAAACTTAACGTGAGACAATTGTGGTTCTTAATTCTGATTGGCTGAATCGCGTGAAAAAAATGGTCCGCACCCTGATTTCTGCAAGCAACGTTGCTGCGCGCGCGTTTGTGCGCGTCTGTTTTACGCAAGTTATTTTTTGACGGATGAAAAATGCGCGAGGATTGTAATACCAGCATTGATTTACGCACGTTAACGTTTAACGCTTCGTGCAAAAATTCACGCGTTGCGCGTGCGTTTTTGCGTGAAGAATGTAATAGGGCCCTTAATTTATTGCACAGTTGACTTCTTGGTTGTGGCTGTACAGGACGTGATATTCATATAGCCTTATGTGTTCTTTCTCTTGGTTCTTGTTATTACCGCTAAACTTGTCGTTCCATGTCCGACTTTCAATGGTGCACATAATATCTAGCCTGGCCGCAAATACTGCTTGAATCGGCCTACCAATACAAATCTGTGAGCCTTATTGATTTAACTTTACTAGAATTTGATATTCCACTGGCCATTTGTAGCTTGACTAGAAATCGGGCAACAGGTATAATTTCCCTTGCTTACTGGGAGTACGGGTGATTGTGCGTTATGCAATAAATCTCACACACAGTGGTTGAGAACCAGTAGTGGGACAGAGCTGCTAGGTCTTCATGAATTTGATAATCGCAGAAGTCTTTCAAAAATACAGATTCAAGAGAAATTGACTTAAATTAGGCAACAAACGCTCTACTACACATACATGGTTAATTATATATATATATATGTACATATATCCTATATACATACATTATGTATATACATATATGTATGTAAAAAGTCAAATAATCCCCTTTAATAAAATAATAATAATGCATATGGCTTTATAGGTTAATGTTGAGATGAATACTGAAAAAAACTTACTGTTCTACTGGTCACATCTGTGATACATACAAGCTGCTATTCAGTTCATCTATTGAAAATTGGGATATCTACAGTGGAAAAGATTTAGAATTAAAACGTTTCTCTGCAGATAATGCTATTGATTACTGCCTCCAGTGGACAGCGACCGGTATTTATATGTATCTAAAGAGACCATATGATTGCTAGCTCTGTAAAGGGATTTGAAATCGGGGCGGGGGAGATCACATTTGGAATTCTGAGGATCACAATCCTAATTTACATGAGCTGTACGAAACAGTGCTGTGATAAAAATGTAGGCTGGGTTTCCGATATGGTCATCGTCCACGAGGAGCCGGACCTATATTAAATGTAGCAAATAAATACTTTCCCAAACTGCATTGCATGATGTAACCCCCTAATAAACCTGTAGGGCCATCTGTCAAGGATTTTCAATTAGGTCCTGTGTATGTTTATCATTATTTTCGTTATGTTCCTTTTTAGAATGAGGAACGTGACCTGTGTTTTTAACAGTTTTAGGTGTGTTTACCTTTGCAAGTCAAGGTATTCTTTCACCAACCTTCACCTTCATCGTATAGTGGGTGCAATGTACAGTTGAACAGGATTAAATGGCGCCTACATTTTTGTCTTATATTAATATAAAACACATGTGCATTCACATACAATAGGAAAGATAAAACAGCCCCATTAGTTTCTATGGAGATGGCTCCAATTTAGCGTTTATGGCTTCTCCTTTAGCTCATCGTCTGGACTGGTTTAGCGGATGAAACATATGTAAGTGTAGCACACTTTAAGATTGATGCAAAACTTGAAGAATATTAGTGTTAGAGATCATTATTTTAGGGCTTTACGTGTGCTCCAAAACAATGAGATCTGTTCTGTTTCAAAATACCATCAATATCATCCAAGAACTTTAAAAAAATGGCATAAAACAGTCATTTTGGTACTTCCAAAAATGCATTATCAATGATACCTGGCTACATGTAATAAACAATTTCACTGACTAGATTATGAGAGCATTTAGGGTCTGAAGGTTAAGGAACAACCCATGGGCACTTAAAGGTAAGGATAATCTGTTAACCCTTTCGTGGAAAGATATAGCTCACTTATACTTGGCTCTGGTCCTGAACTACAGGATTAGCATCTGTTTTAAGAACGTCTTTGGATTATCTCAGGGAAGACAGAGATATTGTACATGTAACTCATACAAAAACGTTCTGCTCCTGCTAGACTATTTAAAGTAATTATTAATCTTCAGCAGAAGGAAGAAATTGCCACAAGCATACATCATATGCCTCTCCAGACAGGTCAGGCAGCTTGGCTACATAATCAAATGTGAAAATGACCATTATAAGGACAGTATCTCCATCTTTATTGTTCAAATAAAACAGCATTTAGTATTATATAAGCCAAGATGCATTTCTATTAGATGAACAACATCAATGATTTTGCTCATAACCCATCCGAAAGGTGCATATGATACTTTGTTTCAATATGGCAGGATTCTACATGTGAAATAAAGCTATGTAAAGGGCCAAACCTGATTGGCTGTAGCTGTTGCAACGAAGGGCACGCTGGTGGCAGGTGTTGTTGCTGCAGACACAGTGGTGGGCGTAGCACCGTGCATCATGGAAACTTTCAGGAGGGAACCATGGAAGCGACATACAGGAGGGTGGAGGGTTAATGGTAACCATAGCAACATATGGTGGATTGGAGGAGCGTGGTAGGTATCACAGCAGCAAGCCATGTGACATCACCATGAAGGTTACACCGGGAGCAGCATGCAATCACAGTGCAAAGCAAGACAGCGTTATCAAAAGAAAAGAAAGAAAACAAAAAGAGAAAAAAAGGGAAAAGCCAATTATAATTAAGGAAACTAAAACATTTCAAACACAATACATTTATAAGCACAGAAATGATGTGTGTTGCTCCCTTAGGAATGCCTTCAGTTATAAATAAAATATTAACAATATTACCTGAAATATTCAAAAAAGTCCAAAAACATGTTAGGTCATATATTCTCGAATCTAGTGGCGGACAGCCTTATTATGTGATCAAGATTATAATTGTACTTTAATGCTTTTATTCCCATAAGGTTTTCTTCAACATGCTGATTTTCAGAGATTCTGAAGCTTTGGCCTTTCAAGATTGAAAATAAGGCAGATGAGATTTGTTCTTTTTGTGGCAGGCTGCTAAAAGTACAGCTTGAAAATAATAATAATACCACAACATTTTATTTACTAAAGTGTGATGGAACACCAACCTTACTGTAATACGGAAAAACCCTACAAAGCAAAATGGTTGCCTTTCAAAGTGCTAGTAAGTGTATTCATTTGCTTTTGGCTTCTTTATATAAACATAACCAGTCTTGGAATAACTTGTCAAGTATTTTATATTTTATTACTTGCTTTATACAAGAAGTCTCCATGTTCAGATTTGCATGGTATGTCAGAGACAACATACCTCTAAAAATGGGTAATGTTGTGTAGAGGGACTCTTCAGGGGACACTCTCTGAGGAGCAGAGAAACAAAAGGGGTTAAATATTAACCCCTAATGACACCCCTCCCACTGATTTAGAACTTAGAATATCTTTAAAAACTCAGTGAAAAAAGAGGATTATTAGGGTCCTGAGGGCAAGCAACGGCACTAGTGGCCTGCTCTATGATGGGGACCGCTCAGGTCTCACAAGGTTTTATCTCGATTGTGCCATTACAGGGATGGCTGCTCCCTATGCAAATCAGACGGCTACACACAGAAAGGGTGACCAGTACTGAAATGCCAAGGACGTCATCATCATCCCTGCACGAGAGGTGCAGCAACCCATGACTGATAGTTGGATTTGCATTTGGAATTGTTATCTCTGTAGTGGCACAATCGAGCTAAAACCTTGTGAAACCTGATGGGGCTTCACCGTTGGGCAGGCACCTAGTGCTGTTGCTTGGTCTCACAAACCTCCTCTTTTCTCACTATAAGTATACAGGGTAATCTGGACATGGACCCCTTGTTCGAGGTGTCAGCTATACCCTCTTGACGAGGCCTAACAAGGCCAAAACGATCATCAAGGGTTGCAGCCTCTCTTGTGCAGGAATGAGGTCTTTGGCTTTTCAGTACTGGCCACCCTTTCAGAATTCTGGATTCTGGTTGCATATGGAATTGTTGTCTCTGTAAAGACATAATGGAGCTAAAACCTTGCGAGACCTGAGGGGGGCTTCAGCGTAGAGCAGTCCACTAGTGCTATTCTCAGGATCCAGCAGGATCCTCACATGGCTCTTCTTGTCTCACTATCTTTAAAAACTCACCTTGTTTCTAGCACTGGAGTCTACCTCAGCATTCTGTCAGACTCACAGGGTCTATAGATCATAACCCAAAAGCCTAACCATTGTGAATACAATACCAACCTTCGGGAAGGAAGAAAACTCTCTACTTTGGAAAGCTTTCACATCCTGCCAGAACACCTGAGTAAAGGAGGATACATCTAGCATGCCTTGACAAATTAGCTACGTTCCTAATACCTCCAGACATGGGGAGACATATTTGGTGTCTAAACTAGTTCAATACCTTCATACATGGGGAATCCTGTATTGAGGGCCCTTAACAATACTCCTGTATCTCCAAACATAGGGAGTCTAGTATTGTGAGAATCAAAACTATATCCCTTAATTCAAAACTTGACAAATCTAGGGTCCACATAGCCATTGGCTTTTACAATGCTTACCTCTGGTTTTTATTTTTTGGGATTATTGTGTTCTATTCTCTACTTGACTCCTAATGATATGTAATTGAGGTTTGAGGTTTTCTAACTGGCTCCTAAATTTCACAATTACTTACTTAGATAGGGTCCCCTGAGAGAACATCTCCTACCTCTCACCCTATGGAGTCTTAAGACCATATGGGACAGCGTTCTTACATTCTATACTTAGAGATGGGGGGTATGGTAGAGGCAGTTGGCTAAGGCTGGTCATCCTTCACTTTATGTTTACGGGTGACTCAAAATGTGGCATGTTGTCCAGACTTTCCAGCAGGCTTGATAGCAGGTACTTATGATCTACACAAAGCACTGGTCACACAGTGAAGATCCAGTTGGAGCCATTTATTCACTTTAGTATTGCAAAGTTTTGTCTCATTTGTTGAGCTGAAACACTGCAATACTGATCTGAATAAATGGCTCCAATTGGAACTTCACAGTGTAAACGGCTCTTTGTTTTGCTCAAATGTTTGTGAAGTTTGCTGCTATGTGGGAACCCATCACAGGATTTTCCCTTGACTTTGTGGGGTTTTCCCACTTAATTCTGGACAGCTGGGTGCTATGGATTAGCATTGGTTTCCGGACAAATTGAGATTTGTGCAACTTGTGGGCAATATCTCGATTCATCCGAAACAGGAATTATTGAAAGGATACCTCAATGAATGAATCCAAAAATAAATTTGGAACAATTTTCTTCAGTGCAATATGTTTCGGTTCGTTTTCATATCAGTGCAATTTACAGATGCACATCATCAAATGTAAATCACTCCCAATCCCCATACCTCCTGCACCAGTGGATAGAAGGTGAAGGGGTTAAAGGAAAACATGTGACCTTGTTTGTCTTAACCTCTCACCTTCTCATGTGTGGGGATATAGAGTGGATGAAAGCCAATTCATTTATTAATTTTGCCCCATCCATCAGAATTGGGGATGGCGTCTGGAGCAAGTGGGCTGCTACCTACTGTGATATAACCACTTAGCTACTGGTTACCAGTGGGGAAGTTTAAGCATGACTGGAGTCCTTCTATCTTTGCAGGTCATTGGATTTGAGAACAGGCGTGCTCTCCTGATTAACTCCTTACCCACTGGCAATGGGTGAGGGTTTAATTAAATAATTTTCAATCTGAATTTCAGATGAACTGAAACAAAGGTGAAATGAAACTGAAAAAGGAAAGGAAACATTCTTAATTTTCGTACAAAACGAGAATCTTGAACCAAATTTTTTGTCCATGCACATGTCTACTATGCAATCCCCGAGCAAGATGACAGACAAAAATGGAGCCATCTCATTATATAAGTTGTGAATGAACGTCAATGACTGATAGCCTCCATGCTTACAGTGTGCTGAAAGCAATTAGCTTGGGACTTGGAAGAAGTACAATCAAATGTAAGGTTTTGTAAATTACGATTAAGGGTTTTCAGTTTACAGAGAGTAAGATTCCATCTACACACTGGGCAAGCCAAAATATATCCTTATCTATCTTTTGCATTCCTTAGGCCTTGATATATGAAATATCACTTTGCTTGTGAGTGGGCATGCATGACAAGTTGTGCACGGACTTGCAATGTATATGAATTTGTGCAATGCATTCTGGAATGAAATAATGGGGATTAGGGGAACACAATGCTTATGTTTAAAGCCATCAAAGCAACCCAAATCTCTAGAATTTGTAATGAAAAAATGTCCTGGTTAACAAGTTCTCTTCTTTATAGGTTTACCAACTCCATAGATTCTAATGGCTTTGCTATGTTTACCAGCACCCTTGTTAGGTTTACACCAGACTCATAAAATAGCCATCTGGGCCGTATTCTAAGAGCCAGTGAGACACACGTTTGGATTACTATACATACTAGAAGCAACCTCAATGTAGCTCTTCAATTCATGTGGGAGAGTACCTTGGAAGCATCTGGAAATCTGGCTGTAGTTTATCCCTGATCTATTGTCTAATTAATCCCAATAAATGGGAAGTTCTGGGCGCCATAATTACTAATGACCAAGAAAAGCTAAGCCCTTAAATGGCCTGACCAGAGGGTGCATTATGCGATCATCAACTGGGGTTAGAGTGTACTTTGTGTCACCACCCAAAACACATTCCCTACCTCTTAAAACCGTTGACCATCTGGGACAATGATGAATCTCCATTCCATTTACATCACACAGGTCCTCAAAGACTATCCTTGCTCTTCCTGTCTAAATCATGAAAGGCTGTTCTTATATAACTATTCTCTCGGCCTTTTATGAGAGTGAACATGACAAAAAATGAATGGAAATAGTAATTACGCTAACAGAACCCAAACATGATTCTTTCTGAGCTACGATAAGCTTTTCATAAATCTCTGCATGAATAAAACAATTCATAGATGCACAACTGTATGACCTACATACTAAAACTATGTTTCCTATAAACCTGTGATGACGTTATGCACAGCACTCCCCGTCATAACAAGGAAGGGCTAGGACTGGCAGATAACTCTCTGCTACATAGTTGCAGCAAATAAAGAAAGTGCAACATTCTCAAAATTTAAAAATAGATGGAGGCAGGATGTTCTAAAATACCTATATCACCGATTTTCAGCGTATCTAGAAGGTGGCGTTGCCAGTATAAGATACCATATTGGTTAAGTGTTTACTATATAAACGACACTTCCGTCTAGACACGTAGATAATTGAAAAAAATAAAAATGACGACAATTAAAAAACAAAGCTCCGATTCGGATAGCTTTGAATTTGACGCCTCACGTTGATTTTGGAGGTGTATTTCAGTGCAGATGAAAATTTTCAGGTCCAGACTTGTCCTGATTGAATTGGAACATTGTTTTTTTTAATTGGCGTCGTTTTTATTGCTTTGATTTTCAATGCATCCAGAAAGTGGCGTCACCAGTGTAGGATACTATATCACTACAGCCCCTCTGTCTGTGGTAAATTCTTGCAAAGGTAGCATTTATATGAAGGGACCATTTACTATAAATATGATCATCTAAAAATTTGAGGCTCATATAGTCTTAGAACTGTTGAAACTCTTAGAACCCTTGATTCCACTTTCCTCGTTCTTCTTCTAGCTTTGGCCTGTTAGCTCGCATCCCATATTCACTCAGCAATTAACATTATACCAAACATTTCCTATGTAACATTGATATTATTTGCTCTGTCTTCATACAAATATGAACACAATAACACTAGTCTGCCCCATTCAGTGCCTCATTCCACCCAGATTTTTTTTATCACATTACATCTTTAAGTTATTTCTGTAAAGCTGTAGGGAGCTGGGGGTTGAATAAACCAGTAAAATTGATTGTCCGATAACTGAAATGTGTTTATATGAGTAGTATGTATTCTCCACTATGTACTATCTCTATGTATATGCAATACATCCCACTCAGACGCTAGAGTATTTATTCAAGGGTGGGTTGGATTTGCTGAAGAATCTGTAATTCTGTGAGAATCTATGTAAACCATTAATTATTGTACATGTAATAATTTACTTTTTTCCAAAACAAAGTGATTCAACAGAGTTAGAAATGAAAACATAAGCCGCCACCACCACTGTACCTAGCAGCAATGTAAATATATATCATTAAACATCTACACGGTTACATTTTGAAGGCTTTCGGTGCCGAAATATACTTAATATGTTTATAAAAAGAGCATTGATACTTGTAGATATTTTATTACGACAGAGTGATCGTGGAGGGAGACTGGGGACTTTTTTTCCCCAATCTCACTCTGCTTCCGGCAGACAGATTTTACCTTACCATCTCCATGTTAACATCGAGATGCTACATTGGAATCAACTATGTAATAGAGCCCTATAATGGCTCTGGCAAGATTACAACAGTTCTGGATAAGTTAGCACCTTGGAAGAGGGCCCTTTGCTGGCATACTCCTCCCTCCCAGCTGATCCCTGTAATCATTACTTGGCTTCTCCATGTCATTATTAAATCTATACGAATAAAGATTGTACAATGTCAATTTTATAGTCCACAATGCTTCTTTTATTTCAGACACTAACCAAATCATCTGCTAAGCTTAACTTTGCATGGTCAATCCAGGGAAAAATTGACTTCCAGGATGTCTGATGTGTAATGTACATTAGCATGTTACAGAATGCCACTTGTGATAGTTCGGTTTTGTCATATCTGTCTAGAAGCTCTCTTGCTTATAGATTTTTGAGTAAAACTTACCAGCATACCAAATAGTGTATCATTGTGGCTTCCGGTGCAATAAAGTGGTCATATCATCTTATACGGATTTCAATCTGGCCTATACTAAAAACTACCCACTAAATCACTATGCCAACACAGAAGGCACGGGTTATGTCCTAAAAAATAAGTGTGTGAACCAAGATTTCTTCCCTTCGTTGTTACAATTGCCATGTTGCACTTAAACTACAATAACAATAATAAACATCATATATCTAACTAAATGCTTCACTGTGCATGTGCTGAAAAGTAATTTTGCTCCCTCTTCAAAAGTAGTGGGAGAAACTACATTCCCAAGTGTTCCACTAGACTTCACTCCCCATCTTGTGGTTATCAGTATCCAGGTGGTCCTTAACGTTCCTTTGAGAGTTTCTCTGTGCCTCCCATCATCTGGTCTGTGTTTGGGCTACATTTAGAACCACATAGGCAGTCAATATTTATTACCCATCTTTATTAGGACTGGAAAGTTGAGGTCATTATTGTAAATAAATGTAATAATTCGGCATAACTTATAGAACACGTGGACCCAGTGCACAAATGCAAAACAAATCCATTGAGATGTAAAGCCTATGGTGTTGTGTTATGAGGCAGGGGTATAAGTCTCATTGGAGACACGGTGCATGTCCATGTCAACCATATTTAGGCTCTGTTATCCGAACTAATAAAGGTATTTTTTTTTGTAGCTGCTGCAAAATGAATAGCAATTCCCCTGTTCATGGAAAATGGTTACACACAAATAGTCTTGCAAGAACAGTAACAGAGAAATGATGTGATTAAGCCAGCATTTGTAGCAAGCCAGTTAGAACACAAAACTACTAACAATGGGTAATTATTGGAATAAATAAAAAGAAAAAAACTTCACTTTGTGACCAGTCAAGGACTAATGTAATAGTCCCACATGAGTGAAGTTTGTAGTTTTTTCCTCAGGAATTCTACACGAACTGTACAGATTCTATTATATAGTCCTCCAAATGGTGAGTGATGGTGAAGTGTCATATGCTGATGATGCATAAATAATAGGGATAACCCAAACGTTACAATTTGAAAAAGATACAAGATCACATGGATCTCAGAAGATACTCTGCCATAAATGCTTTACTTGTAAAACTAATAGAATATAACCTTTATTAAATAAACCTGTAAAACATGAGCAAACTACAGGGCCACTTGTTCACTCGATTTGACTCATTTACAAAGGTGCATGTACAAGGTGTTGTATTTACACCAGTAGTTTCTCGTACATACACAGATCCTCTGAAGTGGTTTAGATATAGTACGGGCTGTAGTCCCACCCTGGTGTAAACTTATCTAGAGTTGTTCTAAACTTAGCATCTTCATAGACTATGGGCCATATTCCACGCATGACAATAACATAACTACAGGAGACGGCTCCAGAGTGAGTACAGGATACGTGATATTTATTCCAAAAAACAGCAAAAGGAAAAGCGATGTCCTTAGACTTTATTCATGCATGGGTTTGGGTTTAAGGGTCTGTTGAGCCAGTGGTGCTTGTTTATATGGATAACTACAGGAGACATTACACATAACTTCACCTGTAGTTATCTTATCACTGGGAATCGCTACTCCACTCTTACCACAAGCTAGGCTTGCAGCTCCAATGGTGTGTTTCCCTGTGCAAGGTTACTGTAAGATAACGTCTCCTATACTTAGTAAAGGAGACATTAACTTGCACATCTGAATGGACGCACAAGCTATTCCAAGGTAGCTTGCGCTTTCACCCAGGAGACGGTATTTCACAGAAAAATACCATCTCCTCAAAGCTGGTGTTAAGTGACTTTGCATTAGCAAAATCACTTACTACACTGACCGAGGCCCCCCTAAAAATCCATCACTTACCTACTATCCCACAGTGGAGAGAGCTGCGGGAACTGCTGCTTCCTCTTGTTGGGAGCAAGAGGAGTGAGACTGGTAACAAATAGCTGCTAGTCTCCCTCTAAAATTCCTCCATAGTATTGCACGATCTTGCGACAGACACTCACGGCCAGGAAGCACAGGGCTCCATGGAGTCCTATGGACTCCAGGAGCTGCACCTTGTGGCAGCATGCAGTGCCACTGCCGGTATCGAGCTGCCCTGCGCTTTGTTCCTGGGGCTAGGTTCTGACAAAGTGCATACCCCAGAATAGCTACTGTAAAATGTTGACGTTAAGTAAAATCTGCAGACGCAGTTTTTCTTACCGTCTCCATTTTACCGACAAGTATGGAAAAGGGCCCTTTATTAGCTCTGAGAAGTTTACATTAGCTCTGGATAAGTTTACTCCAGAGTTGGAATAGAGCCCTAGGTTGGTACAAAACATATTTGTTTTTTAAGTTGTGTGGACTACACTAAATGACAACTCAACATCCACCTTCATACAGCCTAATCTCCCTCATTTTTTGCTTTGTTTTTAAATAAACTACCATTTATTGTGCAACTTTGTTAATGTGTGGTATTGAGTGAATAAGTGGTACTATAGTTTATGTTTTATGAGATTTAATTACTCAAAGGATTTATTTTATTCATTTATGATGACGCATTTTCTCAGATCCACGTGATCTCGTATCTTTTTTTCACTGTATTCTAATAGAATTTCATATTGTCACATTCTTATTACAGTATATAATTTCTCGTTATGCAGCGGCAGGTGTTTGAGGATGATATAATAGTTGTTGATACATGACATTTCGGATTTAATCTGTTCTCTCCGAGAAAGAAATGAAATTGTAATCGGTGTCTCTTACCTGTGGGGATAAATGTAGGTTGTTGTAACTGCATATTAGCTAGAGCCTGTTGATAGTGGAAAACGCTTGGGTTAAACATTGTGGTGGCACCATTGCTTTTTTCAAGTGCTGGCCTCTTTGGTAAAGGTTGAAGTGCTCCAGGTTGAAGTGCCTGTAAGATTTTATTAAAAGGCAATTAGGGAGGTCCCAGCTATTCACGAAATAGAAACCGCTCACATGTAGGTTTAAAAGCGAAATAAACAACCACCTGCAACTGAACAATTATCCCACGGTCAGATTAAACGCATCACATAAATAAGAGAATTTGAGAGGATATAATATAAGAAGAACACAAGGGGAAGGAACGATTTGATTGAGAAAGTTGATTAGGCACCCAAGTAATTTTTTTAATGGTTCAAGTACTACAAGATGTTGTGGACAACAGGATTTTTGCCATGGCATTACAGCGTCTTGTTTCAAAAGTAACAATTGGCCACAAGTCGTGCCTTGGCTTTTTAAAGGTTAGGGTTGCGCTGATTTCACATTAAACATCTGATATGTTATCCCTGAAGGGGTCGTCATTCTTTTGCCCAATGATTTCTGGTTTAAGGCAAAGCGATTTTACCTTGTTGAAAGAGACAGAAGTTCCTGTTCTGTGTGACTTAAATGATTGGAGAGAACATTTGGGTACGCTCTTGAGTATATGTGATGCAAAGAGAATTCCATTACGGAATCGAGAGGGAATTATTTTACTTCTGTGCAAAATTGGAAAATGATACAAAAGGATTTTTTTTTGCCTTCTTCTAGATCAATAGGAGCCATGGGCATGTGTGGAAGATTGAGAAAAATACTACCGGCCATCACGTTCAAAGTGGAATAAATGAGCAAAGCAGCGCTTCTCTGCCCTCCTGGGGGAATGGATGAGGGAAATAGGGATACCATGTACAGAGGGTTAGCTACATATAAACCGATAATTCACGCTAGAAAATGGCCAAGACTCAGTAGAACATCATTTGAGATACATACATTAGACGATGATGGAATCTGTCAAAATTCCAGATGTGGAAGAGATTTATCCCTTTATAAATGGAGGTTTTCGATATACTGAAGATTTCATCAGGTAAACATTAATTAAATACATTTAATGTTTACCTGATGAAATCTTCAGTATATCGAAAACATCCATTTATAAAGGGATAAATCTCTTCCACATCTGGAATTTTGACAGTTTCCATCATCGTCTAATGTATGTATCTCAAATGATGTTCTACTGAGTCTTGGCCATTTTCTGGTGTGAATTATCGGTTTATTTGTAGCTAACTGTCACGGATCCCTCTGATTACCAAAAGTGTGGTCCCTTTACGCAGACCGCTCTCTACCCTTCCGATCCTTGAATGGTCGGCAAAACTAGAAAGACAATTAACCAGACAATATATAAACAAGGGGTAACACCAGACAGAGGTATGGAATAGAGTATTGTCACGAATCCTTCTGACTACCAAGATATTGATCTCTTTATGTAGCTCCCTTTCTACTCTTCCGATCCTTGAATGGTCAGCAAAGCTATATAGACAATGAAGCAGGTAACAGATAAAGAAAGGGAAACACCAGACAGGGGTACAGACCAGATCACAAGTCCTCCCTAGGACTTTAGTAATAGCAGAGGTAATCTGATGTGTGCTTAGGGTGCCACATAGACTGACCTCGGTACCAACGTTAAGGGCAGAACCTTAGAGCAGAGTAAATGCCAATGCCAGGAGTCATACACAGGAGGGTTCGTTTGCCAATGCCAAGAGTCATACACAGGAGGGTTCGTTTGCCAATGCCAAGGGTCATACACAGGAGGGTTCGTTTGCCAATGCCAAGGGTCATACACAGGAGGGTTCGTTTGCCAATGCCAAGGGTCATACACAGGAGGATTCGTTTGCCAATGCCAAGGGTTATACACAGGAGGGTTCGTTTGCCAATGCCAAGGGTTATACACAGGAGGGTTCGTTTGCCAATGCCAAGGGTTATACACAGGAGGATAGCCAAATATATCACAAGAGCTCTGCGGGAGGTGAATACCACGTCAGGGCACCGGTGTAATGGTGAGACTGGGTTTTAAACCCGGCGGGTCCGCGTCACAACGCCAGGCCCCGCCCCTCGGCGTCCCACGTGAGCGCACCCGGAAGCGTTTACATTCGGCGCCTGGCCAGCGAGCAGCGAGGAAGCTGCTGCCAGGCGCCCCATCCCCTGACCCACCGTGACAGAACCCCCCCCTCCAGGGGCGGCCACTGGACGACCCCCAGGGGCACGGGGGTGCGCCGAATAGAAGGCCCTCACTAGCCTAGGAGCATGGACTTCCGCAGCCGGTACCCAAGAACGATCCTCCGGACCGTAACCCACCCAATCGACCAAGTACTGCAAAGACCCCCTAGACATCCTGGCACCCAGAATGGCCTTAACTTCGAACTCCTCCTCGCCCTCCACAGAGACAGGAGGCGGTGGAGCATGTACTTTGGTGTACCGGTTACATAACAACGGCTTCAAAAGGTTTACATGGAATACATTGTGTATCTTAAAATGGGGGGGTAACGCCAAAGCATAGGAGACAGGGTTGAGTCGCCGTAGAATCTTATAGGGGCCGATATACCTAGGAGCCAACTTCATGGAAGGCACTAAGAGCTTGATGTTACGTGAAGACAGCCAAACCCTGTCCCCAACTTGATACACGGGTGCCTGCCTCCTGTGTCTGTCGGCCTTCGTTTTCTGGATGGCACTACTCTCCTCCAGTGCCCGTCTCACTCTCCCCCAAGTCTCTTTCAATGATGCCAGTTGCTCATCTAAAGCAGGAATCGTGGTATCAGGAAACGTGGCGGGGAGCACGGGAGGATCAAAACCATAAACAGCGAAGAAAGGAGAATGCCCTGTGGATTCACTCACTGCGCTGTTCAAAGTATATTCTGCCCATGGTAGCAGGTCTGACCAGTTATCTTGTTGTTCTGAGATAAAGCACCTGAGATATTTCTCTATATTTTGGTTTGCTCGTTCTGCTGCTCCGTTGGTCTGGGGGTGATAAGCCGAAGAGAAAGAGAGGTCTATCCCTACGTTCTTACAAAACCCTCTCCAGAATCCGGAGATGAATTGGGTCCCCCTATCAGAGACAATCTCCAGAGGGACACCGTGTATGCGGACCACGTTGGCAATGAATATGGGCACCAGTTCAGCTGCCGAAGGTAGTTTCCGAAGAGGAACATAGTGGCCCATCTTGGAAAATCGATCTATGATCGTAAGTATCACTGTATTCCCTCTTGACTCAGGTAACTCTACTATAAAATCCATGGCTACATGTGACCAGGGTCGTTCGGGGATCGGCAAAGGCTGGAGTAAGCCAATGGGTGCTGTTTTGGGACTTTTCTGCCTTGAGCACACTTCGCACACGGCAATGTAATCTTTGACATCTCGGCGCAACGTGGGCCACCAGAGGAGTTTACTGATACTAGACACAGTCTTGGTGATACCCATATGCCCGGAAGTTTTATTATCATGATAGATGTTAAGTACTTCCTCTCTTTCGTTCTCAGGTACAAAGAGTCTCGCAGGAGGTTTTCCCCCAGGAGCCGCGCCCTGGACGGTCTGCAACCTTTTCATTAGAGGAGACGAGACACTGATCGTGGTAGCGGCTATAATCCTTTCCTGGGGTACAATGGGATGCTGATCTTGGATATTATGTTCATAAGACTCATACTGTCTCGACAATGCGTCTGCTTTAATGTTTCTGGACCCAGGTCTATAGGTAAGCACGAAATTAAAACTTGAAAGAAACAATGACCATCTCGCTTGTCTGGAATTTAAACGTTTGGCATCTCCAATGTACGTGAGATTCTTATGGTCGGTTATGATAACGATGGGGTCCTTAGACCCCTCTAATAAGTATCTCCATTCGGCCAAGGCCGCGATGACTGCTAACAATTCTCTATTTCCAATGTCATAGTTCTTCTCTGCGGGGACAACTTCCGAGAATAGAAGCCGCATGGATGCAAGGGTTTGTCAGGAGCCTCCCTTTGGGACAAGACTGCACCAAGACCTAGTTCGGAGGCGTCAACTTCTACTTGGAAAGGCAGAGCCGGATCTGGATGTCGGAGAACAGGGGCAGTAGTAAAAGCTTGCTTTAGTGCCTCAAAGGCTTGAGTGGCTTGAGGTGTCCATTTCTGATTTCCCACCCCTTTCTTTGTCATAGCCGTGAGGGGGGCCACCAAGGCCGAAAAATCTTTAATGAACCTTCGGTAATAGTTCGTAAACCCCAGAAACCTCTGAATGGCTTTAAGTCCTTGGGGTAGGGGCCAGTCAAGAATAGCTGAGAGCTTCTTAGGATCCATTTGAAAACCCCCAGGAGTTATTATATAACCAAGGAATTGCACAGTTACTATGTCGAATAGACATTTTTCTAGCTTACAGTACAATCCAGCCTTCAATAGTTTTTTCAACACTTGTTTCACGTGGACATGATGAGTGTCCACATCAGGAGAGTATATCAGGATATCATCCAGATATACTATGACGAATTCTTGCAGAAATTCCCTTAGAGTGTCGTTTATAAGGTCCTGGAAGACGGCTGGCGCATTACACAACCCAAAAGGCATCACCAGGTATTCATAATGCCCGCTACGTGTATTAAAAGCCGTTTTCCATTCGTCTCCCTTTTTAACCCTGACCAGGTTGTACGCTCCGCGTAAATCAAGCTTCGTATAGACACGAGCCCCTTTTAATCGGTCGAACAATTCTGTTATGAGAGGTATGGGATATGCATTTCTTATAGTGATCCTATTCAAACCCCTATAATCGATGCAAGGTCGCAGATCTCCCTCTTTCTTGGAAACAAAAAAGAAACCTGCTCCTGCTGGAGAGGAGGACCGTCTAATGAATCCTCGTTCCAGATTCTCCCTTATGTATTCCTCCATAATGTCGTTCTCTCTTTGTGATAAAGGGTATACGTGACCCCTAGGAGGCATCGTACCGGGGAGTAAATCAATGGCACAGTCATATGGACGATGTGGTGGTAGGACCTCAGTCCTGGCTTTAGAGAACACCTCCTTTAATGCCAGGTAACATTCAGGAACCTCTGTGGACAAAGGAGGGGCTGTGGCAATATTGAGGCTACCAATCACATTAACTGTGCCTAGGCACTTAGACTGACAACTCTGACCCCAACATTTTATGTCTCTCTGGACCCAATCGACAACTGGGTTGTGCTCTGTTAGCCATGGAAACCCAAGAACGACAGGACATGAGGGTGATTCAATAATTTGAAATCTTATTGTTTCCTGGTGCAAAACTCCTGTTTTCATACATACATCGACTGTGTCGTGAGTGATATGTGGACATGACAGGGGTTTACCATCTATGGCCTCCACCATTAGAGGTCTTTCCTTGAGAACCAGAGGTATGAGGTTTTTGGCAGCAAAATTCTTATCCATAAAATTGCCTGAGGCCCCAGAGTCTAAGAACGCCTCAGTCTTGAGGTGAACCCCCTCCCAGGTTAGGGAGATCGGTAACAGAATCCTGGATTTTTTTTTCTCATTATCCACAAAGGAGGCACACAGAGAACCGACAACCTGGGTGTCTCCTGTTCTGAATCCCACTCTGCTATGTTCAACCCTGCCAACCCTGGGTCTCTGAGGACATCGAAGGCGGAAGTGATCTGCCCCTGCACAATAGAAGCAGAGCCCCTTTTCTCTTCTGTGTGCTCTTTCTGCTTCTGAAATACCTGTCTTCCCTATTTGCATGGGTTCAACGACTGGTAAATCTGTTTTCACATTCTCCGAACCACCTGACGTACTGGTGTGTCTGGGTAACGAGGGTAAAGGAGGCAAGACCCTTCTGGGTCTATCTCTGGGGTGTCTCCTTTCCCTGATTTGATCGTCCATGGCTATACAGAAATCTATCAGGTGGTCCAGACTTTCTGGTAATTTTAAGGGAGCCAGCTCAAACATAAAAGCCTCGTTCAAGCCTTCGGTAAAGGCCAAGGTTAAAACGTCGTTCGGCCAAAGTACCTCAGAAGTCAAAGTTTTAAACTCTATGGCATAATCGGCGACCCTCTTATTACCTTGTTTGATGTGAAACAAGGACCTACCCGCATTGGTAGCCCTTCTAGAGGGATCAAAGGTACGTCTTAACTCAGAGGTAAAACCCTCATAGTCATAAATGATGGGTTTCTTATTTTCCCACAACGGCGTAGCCCACAATAAAGCTTTTTCTGTTAAATGATTAATCAGATATCCTACTTTGGCTTTATCAGACATACAAGAACCTGGATTGTTCTCAAACACGATCTCGAGTTGAGTCAAAAACCCCCGACATAGGCTTGGTGTACCATCATAGCGTAGGGGTGCCTTCATACTAAGCCTATGTCCTTCAGGGGGACGGAACTGACCCTAGGTAACACTGGATCTGGAGGGTTTGTGGTACCTGTATTGGACCGATTTAACAGGGTTTGCAGAGCGAGAGAAATCTGGTCCATCCTATGGTCCTGTTCCTCTTGTCTGGCTGCGATACGTGCCAGCTGGTTAGAGAGGTCTGCGGAATCCATTGGCCCTGACGTAATGTCACGGATCCCTCTGATTACCAAAAGTGTGGTCCCTTTACGCAGACCGCTCTCTACCCTTCCGATCCTTGAATGGTCGGCAAAACTAGAAAGACAATTAACCAGACAATATATAAACAAGGGGTAACACCAGACAGAGGTATGGAATAGAGTATTGTCACGAATCCTTCTGACTACCAAGATATTGATCTCTTTATGTAGCTCCCTTTCTACTCTTCCGATCCTTGAATGGTCAGCAAAGCTATATAGACAATGAAGCAGGTAACAGATAAAGAAAGGGAAACACCAGACAGGGGTACAGACCAGATCACAAGTCCTCCCTAGGACTTTAGTAATAGCAGAGGTAATCTGATGTGTGCTTAGGGTGCCACATAGACTGACCTCGGTACCAACGTTAAGGGCAGAACCTAGAGCAGAGTAAATGCCAATGCCAGGAGTCATACACAGGAGGGTTCGTTTGCCAATGCCAAGAGTCATACACAGGAGGGTTCGTTTGCCAATGCCAAGGGTCATACACAGGAGGGTTCGTTTGCCAATGCCAAGGGTCATACACAGGAGGGTTCGTTTGCCAATGCCAAGGGTCATACACAGGAGGGTTCGTTTGCCAATGCCAAGGGTCATACACAGGAGGGTTCGTTTGCCAATGCCAAGGGTCATACACAGGAGGATTCGTTTGCCAATGCCAAGGGTTATACACAGGAGGGTTCGTTTGCCAATGCCAAGGGTTATACACAGGAGGGTTCGTTTGCCAATGCCAAGGGTTATACACAGGAGGATAGCCAAATATATCACAAGAGCTCTGCGGGAGGTGAATACCACGTCAGGGCACCGGTGTAATGGTGAGACTGGGTTTTAAACCCGGCGGGTCCGCGTCACAACGCCAGGCCCCGCCCCTCGGCGTCCCACGTGAGCGCACCCGGAAGCGTTTACATTCGGCGCCTGGCCAGCGAGCAGCGAGGAAGCTGCTGCCAGGCGCCCCATCCCCTGACCCACCGTGACACTAACCCTCTGTACATGGTATCCCTATTTCCCTCATCCATTCCCCCAGGAGGGCAGAGAAGCGCTGCTTTGCTCATTTATTCCATTTTGTCCATCATTTGATATCGGGAAGGTATCCTCTGCTCAGCGTTCATAGCGATCTCCGCTCTATCTCTCCCATTGTAAGCGCACTTCCTCATTTTACTCTATATATCAAGTTCAAAGTGTCTTACTCTGTTACGATTTGAGAGTAGAAGAGAAAGTCATGAAATGCAGACTAGAGGTGGTTGGATTTGCTGAGACACGATCGGAGAAGTAGTAACCCATTGCAGTTACAACTTTCTGTAACAAAGGAAATGAAAGTAGGAAGCAGGGCTGGGAAATTAGATCTAGGTCAACTGATACACTGATGAAAGTGGGTCAAATAAAAAGGAAGAAGTGCTACTCCCTAGATTCTGGTATATACTAGCAGGGAAAACATCATTTCATATATCTTCCTTCAGAGACAAGAATTCTACGATCTCATGGGTCTGTTCGTTAAGGTTTGAGCTGAAATTTAGTTTGTTAACTTATTATAGCCGAGTTGTAACTTCTTGGTTATGTTTGTTATTAGAAAAACTGGAGACTCTAAATTCTGAGATTTATGTTTTTATAATAACTGGCCCCTAACTGAGCAAGTGTAACTAGTCTATAAAAAGGCATTAGCTCACCTTTGACTCCCTCTTTAATAAATCAATCCGTGATACTGGTCTGCCTGCTCCTCATCTTTAGGTGCCTTGTAAAAAAAGACATCAACCTGAACATAAAACTGCCTAGGCTTTGGCCATTCCCAGGAGCCACAGAAAGGCAATGGGATCTATTTGTTTCCAATATTCCACTGCATAAGGCGAGAGGAAATGGTGGATTGCTTCATCCGCTGCAAAATGGGAGCGGAGTAAGTATGCTATATATTGATCTATTTATTTTTCAGTGTTAAGTGATGTTGCAAAAACAAAATCACTTAACACCAGGCTCTTGTTCTTTACAGAATACCAATTGTGGCCGAGAACAGGAGACTACCATGGAATAGCTCGCAGTTCTCTCTGAGCCATTATTAAGAGTTCCTATACAGAGTATAGTGTCTTAAGCCGTTGCGCTAACGGTTGGAGCCAGTAAGTGAAACGCCTGCAGCCATTAGCTTAACGGTTAGGTTTGAACCAGCCCCCCTATATTTAGAAATAAGTTCCAGTGAGCAGACTATACAATGAAAAATGAAACAATATGACAAAATAGAATGTCGCTCACTAGCAGGACCCTATCCCGGGTCTCTAGTGACCTACAACTAGGTCCGAGATTACTTACATTTGTATCTCTGAAGCACAGTAAGTAAAGGTTAAATTCTTACAATGTATGTGGTTGGAATAGGAGGACATGACTCTTATGACCATGTCAGCCATAGTATGTATGTACAGTTACTTATTTGACTACTTTAACGTGAATATTTGCCAAACCAGGTCATTACAGTTAGAATATTTGAGATATAGCCTATAATATAATCCTTGCAAATTTGTGTGTATGGTGTGATTACTGGTCTACAGTTTCACATTTTATAAATACAGTATATACACAACTGATTGTAATTGGTAAATATATTTTTTTTAAATTATAATTTTTTAAAATTTTATTTGTATTTATTTAGGTGTCATTAATATGCATGCTGTCATTTTGTGAGTGTGTAGTACGTTTACCAGCTCTGAGTTTTATTTTGAGGTAGGTTTTGTGAGCTTATGCTTTTACAGCCTTCCAGGGTTTTTGATCAGTTTAAGGCTAGGGTCAAACGAACGCATTATTCGCAGTGACCGTCAAAAAGTGCGTCCGAACGCATTGATGTAGCTTTTCACGGAATGGTGGAAACGGTCAGACGACGCGCATTTTTGTGCGTGATTTTTTTACGGATCGCCAATAAAACACTTTTTGCGTCTGGACGTTATGTAGGCTGGACATTAGCAGCGTCTGACATCCCCTAATCACACACACACACATGCCGCAGCGCACTCTGTACGTTAGTACAGTACTAGCGGTTCTGCAGTCTCGAAAAAATGCGTTCATTCTCCACCTGCGTTTCGCGGCCGGACTTTCGTGCGGCCGTACTTCGTATATTGGCCGTCATTGCCCGTCATTTGCTGCTAGCGCGGCCGTGATTAAGTGCGCCTAAACGCACGTTAAAAATGCTAAATCGCTCGAAAGACGCAAGTTTTTAAGACTCTAAATTTAAACTGGGAGTTGGGAGGATACACATAATTTATCCAATTGTTTAATCCTAAAGGGCGTTTTGTGAAAGCAATGTTTGTGTGAGTGTGTTGGGGATGTAGTAATGAGTAAATCAGTTGATGTACAGGTTTCCTCAAATGGACTGAAAAATCATTGTATATCAGGTTGTTGCATTTTTGTAGCAAATAAAGTGCATTTTATGGTTCTGAGGAAAACCGTTATCAGTAGACTAGATAAAAACTGAATGAAAGATTGACAATAAAATAGGGCCACACCTTCAGGGATTGTTTTGCAAACTGTACTCTACCAGATATAGACTACAAAGGTCTGTACATAGAGCTCAGAGTGAAGCTTTTATTGACTGGTTCACATTTCCAGTGATATCTCATCCATCTTTGTTTAGCACATTGATCATACAAAGATCTATGGGAAGTCTCAGTGCTTGATGATATATAGCTAACTATGGCTTATCTCTAATCCAACCCAGGGCACTGCTATTCCATAAAGATGATTGAGTGCAAGCGCACATGATTGTACAGTTGATTAGCCTCTTTTGTCCTTCCGGGTTATTCAAAGAGCTACGAATTGCTGGCGAAAGGTAACGGAACAGTGAAATTCAGCGTACGGTTACCTTTCCTGGCCATTCAGCTATCCAGAGAGCAGGCAGTTTGCCAAATGTTGGCGAATTGCCTGCACATACGGTGCCTGTTCGGTGCCTGTTCGAGGGCAGTGAAATCCCCATAGAGAAGCAATGCTTCGGCTATTCAGAGAACATAAACCAGCAGTGAAAAGTTGCCGAATTGCCCTGCCACTCGCTTGGTGGTTTAATTCAGCAAGTTTATTCAGGCCGAATCCCATAGGCTTCAATGTTAAAAATATTCCTGTTTTAATCCAGATGTTTTTGTGGGTTTCGGCGTGCGTTCACCCTCGGTTTGCGGTGAGTTTTCGGCAGGTTTGCGGCGACTTTTCCCTGCATTACGACGGTCCTGTGGTGCTTGCTGAATACACCGCAGGGTCGCTGAAATGGGATCGCCGAATCGCACCGAATTGAAGAGAACGAAAAGTCACCGAATGTGCGGTGACTTTTCGATTCTCTTTGAATAACCCTGCTTGTATTGGTCGTCTCCCTTGCTGACATACCTTTGCTCATTGGTACAGGGGTAGACTGCTGTTCCAGAGCTTTAAATGATAGATTTGTGGGTGGGGGCGGTCATTTGAAAGATATTTTCTAAAATTCATGCACGTCATAGGATTTAAATCCCCTGAATAAAAAAAAGCCAAATTTGTGTGAACAGTGACATTTTAACCTTTTCAGTACCAATTTGTTTTCCATAAAACTACTATCAGGACGCAGTGGATTTATGGAAAACAACTTTCCATTGCAAACAGTGTCAAAATAATGTACCCTTTATAAAATGCATTTTAGATAAATTTTACCGAGTAAGATTATTCGACACGTAGGCTGGCCAAAAAGTGTATAATAACACAGCTGGAGCTCTGTCTTTCTGTAAAAGAAAAATAAACTCAAAGCTGTTCTAACAAATTCAGATGATAAATTGACGGTGCTGAAAATTTGGGCGCACATTCTGGAGCCCATTTGTAAAATATTTCATTTGAAATAAATGAAATTTCTTTGCATTGTTCCAGAATACGATCAGATTGATTTAACTCGATGTTTGACTCCTGCAGGCTCGTAGAAGAATGTACTCGATCATGGTAGTGAAGGGGTTAACATTTGCAACTCTAGTAAATTCTTAGCCGCGGTTGCATAAATCCATGGTATGATTTGTGAAGTGTATGAGTAGACTGCTCCAAAATATCTGAGATGATAAAACATTTCATCTTGGCTAATTTTGGTCTACGTGAAAGTGAGAAAGATACTAGTTTATAATTTGGTGCAAATCCTGTGGCCCACAAATAAACCTGTTCATAATTCTCACATTGAATCAATGATTAGGCATAAAATTAGTCTGATATCTGGTGCAGAACTAAACTCTTGTGAGGAAAAAAAGGCAGAGACACAGAGCAACCATTGAAGCAAGAGAAGACTAAATCTAATGTACACGGACAGAATAAAATCCAATTTGCAGCCCACCCGGTAAATCTCGGGTAATAAAACACATTGGGCCCTATTACATTCTTCGTGCACAATTGTGCGCGTGCGCAAAAACGCATTAACGCGAGGGGCAAAACCCTTTGCGCTGAACGTCGTATTACGACGTTCGCGCACAAAATGTGCGTTAACGTCTAACGCGAGTGACCCTGCGCGAACGCAATTTAGTGCGTGCATTCTATACTTAACATTGTGTGCGCAAATGCGTTTGTGCGCTGTTGCGCGCATGGTATTAAAATCTTAGCGCAAAATTTAACGGACAACGTTTGCGCGCATAATTTTAACGTGTTTGAAAAGCTGTGGGTAACGGCAAATTGTAACAACCTGACCGTACCAAACTGCAGATTCACAACGGAGAACAACGATGCGCACTTTTTTTTTAATAGATCCGTCAAAAATGACGGCCACTACCTTATCTTCCGTCAGAACGTAAGTCTGTTGTGCGCAGTCTGCACAAAATGCGTTCGTCTGACAGACTTAAAGTTAAAAATTACATTGCGCTCACTGATTTCTGCGCGCAACGGTACTTTGGTCATTTTTGCGCGTCGGTTTTACAAGCGCAATTTCCCAACGGATGAAAAAATTCACGAGGAATGTAATTCCAGCGGTGATTTTCATGCGTTAACGTTTAACGCTTCGCACAAAAAAAACACGCGTTTAGCGTGCGTTTTTGCATTAAGAATGTAATAGGGCTCATTGTTTGATGGGAGGTTCAACACGCTACACACAAGATGGATAATGCCGTGCAGGCATGGAAATTATCCAGTGAATACTACTTATCCACAGGAATTGGAAGATGTATCCACTTTCAAAGATTGGAGAAACCGATTACCGGACTAGCAAATTAATAACCTCAACCCAATTAGAGATAAAATCTGAGAAGAATCTATGGAAAAATAAAGATAAAAGAGCAGAGACCTCAATTTGGAAAATCAGTTGATTTTGGGGGTTTTTTTTGGGAAGGCTGCTGCGGGTTTCCAATTAAAATGAGATTAATTAACATATAATAGAATGACCTGCTTATGAAAGAAGTTGTTGTTATTCCTCTTACAGAACATAATTTCATGCAAATGACTTCTGAAATCGAGCAAAAGAATGACTAACAGACCATGGTGATTCACTTGATGCGGACATGGGCTGCAAACAATGGAGCCGAACAGTAATGTAAATGAACAGATATCCATGCACTTTAAAATGGTCACATGCAAAGCAAGAAGGTCAAAGTACCAGGTCAGGGGATGCCTTGAGGGGTCGCTTCAGTGATCTGACAGCTGGCTGAGTCTTAATTAGCAGGCAGGGAGCACATGATGGTAATGAACCAGAGGGGGGTCAAGCGCAACAACAAAAACAGCAAGCAGAGGTGCATCGTAAGTAGAGAACATTTTGTGGACAGGTGAAGAGAAGGAGAAAAAAAAAACAACAAAGAATGCATTATACAATATATTAAGGAAAGATGAACGTGCACACATCATGGAAAGTATAGTTAATTGAGCTTAATGACTAATGCAGATTCATAGACTCAAAAAGCAGCAATAAATATTACTAAGCACTGCTCTTCTTTGGCAAAGATGAAAATGAGTAGACATATTCTCCTGCGTTCCAGGCGGCTGGATGATTGCAATGATGTTGCAATGCACAGGGTTTTACTGCAAGTTCCAGTAAACCGTGACTGAGAATCCTGTGCTGAAGCATGATGGGGTTGCAGTCATAAGCGCTTGCAGAATGCTGGAAATGGTAGCCCATGGGTGGGTGCTCAGCGTTAAAGCCGGTGGCATGCTCATGCTTGGAATCAGCCTGACATTGACATAGAACTCATTATTTTCCAATTTGTTCCTGAATTAGGTCTCGTAATTTTTCCCCAGAAAAGCTTGCAGGATAATACTGATATCAGTCATTTCCTACATGCTAAATTACCATAAACCAAAAACCACTCCACGGCTAGAATAGCAAGAGCCAAAATAATACACTATTATTATTAAAATGTATTAAAGCCACACACAGAGAGTTAATTTGCATTGCTGCTTTAAGAGCTCGTAAAAGCATTCTAAAACATGATAAATTGCTGTTACAGTAGAATGATGGTGGGTGGAGGAAAATGATGCATAATGTTATTGTGCCGGTACAATTGCATTGTTTTTTTGAGAGACAAAGACTGGAGCAAAAATTAAGAAAGAGAACAATTTCAAATGAACTGCCTCTATCACCAAATTTACTAATTTATAGCATTCTGGGAAGGTTTAAGAGAGGACGCACTGGAAAAGTTTAAAACTGATTGGCAACATTAATATAACCCTACATTATATATTACTTTTTCCACTTAAATGCCATTCATTTGAATAATGCAGTGGTAAGTGCTGGTTTAATGAACTCCACTCTTTGTTGAATGCGCTCCTTATCTCAATATAGTCCAGTAATGATAACCTGTGAGACTCTGCTGCTGTGTGATACACAGTCAAGAAATGAATGGCTTACTATCAGCTGTTAAGGAGGACTCCTAACGAGCAAAGACCACCACAAACAACACAATGAGATTTAGTTATATGGTTATTCACACCCTGTAGTCACGTGTGTGCATACAATCACAAACACCCAACATATCGTATGTTTATTAAAAAAATCGTGTAAAGAGTGCAGCATCATGGAATCCAACGGAATCAGCAGAAATGTTCCACAGGTTCCAATGGCGATTGTTCCACGTTGGTCAACTTTAATATTTAAAACACCTTTCTGAATCTTACTTCAGACCTGCCTGGTAGGTCTGAGATCATGAGATCTGGGAACATGACTTCTGAGGAGGCGTGACCATGACACAATTTGAATCATTCATGGCAGCCATGACTCCAAAATAGCTCTGGTGTGCATGTGTGCCAGGGTGGCCAACTGTCTGGACGGGTAGCCAATCAAGGCTCCTCATACACGAGAATGGCATCAGCGCTTGTATATGTGCTTACTAAGCTCAGATTGAAACTATTTAGATATTACGAATATCATGAATCAGGCACTCGCGGTACATTTTCCCCTAGTCCTTCTGAAGTTTGGGTGACAGCCCAGGGTGTTCAGGAGGACTGATCTAAAACCATGTGCCGCATAGTTAATCCATGTGACGTGGAGGTCTGTCCCCCACCCTCTATTGGTAAGTGCACAGGGCCATGTGGACATGACTGGGTGAGTAAAGCCAATCTGAGCATGCCTCACTGTATCATGAGATTGCTGAGCAAGGTTCAGTCTAGCTTCTCTCTTAACGGAAAAGCTGCTTTGCAGAGCAATAGTTTTGGACAGGAGACAGTCCCCAGCAACATTTTGTTCATCGTAGGACACCCATTTATGCTTTAAGGTGACCTAAATCAAGTATGACAAACTCCGATCCCCAGATGTTGATGGCCTAAAACTCCCAGAAATCTTTTAATTCAATAGATGGCCAGGGAATCATGGGATATTTAGTTCAGCAACATCTGAGGGCCAGAGATTTCCATCCCTGAAGAGGGTAATATTTATAAATGAGTCATATATGACATCATCACTGCCCTGCGAAAATTACCAAGGCCAAAAATTCCGAGATCTGAACTAATCTTCCTCACATAATAAATGCAGAATCCTGTCTCTATTTTGGCAAAAAAATGACTCATAGCTTTTAAATATTTACATTTTAAGTTAATTTACTGTAGTTTACATTTCAGTATTGGTCACACATGATTATTTACTTTATTTTGCTATATCTATAATGAAGTGTTGGTTTAAGCATCACACTATCGTGTGCATTGAAGGCTCCACCATCCCAGAAGGCATGAAGGCAGTTTAATTACCCCCCAGACACCTTGCGCAAACCTCCTGTTATAGAAAGTTTATGGCCTTACCATGGCAGCTGCCGCTGTTTGGTTCACCTGGTGCTGAGCTGCTTTTATTTTGGCTTGCAGGTGTGCAGGGGGGTGAAAGTACTTGCATTTCTCCCTAGAGCATCGGCCCTTGATGTAATCCATACAGACTGTTACAGTGTTCTCGTTTGTGTCGATCATGGCGAGGTCTATTGGGTGGGCATAGCGGCAATCATTCTCCCCACGGGTGCAGTTTCCTCGCTGGAACTCTCTACAAACCTTAAACAGGGAGGAAATGGTCACTCGTTGCCAGCTTGGCCATAAACTTACTTTGATGAAACACCTTATGCTTTAATAAAAAAAAGGCATTTACTGTATTTATATCTAAATGAATTTATTGTAGCCTTGAGTATATGTATATGTATGCCTTGTGCAGCGCTGTGGAACCTGCTGACACTCTATAAATAAAGTATGATGATAATAATAATAATTAACTGGGGTTGAGGCACTTGTGTGCCTGCAGCTTAAAAGGTTTCATTAGATCCTGCAGTCGCCATGCATTCATACTTGCTTTACGTTACATTCTGTATCTTGATCGTCATTCACATACCTCTAGCTTGTCTGTGCGCACCAGTTTCTGTCCTGCAGAGCCTCCAGATACTGTAACAGCCGGGTTTCCAGAAACTAGGACAGGGGTATTTGATAGAAGCTCTGCTGGAACCAAACCCATCCCTGGAGAGACATGACTCAGGTATGGGCTAAAAGCCATTGATGGACTTGTTGCAAGTGTTGGGGTCACAGAGAATGTGGTCTACAGGGAATAAATAAACAGTATGATTTCTTACAAAATGTAACTATCACAAGAGTACAGAAGAACTGGTGTTTGTTGTTGTACCAAAGTTAGCACTGGGACCTCAAATCAATATAATGGGGACTCCAAAGGATAATGTGTGCCATCGCTTTTATAAAATTGAATGGACCATTTCTCCTTTCCATTTATTCTTATCTGGACTGAAAAGCTTTGGGCTCGATTCCGAATGAGTACCTAACATTTCCAAGGGAATTTTACATGATCATCTCAAGGCTTAACCTGAAAGTATGGGTAACATTAGCGTCTCCGCTGCCATTTCCAAAAAACCTGCAACTCCTGTAGCTTGTGTGCCTGTTTCCTTTAGAATTCAGTTCAAAATATTGGTGCTCCCGTACAAAGCTCTCCACAGCTGCGTTCCTGCCTACATCTCCTCCCTCATTAGCAGGTATATCCTATCCAGTCCACTACACTCTGTCAATGATCCGATGTTATCTCCTTCTACCCGGCCCCCAACTCTCGCCTTCAGGACTTCTCCTTGGCGGCCTCCTTTCTATGGCTGATCACAGTATTGTCTGACAGACAGAACAATCACTAGTCAGGCTGCTTTTATCATGATTCTTATAGAGCTGATGCTGAGGGGACACACAGTTATAAACATATACACTGGATTTATATTTTTGCATCTGCTCAACATTGGCCAGACTAGAATAAGAGCCTTCAGCCCCCCCTTCCCCTACGAGTTGCTCCATTACCTATTCATAGGGTTTTCGAGAGTCACTTTGAATTTGGGGTAGATGGACCTAGAGACGCATTTGGGAGGTGCAGGCCTGATGTTGTATTGTTCCCCTGCCCTCTATGTTGAAGTCACCCTGTACCCACAATTCTAGGTGCATGGTGTTTGTGTTATCTGTGTTATGGATGAATACTGTTAATTTTATTATAGTATATATCTAGAATATGTTTGCGTTTGTTAAATTTTGGAGTGGTCTTTGTCTGTCTTGCATTGCAAACACTGCCCCATTATCAGATACTGTATAATCTGAATCCCCTGTTTACCCTCACAATCTACTATTGTCCTCTTGATCTGTTTAGTTGGTATGTTACGCAATGCGTCTTCGTGATCTGAGATAATTACATTATCTGTCCCTGGTCTAATTATGTCCCAAACACCAAGATGCCAGGCAGTGATTAATGAGCTGCCGCAGCAATACGCCAGGGGGGATTTTCCATTGGCCGCTAGGCCCCTCCTGGTACTGTATATATTTAGCTCATTAAAGGGCTGAGTTTCGGGCTAACTGTTCTAATCTCCAGATCTGTGTGCTGCCTCATTTCTGGTCAATGCTATCACCGCGCCTTCAGTGTACCCGTCCTTAAACTTCGGCTAAGGGCTGGAGAAAAGCACATAAGACATCTGGTGGGAGAACGGCGCTCCGACAGGGAAGCACCATTAACAGATGTGACCCAGTCAGGGTACAGAGATCTGTTACACACTTGTATATATAGACAAGAATCTCGATCTTTAACAACCTTATAAAATAATACAATTTTGTGTTTATAGTGGAGCTTTAAGAAAATCTTACAATTTCATAAGCTATGTCTTGTGTTTATATCTCTGTACAACAAACCATCTGTGTTTTTTTGTTAGTGATATCCACCATTTCCGCCTAAGCTATTTAAAGTGTTACTGCTCGGTGATGATTCATTGGACTTTCTATAAATTAGGCTGTTCAAATCTCGTTACCGATTGAAAAAAAAAAAAGAAGAAAGCAATGTTCATGAGCAGTATGTCATTCTTAGGTCTGGGAGTGCTACTATATGCTACTAGGTGGCTGGACAGATTTCCATACCAGATTATTTACTTTTTTTTTTTTTACTTTTTTTATTCTTCAGCTTGACATTCTTCTTTACTTAAGTATGGTGTATACTTCCAAAGCAAACATACATTATCATTGACAGGTGAACAGAGAAAAGCAAATAAACGGTTCGGCTTTTAGAGGGTTAATCCAGTTAAAATATTGACATGCCCTATTTCGATAAGCCATGTCCTTGTAGACTGAGCGGACAGAGGCATTGTATGTTTTAACCTATATAAACAAGGCTACACAACCAATGAAAACTTGAATTCAACGGGTCCATTTACTAAAGGCTTGAAGTCAGGAGAATGACTGGAGAAGTGAAAATTATAGGTCAAAATAGCCAAACCAGAAAAATTCTCCCATTTATCTCCCTTTCCAAATTAGCTATTTGGTCTAGATTGTTCTGTTCTCCTTCCAATTCTCCTGGTTTTCACCCTTTAGTGAACAAACCTGTAAGTCTTTTTTTATCCCCCTTTGCAGGGGTGAAAACACTGACTTCTTCAGTCCTAAATTACATGAACTATCAAACTGTGCATGTTAGATTTTCCCTATAAGGAATATTTTAAATAATAGGGATCCCAGAGGGTGAGTAAAATTGGATGGAGTATTTTGTGGTTCAATTAAAATTTTTTTTTTACTCAAAACCTATGGGCCCTATTCCAAGCGAGCTGTTATAATTAATGACTACACTCATCAACCTTAAGGGCTCCCACCTATTCCAGCAGTGTTGGAAACTTCCTTTCTAACTCTGCTCTTCCTCCAGCTAATTCTAAATTAACACTATACTTTGCATAGGAAACACTAAGGGCCCTATTACATTCTTCTCGCAAATGTTAACGAGTGAGCAAAAAACACATTAACGCGATGGGCAACCCTTTGCGCAGAACGTCGTATTACAATGTCCGCACAAAAAATGCGAGTTAAAGTCTACCGCGGGTGAACCTGCACGAACTTACTGTACTTTGCGCGTCCTATACTTAACATTGTGAGCGTAAATGCATTTGTGCGCTGGTACGCGGATGGTATTACAATCTATGCGCAAATTTTAACGGACAACGATTGCGCGCATAATTGTAACGTCTTTGAAAAGCTGGTGTTAATGTCAAATCTGAACGTCCTGGCTGAACCCAAATACACCAGGCCGAAAAAAAAATACAGCAAAGTATAGTTACACATTTTACGCATACCCAAACAATAAAATTGAGATGTTGTGCGTGTTTTTATTATTGCTGCAGCATATATACTCAGATTGACTATGACAGGCGCAAAAACTTAACGTGAGTCAATTAAGGTTCTTAATTCTGATTGGCTGAATCTCGTGAAAAAAACAGTCCGCCCACTGATTTCTGTGCACAACGTTACTGCGTGCGTATTTTTCTGCGTTTTGCGCATCCGTTTTACTTGCATTATTTTTTGACGGATGAAAGAATGCGCGAGGATTGTAATACCATCGTTAAGTTTTGCGCGTTAATGCTCAATGCTGTGCGCAAAATTTAATGCGCTGCACGCGTGTTTTTGCGCGAAGTATGTAATAGGGCCCTAATATTGTGATTCTCGCCTCAAGTTGGTATTTAAAAAAACAAAAAACAACTGATTCTTAGGACCTGGGGTTCAGTGATGCTACATTTGCAAAAATCATTTAACTCTAAATAAAAACTACTTTAAAAAACAATCAAATACCTATGGTCCCACAGTGCAGAAGGCAGTGACCCACTGACACTTCTCACCACTTGCAGAAGGAAACTGGGATCACACAGTTCCCACTGTCCTCCTGCTGGTCCTGCGAGATTGCATAGACACTACTGAACTCATGCAGTGTCCCATCTAAAGCTACGCTCCTCATGGATTAGCCCCAGGACGCGTCATGTTTAGTACAATAAATATTCTGAACAATAAAGGGGATAGACTGTGATTTTTAGACAAGAAATGTACAGACTTGAGTGATTAGATTTTACTGCCATCAATATGTGTTTTATTTTACTGGCAAATGTAACTTGGCTGAAATCGCTGAGCTCTTCTTGACGGCTTCGCTAATCACGCAAGGGATGGCTATTGATTTAGCCGTTTCCTTATGCGATCAGCTAAGCTGATGCTGAAAAGTACAATCTAGCCATTGGAGCCGGGTTGAATTTGTGGGGGACCACATAATGCTGGTGAATGACGTCCACCATATGATGAGGTTCATTGTGATATTTACTCTTAATGACTGTTGGGAAGGGATGGAAAACAAAATGTATCTTTGAAAATGCACCTATCAAAAAATACCAGAGATCAACTTCGATTTCTTCTTTAAATTGAATTAAAGAGCACATAAACATACCAAGTTAATAGTTATCTGAAGCAATCTATAGAAAGGATACTCTAGGGTCCAAGGAAATTAAATTTTATACACGCACAAATATATAAATCTTCTATAAGAAGCTTCCCAGCATCTCATGTTAAAGGTTAATAAATCCCGTTAGGACATCGCTCTGTATTCTGACGTGAAGGTGTCATTTCTCTACAGCCAGTTTCCCAGCCACTGGACCTTTATATAATTAGTTACCAGACAGCATGTCTCCAAACTCATAACATAATTAAAGTCCTGCGTCTCTGGGACACCACAATAAGAGTACAATGTCTCGTAACCCTCAGGGAAGAGACAGGTAAAATTAGCGAAGGCATCAGCATAGCCTACAGGTTCAGTAAATCTAAATTCAGATATTACTGACCTGATTACTTCTGGTATACATATTACAGGAATATAGCCTGCTGTTTACATTGAAGAACCTGCTATTAAGTAATTAAATATGGATTACGTTTTTTAGGTAATGCAACGCTCCACAACTGTTAACAGCATTCTTGTTTCCAACCTCAATTAGTGTAATTATTACACTGTGGCTAATGGCTATATACAACTTACCTTCTCTTTTTTCTCTACAACCTCTATTTATTCCAGTGTACAAATATCTGTTCATCCACTTATCAATAAGCCATCCATGTAACCGTATATCCTTCCATCATCTATCCATCCATCCATCCTATATTTATCAGTGTAGGAGGCACACTGTTTAATGTACATCAGAGTTGTACAGCATTACTATTTATACCTCATATTAAGGGCCAAAACTCTCTTTTATTCTATCCCATCCATTTTTTCAAACTGTGTGTGTATGAGTGTATAACAGAGCTGTAACAATGATCAATCAAGTAATCTAAAAGGTTTCAGAATTAATATCTGCAAAATTGTTCATGGTGGAGATCCATGAAGTGTCTGCTGCCTTTTGCAAAGCCCTGGATTTTGGCTATACTGGACCCTTGAGTGTGCTTAGGGACTCCATAACACATTGAGGCTTTCATTCCCTAATGACCCACAGATGTTCTCTTTCCGGGTTCCCATCCCTCCCTCCCACTGCCTCAAATCATATTTCTTATTTTGCTGTTCCATGTATTTACCCTTGCCATGTCCTAGATCTATAGTTTCTTCTTTCAGGAGAGTTAGGCTCCCTGACTTCCCGTTGTGCCTCTTCTTTTGATTGTTGAAGTGTTTGTTTTTTTATGATTCGTCTTGTTTTTACTGCTCCTTTTTCTTAAACATGTCTTTGAATTTGTAATAAAAACTTTAATGACAAAATAAGTCTCAGAATTGCTTAGAGTGGTCTCACCTCTAACACATTCCCTAAAATTGAATTGATACTTTTTGACTTGTTGACGTAAGTAAACAAACCCTATGACAGTGATAATGAAACTAGGGTACCACTGGCACTCAAATGATTCTGGCATTCAAAGATTGTGAAGTATCCCTCCTCAATCCTGGACTAAATGCTTGATGTACCCTTATCTACCCAACAGTCCATACGGAGTATCGGTTGAGGTGGAATATTGTCATGTAGATTTGAAGACCTGGGGAGTCGAAGACTAGACGTAACTGAAGTAGGAGTGGGAGGTGTAGGGAGTAAATCAATGGAGGTAGGGTGGGATAAATTAAAATAGAAAGGAAGTAACAATATAAGGAAGGTGATGGGGCTCTCAATTAATAAGTAGGAAAGGGGAGCTTTTAAAAATTGTGGTAAGTGTATATATCAGAGACTGTAGGGCAAAGGTGCTGATCCTTGGCCTTCCAGATCTTTTGGAACAACATTTCCCACAAGAGTCTGTCAACCTAATGAAAGTCTGAGTATCATGGGAGATGCAGTTCCGAAACATCTAGAGAGCAAAGGTTGAGCACCCCTGCTGTGGGTCATAAATTCTGGTAAAATCGAACATTAAAGGATGAGGGTTGGTCAATTAAAAAGGACAAGGGAAAAGAATGCGACTAGGCAGAATAGAATTGGATCTTGGTACTTTGAAAACTCTTTACACAATGTGTGAATGCTTTGGATTAAGGAGTTCCACCCCTGCAGATTTTTGGGGTGATATTTAGTAATCTATATATATAAAGGGAAAAGTCCTGACTGACTGACTCATCAATGCTCAGCTCAAACCGTTTAACCTAGGAACGTGAAATCTATAAGGTACATTGTTTTTAAATGTAGGCACCCACTAAGGAAGGATTTTTGGAAATTCCACCACTAAGGTAGTGAAAAGAGGGGGTAAATATTTCAAATAGGATAACTATATCTCAAAAACAGAAGATTTTAGAGACGTGAAAATTGGTATTTAGATTCGTCTTATAAAATAAAAAAACACGGATTTTACCATTTTCCGAAAATCCAGGGAGGGGGGTGAATACTTTTATCAGGATACCTATATTTCAAGAACCGATAATGTTACAGGCGTGAAGATTAGTATTTACAATCTTCGTGAAAAAACCCAAATGTTTTACCATTTTCCAAAAAATCCAAATATTGGGGTGAAAGGGGGGGGGTAAATATTTTAAACAGGCTACCTAGTTTTCAAAAACGAGATGTTACAGGTGTTACAGTCTTCTTGGAAAATAAAAAAAACACGTGTTTTACCATTTTAACCAAAAATCCAGTTAATACACTGGATCAGCAGATCAGAGGGATGCGGTTATTTCACACAGAATGGAGTCTCTATGCAGCTCCTCTCACAGCCAGGGCTTGCAGACTCTCACTGCTCCAGTATGTCTGCTTTCCTCACACAGCCAGGCCTCACACACTCTCTCACTGCTCTAGCTCTTGCAGAACCTCAACCCACCTAAGCTCTGTAATGGCACCAGATTGCAGAAAGCACTCCCCAGAAATGTTATTGAGTCTACGGTGCTAACTGGCTCCGGCCGAGGAAGTCGGTGTTCATACCATGAATACCTCTTATACCTTCAGAATATTTGTTTCAGTTCAAAAGACTTCAGTTCACCCTAAAGGTTTGTTTTGTGATGACCATCAACAAGTCTCAGAGACAGACTTTGAAGATAGCAGGGACTGACCTAAGGGCAGACTGCTTCTCACATGGGTCTTTTTACGTTGCCTGTTCCAGACTGAGCTCACCTAACTCTGCTGATCCGAGCACCTGAAAGAAGAACCACTAATGGAGTTTACAAAGAAGTACTCAAATAGTTTTTTATGTTCCAGATGCCCAAAAAAGTTTTTTGTCTCATTGTCTGTATTTACCACACACAAATAATTTCATGGTCACATATGAATGAAACAGCTTTGTTTATACGCCAATACCCCCTGACTAACATCTGCATCCACATCCACCTGTATATTATATTACGTACAGTTTGGACAAAAAATTCATGTTTCTTTTAAAAACAATTATAACAAATCCCAAAATCAACGCGAGCGAAGGCGCGGGCACAAGCTAGTTCACTGATAAAGGTACTTACAATTGGCTGTAGCTGTGTGCCAGGAAGCATGAACTGCATCTGCTGTGCAAGCATGGCGGCCGCTGTCTTTTGCTGTATCAGGTTATTCCGTCCGTTGATTTCAAGCTGGGTTTTTAAGTGCGGGGGAGGATGCAGATATTTACAGTTCTCTCTTGTACACCGACCCTAACAAGCCAAACAGAAACAAAGAAAGTGTGAATTCGCAACGTCTGCAGACGGAAGCATTTTTTAAGAAAGTATCTTTTTTTTGCTTCCCTGGAATCTACTGTGTTCTAGGAATTTCTTCACCTCCAACAGCAAGAAGTATGCGATTGCCAACTGTGAGCAATTTGTATAGAAACTAGCAGTTTAAAAGAGAACAATTCTCACTGCTTGGAGATATTTCACTTTAGAATTAGTTGTCAAATGGCTTGAAAAATTTAGGCGGAATTGTGAAAATGATCAGGTCTGTTCAGTTGGTTAAAGGAACACTACCACTAACATAAGATGTTACTAGATTACTTGTCTACACATGCTGCTGTTTTTTTTTTAGTTGAATTGCATATAAAATGGAAAAATAAAGTTAGGTTTTTATCTCCTGTTTCCGTTTTGTGGATTTTTCCCATGATGCAATATTTACAAATATTAGGGTCTAGCTTTTCAGCTGTGGTATGGGATAAAACCATTGTCAAGTCCAGGGGGAACGCATGGGAATGCAGTTCCTGGACTATTTTTGCAGAGGGAACCGAGTTCCCTTTGGTCCCACACACTATAAAGCTTTTATGCAGGTGTTCAATCATATGTTTCCCTTTTAAATCTTTTAAATTTATTGTGACTTATCATATATTTTTGCTAAAATTCATATATATATACAAATAAATATATCAGAAGTAAGTGTGTGTTTGTGCCAAGTGCAAGATGATAATTGCTAATTGGAGGACAGAAATCTTGGAGTAGCCTCACTTAATTTTTTAGAACTTGACCCAAAACAGCAGTGAAAAGGCAATGCATGGTCAGATCCAACAGTGGGCTTCCAACACCAAATGGTACCCCTTGTGACATCATTTATATACATTCTACAAAATGCAAGTCAATAGGGCAGTTTTCTGGACTTATATAACCCATAGAGTCCATTCAGTGCTCAATGCCCCACGGTGAGGAACATCTGCTATGAAGACATTGTTGTGGACAGTTTAAAACCCAAAATATCACACAATGGATGCACCCAGTGACACATATAGAGTTAAATATTTTCTTAACTAAAGATACAAGAGAAAAATAAAGCACATGTAAGATATCAGCAACATAAAATAAGAACATTGAATTTTTTTGGTCCTTGCGTCCCTTTAAAAGTTTCTTACCTGGGTTGTTTTGGAATCTGGTTATTGAATTCTATATTTAGTGAACAGATCTTCACAATTTGTCTATTCGAAAATAAACGTTTATGTGTTGGAGAAACAAAACAGAGGTCATGGTCAGTTTCTTGATTCCTGTTTTGTTCATTTTATGTTTTTTTGTTTTTCTTTTAATATTGTGCACGCCTAATACCTTCTCCTAACGATAGACAATATTTTAGTGGAGTTGTGGAAGTGGTGGAATTCCCGCCTGAGCCCCTAGAAAACAGTGGTTGTTGGCTATGCCTTCCAAACACCATTGTAAAATACATGCGCCCAGCATGGAAGGAGAGCGCCGTCCATGGGGTTTATTTACTCATTTGTAGGGAAGGTATAATAACTTATTTGATCGATTAAATATTGTTACTAGTATTTGCATTATTTTTGTATCCTAATTGTTTTCATTACACTACTTTTAACCTCTTAACTATCAGGATCTAATGTAGTCGATCGTCAAAAGCTCCTACGGGAGCTCAACATCAAGTAAACTCTATCAGTGTTTTTCCATTGCAATGTAAAGGAATTTCATTTATTGCATTGGAAATCCGTTTTGAATATGGTCTCCAGAACATGTTCCAACAATGGCAGCACACTGGACATTGCAGCCTATGTGCTGCAGCTCATGGAATTGCTCTCAGTGTCCGTATCAGACATTAACAGGGTTATTCAGAGAAAGGTGAAAATCAGGAGAACTGGCAGGAGAAGGGAACACTCTTGACCAGGGCTCAAAATTTCAAGTCCCAAGCTACTAACCAGGCCATGAGAGTTACTCGCCACCAGTTGCTCCACCTAACCCCTACCCAGCACTTAACTCTGCCCCCAAACACACCCCTTAAATTATCTTATGAAATTACATTGTTAAAGGTTATATTTAGAATAAAGTTACAAAAATAACATTGATACCCAGACATCAGACCCCAGATACATGTATACCCAGTCATCAGAGCCCAGTGTGAGCAAAGCGAGGAGGCAGGGAAGCTCCTCTCCACCCCCCTGCCAATGACAGAGATGAGCTGGGTCAGGTTAGGCAGCTGATCCCTGTCACCATGCAGCCTGGAGAAGGGGGCTGCACGCTAGTACTGCCAGAATACGCAGCACAAAATAATGTATTGTGCTGCCTGCATGTGCATTTCCACTCGCCCTCACTTAATTTCCACTCGCCAAATGCGAGTAGGCAAGTGGAAATTTCGAGCCCTGATCTAGACCAAATAGCCGATTTGGAAAGAGATAAATGGGAGAATTTTTCTGGTTTGGCTATTTATACCTAGAATATTCACTTCTCCAGTCATTCTCCTGAGTTTCACCTTTCTTTGAATAGACCTGTTAGTCTGCCTGCAAGTGTCTCACAAGCACCTATTACAGTAGCCAATTGTGACCAGCAGAGGGAGCTTACTGTACTGTAAAAAAATGTATTGTGGACTTTACATATATTTTCACAAAATGGGTAATGGAAAGTAGGTTTCCTTAAAATCACTTCATAGTAAAGAGGTTAAATTTCTTAGTATGTTATAAAATTATAGAAGGGTCAGTTTATGGTTTAATGGTTGGGTTTAGAGTTTAATGGATTGGTCAATAAAAGGTAAATTATTTTGTACTTGTCCTCCTAGCCGGATGTTGTCAACCCATTACTGTAATTATTGTAAAGAACACATCACGTTTTAACTGTTTTAATATGCAATTCTCTATATCTGTATTCTGCACGTTTAACCTCCCTGGTGGTCTAATTTTTTCAATATTTCGTGTCTAAAATCGTCAAATTTTTTTTTAAGGAAATGTGTTTTTGTACATAGTTAGCCTGTAATAATTAGGAATCACGCACTGAAATCCGTGCAATCAAGAGTCCTTACTGGTAAAATCCTTTATAAATAAATAAATAGTAAATACACTGAGTCCGATAAAGTTTGAAACATGACATAATAATTTATTATCCCAAAATAATTATCCAAAATAATGCAAATAAATGATATTCAATAAAATACAACAAAAAACACTGAAATCTGTCTGCAAACAAGGGTGAGAAGATGTATGGTCTATTTCTTATCCTGTAGTGGCCGTTCATAAACATTACACTGTATAATCCAAAATGTAAACTGTAAAAAAGATTACTTTTATGCTGGTCCCGCCCACCCTGCATCGTGTGACTCGCAGAGAGCCTTCCAGGAAGCAGCTCGGTGCGATCACACTGCGGGGGACGGCGAGGGAGCCAGGAGGAGGTGAGTTAACATCCAGCCCGAGTGTGGCTCGGGGTTATCGTTCGCGGTAGCGAAATTTAACCCCGGGTCACACTCGGGAATACCGCCAGGGAGGTAAATGCAGTTACCGTCTTCAAAGCTGTCTCCTTAAAGTATGTAATTTCAAACCGCAGCCAATACTGTATAGTGAAACATCTCTTTGCAACTGAATATTCACAGTATTTGTGTTGTGTCTTTTTTAAGCGTTTCATGTGAAAATATTGAAAAACTATTAAATTGTTTCTGTTACTCATTTCATGTCATGCGATTCTACAAGCAAAAAGGAAAAAGTCTATAGGGGTTATTCAAAGAAGTGCTTTAACGTTCCCCGCACTCCAGGGAATCAAATTTCCCCACCCTGAAGTGAATTCAGCATTCACCGCAGGGTCACCTCGGAAGGGACTCGAAAATCCACTGCAAAACCACCACAAATCCACCGAAAAAAAGCTGAAAACCCAGCTGACACGATCTGAAGTATCAGATCACTTGGGTCTGAGAAAAAGATCTGTTACAGAAAAAAGAAAAATTTTGCCGAAAAAAATCCTGAAAAAATGCCTAAAGATTCCTAAAAAATAGAGACTTTTTGCTGCAAATTAAAAGAATAACTGGTCTATTAGATATTCAATAAAAAATGGGAATATTTTTAGCATTGAAGCCTATGGGATTCGTTTGAATAAACCTGCCGAATGAAATCACAGAACAGCAGGGCAATTCGACAACTTTCACTGCTGTTCGGTGTTCTCTGAATAGATTAACCATTGCTTCTCTATGGGAATTTCATTGCCGTCGAAGAGGCACCGTATTTGCTGGTGGTTCTCCAAAATTTGGTGAACTGCTTGCTTTGCGAATAGCCACGAAAATGCACGGTACGGGGAAATTCACTGTTCGGTGCATTTTCGGGGCATATTCGGATCTCTGTGAATAACCCTGTATGTAGTCAGGTGGATGTTGTTTTAAAGGGCCATGCTAGCCTAACCATTCCTGCTCAAAATTTGAATTTCCATAAGGGACTTTTTCTCACACACATGTAAGTTGCATTGTTGCTTTCCGAAACCTGCAGTAAAATGGAAATAAAAGAAACAAACAACCATTTGAGTTGCACTGTATTCTCAGGGTACATCAATGCTCCTGTATATCTTTTTTTGCACTCCTCAGGATGAGTTGCGTTCCTCTGCCTATTTTTTGCAATCAGCCTTGGAATTTCTCTCGATGAATTACCTGGGCTGCTGCCAAACAATTGAAATTCTGCAGTAAAAGGCATGATGTTTTCAAATAAAGGGATCCGAGGCTATTTTATAATTAATACCTTAAGCTTATATGGAAGGGTATTTTATTATGTTTTCTGCCCTTATGTGGTAATAGTTTTTTTTGTGCATTCAACACATACTTTCTGGTGACACTGAGGATTGTGCAAACGTTGAAGAATAAATTGTGGATTCAGCAACAATACTTGCAAAGACCAATGATCCAATGTTAGAGGACGTTGTTACAAGTCTCCTGGGACATGTACCATTTGTACAACGCGTTCTCAAACACCTGGGATAGATAAAGGTCTTCATGGATACAAGCTGAAGATGTTGGTTGGCCAGTACCACATCCTCTCGGTTCCATTTGCTTCATTTGCACTTGGGTTAATAGCACATGGTCTAACTGTTAACATTTCACTGGGCCTGTTGTGGAACATGGACCTGCAGCTGCAATATCCCCTTATATTATACCGGCTGGGTGGAGTAGAGGTAACATCACTGCTCTGCATGGAGAGAGCCTGTGGAGACATGGGTTTGATCCTGGCAAGAGCACCTCTCCAGTAAGTGTCCTTGGGCAAGACACCTAACGGTACATACTTGCCACCCAGGACATACTTGAAAACGAGAGAAATCTCAATGTATCCTTCCTGGTAAAATCCTTTCTCAAAAAAAACCAAAAAACTGACAAATGGTAAACTTGATTTTGTGCAAATTTTATTTGCTAATAAATGAGTACACCATAATTTATTTACCATGGTAAAGCAATGGCACATAGATACAGAGTTACAGACCTGCCAAGTCACACGGTCTGACCACAAGAAAAACTATTTTCCTTCTGACCTCCTGATCACCCGACAGCAGCCCTAAGCTGTCACCTGTTTTTAGGAGACCTGAGGGAATTCACACCACAAGTGCCTCTTTAATGTCTCCCATGGTGCTTAAATGATTACAATCAGGGCTTTTTCAGTCCGCACAGCACATGCACTGCTCATGTATCAATAGACGTGATTGGCTGCTCACCAGGACAGCTGGTCGCCGACCATGCATGCACCGACCTAACACATCTCATGATTGCACTGCTGTAAATCACATCTTCTTCCCTATTTAAGACCTACAAAACTTTGGCATATCTGGATTAATGTGTGGTTCAGCAACGTTCTGTGTTTGGTAGCTTGTCGATATCTGTTGATGTCCTCACCAAGTTTTCTTTTCCCCACAAAATGGGATTGTTAGGTGCTGATTTTAAATAAACAAACCGTACCATCTCTGAGCTGAAGGTAGCTGGGGACAATGTATTGGCATTAGGTTCCTGCCTAAAGAGGTTTGTCTTGGTGTGTGAAGGTGAGTTTAGACCTCAATGGCCATTTAAGCAAACTAAAAACCCATGTGGGATTCAAAGTGCATATGACAATTATTGGGACATTTACACCTGTTTTGGAATTTTCAACGTCAAGTTTGGGACATGCGTAAAACACTCACTACGACAAATATGTTTAACAATCTAACAATTTACCATAATATATTATCCAACAGGCCAATTTACAGAAACATTGCTTAGAACCTGTAGATACGGGACAGGTGTTATCACAAGCCGCACATCAAACAAAATAAAAGTTCTTCCCTTTACTCTATACCACATGTTTAACTCCATTCTGTACCATGATCACGTATACTTCAAAAGCACCTGCAGGTGCCCGGGATCGAGTATGTTCCCTCTGTCCTTATTCTAAAGCAATGCCTAGGAATTTGTTTATTTAAAATGAAATTCATTTGCAAATGTGCTCTGGAATGTGCCCCTAAAGTTTCAGCACATCGGACTTGACAGACGAGACGCTTCTGTATATTTTGCTGCGTGGGTAATGGAGAGTGGTTTTCTATAAATCCACTGGGGCTGAACAGTGGTTTTATTGAAAATCACTTGGTAGTAAAGGGGTTAAGTATGTTATTACCTAGTACCTAAATGACTAATGCATTGCCTAATCTCAATGTATCCTTCCTGGTAAAATCCTTTATAAATAAATAATGAAAGGTTTAATAAATTATCACAATTATGTGAATGTAGTGCAGTGGATCCTAACCGCGGTCTTCAAGTACCCCAAACAGGCCAGGTTTTAAGGATTGCCTTGGGGAAATGCAGACTGAATCCTGCAATCAGTGAGCAGCAAATCATATCACAGGTGCTGTGCTTCGAATATCTGGCAAACCTGACCTTTTAGGGGTACTTGAAGTCCGCGGTTGGGAACCACTGATGACGTAGTGTATTAAATCTAGTTTGCATTGTGTCATATCATGCCTCATAGAGGAGCTCTATCTCATACTTGGAAAAAACTTCTCAGCTCCCTAAAAACATTCATCTGATAGAAAAGGGTTACAGATGGATTTTGTGTCTCGTAAGAACATTTCCATCCCGAAAAGCAATCCCTGACAGGCATAATGAGAAATCATCTCAGTTTTTGAAGATGTAAGACAGAATCAGTGGACACGCTGTACGTATTAATTATTGAAGAACTGTTAATTATTGAAATCAAACACTACAACTGACCTCTCTTCATGCGTTTGATAAAAATAGAATCGCAAGGAACAAGCTGTATGCTATGTGTTTGAATTCCACTGAAATTCGAATGCGGTTAAAAGTTATGCATGCGACAAGGTACAGACTGGGAAGGGAATTCTGGCAATATGTGGCAAAGGACAGCTTTAATGAGCTTCCTCCTGCCATACCTTGTCATATTTCACTCCTGATGGGGCTGTGAATCCCTCATGTGCAATTTGCATTAGAAGTGTATATTATCCCATAAATCCGCCATAGAACCGCTGTTATAGAAACATAGAAACATAGAAAAATGTCGGCAGATAAGAACCATTTTTCAGCCCATCTAGTCTGCCCAATTACATGGATACTTTACCTGGATTTATCTTTTGTTTAGGATAGCCTTATGCCTATCCCATGCTTGCTTAAATTCAATTACTGTTTTGGCCTCTACCACTTCAACTGGAAGACTGTTCCATGTATCCACCACCCTCTCAGTAAAATGCATCCTGATGTTACTTTTAAACCTTTGCCCCTCTAATCTAAGACTATGTCCTCTTGTTTTGCTACTTTGTTTCCTTTTAAATATACTCCCTTCCTCTACCTTGTGGATTCCCTTTACGTATTTAAATGTTTCTATCATATCTCCTCTGTCTCGTCTTTTTTCCAAGCTGTACATGTTAAGATCATTAAGCCTTTCCTGGTAACTTTTCTCCTTCAAGCCGTACACCATTTTAGTAGCCCTTCTCTGAACTCTCTCTAAGATGTCTATATCCTTCTGGAGATACGGTCTCCAGTACTGCACACAGTACTCCAAGTGAGGTCTCACCAGTGCTCTGTACAGTGGCATGAGCACTTCCCTTTTCCTACTGCTAATACCTCTCCCTACACAACCAAGCATTCTGCTAGCATTTCCTGCTGCTCTATTACATTGACTACTTACCCTTAGATCCTCTGAAATAATGACCCCTAAATCCCTTTCCTCAGATGTTGAGGTTAGGACTGTATCAAATATTCTATATTCAGCCCTTGGGTTTTTACGTCCCAGGTGCATTATCTTGCACTTATCCACATTAAAACTCAATTGCCACAGCTCCGACCATTTTTTTAGTTTACCTAAATCATTTGTCATTTGGCTGATCCCTCCAGGAACGTCAACCCTGTTGCAAATCTTTGCGTCATCAGCAAAAAGACATACTTTTCCATTAATACCTTCTGCAATATCACTAATAAAAATATTAAAGAGAATGGGTCCAAGTACTGACCCCTGAGGTACCCCACTGGTAACAAGACCTTGCGCCGAATAAACTCCATTTACCACAACCCTCTGTTGTCTGTCACTCAGCCACTGCCTAATCCATTCAACAATATTGGAATCCAAGCTCAAAGATTGTAATTTATTGATAAGCCTTCTATGCGGAACAGTATCAAAAGCCTTACTGAAATCTAAATAAGCAAAGTCTACTGCACCACCTGTGTCTATTATTTTTGTTACCCAATCAAAAAAATCAATACAATTATACACCTGATGATATAAATCCCGGAGACTTAATTTGCCAGGACCAAGAAAGAGAAGCATAACAAGGTTGATAAGCTAGAGCAGCATGTTAGCATGTCCCTTCTTCCAGAGTAAAAATAAAAAAATAATAAATAGGAGCAATGAAAAAAAAACAAGCATTGTTTCAAAACATTTATATGGTGTGTTGGTAATTGCGCACTGACTCGTGGTAAATGATAGGCATCTGAAAGTCAATATGCGCTACCAGATTACAGACTGTGCTAGACTTACATTTTAGAAATAAAGGGTTTCTCAATGGAGACAGCAAAAGACAGCTTTTAACTTGCCCGTCCCTCCCCAGAACAAGGTCTTGGCTGAGCTTGTAGTTAAGGCTTGAGCTGCTGAATTCAATGCCATAATTGGTTGGCATCTGAATCTGGCCCGAATAAAGAATCTGGCACTTGGGTATACAATGGCACTTCTGTTTTGTAGGACAGTGTCCTGGAAAAACAGGGAACAACAACGTAACCCTTAAAGGGCCGCAGCACTTCAGATTGGTTTATAAAAAAAATCACAAACACTCCTGCAGTTAAATATGATGATGTGTGAGTGCAATGTACTAATTATATATATAGTGTGTGTGTGTGATTGGGAAAAAACATTCACATGCAGCTGACGTCCACATTTTCTCGTTTCTTTGCATCAAACGTCTGCTGTGTCTTACCTAGAATTCCCCGCTACAACCTGGAGAATGTGGCAAAGAAGGTCTGTGGGCAAAGTAAGTCACTAATTGGTGTGTCGATGTTCTTTGCAATATTCTCACTTACAATTTGTGCAGGGTCGGATTTTAATCTTAATTTCTTTGCCCTTTAGAATTTTCACCCAAAATCAGCATCACTCTGCAACAATCGCAAGCCTATATTCTAGTGATGAGGCTAACCAGCCCAGGACAGGAGCATGTTCTGTGGTCTTGCATATCAAGGGTCAAGTCGTAATGTTGGTGAGTTCCCACACATTTTTTTACGACTTGACCCTTGATATGCAAGACATTCCAGTCTTAAAGATTACTGGGAGGTACAGCAGCTGCAGCACTTCTTTCTGCAAGAGATTGCAAACACTGACAGGGTTATTCAAAGAGATCCGAATTGGGGCCGAAAGGTAACCGAACACTGAAATTCAGCGTTCGGTTACCTTTTACTGGCCATTCGGCTATTCAGAGAGCAGGCAGTTCGCCAAATGTTGGCGAATTGCCTGCACATACGGTGCCTGTTCGAGGGCAGTGAATCCCCATAGAGAAGCACTGCTTCGTCTGTTCAGAGAACAAAAACCAGCAGTGAAAAGTTGCCGAAATGCCATGCTGTTCGGTGATTTAATTTGACAGGTTTATTCAGGCGAATTCCATAGCCTTCAATGTTAAAAATATTCCTGTTTTAATGCAATATCTAATAAACCGTTGATTATAATATTCTGCAGTAAAAAGTCTCTTTATAGATTTTTTTAGGATCTGTTAGGTATTTTTCGGGATTTTTTGCAAACATTTTGTTTTTCGTTTTTTTTTAAATAATTTTTTCTTTTTTCTGTAACAGCCCTTTTTATTATCATTCATTGGATCATATGTAAATTTCAGACATTTTCGTTCAGTAGTTTCTTTGCAAACAGCGTTTCACGTTTCAAACATTCAAGTGTACTGGTTGTTTGTTTTTTTTCACTCCATTCGTCTGCGGTGTCAGGTTTTTTCGACGGCTGCTCTGCACTGTGATCGGCTCCTGCTCGGGTTTCTCCGGCGTGCTCGGCGGGGTTAATCCAGATGTTTTTGCCAGTTTCGGTGTGCATTCATACAGAAAAAATGACATTGCGCCCATACTCAGAGGGGCTGCAACTGTTATGTTTTATACATGAACTGGGCTGTTACTCCTGGCTGTTGCAGCCCCTCTGGTGAGTATGGGCGCGACGCCATTTTTTCTGTATGTATATATATAATGCTTGTAACACCAGTTCGTCATTTTGCTGCTGTTCCTTTTTCCATGTTTTTGTTTTCAACCCCAAATGGGAAGTGTTTGGTGCGTGTAGAAATAAAACCCACCATCTTTCTGCCTCTCCTTAGCTGATAAGCAGCAGGAGGGGCATGGAGCTGCTCAGTAGAGCGGCTTTTGGTACTTTGTAGAGTGAGTACCTAACCAAAGAGAGTGAGTGTTCGGCAGGTTTGCGGCGGCTTTTCCCTGCACTGCGACGGCCCTGTGGTGCTTGCTGAATACACTGCAGGGTCGCCGAAATGGGATCGCTGAATCGCACCGAATTGAAGAGAACGAAAAGTCACTGAACATGCGGTGACTTTTCTATTCTCTTTGAATAACCCTGTGAGAAATTGTCATTCCAATGAAAGGTACAGAAAGGCAGCTTCCCAGTATGTCTGCCAAAAGGGAACTAAGTTCCTCCTGCTAAAATAGTGAGGGAACTGAGTTCCCAAACATTCCTGCAGGACTTGACCCCTATGCTAACCTAGGCAGGAGGCAATGTAATCTAAGCGTTTTAAAGCAAAAGTGAGAAATTGTGGAGTTCATTTTCATGTCCTACCCAGAATTCACTGCTACTTATGGGGAGTTTGTAAACTTGTGTTAGTTTGCAACAGTTTTCTATATGCAACATGGTCTACATGTGATTTTTAAATGCACTACATTTTGTCTTTGGCATTTTGACAGGTGGTAGGAGCGAGACAGGCATCATCCTAATCGAAAATTTTTATCATGTCGGTCCAGGGAGGCAAATGGCCTACTATTCTCTAATATGTGGCTGCCTATACCCAGATACATAATGGACATTTAAATGACACATAGGAAAGTGTGCTGTAAGATACTGATGATACAGGGTAGAGAGAAGAATAAAAAGAATGACACAGTGGCACATTTCAAAGCTGCTAAATGGTAGAAATTTTAATGAAAGCACTTTGATTTCCTTCTATTATGCACAGGGGGGATACTCTCAACTGTATAACCATGTGAAATTAACATCTTTAAAGAGCTAATGAAGAATAAGTAGATCAGAGAAACAGATTGATATTCTCACCTATAATTTAGAGAAATTACTCTAGGGGCAAAAGAGACAAAAAAATATAGTAAAAAAAAATCTAACACTCTCACAAAACTTAAATCCAATTTATATTGAAACATAAAATGAAAACATTCATGTCACATACGGGAAAGGCTGTGGGTACTTATCAACATGTTTACATTCACTCTACGTGGATCACCATGGGGTTTATTCACTAACTACTGTCATATGCCGGCTGGGTGGAGTAGGGGTAACATCACTGCTCTGCATGGAGAGAGCCTGTGGAGACAAGGGTTCGATCCCCAGCAAGAGCACCTCTCCAGTAAGTGTCCTTGGGAAAGACACCTAACGGTACATACTCACCACCCAGGACATACTTGAAAATGAGAGAAATCTCAATGTATCCTTCCTGGTAAAATCCTTCCTAAAAAAAAAAATATGCCATAGTTGCTAACATAGTTCCATAAGACAGCAGGGGGGCACCAGGAGTCCTAGGGTTTCTGACCACAAGAAATGTGTCCAAAGGAACAGAAGTACCGATGATTCAAGGCTTGGTATGGCAAGGAGCTTTTTTATAGAGCTGCAAAGTTTGGTCCTGCACAGAGGACCTTTTTGAAGGCTCTTGAGAAAGGTGTTTTGTGATAGGCCAAAATGTTGCTGATCTATAATCGTCATCACGCTCTGCCCCGCCCGCGTCAGTGACCCGGGGCCGCGATTGGCTGCTATTTTATTCGGCAGCCGGCCAGCGAGCAGCGAGGAAGATGGTGCCAGCCGCCAGGCTCCTGGATCAGCGCAGGATGTGGCACACTGGCAGACTGCATCTGATCTCAAGGATCTAAGGATCTCCTGGGGATTAGGCTCCAAATCCAAGTGATTATTGCAGAGCTGATGAAGGGAGACCGGCAGAGCAACCATATCATTGCTTCGTCTGAGGGAGGAACTACCAGAAGAGGGTGAGGGAGAGATTGGCCCTTCTGGGATCAAGTCCAGCTGAACAAGCATTTTGTGAGGTGATGGCAGCTGTAGACAGACACAATGAACGGAGATACAGTTTGAGAAGACAGAGGCTGCTGGATGTCCGTTAAAAGGTCTAGGGGTCTTCCATCACAAATAACCCCCTATGTCTTGCTGAAGCTTTAAAGTTAGAATGTCGAGCAATACGTACAGAACACAGACAAGTTGTATAATTAGCGACTAGCATCAAAGGAAAAAGAAAAAAAAAAGATTTTATTTTTATATTACCAGGCCCTTTCTATATGTTGTTAAAAGACAGAATTGCTATACTTTCTTTTGCCCCGGCCAAAATGTACTATATCATGAGATGCGTTCCATCCTCTGATAAAATCAATGTGAACATACCTCACGTATTATAATTGCAATGGCAGGCTTTATACAACCTTGAAATGCATCAGTATCAGCCCTTTCACACTATGCAGATCTACAAGGCAGAGAGGGAATAGATAATTGTACAACAAAGAAGAGCAAAAGCACATATTCTGTGCAAGGAATGTTATGCATGCTAGCACAATAGTAATAATGCTATCACCGCTGCTTATGGCAGCTCTTAATCCACATTGCAACACATGAATATGGATTGAAAGGCTGATCTGGCTTTTATCTAGAGAGAACAAGCCTATTCTGTCTCATACTGACATTTAAACCTTGGAGGATCTTTAGAGCACAGTTAACGAGAGTACAAAAAGGCGGAGACAGGTAATAAAGTTATTAAATATTTACAATAAAAGCTGTATTCTGAATGACTGAATATCTATCTATCTATCTAGCTCAAGACCCAATTTTTACATCATATACTCAGTAAGTATATAAAGGCACAATGAGGCATAAGAAAACTGTCAAAGACTGACAAAGGTGACACCAGTTGGTGGACAGAGTTAGTGGAGCAAAATCCAATTTATATCTGATGTGTGCTTATATTTCTCAATGCCATATTGTTTTGATACAAACCAGGTTCATAGTATCTGGTCATTTTAGGCTTTTCCTGTGACAGTTTGTAATACAGTAGCTAATGGGATGCTCTCGGCCACTGTATATCACATATATCTCCTGCTTGGGAGAGCCACTTCCTGGTCTGGTGCAGCCAGTTGCCCATCCAATGGAGACGGCAAAAGATTGGGCTTTCACAGCTGATATGTGCACAGGCAAAAATAAAAATGATTCGGTTCATTTTGGAATACTTCAGAACTCAAAACTTTTGGCTTCCAAAATATTCTGAACTAGACAATTTGAAATATTGCTCATTTCCGATATTCGGAACTGCGCTGTATTAAAGCATAAAACTCTACAGAATGACACAAGACTGGCTGAAATGACGCACAGAATGAAGCATATGCTCAAAAAAATGGCGCACAGTCTGAACATTTGCTCCAAAAAATTACTCGCAGAACGGGGCATATGTACCAAACAACGATGCACAGAATGACACGTGTCAATCAAAACTGTGGAGCGTTTCAAGTTGCAGAGTTACATAGGCTGAAAAAAAGACATGCGTCCATCGAGTTCAGCCTTTCCCACATCACCTACTGCTGTTGATCCAAAAGAAGGCAAACAACCCAGTCTGAATCGCTCGCCTATATGCAACACACTGGGAAAAAAATCCTTCTTGACCCCTGAATGGCGTCAGATTTCTCCTTGGATCAAGAAGCTTTTACCCACATATTAAATATTATAACCCCTAATATTCTGTGTCTGCAGGAAGTCATCCAGCAGTGTTTAAAAGTATTATTTGAATATATCTGATTATAATCGGATTGGTTCGGATCAATTCAGGATATTTTTATTAGCAATTCAGGACATCGTTTGGCAATTCGGGTCAATCCGTATTGCTGTTTATTTGGCTGAATTCTGCACTGATCCAAACCGAATCGCACATATCTATTTCACAGTGACTGCAGGTGACTTTCAAGGTAAGTATCCTCTAAATCAGTGTTTCTTATCTCCGGTTCTCAGGACCCACTAACGGGCCAGGATTGTGAGATATCTGAAGCTCAGCACAGGTGATATGATTTGCTGCTCAGTGATTACAGGATTTAGTCTGCATTTCCCCAAGGTGATCCTTAAAACCTGACCCTTTAGGAGGACTTGAGGACTGAAGATGAGAAACACTGCTCTAAACGTATGTTTTTATGTATTAGTTTTTGTTCTTTTAACATTTTATCCACAAAAATACCTTAAAATAATAATAAGCAATCCTGATTTTGGAGGGTCCATTTAATGAAGGCAGGTCCTTATACTGACACATTTGGATACTTTAGAAAGTAGTAGACTCTTCCCCAGCTATTACTTTAAAACACAGGTTTGCCTCTCCTGTAGTTCTCATGGTACTCCAATATGTACAGAAAGAAAAGGTATTGTATGCTTTTTACAGATGCTCTGGTTTCCTCATTTTATTGATAAATGGAGTTGCAGGACCCGGCCAAAAAGGCATAGAACCCGACATGGAGATTCTCCCATACTCTATTTGGAGTAATGTAAGAGGGACACAATACCAGTGTCAGGATCCATGCCTGCATATGGGCAGATACCTGAATAATGCTGCTCTCATTCCATGCTCAGCACTGAAACTGTTAAAACACAGCAAACACACACCACACCCTCCTACTTGCAATAAAGGTCTACTCCCCCCTATCCAATGTGGCTTTGCATTGCAAGTCCATCCTGTATGCTATTTTGACCTGTTCTAAGATGCTCTTGTCTACCGTAAACCAGACCCTGCTTGCCTACCGACTATCGCCCTGTAACAGCCCCTTGACCATGGATCGCCTTTGGGTAGACAGACACTGGGAGATCCAAGGCGCAGTACAAGGGGGTAATCCAAAGAATGGTCAGTTGGCGATCCGTGGTCAAGGGGCTGTTACAGGGCGAAAACCACCTTTGTCACACTGGGCTCAGACCCCTTGGACTTGGGTTCCACCATGGCACACGCCAGGTGCCACCCTGACAACCAGTCTCTAGCATAGAGCCGTTATCTGTAGGCATGTACACACAGTCAGAATTCATACGGCAACTGATTAGACAAGCAAGGACTCTGGTGCTGCATGAATATCATGGCGTGGCCTGGAAACTGGTTCAAATTGACACATGCACGATTTAGCTCAGTAAAATACGTCAAGTTCTCATAGCATTCGTGGCATAAATTTCACATTAGATTTTTCATTTGTCATAGTTGCCTCCCGCCCTTTGCTCTGAGCAAGCCGCTATATACACTTCATTTTGTTAAGCCGAAATATGAATGAAGAGCTGCGGTTGCCACGGTCTGTCCACGACAGAGGAGCAGATGGCCTGCTTACATTGCAAGTTATTATTAGACAGACTATTAGCGCTAATAAGGTCATTCTGAGTTTAATATATATGCTAGCTGTCTGGGAGGGATGAAGGGAAAGAATGAATCTCGTTGACAATGTCAAGAAAGTGCCATATGCAGCCGTTAAGTACATACTGAATGCACATGTCTCTTCAACTGGTGGCTTTTTAAAACTTTAAAAATTCCTGAAAGTAGATAAAAGGGGAGGTTACTGTATCTACATCTACATCTACATTATATTATCAAACAATCAATCCTAACATTTTCACACAGTTAATAAAGTCATACAATCCGACAACACAGTTGAGTAAGTGGCCAAAGAGATCTGTATAGTAATGAACGGAATCACGAAGAAAGCAACACTGTGAGGTTCCCTTCCCATTTACAATTTTTTAAATTATTTATAATTTATAATAATAATATACAGGGTTATCCAAAGAGATCCGAATTGCTTGAGAAAGGTAACCGAATGCTGAAAATCAGCGTTCGGTTACCTTTCCTGGCCATTCGGCTATCCAGAGAGCAGGCAATTCGCCAAATCCTGGCGAATTGCCTGAACATACGGTGCCTGTTCGGTTCCTGTTCGAGGGCAGTGAAATCCCCATGAAAATGCACTGCTTCGGCTATTCAGAGAACACAAACCAGCAGTGAAAGGTTCCCCTAATGTCCTGCCATTCTGTGGTTTCATTCGGCAAATTTATTCAGGAGAATCCCATAGACTTCAATGTTAAAAATATTCCCATTTTAATTCAATATCTAATAAACCGTTCATTATAAAATTCTGCAGCAAAAAGTCTCTTTATTTATAGATTTTTTAGGATACTTTAAGCATTTTTCAGATTTTTTTTTTTTTTTTTAAAAAGTCCGATTTTTTTTTTTATTTTTTTTTCCAATTTACTTATTTTTTTTGTAACAGCCCTCTTTATTATCATTCCCTGGACCTCCTGTGAAAATTTCAGACATTTTCGCTCAGTAGTTTCTTTGCAAACAGCGTTTCTTTTTCCCAGATTCATACAAATGGTTTTTCTAATTTATTCACTGCCTCCTCTACGTCACAGCTGCTTCGGCTCTGTGTGATTCGGCTCCTGTTCGGCTCCTGTTCGGCTCCTGTTCGGCTCCTGTTCGGCTCCTGTTCGGCTCATGTTCGGTTTTTTCGAAGGTTAATCCAGATGTTTTTGCTGGTTTTCAGCATGCATTCGGTTAGTTTTCGTCAGGTTTTCGGCAGCTTTTCCCTGCAATTCGGGGACCCTGTGCTCTTTGCTGAATACACCGCAGGGTCACCCAAATGCAATCGGCAAAAGGAACCGAATTGAAGAGAACGAAAAGTCACCGAACGTGCGGTGACTTTTCGAATCTCTTTGGATAACCCTGATAATATTTATAATAAGACCTCTCATATATTAATAAAATATTTAAAAAAATTATTCTAGATTAGGTTTTGTTGAGAATTTGTGAACATAAAAAAGGTACATAATATTTTAGTCCAGATTTTTTTCTAAATGGTTTTGTCCAAAAACTGAAAACTAACAGGGTTATTCAAAGAGAATAGAAAAGCCATCGCACGTTCGGTGACTTTTTGTTCTCTTCAATTCGGTTCGATTTGGCGATCCCATTTCAGCGACCCTGCGGTGTATTCAGCAAGCACCACAGGGCCGCCGTAATGCAGAGAAAAGCTACCGCAAACCCGCTGAAAACTCACCGCAAAACGGGGGCGAAAGCACACCGAAACCCGCAAAAACATCTGGATTAACCCGCCGAAGACGCCGGAGAAACCCGAGCAGGAGTCGATCACAGCGCAGAGCAGCCGTCGGAAAAAGCCAACACCGCAGACGAAGGAGGTGAAGAAAAAAAAAACTGTTTGCTTGAATGTTTGAAAAGTGAAACGCTGCTTGCAAAGAAACTACTGAGCGAAAATGTCTGAAATTTACATATAAGATCAAATGAATTATAATAAAAAAGGTCTGTTACAGAAAAAAGAAAAATCGATTTAAAAAAAAAAACAGAAAAAATGTTTGCAAACAAATCCAGAAAAATGCCTAAAAGATCCTAAAAAATCAAAAAATAAAGAGAATTTTTACTGCAGAATATTATAATCAACGGTTTATTAGGTATTGCATTAAAACGGGAATATTTTTTAACATTGGAGCCTATGGGATTCACCTGATTAAACCTGCCGCATTAAACCCCCGAATGGCAGGGCAATTCGGCAACTTTTCACTGCTGAGTTTTGCTCTCTGAATAGCCGAAGCATTGCTTCTCTATGGGGATTTCACTGCCCTCGAACAGGCACCGAACAGGCACCGTATGTGCAGGCAATTCGCCAGGATTTGGCGAATTGCCTGCTCTCTGGATAGCCGAATGGTCAGGAAAGGTAACCGAACGTGGATTTTCCTGATTTACCTTTCGGCCCCAATTCGGATCTCTTTGAATAACCCTGTATATTTTTTTTATTGCAATACATTAAATACCATTTTTTTTTGCATATAATACATCTAGCGCATACTTTTATAGTACAACATTAATGTTCTACCTGTGGTGAACTGAAATATCAAGTAAGGTCTCACTCCTGTCACCCTGTATTACTTTAAAGAGGTTACAAGGAGCAGCCCACAACCCTTTCTGTATCGAAATGCTCAACATACATATATACTGCATTACAACAACCGGGGAAAGAGGAACCGAGGAAGAGCTCTGGGATCATTCACGACTGTACAGTGTATAAAATTATAAGGGTTATAATGACTGAACATCCATGTGCATATACAGTGGGGTACTGTAATTTCCATACACAGTCATCATGTCACATACAGATATTATTTGCGGAAGCTGCATTGCTTATAATATCATTGTTATCACTAAAAACCCCCATAAGCAGGATATCTGATCACTTTTATTATCTATGTTTTTCACATTTACTGTATTTGACACAAAGGCCATTTCTGCCTGTATGCTGATAATGCAGCCCCTGCCTGGCATTATGTAAGACAAGGGACACCATCTAGGAGGTCAACATTTTTCATTCCAACAATATTTCTGTGAAGGAATAAATGAAGACGTGCAAAATTAAAAAATGTGCAAGTTGACCTTATTTTTAGAATATTTATTTATTTTGGAATAAAAGTCACTGTGCAAAACTGCCATTTTAATATTTATTTAAATGTTGACCTTGCCCCATGGCTGTTTTCAATCTCTAACTCTATATTATAGCATCACCACTGACTTCAAGTCCAACCCTAATCGCTAACCTTAACCCGAAACTGTAACCTGAAAAGAACCTTTTATTTGGAGTTGGGAATAAACGTATCCAGTTAGCTGATTATACACTGTCAATATAAAACAAAATGACCTGGTTTATAGGTACTTTCCAAATCCATATATGTATTTGACTGCTTCTAATTGTATCTGTTTACAGGGGCAGAACTGAAGAAGTCAGGAATAAATCAAGTGACACTAGTACAACCAGTGGGACTGTCATGTAACTACAGATCAAAATGACAGTTTGCTTCATCTGTTCTATACGCAAACTCCTTCCAGATCTTTTAATCCCTTAAGGACCAAGGGACATTATAGTCACTGCATTTATGATGGAACAGTTCCGTCATTGGTACTTTAGGGGTTAACACTTCCTATAATTGGGTCAAGGATAGTTTAAAAGGAAAATCATTATCAGCGCTGGTAGGATATTACAAACATTACGGGCCAAATTACATTCTTCACGCAAAAACGCATGCGCAACGCGTGAATTTGTGCGCAAAGCGTTAAACGTTAATGCGTGTAAATCAATGCTGGTGTTACAATCCTCACACATTTTTTCATCCGTCGAGCAATAACGTGCATTAAAGGATGCGCACAAATGCTCGCGCAGTAACGTTGCATGCAGAAATCAGTGTGCGGACTGTTTTTTTCACACGATTCAGGCTGGTGTCAGACGAGCGTAGTGTTCACGTCCGTGATTGCGCCTAAAAGTACGTCCGTGATAGCATGAAAGAAAGTCCATTGGAGCCCGACACATGAAGTACGTCCGCACTGAACTGCGGACGCACAACGGCCTCGGCAAACGGACGCAGGTTAGGCAAGAACGTAATACTGCTAGAACGGACGTGCGGAGTGCGCCACGTCCATAACGTCTGCATAGCTTTGTGTGTGAGTGATGGAGCATGGTCAGACGGACTGCATTTATACGTCCAGCATTTTTGACGGACAGAATGTTTTTTCATTGTAATTTATTTTTCCCTCCTACATCCGTCAAAAAATAACTTCAGTGAAAAAACGGACTGTGTGACCACTACTGCGTCATCCGTACTGACGATGTCCGTACTGCACGGAGGTACAGCCCGTAGAAATCACGCTCGTCTGACCCCAGCCTTAGCCAATCAGAATTAAGAGCCACAATTATCTCACGTTAAGTTTTTGCGCCTGTCAAAGTCAATCTGAGCATATATGCTGCAGCAATAATACATGCACACACAACTTCTCAATTTTATTGGTTTGGTATGTATAGAATGTGTAACTATACTTTGCTGCATATTTTTTTTTGGGCTGGTGTATTTGGTTTCGACCAGGTTGATAGAATTTGCCTTTAACACCAGCTTTTATGCGTGTAGATTGTAATACCAGCCACGTACCAGCGCCAACTCGCTCACAATGTTAAGTATAGGACGCGTGCAGTACAGTATGCTCACGCAAGGTTCGCGCAGGTACACCCGCGGTAGACGTATACGTGCGTTTGTTGCACTGACAATGTAATACGACGTTCCGCGCAAAGGGTTTTACCCCTCGTGTTAATTTTTTTTGCGCCGGTGCAAACGTTTGCGCGAAGATTGTAATTTGGCCCTTTGTCTTCTTATACTCTGCTACAGTATTACCTTCACCTCTGTGTGTCACCCCACTCCTCTTAGATTGTAAGCTCACTGGAGCAGGGTACTATTTTCTTTTTGTTCTTGGCATGTCAAGCTTGTTTCTTATTTTTTTTTTTTTTTTTTGTCCTACCCATGGTACGGCTCTTTGGAATATGATGGCACTTTATAAATAATTGCAGCTGTGTTTGATTAACTGTTATAAATAAACAAATAGACCTCAAGGAAACAAAACACACATGGCATCTGTTTTGACATGGTTTATCTTCATGACACAGGAATTTTAACTTTAGCATTCCAGTACAGATCTTATTTGTTGCAGAAGTTTGAAAACCTTCATTTCTGCATGTTGATTTATAAAAAAGTTGCAATTCTTAAAACGATATCTATATTTATGTTTTTACTATGAATAAGACGTGCGGTTTTATAAATTGCTTTGTAATCTCGTATGTTTTTGAACGTTTCTAATTCTACATGGTCACATTACTGATTAACTTTGCTGATTACAAAAGCTAACCGTCGCTATGTAAATGATTGATTACTCTGCCAGTGTAACATTGATACTCATGTAAGATGATTTAGAAAGGAAATGTCTGTAATATCTAGAGGAACGCATCAATTCAGCATTTCAACCAACATCAGAACAAATGATTATTTTTTTTTCCGTCCAAATGCAAATTAGAAAATATGAAATTATAAAAAAAAATTAAAATGGCCGACCGGTAAAAGCAATTAGCAACACAAGGAAGCCATATGTTGTAGGGAAAAAAATCCCATGATTCCCTAGAAAGCCAACATATATAAATGCATTTTTTTTCCCCTTTTGGTTTTCTAGGCTTACATTGCTTGTTGTTACATGTTATCCAGCAGAAATTACTCACCAACAGGTTTAAACTATCAGGGTTATTCAGAGAGAGGTGAAAAGCAGGAGAATGACTGGAGAATGGAAAATTCTAGGTCAAAATAGCCAAACCAGAAAAATTCTCCCTTTCATCTCACTTTCCAAATCGCCTATTTTGACCTAGAATTTTTCATTCTCCAGTCATTCTCCTGCTTTTCACCGCTCTGAATAACCCTGTATATCTCTGATTTCATCATTCATTCCTACGGTAAAATATGGTGGTAAAAATGATTCAACTTAAATATAGCGCTACCCTCTATGTGATATCTCAAGCCACAGTACCCCATACCAATCCTGATCCTTGCTAGCACCCAGTAAACATAAAAATAGCTTGTCCTTTCTGCACCAGGTGACCTACGCCTTATGTTGATACCTTTTTAACCACTTCACTACCGAGTGATTTTTCCATAAAACATTGTTTTTTGTAAAATAATTTTTATTTAATTCTAAAGTAAACGTGCTGGTCCTCCTGACAATCATGTGGGCCACTATTTCTACCTGAGAACAATAAAGAATAGTGAAAGAAAAAATAATAAAACTTAACTTTTAGGCTGGGGTCAGACGAACGCATTTTTAACCTGCGTTTAGGTGCACTTAATCACGGCCGCAGTAGCAGCAAATTACGAGCAATGACAGCCAATATACGAAGTACGGTCGCACGAAAGTCTGGCCGCGCAACGCAAGTGGAAAATGAACGCATTTTTTTGAGAACGCAGAACCGCTAGTACTGACGTACAGAGTGCGCTGCGGCGGCATAGCGGCGTGTGTGCGTGATTAGGAGATGTCAGACGCTGCTAATGTCCAGCCTACATAATGTCCAGACGCAAAAAGTGTTTTATTGACGATCAGTAAAAAATTATGCACGAAAATGCGCGTCGTCTGACCGTTTTCGCACATTCCGTGAAAAAATACATCAATACATTCGGATGCACTTTTTTGACGGTCGCTGCGAATAATGCGTTCGTTTGACCCTAGCCTTAATTGTGACTCGTGGTGACTGAAACCTAAAACTGGTCATGATCATGTTCCACGAACAACAAAATAACACATCACATGCTAAGGCTGGGGTCAGACGAACGCATTTTTAATGTGCGTTTAGGCGCACTTAATCACGGCCGTAGTAGCAGCAAATGACAGGCAATGACGGGCAATATACGAAGTACGGCCGCACGAAAGTTCGGCCGCGCTACGCAAGCGGCAAATGAACGCATTTTTTTTAGAACGTCAAACCGCTAGTACTGATGTACAGAGTGCGCTGCGCCCGCATAGCGGCGTGTGTGATTGATTAGGAGACGTCAGACGCTGCTCATATCCGGCCAACATAACGTCCAGACACCCAAAGTTTCCTGGTTTGGATCCGTAAAAAATCACGCACGAAAATGCGCATCGTATGACCGTTTTCGCTCATTCCGTGAAAAAATACGTCAATGCGTTTGGACGCACTTTTTGACGGTCGCTGTGAATAATGCGTTTGTTTGACCCTAGCCTAAAACATACCACTGTATACATCCCATCACGTAGTTCACTTGTGCAAGTCCTGATAATTAAATCATTTATATACCATGTAAGTGTAAGATATAATTTAAGTAATAATGGGGTTTGCCTATGAAAGGAGGGAAAAACCAGTGGATGAAAAGAGAGGAGAATGAATCAACCCAATTAGCGGACTCATAGATCGTTCTACTCGCAGAGAGATTGTTTGCACCACGGTAAAAACACATGTGCTAGGTCTTGCAATAAAGGTAACAATATAGAAATAGCAGAATTTTCAATTCAATGGCTATCAAGCTGCTAGAGTAAAGATTTGAAAATAAGTACCCTACTCTCCGTGCAACTAAAGAAAGTCATTCCATCCACAGAAAAATTAATTGCATCACAGCAAAGAATATGTATCCAATATTTCAAGAGGTAGCACCATAACAAGTTCAAAATTCTTGATTCAATAGATCTGCTAGAGTGAAGGTTGAGAATAAGGTTCTCTAGTCTCCGGCACTCGATGCGTGTTTCGCCTAACCAGGCTCGTCAGGAGTGCTTGCCACAGAATCACAATTAAAAGTTACGGTTTCTTATCTTTTCTTTCACCGTTCTTTATTGTTCTCAGGTAGAAATAGTGGCCCACCTGATTGTCAGGTGGACCAGTACATTTACAATTCTGAGGGATAACCCCTGATTCTCCTGTGACCATCAATTGACATATACAGGGTTATTCAGAGAGCGTGAAAAGCAGGAGAATGACAGGAGAATGACTGGAGAATGAAAAATTCTAGGTCAAAATAGGCAATTTGGAAAGTGAGATGAAAGGGAGAATTTTTCTGGTTTGGCTATTTTGACCTAGAATTTTTCATTCTTCAGTCATTCTCCTGCTTTTCACGCTCTCTGAATAACCCTGATAATTGTTTCTCTTCCTCATATTTTTCAGTTTCATTAAACTATCAGGGTTATTCAAAGAGATTCGAAAAAAGTCACCGCACGTTCGGTGACTTTTCGTTCTCTTCAATTCGGTTCATTTTGCCGATCACATTTCGGTGACCCTGCGGTGTATTCAGCAAGCACCACAGGGTCCCCGAATTGCAGGGAAAAGTCACCGCAAACCTGACGAAAACGAACCGCAAAACCCAGCGAATACACGCCGAAAACCCCCAAAAACATCTGGATTAACCCACCGAACACCACGGAAAAACCCGAGCAGGAGCCGATCACCCGCAGCGAAGCCGCCGGAAAAAGCAGAGACCGCAGACAGAGGGCAGTGAATAAATTAGGAAAACAGTTTGTATGAATGTTTGAAAAGTGAATCACTGTTTGCAAAGAAACTACTGAGCGAAAATGGCTGAAATTTACATATGAGGTCCAGGGAATGATAATAAAGAGGGCTGTTACAGAAAAAATAAGTAAACTTAAAAAAAAAAATAATAAAAATCGGACTTTTAAAAAAAAAAGGAAAAATTCAGAAAAATGCTTAAAATATCCTAAAAAATCTATAAATAAAGAGACTTTTCACTGCATAATTTTATAATGAACGGTTTATTAGATATTGAATTAAAACGGGAATATTTTTAACATTGAAGCCTATGGGATTCTCCTGAATTAACTTGCCGAATTAAACCACCGAATGGCAGGGCATTAGGGGAACCTTTCACTGCTGGTTTGTGTTCTCTGAATAGCCGAAGCAGTGCATTTTTATGGGGTTTTCACTGCCCTCGAACAGGCACCGTATGTTTAGGCAGTTCGCCAGGATTTGGCGAATTGCCTGCTCTCTGGATAGCCGAATGGCCAAGAAAGGTAACCGAACGCTGATTTTCAGCATTCGGTTACCTTTCTCAAGCAATTCGGATCTCTTTGAATAACCCTGTATGTTTCTGTAGTGGATGTTCTAATTATAAAGTAAGAAATATTTGAGAAGTATTTCTTACTGTAAATAACCTATTTTTGGCCAGTAGATGACACCATCTTCTGCCAAATTTATTTACAAAGGTTTGAGTGGCTGGTTTATATTCTTTTTTTCCTCTGCATCGGCTGCTGAGGCTGCTGTCAGACGAGCGTAGTGTTCACGTCCGTGATTGCGCCTAAAAGTACGTCCGTGATAGCATGACAGGAAGCCCATCGGAGCCCGACACACGAAGTACGTCCGCACTGAACTGCGGACGCACAACGGCCGCGGCCCACGGACGCAAGGCAGGCAAGAACGTACAACCGCTAGAACGGCCGCACAAAGTGCGCTGCGTCCGCAACGTCCGCATAGCTTTGTGTGTGAGTGATGGAACGTGGTCAGACGGACTGCATTTATACATCCAGCATTTTTCACGGACAAAATGGTTTTGCTTTTTAATATATTTTCCCTCCTACATCCGTTAAAATATATACGTCAGTGAAATAAACGGACTGTCTGGCCACTACTGCGTCTTCCGTACTAACGTACGTCCGTGTGCACGGACGTACAGTCCGTAGAAATCACGCTCGTCTGACCCTAGCCTAAGGCTAGGGACAGATGAGTGCATTTTCTGTGGCCACCGTCAAAATGTACGTCGATGCGTGCGCACGCATTTTTTCACGGAATACGCTTAAGTGGTCAGACGATGCGCAATTCTGGACGTATTTCATGACGATGGGGTGAAAAGAAGTCTAGGGAAATCCGGCTGTTTGAACGTTATGTTGGCCGCACACTAGCAGCGTCTGACGTCTCCTAATCACGCACACACGCTGCTATGCGGCCGCAGCGCACTCTGTACGTCAGTAGCAGCGGTTTAACGTTCTCGAAAAAATGCGTTCATTTTCCACTTGCGTTGCGCGCCGGACTTTTGTGCGACCGTACTTCGTATATTGGCTGTCATTGCCGGCATCTGCTGCTAGTGCGGCCGTGATTATGTGCGCCAGAACGCGCGTTCGCACTGCCTCAGTCTGACCCTAGCCTAAAATCCTGATATTTCAGAGCTTTCCTCAGCTGATTTTACAGTTTGGGCATTATGCCCACAGGGCTAAAACTTTGAGGGCACCGTCTGCAGCCCAAAAGCAAATTAAATTAGTTTTAACAAATTTAATTTGCTTTTGGGCTGCAGATCAGCATATCGAGATGATTCCTTTGAAACCCGAGATATCTTGATATTGGTAGTGAAGAGGTTAAAGGGCTGCGACCACCAAAAATTTAAATGATTTATTTTGTTTGTTTTTCTCATGTTTGTTTAGAAAATATTTTACTCTATATGTGTTTGCATCCTTTTTGTGATATTTTCTGTTGTAAACTGTGCCCCACGGTATCTTTATAGCATTTGTTCCTCACTGTGTGACATTGGGCATAGAATGGACTCTGTTGGTCAGAAGTCCAGAAAAGCAACCTTATGACTTGCATTAATATATATTTATATTAATACTAGGTGGAAAGCCTGCCCAGAGGGCAGGCTATTGTTGTTGTCGGCAGCTCAGAATTCATATCCACATATTTGTTTTTCAATGTCCAATCTAAGCGTATCTCTATAAAAATGCGTTTGTAACGCGTCCGTCACCGTCCCATCTGCAACAGGAGGGCCAACTGAGCAGCTCTGATGGGTGCACGCACAGCTGACAGAGCAGGTTCCTCTTAGATTGTAAACTCACGGGAACAGGACCCTCTGGGCTCCGGGAGGAAGATGAGCAGGAACTGGAACCGGAGGCTGGAGGGAGGGAGCCGGTGAGGGGCCGAATAGACAGCCTCCGGGGGAGACTCAGGGCAGGGGGGGATCCGTGAGGTACAAAAAAATCCGATCCATTGGAGAGGGGCTGTGTGCCTCTCCAATGGATTGGATTTTTTTTTGTCCCTCGCGCACGCTGGCAGTGCCCTTGCCGCGGCCGTTGGATGTGCGCACGTAGCCAGCAGTACGCGGTTTGCGTGCGCATGCGCAGACGACAGCGTTGCGACGGCGATGGAGGGAGCCGGTGAGGGGCCGAATAGACAGTAGGGTTGCCACCTTTTCTTCAAGCCAAACCCTAACATTCTAGTGTTGGGCTTGGGCGGCCATTTTTTATAGCGTATACATTATGCGTATATTTACTTTATGCATATATATAATGGCACGTGGTATGCATGGCATGTCAGGCTGGTATTTAGGCACACTGGTTATTATGACACACTGGTATTGTGCATGGCAGACTGGTATTGTGCCTGGCAGACTGGTATTGTGCCTGACAGACTGGTATTGTGCCTGACAGACTGGTAATAAGGCTGGCAGACTGGTATTGTGCATGGCAGACTGGTAATGTGCATGGCAGACTGGTATTGTGCACGGCAGACTGGTATTGTGCACGGCAGACTGGTAATATGGCTGGTAGACTGGTATCGTGCATGGCAGACTGGTAACGTGCATGGCAGACTGGTAATGTGCATGGCATACTGGTAATGTGCATGGCATACTGGTATTGTGCATGGCAGACTGGTATTGTGCATGGCAGACTGGTAATGTGCATGGCATACTGGTATTGTGCATGGCAGACTGGTATTGTGCATGGCAGACCGGTAACGTGCATGGCAGACTGGTAACATGGCTGGCAGACTGGTATTATGCATGGCAGACTGGTATTGTGCATGGCAGACTGGTAACATGGCTGGCAGACTGGTATTGTGCATGGCAGACTGGTAACGTGCATGGCAGACTGGTAACATGGCTGGCAGACTGGTATTATGCACGGCAGACTGGTATTGTGCATGGCAGACTGGTAACATGGCTGGCAGACTGGTATTGTGCATGGCAGACTGGTAACATGGCTGGCAGACTGGTATTGTGCATGGCAGATCGGAGGAGACAACAGACAGGGCGGCACTCACTCTCTCCCTCCCTGTGTGGCTGGGGAGGTGGAGCGGGAGCTAGCTTACCCCTCCCGGCAGACACAGGGTTAGTGAGAAGAAGCGATCCTCTGCTTCACCTTGCGGCGCTGCTGGCGGTCTCCGTCGCGGATTGTTGGACGCGTCTATTCCATAGAGCCGCCCTGTCTCACTGAGCCAACCGCCGCGGCACGCGCACAGCCGGCACGTGCGACGGCAGTTGCATGCGCGCGCAGCCAACCGCCGCTGGTTGCGAGCGCATGCGCAGTCCGTTTTTTGGCGACGGACACGCCGGAGCTTACTGAATTATAGTATAGATACCTCGATACAGAATGCACCTGTTAACATGTAACATAGGGAGTATATTTTCTACATATTTATTTTCTCTGTTAATCTGTATATTTGTTTTGTTTTTAATATCTTGTATTTATTACTTTCTGTTTCTGTAACAACTGTAAAAAAATCAATGTTCTTGAACCCAAAACATACTTTAAAACTAGAGAAATCTCAATGTATCCTTCCCAGTATACTTTCTAAATAATTAAATAAATGATGATATCACCAGTTGATATTAGTCCTCTATCGGATCCTAATCAGCTGCCATCTCTTATCTCAAGTAGCCCAGACAACACAATAGGCCCCTGCTGCTATATCACAGCTGTAAAATTAAACTTGTGCTAAACTTTTGGCAACTGTTACATCATGGGAAAAATCCAACAAAATGAAAACAAGAAATAAAAACCTAACTTCATTTTTCCTTTTTATATGCAATTACCTCAAAAGAAAGGAAAACAGACAGTACATGTACTTTGTTATGAGCTTTTGTTTCTAATGCACAAGTAATCTACAGGGTTATTCAAAGAGAATTGAAAAGTCACCGCACGTTAGGTGACTTTTCGTTCTCTTCAATTCGGCTTGATTTGGCGATCTCATTTCGGCGACCCTGCGGTGTATTCAGCAAGAACCACGGGGCCGTTGTAGTGCAGGGAAAAGCTGCCGAAAAGCTGCCGAACACTCACCGCAAAACCCAGGCGAATGCACACCGAAACCCGCAAAACATCTGGATTAACCCCGCCGAACACGCCGGAGAAACCCGAGCAGGAGCCGATCAGAGCGCAGAGCAGCCGCCGGAAAAACCTGACACCACAGACGTATGGAGTGAAAAAAAAAAAAACAGTACGCTTGAATGTTTGAAAAGTGAAATTCTGTTTGCAAACAAACTACTGAGAGAAAATGTCTGAAATTTACATATAAGATCCAATAATAATAAAAAGCTGTTACAGAAAAAAGAAAAAACGATTTGCAAAAAAATCCCGAAAAATGCTTAAAAGATCCTAAAAAAAATCTATAAATAAAGAGACTTTTTACTGCAGAATATTATATATCAACAGTTTATTAGATATTGAATTAAAACGGGAATATTTTTAACATTGAAGCCTATGGGATTCGCCTGAATAAACCTGTCGAATGAAGCAACCGAATGTCAGGGCATTTCGGCAACTTTTCACTGCTGGTTTTTGTTCTCTGAATAGACGAAGCTATGGGGATTTCACTGCCCTCGAACAGGCACCGAACAGGCACCGTATGTGCAGGCAATTCGCCAACATTTGGCTAACTGCCTGCTCTCTGTATAGCCGAATGGCCAGGAAAGGTAACCGTACGCTGAATTTCAGCGTTTGGTTACATTTCGCCAACAATTCGGAGCTCTTTGAATAACCCTGTGAGTTACAGCTTATGTTAGTGGTAGTGTTCCTTTAAACAGATGGGTTTGCTGGTATTTCAAGTATTTAAGTATATATTACACTGAAATATGCCAGAAAATATAAAACAAAGCAAAAAAAAAGTGCCCAGAGGGAGGCTGGCCTCCTAAAAATCTACCTTGTCATTTCAATGTTTGTTGTCGTATGTGTTACAAATCAAGAGAGATAGAGCTATCCCCATGAGCTGTAATTATTGTCCACCAGGGTACGAATCCTACCAGCCGATGAATAATGAATAATAATCGGTGGCAGGCTTGAAATAGAGCTCTTACTGATGGTTTGATGGAGAGAAGTGACTTTGCAATACTGAGGCTGAATACATTATAGATAAAAAAAAGAAAAAAGAAAAGAATCCACTTTATTGATTTTTAAATGGAAGTGCTTAGGCGGTGAGCACATAAAAATCTGTTCTGTAACAACTGAGTTTATACTTGGAAAACATTCTTTTTCCACATAACGTGTAGTGCAGACTGCAACCTTGCCGGACTACAACTCCCATTATTTTCAGCATAGTTTTGCATAGTGCAAATATGTTTTTTTGTTTTTGAGAAAGGATTTTACCAGGAAGGATACACTGAGATTTCTCTCTTTTTCAAGTATGTCCTGGGTGGCGAGTATGTACCGTTAGGTGTCTTGCCCAAGGGACACTTACTGGAGAGGTGCTCTTGCCAGGATCCGAACCTGTGTCTCCACAGTCTCCACATTGTCTGTTTCCTATTTCTCTACTGAAGTGGCAGAAGTGGCAAATGACCTGAAAACTTATTACCATGATGCACATTCCACAGGGATTGTACATCGGAGCCTAGTGTAGGATGCAAAACTGGAATATGGATATAGCTGAAGGTCCCATCCATGCAGGGCGAGACACACACTGCCCTAGATGAATCTTACATGGAATAAGTGACAAGAAGCATCAAACACCTTTAGGCTAGGGTCAGACGAGCGCAGTGTTAACGTCCGTGTTGCCGCACATAAGTACGTCTGTGATAGCATACAATTGTGTTAAATGGAGCCCCACACACGAAGTACGTCCGCACAGAAGTGCGGCGAATGCGGCAAACGGACGCAGGTTAGGCAAAAACGTAATACTGCTAGAACGGACGTGCGGAGTGCGCCACGTCCACAACGTCCGCATAGCTTTGTGCGTGAGTGATGGAACGGGGTCAGACAGACTGCATTTGTACGTTCAGCATTTTTGACGGACAAAATGTTTTTTCATTTTAATTTATTTTCCCTCCTACATCCGTCAAAAATAACGTCAGTCACAAAAACAGACTGTGTGGCCACTACTGCGTCTTCCGTCAAAAAGTGCGTCCGCACTGCATGGGCGCGCAGTCCATAGAAAACGCGCTCATCTGACCCTAGCCTCAGTGGGACCTACCACGGTTGTGTGGTACCAACTAGGGACCTGACACTTTTTGACTACACAGCTGGTTCCTCACAGCCTTATAGGTTCTAACCAAGACTTCTCAATAGGGATACTTACAGATTGTCCATGGCTTCAGATCCACCATGTTACCGATCTCCCATCGCGCCCCATTCATGAAGATAGTGGTGGAAGTAATCCATCAAAGACTTTACGCAACAACAAATAACCCTCTCCCACAGAGACACTCAGGGTTATTCAGAAAAAGGTGACACTCAGGAGAACTGGCAGGAGAAGAGAACAATCTAGACCGAATAGCCGATTTGGAAAGTGAGACAAATGGGAGAATTTTTCTGGTTTGTCTATTTTGACTTAGAATTTTCACTTCTCCAGTTGAAAATTCAGTGAACTATTTATTGAATGTTCACCGTATTTTACCGAAAATGGAGTGGCCAAAGCAGTCATCGGACATAGGCAAAAAGCATCGAGTTACACTGAATTGCCTCGGCAAATTCCACCGAAGTAAATAAAAAATCATATTCTCCCAATAGGAGCTTAAAGGGACACTCTAGGCAACATGACCACCTAAGCTATTTTAGGTGGTCATGATCCCCAGAGTATGCCGCCCTCTGTCCCCCCTCCCTCAGCTGAGAGAGGCGGAGGAGTTTACTCCGTCCTCCCAGCTGTCAGTCAGCAGAGCGGGAATCATATTTCCCGCTTCTGCCGACTTTTGCCGAGTAGGAGACGTCATCGCGCTTTCAGCGCGATGACGTCTCCAACTCGCCGCAGTAGCTGGCGGCAGCGGCTGAGGGTTAGTGTTGCGCGCATCCTCTTGCGCGCAACACTAATCCTCAGAGGATGCCGGGAGGAAGCCTGCCGATTGGCTGGCTTACGTGAGAGGCGCGCATGCGCGCTTCTCACGTAAACCTGAAATCAAGAAGGACGGGAGCGGAAGAGGAGGGAGGTGAGTATAAAAAAAAAAAAAAAGGCGCCGCTGGAAAGAAGTGGATTTTAGGGTAAGTATTACAGTTACAAAAAAATAAATAAAAACTAAAGATTTATTAAGGGAATAGGGATAGGTTAGGATAAAAAAATGGGGGGTGTGATTTTTTGAGTAGAGTGTTCCTTTAAATCAATAAAAATGTAGTAAAAATGTCTAAAAGATACAAAAGGTCCTTTATAAAATACTAAAAAGGTCTCTTAAAAAAATTACAGTGAAACCTATTAAATACTTCTGTTTGAACCTGTTGAATTGAAACACCGAAAATAATTTCACAGAAATTCCAGCGCATTTTAGTGGTCTGTGAATAGAAGAATCAATAGTTCTCAATGGGACAATTTCGGTGCCACTGAATGCCGCCAAATTGCAGTAAAATGCACCGTATTTCAATGTCAATTCACCTGTATTTGGGGAAATGACAGCTTTGTAAATACACACGTTGCCTTGAAATTGCACCTAGGATGAAATTTACCATTCGGAGGCAAATTCGGAGGTTGGTGAATAACCCTCTATGTATAGGAGGATACCCAAGGGGGATGTTATGCCTCCACAGGTGGCTTGAGGGGCCACAGCCTCTATCTCCAGGTCCAGCAAAGGCCAAAGCGAACGTTTATGAAGGATACAGTAACACCCGTCAGTTCTTTTCTTTCTACAGATCGAAGTTATCATCATGTGAAATATTCAGTCTTATCCTGGATAAAGATCAAAAGTTTAACGTTTCAACAGCAAACCCAAAACCCTCTTTTTTCCCCCCCAAGAGACTTTTTGCTGTCAAAACTTTGGCAGAGAGCAATGTTTGCTCACACTGGAAACTGGAACCAAATTTACTGTTAAAAGATCATGCAAAAGGTCCCTGTTCACACATGGTTGCAGATGTAGATGAAAGGGTTAATAAAGTTGTTTGCTTTTTTTGTGCTGCACATCCTGTTGGCAAGACTATGTGGGTCATGAAACTTGTGTCATAATAAACTCTTCTGAAGCTTCTAAGCAACGTGATGTTTACTTATAGAACTGCGTGAAATCAAACCTTAAGGATTGTATCAGGAAAAAGAAAAAGAATCCTTTCTGGTTCTTGGCATTTCATGGCATGGGTACGGTTATTTAGAACTCGCGGCCCCCTGCATTCAAGAGGGAATGGAACGGATCTGCTAGGGATAATTAGATAAATACAAAAAAACACTTAAAATGTAAATCAGCTATCTATTCAGCTGAAATCAGCTTGACTTCGATCTACACAGTTCATGTATGAAGATTGTCTCATGGTTTGCCAAAATGTCTTCATCATATTGGAGTGTGGTGCTATCAGGCGACACAGAGCATCCATACAGGCGGGGTAATTCAAAGAGAATCGAAAAGTCACCACACGTTCGGTGACTTTTCGTTCTCTTCAATTCGGTTAGTTTTGCCGATCCCATTTCGGCGACCCTACGGTGTATTCAGCAAGCACCACAGGGTCCCCGAATTGCAGGGAAAGGCCGCCGCAAACCCGACAAAAACTAACCGCAAAACCCAGCGAATGCACGTCAAAAACCCGCAAAAACATCTGGGTTAACCCGTCAACAACGCCGGAAAAACCCGAGCAGGAGCCGATCACATACAGCGAAGCTGCTGGAAAAAGCCGACACCGCAGACGAAGGCAGTGAATAAATTAGCAAAACAGTTCGCTTGAATGTTTGAAAAGTGAAACGCTGTTTGCAAAGAAACTACTGAGCGAAAATGTATGAAATTTACATATGAGGTCCAATGAATGATAATAAAAAGGGCTGTTACAGAAAAATAAGTAAACTTAAAAAAAATCCAGAAAAATGCTTAAAATATCCTAAAAAAATCTATAAATAAAGAGACTCTTTACAGCAGAATTTTATAATAAACAGTTTATTAGATATTGAATTAAAATATTTTTAGAATTAGAATATTTTTAACATTGAAGCCTATGGGATTCGCCTGAATAAACTTGCCGAATTAAACCACCGAATGGCAGGGCATTTCGGGAACCTTTCACTGCTGGTTTGTGTTCTCTGAAAGCAGTGCTTTTTTATGGGGATATCACTGCCCTCGAACAGGCACCGAACAGGCACTGTATGTGTAGGCAATTCGCCAGGATTTGGCAAATGGCCAAGAAAGATAACCGAACGCTGATTTTCAGCGTTCGGTTACCTTTCTCCAGCCATTCGGATCTCTTTGAATTACCCTGAGAGTATAAAAAATTCTGCTTTTCCTGCACAGGGATGTCTTGGAACTCTGAGAAATTGATTGGCTTCTGATATCACATGCTGTCTTGTTTTATTAACCTCTTTACAACAAGATAACTCAACTTTGTGTGTGATCTATTGAAAGGCACTCATTAGCATAATGAATAAAATCCAATTTTCACACCTTTTTCTGCCTGTATGCTGATAATGCAGACCCCCTGTGCAATATAAGGGACACCATCTTGGGCTCTATTCTCTAGTTGGTGGTAACATTAGCGCCTCAATATGTACGCGTTACCGCCAGGATAAGAGTGTTTAATGCGAGCCACCCATATTACATTCCTGACGCTACAACCGATAGCGCATGTTTTTTAGCGCTAGCTTCCATGAACGTACTTTACTTTGCGCATCCTATGCTTAACATGGGAAGCGCAAACCTACATTACCATTTCGATAAGTAAGGTATTACAAAGTGCTAGCGCTAATTAATGTCGGGATGCGGAGAGCCAAAAGGTAGCAGCTGCTAAAAACTGACGCTACATGATTTTGCATTTGCGAAATCATGTAACATCCCCTAAAAACCCCCAATAAATCTGATACTCACCTCTCATCCCACGGCGAGAATAGTGACCAGACCAAACCACTTCTTCTGGCTGCGAGCAGCGTGAGACTGGGAACAAATAGTTCCCAGTCTCCCTACGCGATCACTCCACGGCGCTGCGTGATCTTGCGGCCCATGTTAGCGCGAACAAGGGAATAGTGCCCCTTGAGTTCAGAATCTTTAATTCCAACCATACAGGATAAATAAATACAAGAAAAATGAAAAACAAAAAAATTCAATAATGTAAATTTGCTTAACTATCTCAGAACGACAATCTATGTGCAAAACGTCTATTTTACCATATATTCGATTGTTAACGTTGCATCCCGCGTTTCAAATAAACGTTATGATAGAAAAAAATCAACAAAAATCACTTGGTAGTGAAGTGGTTAATAACTATTTCTAAACTTGTGTTGCAGTGGCAACATGGCCGCCTTCGCATTGAAACACACAGGGTTATCCAAAGAGATCCGAATTGCTTGAGAAACGTAACCAAACGCTGAAAATCATCGTTCGGTTACCTTTCCCGGCCATTCGGCTATCCAGAGAGCAGGCAGTTCGCCAAATCCTGGCGAATTGCCTGCACATACAGTACCTTTTCAGTGCCTGTTCGAGGGCAGTGAAATCCCCATAAAAAAGCACTGCTTCGGCTATTCAGAGAACACAAACCAGCAGTGAAAGGTTCCCGAAATGCCCTGCCATTCGGTGGTTTAATTCGGCAGGTTAATTCAGGAGAATCCCATAGGCTTCAATGTTAAAAATATTCCTGTTTTAATTCAATATCTAATAAACCGTTCATTATAAAATTCTGCAGTAAAAAGTCTCATAATTTATAGATTTTTTAGGATATTTTAAGCATTTTTCTGATTTTTTTTTTAAATTTACTTATTTTTTCTGTAACAGCCCTTTTTATTATCATTCATTGGATCATATGTAAATTTCAGACATGTTCGCTCAGTAGTTTCTTTGCAAACAGCGTTTCACTTTTCAATCATTCATGCAAACTGTTTTCCTGATTTATTCACTTCGCTCTTCTGCGGTCTCGGCTTTTTCTGGAGGCTTCGCTGCCTGTGATTGGCTCCTGCTCGGGTTTTTCCGCCATCTTCGACGGGTTAATCCAGATGTTTTTGCAGGTTTTCGGCGTGCATTCGCTGGGCTTTGCGGTTAGTTTTCGCCGGGTTTGCGGTAGCTTTTCCCTGCAATTAGGGGACCCTGTGGTGCTTGCTGAATACACCGCAGGGTCGCCGAAATGGGATCGGCAAAAGGAACCGAATTGAAGAGAACGAAAAATCACCGAACGTGCGGTGACTTTTCGAATCTCTTTGAATTACCCTGATAGACTTCAACGGGTTATTACAACTGAATGTACTATAGCTAGGATTGGGAAAATTATTTCAATCTATGTTTATTATATTAAATAAATATTTGTGGAATGGAAGCGCTCGGTGGCTTTGCCACTTTGATGATTCTAAAATAACAGTCAAGAAGAACATTCTAGTTCTGACAGCTAGTTTAAGACTGTACCGACATTTAACCTCATGCATGAGTATCGTTTACTTTGTTGACTCACTTATATTTCAAATGTGATATCCCTGTGACTTGGAGCAAAAAAAGTCACGGCTGAAATGAGGGAAGTGCCAATGGCATTGCACGTTGCTGATGAAACATGACATGTGAGCAGACTGTCTGGCGACCCTTACATGAAGGGTGGACTAGGATGCCTTGGACATTTACCAACAAGGGCTAAACATGGAAGGGCTTGCAGGTTTTGGTCTGGTGGGGGGGGGAGGAAACAAATGAAACGGGATCCCTTTAGTGGTCGAATCACCCAAACCCTCCCCTTATATAATTTTATATAAAATATATTATAGTACAAATATTCAGTTTATTCTCATAGCACTAAAAACTACCCTATAAAATAGAAATGAATACCATGAAAGACCCTGTCTATTAGTGCTGTATCCATTCAACAGAAGAGTTGATCTGGGAAATTGTGACCTCCAACCCCTTTCTTGGGCCTATCTATGTCCACTGCCTTCTTGTAGGAGTTTCAGGTGAGCAAACATTCCTAGCATTTGTTGATTAAGTTTAATCACACCCACACAGTTTTTTGGGGTTTTTTTTAGGGACTTAAGATCATGACTGCCCTCCTGCATCTGGGAAGTTTGGATGTTACTCACAGTCACCAGTCTGTTGCATTCCATGGGAGATGGATAGAGGGATCAGAAGACATCAGAAGTATGAACCTGGCAATACTTGCAGGCTGTACATATAGTAGGTTTGAAATATTTTTGAATGGTTTATTCTAGTCCTTTTAACCCCTTAAGGACAGGCAGGCATCGCCCGTATGGCGAGGGTTAACGCTGGGAAGACGTACAAGTATGCCTTGCAGATAGGTGCCCCCGCAGGCCTCTGATTTGGCCCGCCCACGCAGCTGACACATGACGTGTTCAGGCCATCTCTCTGCAGCCAATGGCACGTGGCGTGCGCTGGCTGCAGGGAGGAGCTAAGGTGGCCCATTGAAGTCAGTGGGGCGTACCTGTACGACACGCGTCTTCAAGGCCCACCCGCCATGCAGATGTCATAGCACGTCCCGTGGCATTAATGGGTTAAATATTTGTCCTATGAATATTTTCATAGGCTTCCCAAAATAAAACCAACAGGTGATCTAAGAGTTTGCATCGCTTATCACAGAGCCAGATCACCCCTTTGTATGGTACTGTTTGCTAGTGAACAGTATTGCTCGGGTGGGTAAACATTAACGTCTGGATAAGTGACTTTAACGCACGACACCCAGATTGGGAACAAATAGACCCCAGTCTCCCTCTGCGATCACTCCGCGATCTCTCGCAAGGCACGTGGCCCGGTAGTGCAACCCTCCACGGAGTCCTATGGACTCCGGGAGGAAATGCTACCACAAGTATCAGGAAGGCTGCACCTACCCCAGAACCTACCCCAGAATAATGCTGTAAAATGGGGACACTAAAGGGAAACCTGCAGGCGCAGGTTTTTCCCGTTAGCATCCCCATTTTAGCGCAGGGCAGATAGTGCTCGTAGTGTTTAATTGCTGAACCTCTACAGGCTACATTACATTCCTAACACTAAAACGGGGACGCTAGGGAGGAAAAACTGTCATCCCCCAGTCTCTCCCTGCTCCCGCCAGACGGAGGAGGCGGTTGGAGCCGCGGAACAGGAGGTGAGTATCTGATCACTTTTTTTTTTTTGGCTGCTGTTAACAGATTCTGCTGCTGCAGAATCCGTTAACACCAAGTCCTGGCTGTGGTTAACTTTTTGCTAACCACAGCCGGACATTAGATTGTAATCCTAACGCTGATTAACACTTTGCGCTCCCTATAATTAACATGGGGAGCGCAAAGTACAGTAACCTCACGCTGAAAAGCGCAAGGTACCAAACCCAAACTTAACCCGTTAGCTTTTGGATTGTAATATCCGGTAGCCACCGCGGCTAATGTTAATGGTCACACAGGTGAGCGTTAACGTTAGCACCAAGATTGTAATGTGGCCCTAGGTATATTATACAATGAATACATTTTGGTCTCGATATATTATTTTAAAGGGACTTTTACCTCAGGTTGACACTTTACAGGCCTTTTCCAAATTTATTTCTGTGGAAAATTACTACTTTTTCACTTATTAAAACTTTCTAAGCACCAGTGGCTTTGATAGAGGTTAATAAACAGATATAAATAAAAGACAGAGAAATGCAGTAATGCTATAGTACTGCTATCCACAATGACTTTTTGAAATACCTGTTCTGTTTTTGAGTGAGATGATTTATTCTTCACTTCAATGCTTACACAGCAAGGTGCACTTGGCTTGTAAACGGAGCTAATTTAATGTGTAAGCAGTGAATCACTGTTGTTGGCAGGGCGTCTCTGTATTAGCAGGTGAATATAGTCTGATCCCGTCTACTCATCACCAGCCAATCTGATCAGCATTGTTCCAAAGACAGACTCTGACTTGTCACTTTCACCAAACATCTAATTATCATGATATTCATCCTGGCCTGGTTATTCATTACGTATTATCATTCAATGTCAATATCACACATTTCTGTATACTTGTATATATGGGTTTAAAAGTGAACAGGTTAACATACATAGGGAGGAATGATGTATTCATTGTATATGCATGCTCGGGGTGTGTGACCAAGACACACCCTAATGATGGGTGCTCAGGGTGGGGGACCCTTCCTATGATGCTCCTACTCTGGTTCACTTTTGTTTGCAGAAATTATAAAAATTTGCATATTGTTCTTAATTTAAAAATCTTAATTGCTTAATTTCAGACACACCCTAAAGGATTCGGCTTAACAGGCCATTGTTTACTTCTTTGAACAGAGGTATCTGAGCAGTTCAACAAATAATTTATATGATATTTTCAATTATTACTTAAAATACTTCGGGCCATATTACAAAATTGGTGCTAACTTAACCAGTGCTGTTGTAAACTTACCAGAGCCATTATAGCCTATGGAGGGCAGTATTACAAAGTTGGTGCTAACTTACCCAGAGCTGTTGTTAACTTTACAGCTCCATAGGCTATAATGGCTCTGGGAAGTTTACAACAGCCCTGGTTAAGTTAGCACCAACTATGTAATATGGCCCTTCTATTATAACATATTGGGCACTATCATGTGCCTGTATAACTATAACAGTGACGCTAAGGGGAAAATTTTGCGCTCGCAAATTTCCCTTAGCACCCCCGTTTTACAAGCAGATTAAGAGGCGGGCGCTGAATCCAGCAGCCTGCCCCGTAACGGCCACTAGCCTCCTGGATACTTGAGGCGGCGCTAACGCGCTGCCGCGAGTATCCCCTCCTGGAGTCCATAGGACTCCATGGAAACTTATTCTTCCGAGCCATATGATATCGCTCTTGTGAGATCATGCATGGCCATGGAGTGATCGCTGAGGGAGACTGGGGACCATTTTTCCCCAGTCTAACTCTGCTCTCAGTGGCTAGAAGTGGCAGATTGGGCCGCCGTTCTCGCCGCGGGATGAGAGGTGAGTACTTTATTTTTTGGGGGGACGTTTCGGTTGGTGATAACGGATTCTGCAGAAGCGGTATCGGTTAGCCCCAGCATAGAGTTGTGGCTAACTTTTCAGTTACCCGCAGTGGTTTGTAATTAGTGTTAGAACTATGTGATCCTAACGCTAATTACTCCATGCTTTCTCTTTGTGCTCCTCATGTTCAGTATAGGGAGCACAAAGTACAGTAAGCTCTCGCTAGAAAGCGCTATTACCAATCCGCTAATGGATTTTTGAACCAGATAGGGATCCGATCTGGGCGCAACGCTATCACCTCAAATTAACCTAACGCTAACACTCACTTATGTGAGCGCTAGTGCTAGCGTTAAGAAGGTGATAGGGACCATTGCGTATAATTTTGTGGTACTTCTTATTTAATACCTCTTTTCAGGGGTTTGCTTTTCCCCATAGGTCAGCTATCTGTAAATCCTCGCAGAGTCCGAGCTTATCTGAACAACAGCTATGCAAGTAAACAAGATCTTGTTTGAGTTAGGCTAGGGTCAGACTGAGGCAGTGCGAACGCGCGTTCTGGCGCACTTAATCACGGCCGCACTAGCAGCAGATGCCGGGCAATGACGGCCAATATACGAAGTACGGTCGCACAAAAGTCCGGCTGCGCAACGCAAGTGGAAAATGAACGCATTTTTTCGAGAACGTTAAACCACTAGTACTGACGTACAGAGTGCGCTGCGTCCGCTAGAGGCGTGTGTGCGTGAATTGGAGACATCAGACGCTGCTAATGTCCGGCCAACATAACGTCCAGACGCAAGAAGTGTTTTATTGATGATCCGTACAAAATCACGGATGAAACTGCGCATCGTATGACCGCTATTGCGTATTCCGTGAAAAAATACGTCCATTCTTCGAACGCACATTTTCACGGACAACGTGAAAAATGCGTTAGTCTGACCCTAGCCTTAGAAGAACACGGTGTCAAACACAAGCTCTCTTAAGGTTATCTAAGGCCGGGTGCACACTAGGCGATTTTTTGTGCGCACTAACACACGTTAAGACGCACTTACTGTGTGCGTCGCACCATATAATTACGAGGATAGAGAAAAACAAACGCATAACTCGCGCTGAAGACGTCCGTCATGGAAACACCAAGGCTTGTGCGCTAGGATTGACGCGACGTTGGCCGCGTGCTGAACGTCAAATGTCAAAAGCCCAGCTTTTTTTTTCCCATTCAACTCAAATTCAGTTTTTACGACGTGCGTCAAAATTAACGCATCGTCTGGCGTCTACCATCTCTTCCGTCATTTTTACGCACGGGTGCGTCGTTTTTAACGCACGCTAGTGTGCACAAAAACCGCCTAGTGTGCACCCGGCCTTAGCTGGATCTAACCCGTAATATTGTGTAAGGTTATTTGTAAAATAAGGACTGCCTCTAATCAAAGAGGACTTCAAGATGGCCGCTTCAACAGTTCTTATACATGCCTGTAGAGTCGCTGAAAAGTGTTATTACAAAGTTATACACAAAAAAAAAAACAGTTTTCAATAATAATTTAATAATGACTGTTCCTTTAAAAAGGAACAACTTTTAACCTGGACCATGGAGTGGCTGAGTTGTCCAAGGAATAACTGGTAATATATTCACTGGTGACACACAGCTTTTGATATATTTTCATACCTATAAAAATACTTCTATAACTACAAAAGGGCTTCACTTTTTTCAGTAGCTTCCTATATTATTATTATATTAATTATTTATTAGAAATAAATGCTATCGGGGGGGATATATATGTTTCTCTTACCTTTAAGGAATCAAAGCAGGCAATGACACGCCCATTTTCCACATGGCAACTCCGCGACGGGTGAGCAAATTTACACTCCGCGTCGGATCTCGAACAAGTACCCCTCTGAAATTCCCGACACACTTCCAGTGTGAGCCATTTCGTGTCGCGCACCAGGGAAACATTAAGAGCCATGTTGTAGACAGTATTCCAAAATGTTGTGGTCGTTTGATTATTAAGTTACAATCTTACTTCGTTGAAAACAAAGGATCGGGGTAAAGAGGAATTCAAGTGTAAATGAATAAAATTAAACTCTAAAAGCTTTGGTAAATAAAAAAAAAACCGTCAGCACTTTTTTTTGTTATTTCTTTCTTTTTTTCTATAAAGTCAATTTGTATTCGTTGAAATAAGAAGGAAACATAAAAATCCAATCATAAAATAGACGTTTTTATCCAATAAATTGGAAATAAAAATAAATCTAATTAGAGGCCAGCTCTTAAAAAGTGCAAATGTCAAAGTTCGAATGTGTTTTTTTTTTCTTCTTTTTTTTTGTTTTGCGCTGCCGCTGGATTCACAGGGTTGCAGCAAACTAGTAAAAGGATTCTGTGCTTTCAACTTAATGGATCCAATTCTGTTTTTGAAAGCGCATCAGCAGTTGGCAGGGCTTCTTCGAATTCGCCTGTGTCGTTTTCTGTTCTTGAGTTTTTTTTTTCTTTCTTTTTTTTTTTTTTTAATTCGAGAAGCAAAATGTTGCAATTTTGCTCGGACAGGATTCCTCGATTTTGCTAAGCGTTAGGGGAATTGTAGATGCAAGGATTTAAGAGTCGAGAGCCGAAGCAAAAAATGGTTAACACAGTTGCAGTCGCTAACACGGCTTGCAAGCAACAGCAAACTTAAAAAAGCAAATGAAAAAAAGGGAGGCGTTTGACTAAAAACCATGGGGAGAGGCAGCACTACAGAGAAATCCAAGCAGCGTTAGCTTCTGAAAAGGCACGTTTCAGCAACCTGCAAGTAAAAAAAAAAAAAAATCATTATTCTGCATATAAAAACACGGTAAGCAATGCCTTTAAGTGTTATATAACAGCCAATAAATAATGCTCGCATTTTTTGTGAGAGGAAAAATAATACCAACAGCACGACCGAGTGCAGTCAGCCATTGCTGCTATAAAAAAAAATGCATTTCTATCAGGCGCATGTAAAAAAATAAGCAACCAATTAGATTTACCGTAACAGTTTGTGTTTCTGCCCAATGGGGAAGATCGGCTTATAGTTCAGCAAGCAATCGTTTTTAATTTTTCTTCTCTTTGTACCCACTGTATAAGAGAAAATCCTCACGACATGATACTGGATTGTGAAATGGTTATTTATCATTCCTAACTTATTAATTTATATGTCTTTTCTTTTGCCGAGCTGTATAATGAACGGATCTAATTACGAAATGCTCAGCTTGGCGAGAGACACGACTATGGATCCTAGTTTAGGCAGTGGGAGTGCTCGAGCCTTTCGGCTGGTGGCTTGGTGCCACCAGCTCAGAGAACAGGAAAGAACAAGACAGCAAGTCCTACTCGAGAGATATTAACCCTCATACACACATGACCATTGCATTTTGTGTCAGAAGAGAGCACAAATTCCACGCCTTTGTCCTATATAGCACTAAGGCCCCGTTCATACTGTGCGATTTATCGCAGGATTTTGCCGCGACGTCGCTGTGTAGCTTCTCCAATGCATTTCAATGGAGCTGTTCACATCTTGCCGCGCGATGTCGCATGTTGCGCGTCGCAGTAGCATGTCGCTGGTACATGACCCTTTTTTTGCGATTTGCTATCTGCGATTTTGCGATTTGTATTGGTGGCGCTTTGCAAAAATTGCACAAAACCGCGACATCGCGCGACATTATCGCACTATGTCGCGAATATGAAAATCGCGTGGGCCTTAGGCTAGGGTCAGACGAACGCATTTTTCACGTTGCCAGTGAAAAAGTGCGTTCGAACGAACGTACGTATTTTTTCCCGGAGTACGCGATAGCGGTCATACGATGCGCCTTTTCGGCCGTGATTTTGTACGGATCATCAATAAAACACTTTTTGTGTCTGGACGTTATGTTAGCCGGACATTAGCAGCGTCTGACGTGTCCTAATCACGCGCACACGCCGCTATGCGGCCGCAGCGCACTCTGTACGTCAGTAGTAGCGGTTTGACGTTCTCGAAAAAATGCGTTCGTTGGCCACTTGAGTTGCACGGACGAACTTTCGTGCGGCCGTTCGTGGTATGTTCCCCGGCATTGGACGTCATTTGCTGCTAGCACGGCCGTGATTTCGTGCGGCTAAACGCACGTGAAAAATGTGTTCGTCTGACCCTAGCCTAAACTGTAAGAAAAACAATCGTTTTCATGGCCACTCTATTTCTACCAAGTGTCTCTTAAATGATACATTACGAGCCAAAGAAGAGTTGCTAGTGTCCATTAAAATCTCACATATTTTATCCGAGAGTAGGATTTTTACTTTTTCCGAAAAATGCAGAAGTCGTCTTTCTGCTGTTACATATTAACCATCATAAGCCATGGCTTCACTCTAAGGATGGGCACTGCTGGCGCGGTACAGGCTTCTCTCTGCAATACCCAATATGGTTAACCAGACTGCTGCCCAGTCATTTCTGTGCTAGACAGACTGGCACAATACCGCTGGGCTTTCTGGCACATAAAACAAGTGCACATATTTTAGTTGGTTGAAAACCTTGGTGTTTTTATGCACGATTACACAATACAGTAAGAGAGGAGTCATGCACTCTTGGCACAGACTTTAAGAATGTGTTAGGCGTTATGTTCTGCATTTCTTCCTGTATTCCTTGTACTGAAAACTAAAATTGTGGAAAAAAAACCAAAACATTAGAATGTGTTAGGGGAAAAAAAAAGGTGTTCTGATTAACTCACCTGGTCAAAGAACGAAAAAACGAAAAGATAAAAATCCTACTAAACAAAGCAATTCTACAGAAGTCCATCTGCTTCCTGACTGAGTAGGTTATATTATATCCCAGGTCATGTGTGAGCAGGTAATTCCGATAGTTGTTAGGTCTGCATTCATAGCTGTGGATGAATGTGGAAAATATGACTTTCTGGAATTTAGATGGTTGGGTGGCTGAAAACCTGAACTATCGAGGTGCTTTTTGAAAATAGTATCCATCGCCTAGGGACGTGCGATGGGGGGAAAAAAAAATCAATCGACGTGAGAGCGTAGAGTTGATGGACAGGTCGGTTGGTGCTATGAAACGTGGGACGTAAATCCCCATGTACACATGCCTCTAACGATGTACGTAACAGACGACTTGCTCCACCAAAGCAATTAATACTGAAGTACCAGATCATTGGGGAAATAGGTAAGTTTGGGGCTCTACAGCCACACGTTGTTTAGGGACCCTCGAGGACATAGGTCTATCGTTAATAGGGATGTGCGTTTCGGGTTTCGGAATTTCGGAATTTTCACGAAATTTCCCGATTCGTGTTTTCGGATGCGGCCGAATTTCCGAAAATTTTTAGATCCGAAAATGGCAGATCCGAAAAGTTTTCCGAGCCGAAACGAAATATTTTCGAATGGACTTGAAATGTGTCAAATCGAAATTTATTGCTTTGAAACAAGGAGAACAGAAATTCCGAAAAAATGAAAATTTCCGAACTTACGAAAAGTCGATCCAAAAAACGAGCAAAGTGACACGAAAATACGAAAATTGGTCGAAATTCCGAAAACATGTACAATTCCGAAAAACGAAAATTTCCGAAATCAAGAAAAGGCGATACAAAAAACGAGCTAAGTGACACGAAAATACGAAAAGTGGTCGATATTCCGAAAAAAAGAAAGTACACGAAAAACGAATCAAGCCGAACCGAATCGAAACAGAAATCAGTCGAAATGAGCCGAATCGAAAAGTTTAAAAATCCGAAAAATCGAACCGAATCAAACCGAAAAAAAAATCGGTGCACAAGCCTAATCGTTAACTCATATGTATTCATTCACTCCTTATATTTTTACATGCAACATACATGTACGAAAGAAATCGACAATGGACAAATTACTTCAACTTTAGACCCAAACACCATAAACTGGAACAAGAATGAATCTAGCTATATTAGCCTAAAATACCTCTGTAAATTTTTGGCTAATTTCAAGACCCTGTGAACTTCATTCAGTGGTTGTTTACTAAAATAGAAGATGAGGAAATCAGTTATCGCGGCCTAAAATGTACATCTCATTTGGAGGTTCCCCACGTTGACGGTGCAATGAATAAACCAATACAATATTAAAAAAATGTGTTGCTGGAATCAAAACTAGTTTTGTTGTAAAAGGTTACTTTAGTAACAGAAAAAGATTCTATAAACTGCAACATTTAATTAGCATTCAGCTAAAACAATATACAGATTTAGAAATATACTGATGTCTTAAAGGGACATTCCAGGCACTATGACCACTCAATGTCATGAGTGCTCTCGCCCATCTATTCCCTCTGGGGAGCTCTCAGAAAGCTGTTTCAGCCCTCCAAATACATAGGATGTCTCCTGCCCAAAACCTGGGATCAGCCTAAGGCAGGGGGAAGTGTAAAGCTTATTTAATCATAAATATCAGGTGTTACTGGAAATGCCAACTCCAACCTTTCTAGTGTATCTCCCAGAAATAAGGTGGGAGACGCACCCTCCCCTTTAAACCAGGTTTTAAAATTAGGCGGTTAACCTAATCGACAGAAGTGTCTATTCTATAAACCTGATTTACTTTTACCCAATCTTCAATAGGACATAACAGTGTACAGTATATGTATTATTTTTAAAACCTGTCTGGGGCACAACAAGAAACCACTTTTTATTATTATTATTATTGTTTATTTATAAAGCGCCAGCATATTCCGCAGCGCTGTACAATAAGCACAGTACAGACAGGGTTACAATACATTGAACAACATTTGACAAACAGTACAGGAGGAGATGAGGGCCATATTCCCGTAGGAACTCACAATCTAGGAGGGTTGGGGTTTGAAACAGGAGAGAGAGGACTGGAAGGTGAGAGTGATTGATGGTTGCGTCAGTGAGTTGGGTGGTAGGCTTCCCTAAATAGGAACGTTTTAAGGGAGCGTTTGAAGGAAGAGAAGTTAGGGGAAAGTCTGACAGTACGAGGGAGAGCGTTCCAGAGAGTGGGGGCTGCGGGTGAGAAATCCTGCAGTCTGATGCGGGGAGAAGCTAGGCGCAGGTCACTGTTTGACCTTAGGGAGCTTTCACTTCCTTTTATTAATTGTAACTGTTGACGTAAAGTCCCGAACCCATGACCTCCTCATAAGTAAAAACACATATTTGTGGATGCGATTACCCAGGTAACATACAGTGAAAACTCAATTATTTGTGATGTCAAGTGGGTTAGGAATTTGAGGGGCCTCTGTTTAGGACCACTTTTTGCTCTTTGTTAAATAAATACCAAACAAAGTTCCCAAGACCTTTTGACTATGTCACCCCCAACCACACTACTTCCAAAAAACCACAATCTCCATCAACTCTATAATTCAATCGGCACAGCTGCATTCAGAAGCCTAACTGACGCATTATTGATTTCAAATGAATCTTTAACAAAGTTGTATTTTTGACTGAATTCCCGTGTGGTTTTGATCATGATTGAACAGGCTAATGGTATAATAGTGGATTAAGTACATGATCAGACCAGTTTTCTAGTTTTCAACATAAATTCTAAGTATCTGGAAAAAGGGGGAGGTGATGTAAGAGAATATCATGGGAACTAAGAAACCCCAAAGATCCAGTTACATGGCTGAGGAATCATTTTTTATACAGATTATAGTGCCAGTGATAGGCTTTAATCCCTCACATTATAACTGGAGTATGTACACTACAAGGGCATTATAAAAAGTGCTAATTTATATTGCTCCAAGTTTTATAAAAAAAAATTATATAACAAAGTAGGTAAGAGATGAGACGTGCACAAAATATGAACTAATGAGTAGACAATCACAATACAATTCAAGTAAATTAGGAATACAGCAATATTACAAAACTATATGAAAAGTCCTCCTTTCAGCGCAAACCCTCAGGGCACTATCAGCTGCCCCTCGCTAAAACTGTGACGCAAAGGGGAAAAAATACCTTCCCCTTTGCAGCCCGGTTTCCTCAGCAGATCGCGAGGCAAGCGCCGAGTCCGGCAGTCTGCCCCTTAGCGAATGTTAAGTGCGCGGATGCTGGGGCAGCACTACAGCACCATCCCCAATATCCCCTCCATGGTGTCTATAGGACGCCATGGAGGATCGCGCTGCTGGGTCACATGACTGGCAGAATCTCACCTCACGCGATCTATTCCAATATCAGCACTATAATTGAGATGGTAAGCAAAAAAAAAAAAAATACGGCGCCGGCAGATTTTACTTGCCTTTTCCCTTTTAGAGTACCTATTCCAAGATAGGCACTTTATTAGCACCGGGCCCTTGAAGGAAGCACCAGCGCAGCCTGATATTTGCAGCAGTGCTGCGAGTATCAGCTCCTGGAGGCCAGCGAGGTCTTTGTTCCCAGTCTCACTCTGCTCCAGAAGAAAGGTAGCAGCGGACTGCTCCGCCCTCTCCACCGCAGGATGAGAGGCGAGTATAGGATTTTTAGGATTGATTTGTTTGTTGTGTTAAGTTATTTTGCAAATGCAGAATCATTTAACTCCAGCTTTTAGGAGACAGTATTTCTTTGAGAAATACCAGCTCCAGAATAAAAGACAGACTACCTTGGAATACCTTGAGCTATTAATGCCTCCTGTACAAAGTATTGCAAAGCCCAGCTTTGCGCCAAGAGTGGAATAGTAATTCCTGATGATAAGATAATTTCTGGAGGCATTGGCCCATATTACATTCCTAACTAAAACGAAGACGCAAAGAGAAAAATCTGCTCCTGCAGGTTTCTCCTTAGTGTCCCCATTATAGCGTGATATTACGGTGCAGGCACTAATGCAGCAGTCTGCACGGTAACACGGCGCTAAGCCTCGGGATGCAAGCGGCAGCACTAAGCGCTGTCACGAGCATCCCCTCCATGGAGTCCATAGGACTCCATTGAGGCTAACGCTGCCCGTCACATGTTTTTCAACCCATTAGAGTTTGGATTGTAATATGGTGTGCGCTCGTGCTAGGGCCACCAATGCTAACATTAACGCTCACACAGGTGAGCGATAAAAGTTAGCGTCAGGAATGTAATAGGGCACATTATGTATAACATTGAGAAGTTATCTTATCATCAACATTGAAATAGGACCCCAAGACATAACAAATAAGAACGCGCTATGAATGCTAATGCATCACTTGTGATATATATTGATGTAATAAAATATATTTTATATATAAGGGAAGGTAGATGGTATTTGAGCTACCAAATAGGTACTCATTTGATTTTATTAACTTTATGCATAGTCATATTTGTATCTGTAACTGCTCATTGATTAATACTATCAGGGTTATTCAGAGAAAGGTGAAAACCAGGAGAATGACTGGAGAAGTTAAAATTCTAGGTCAAAATAGCCGATTTGGAAAGTGCGATAAATGGGAGAATTTTTCTGGTTTGGCTATTTTGACCTAGAATTTTTCCAGTCATTCTCCTGGTTTTCCCCTTTTTCAGAATAAGCCTGTATGTATCTTTGAATTGCTATCATTTCAACTTGATTTTTAAAAAAGACATCTAGCCTTTATTGGAGAGCTTCTCTTTATCTAGCTTGTTTTCAGAGAACATTCCAACTCTTTAGATTAATGATACTTCGTTAAAGATTGCAGCAATATATTCAGTGTGTCCCAATTCCAGACAGAATCCACTGGAGGCCTTTGCATTTCCTAAACTGATGTCTTTTAAATGGAGGAAAAATCTTGCAAGGAATTTTAGTAAGCCATCCTATTACATCAATAACCGCTCTCTCTTCAATAAAAACTATACGTAAAATGGTGACAAGCAAAGATAGATTATTATCATAGTCACAATGGTGCCAACAATTTGTTTTTATTTTAAAATATAACGTTTGGGAGTAAAAGAAGCAAAATCTTCGAAATATGAAGAGTAGAGGGTCCTGCTCCAATGAGATTACAAGCTAGAGGACAATGGGAACGAATGGACCTTATTAGTAGGACACCTTGCATGTTCCACCAAGGAGAAATCATCAAAACGGTGTTGAGCAACAGGGGATCCTTAGAGATTGTTTTTGCTGGTCTCCCCATGTTCCAGGTGTATGGGAAGAGGACAACATGCCCTTCTCTCACACTGTATATTCATCATTCTTTTTATGCTCCCAGCAGCACGCATTCCTTTCTCTTATGCCATAACATACCTCCCATCACATTCCATCGTCCCCGCTCTTAAAAATAGCAAACAAGCAGCACATGTGTATATATCGGTCATACTGCTCTGCAGTGAGCTGAACACAATTGTGTCACAGTTGGAATTTATTCATTAAAATGTATATTGAGGTTGGATTGCTTCTATCTGGTAATTGTAGGGAGCAAGAAAAACGTAAAATCCCGAGGCAGTTGCTCTTTAACCTTTTAGTAGGATTTTGCTTCCAGCCTCTTTATGTTTTTCCTCATGTCCCATACCTGTATTTTTGCTTCCCCTTCCCTCAATGCGTGGTATTATTGCCACTTTGTCTATATGTCACTGGAGGGTCATTCTTTTGGGGAAATATATAAATTATAACATCATCATCATAATAGAAAGTAAATAAAATTGTCGTTTTTACAAAGTGTAAAGATTATCTTATATGCATTTTTTGTTTCAAAACAGTGATAAATATACAACCTTAACCTCCCTGACGGTATTCCCGAGTGTGGCTCGGGGTTAACTTTTTGTACTGAAAGCGGTATCCCCGAGCCACACTCGGGCTGATACTTACATGTCCTGCGCTCCCTCGCTGATCCCGCAGTCACGCTGCAGCCGATCGCGATGTCCATTCGAACATCGCCTGTTTGCGAACTACGAACATTTCCGCGTGTTCGCCGCATGCTCGCCCACAATGCACCACAATGCACTTTTCCACTGGCCTGAAGCTTGTAATTGGCTACAGCCTTGCACCTGACCACAGGTCAGGTGCAAGTCAGGTTCAAGACTATGCCAATCACGGCTCCGAGTCCTGATTGGGCAAATTTTGCCCAATCATGGGCTCACAGAGCTAAGTCCCGCAGCACACTTTATAAGGCTTCACACAGTACTTCAGCACGTGTTTGAGATGAGATTTGAGAGGAAATTGTTCTTGTGTTAGTGTGTATTCTCACTGCCAGTCTGAGGGGGGGGGGGTCCCTTTTCTACAAAATATCTGGGAATTGTTCTAATCTGTGTGTTCTCACTGACACCCAGTATTTTGGGGGTCAGTAATTTCTACAAAATATCTGGGAATTGTTCTAATCCGTGTGTTCTCACTGGCTGCCACCCAGTATTTTGTGGGGTCAGTAATTTCTACAAAATATTTGGGAATCGAGGTAATCTGTGTCTTGTCACTGCCACCAACTATTTTGGGGGGTCAGTAATTTCTACAAAATATTTGGGAATTGAGGTAATCTGTGTTTTGTCACTGCCACCCAGAATTTTGGGGGGGGTGAGTAATTTCTACAAAATATTTGGGAATTGCTGGTGGCAGTGACAAGACACAGATTACCTCAACTATTTTGGGGGGTCAGTAATTTCTCCAAAATATCTGGGAATTGTGGTAATCTGTGTGTTCTCAATGCCACCAGCAACTATTTTGGGGGGTCAGTAATTTCTACAAAATATTTGGGAATTGAGGTAATCTGTGTCTTGTCACTGCCACCCAGAATTTTGGGGGGTCAGTCATTTATACAAAATATCTGGGAATTGTTCTAATCTGTGTCTTGTCACTGCCACCCATCAGGGGGTCTCACTGATTTATAGGAGGTTTCTGGGAATTGTAATCTGTGTCTTGTCACTGGCTGCCAGCTATCAGGGTGTCTAACTGAGTTATACTAGAGTTCTGGAAATCTTTAATCTTTATACCAGAGTTGAATCAGAGTTCTGTATATATTTAATCTACTGTATATATCACTCACCATGTCAGAAAGACCAAAAAGGACAGGCAGACGCTCCCAGACACAGATAAGAGGGTAAGCAACCTCTGTGTCGAGAGGCCGTGCCTCTGGTCATCGTGGACATGGTGCATCCTCTGCAGGGGCACGCTTGTCCTTTCTAACTGGTGCTGGCCGTCTTAAGCAGCAGCAACATACAGAGGATTTGGTGGATTGGCTAACCCGGCCATCCGAGTCCTCCGAGTCCTCTGCCAGCCAGGCTTGTAGTGCTTTACAGTCCACCTCCACTGTCAAAGCATCTAATGCAGCCTCCATGTCCACAGCTACTCCTGCCGTAGCCTCGCTATCACACATGGAGGAGTCAGCTGAATTGTTTGACTACAATGACAGTGACATGCTGCTTGAGGATGTGCAGCTAGTACAGTGCTCTGATTCAATCTCTGAGGTTGAGGAAGGGAGTATAATCGACCTAGAGGAAGGGGGTGCCAGTGATGACACACAAATAACTGGCACTCATGTTGTCCCAGCAGCTGCAGCATACTGCCAAGTTGGCTCCAGTGACGAGGAGATAGGGGGTGATGACAATGATGAGGTCACTGACTCCACCTGGGTGCCTGATCAAACAGAGGAGTCAAGTGAGGAGGAGGAGGCACAACAAACACGAGGCACAACATCCTCTATGACCAACCGTAGCACTAGCCAGTCCAAGGCATCAGATGTCAGAGCTGCTCAGGTGCAGAGTGCTGTTGTCTCAAAAGCACACATCCAGGAACTCTGTTGTCTGGGAGTTCTTTAAGAAATGTGCAGCAGACCCCACCGTTGCTATTTGTATTCTATGTCAGATGAGCCTCAAGCGTGGAAAAGACACCGGACGCTTGGGTACCACGTGCTTGAGGCGACATATGACCACCTGCCACGCATCCCGTTGGCACAAAACTTTGTGTAGGTCCTCCTCACCTGTCTCTACCCCCACTATATGTCCTGCCATGTCATTGACTCCAACCTCCAATGACATTGATGATGCTACAGTAATGGATGTACCAGGTCCTTCCTCACAATGTGACAGCATCCCATCAGCTGAAGATTTACGCAGTCAGATTACATTGCCCCAGCTGCTGCAGCGTAAGAAAAAATATAGTCCCAACCATCCCCAAGCACAGCTTAGCAAATGCCATCTTAGCAAAATTACTCGCATTGCAGCTGCTGCCTTTCCAGCTGGTGGACTCTGCTCCCTTCCGTGAATTTGCTGAATGTGCTGTACCACAGTGGCATGTTCCAAAATGCCATTACTTTTCACAGAAGGCCATTCCAGCACTATACCAGCACGTGGAAGACAATGTTATTGAGTCATTGGGAAAGGCAGTCAGCAGCAAGGTAAATGTGACTTTAGACACGTGGTCCAGCAAGCATGGACAGGGTCGTTACATTTCCTTCACGGCACACTGGGTAACTCTGATTGCAGCTGGGAGGGATCCAAGACGGGGCTCTGTGCTGGAGCTTGTTCATCCACCACGCCTCCAGAAAGCTGCTTGTATGAGGTCTGCCTGCTCCACCACCACCTCTCCCTCTTCCTCCTCCTCCTCCTTCTTTGTCTCTGGCGAAGTGGCAGTTAAACTGACACCTGACAGGGGCTACGCAATGGCTCAAGCAAAAAGATGCCATACTCTGCTTGAGCTGGTTTGTTTAGGGGACAGGAGCCACACGGGCCAGAAATTCTGTCAGCTCTGCAGGGGCAGGTGCAGGTGCAGAGATGGTTAACACCACGCCAGCTTCAGCTGGGAATGGTTGTCTGTGATAATGGCAGCAACCTTCTCTCCGCCCTACGCCTGGGTAAGTTGACGCATGTACCATGCCTAGCACACGTCCTAAATCTGGTGGTACAGCGTTTCCTTAACAGGTACCCAGGGCTGGCAGAGCTTCTCAGCCAGGACAGAAAAGTCTGCAGCCACTTCAGACGATCATTCCCAGCAAGTGTTCGCCTGGCAGAAATTCAAAGAGAATTCCACCTTCCCACAAACAGTCTGATCTGTGACATGCCCACCAGGCCGAATTCAACATTGCTGCTTGTGCAGATGCTGCAGCATTGCTAGAGTTCCATCATCGAGTACCTGTGTGAGTATGGCCCAAGGACAGGTTCAGGTCAACTTGTTTTTTTTTCCCCCTGCAGTGGCTGAGCGCGTCCTGCCGCATGGCTATTTCGCTGCGGAGGACGCGCTGAGCGCGTCCTCCCTAAACAGCGGCGATCGGCCGGGATTCTGGGAAAAAATAGGAATGATTCCCCGTTTCAAATTTTTTTAACAAGCGCAACCCATAGAAAATATAACCACAAACGCTCGCATGTTAAAATGTGAAAAAAACCACTTTACACGTTGTAAATGATTGAAATTCTAATTTTATCGCATTTTATGTTATATTATACAGACAGAACATAACGTATACATATAAAAATTATATATTATGAATCTGCCGAGTCTACCGGAAAAAACGATATATAATATGTCTGGGTCAATTAATAAAATGTGACTTCAAATCGCATTTAAACATGATGAGCGAAACCAGTAAAAATGAGCTCAGCACAGAGGTGTGAAAAGGCTCAGCAGCGAAAGGGTTAAAAACTTTTTTTTTTACTTTTTTGTCCTTGTTTCCTGTCCCCCAGGGCACTACCTGAGCCCCCATACACCTTTTATGGCAAATATCTAGCATATATGCCCTCTTGGAGGGCACTCTAAAAATCGAACTTTGAGTCCCATTGACTTGTATTGAGTTCGTGTTTGAGTTCGAATTCGAACTTTTGAAAAGTTCGAATGCGAACCGAACTCGGGGGTGTTCGGCTCATCCCTAGTGATGATATCATCCAGTTCTTCTGGCCATATTTCTGCTACAACACCATGTAATGTCTTAAAATCTTATGGTTGCGGCCAGATAGTGAATGCTTATTATTTGCTTACTCGTACAGTAGCTACAAGGGCTTACATAGAATCTTCCCCATTCCAATATCCTGCCTTCTCTTCCTGCACTGCTGACCATAGGCCTGGTTTCCTGACTTCTTAACAATGCTGCTGGGTTGGGCCATACTTGATCAGTACTCACAGAAATGATACCTGTAAAAAGTTACTCTGCTTGACAGTCTGAGTGACTAAAAAAAACACATTATATCACGTCTCATTCAAGCTCCACCTTTTCTTTCATGTTGATTGACCAGTTAAGGGTTACCATAACTGAGTTTTAAAGTGGAGGAATGTACATTGGCGGGGTTTGGGCAGTTTTGAGGCATATCATCTACATGGAGGTAAGGTAGTATTGTTCTACTGTAATCCTCAGTTTTTCTTTGCATGCTTGAAACGCACTAGATAAGCTTCCTCTCATTGAGCCTGCAGAACACCAAGTTGCTCCAGTCCATGCATGTGAGAATGAAGCTTTACCAACATGTCACAACAGGCATCAATAGGTGGGGTTCCTTCTTCCTTGTGAAATGAAAGAAAGGAAATGTTTATGTAAAGATCATACAGCTTAGGGAAAGGGTCACTTTGAAGCTACAGTCAACAAATGCCTGAAAGCTGTCTGGCTATTTTGGAGTGTACACATTCCGAGGTAATGCCTGTGTACATTCATGAATGTCAGATAATAAATAGAGATGGAGGAACATGAGGTAGGAATTTAACACGTATGTTTGTGGTGTTTAAAATGGGCAATCAGAAATAAAAGATAAAATATTAGACAGGTGACATACAAGGTATATGACCATCAGAAACTGCCTTAAAACTTTAGGGTCCTTGAGTCACTGGTTTCACTGAGAAGAGCGTCACCAGGTCTTTGATGGTGGAAATCTCAACAAAAGCCCTTAACCAGGAGAGGTCCAAACTTTAGGCTGGCCGTCCACTGGCACCGTAGTCAGGCGACCGTCTTAGTCACCCGACTCTGGACAACGCCATCGGCCGATCAGGGTCATCCACTGAAAGCGTCTGCCAGCCGATGGACAGGCCGGCCAATGAAAAAAGTAAATGAAAAACTCGAGTTTCTGCACCAAGGACAGCCCTAAAAAACTCACCGGGCTGCATGGAGACTCAAAAAAATTCAATAGATAAAAAAGGCTTTTTTACTGCTGATTAAAAAAAAAACGGTTGAATAAAAAAATAAAAGAACTTTAATATTTTTTCCATTGAATCCTATGGATTTTGCACATGGCGGTTTTCCTATACAATGTAACTTTTCACGGTTTCCCTGCACATGGCGGTTATACTATACAATGTATCTTTTCACATTTCGCCTGCACACGGCAGTTATACTATAAAATGAATCTTTTACACGTTTCCCTGCCGCGCTAGGCGGTTTAACCATAGAATCCATCTCTTTCATGTAAACTTGTACCAGATTGTCCCAGCATCGTCCGATGAATCCAAAAAAATTTGATCGCTAGTCTGTTGTAATCACAAAAAATCATCCATCAGTGGTAGGATGCAGTAGAAGAGGGCTGATTCACCTGCATGTTGTAGGATCAGTCGGACAACTTCAGATGATATCGGATGATCGCACCATCGCACAAATATGGGGCCATTGGACGGCTGGCGTAAATTCACTGTGGTATCTTGAGGTCTTATTACCGGATTCCTTGATCTTGCTTTATCTTGTGACACTTCAGCAACAGCTGCCCTAGCCATTTTTTCTCTGTAGTTTCCGTATACGTCAATCAGGTGTGACAGCCCCTGACGCAACAGCCGGTATCCTCATTGGTCAATGCGTGACAAAGATTGGCTTGATCTGGCCAATTGTGTGCTTTACCTTGATGTGAGCCATCTGACAATACTGATAAAAAGGCTCCCAGACGAGGCGATCTCTCCACCAATCAAACAATAAACAGGTTTGGGGGCCCACAAGAGCACTTGTAACTCATTTAAGACATAGCAGTCATTGTTTACAAATAGTGGTGGAAGTAGTGTTATGTACCAGACTTAACCCCACACTAGGTTTGGTTCCATATTCAGATTAGATAGGAAAGATAGAATCAGATTTATATTTGCCTGCCTGCAGAGTCTGAGCTACTTTGTATAGGAAATTATAATAAAATAAAACCTAAACCTATCTGCTAAAGAGTAACTTCTAGAGGAAAAGGGAAGTGCTCATGCCACTGTACAGAGCACTGGTGAGACCTCACTTGGAGTACTGTGTGCAGTACTGGAGACCGTATCTCCAGAAGGATATAGACATCTTAGAGAGAGTTCAGAGAAGGGCTACTAAAATGGTGTACGGCTTGAAGGAGAAAAGTTACCAGGAAAGGCTTAATGATCTTAACATGTACAGCTTGGAAAAAAGACGAGACAGAGGAGATATGATAGAAACATTTAAATACGTAAAGGGAATCCACAAGGTAAAGGAAGGGAGTATATTTAAACGGAAACAAAGTAGCAAAACAAGAGGACATAGTCTTAGATTAGAGGGGCAAAGGTTTAAAAGTAACATCAGGAAGCATTATTTTACTGAGAGGGTGGTGGATACATGGAACAGTCTTCCAGTAGAAGTGGTAGAGGCCAAAACAGTAATTGAATTTAAGCAGGCATGGGATAGGCATAAGGCTATCCTAAACAAAAGATAAATCCAGGTAAAGTATCCATGTAATTGGGCAGACTAGATGGGCCGAAAGGTTCTTATCTGCCGACATTTTTCTATGTTTCTATGTTTCTAGAGGAAGTTAATTTAGGAAGTTATATTTCTGTGTATATTATGCAGAATATTTCTGCTGAAGGATCTGTTTGTCATATGCCACAAGGACACTGAGTCACATTTTGGCACATGCCACTTCAGTGACTGAGATACTGTCTCTAAAATTCTTAATTAAAATGCTCAGTATGCCCCACGTCAGTATGCCCCACGTTAAACGGCCTGTTGGATCTAATTTTGCATATGGCATTCTGTGATGGGAGTACTTAACCTCCCTGGCGGTCTGTTTATTCAAAAAATGCTTTGCTGAAAACGGTCTATTTTTTATTTTCCCCCCCCCCCTAGCTGTATCCCGAGTGTGGCTCGGGGTTAAATTCCTATGCTGGAAGCCTGAGCAACACTCGGGATGCCGCTGGATACATCATCTCTCCGTGCGGTCCCTCGATGTCCCCAGCTCCCTCCTCCGGCGACCGCGACCTCATTACGTCCTGGTTTCCTCCTCGCGAGAAGGAATCCAGGAAGTAAAATGCTGCGATCGCCGGAGGAGACTGCAGAGATCATCGAGGGAGCGCACGGAGAGGTAATGTATACAGCCTGAGTGTGTCTCGGGGTTACCGCTCTCAGCGGTGAAATTTAACCCCAAGACACACTCGGGATAACCGCCAGGGAGGTTAAAGCCTGGGTCTGCTATACCACAACAAATGAGAATGGATACGACAATATCAGTCCCAGTTAGGATAAAGAGCAAATTATCATGTGACCCTATGATTAAGGTAATTGTGATATATCAGGAGACAGGATGCAATCCTGACATGATGACTCCTGCTCTGCCTCAAACGTGACATGACACCAGTTAACCCATTCAGTGTTTTTTATTCTATATATATAAGGTTACAATAGAAAGCACAAAAATTATACTGTATGTGTTAACCCTTTCACTGCTGAGGACGTGTGGGGGAACGTCTTCATTGACGTTGAAGGAAAGATAGGGGTTCCTTTGAACCTCAATATCTCCCAACTGTTATCAGCTAGCAGAGCATGGCCTTTCCAATGATACCAAACATGACCAGGTTTAAAGTAAACAAAATAATAATAACAATAATAATAAAAAAAAGAAAAGTGTGTTTTTTTTTAAGATGTGAAATGGCTCAGCAGTGAAGGGGTTAAATACACCTAAATGCAGCAAGACTAAATAGAACGCACACCCCCTGCAGTTTGTGCCTTAGTCCTTTGGCTGCTTTAGGACCATGTTTATGGTCAGCTCATTCAAGAAATCGAGAATGTCAGTTGACTGAAAAAAAATAATGCTAAGTAGGCTGAACGTGGCCAACCTTTTTAAAATGTGGCTATATTCAAAATGTGTCTATATTTTGACTTTAAAGGTCACCATTTCATAAATCTATTAGTTGTTAAAACTAGTAAAATGAAAGCTGAGAGCCCAGACTCAGAGATGCAAGTATCCAAAGTCTCCAGTTCAACAGGTTTAGGTTTTAGATGAAACATTACGTAATCTTGTATTTTGCCATTACCTCAACATTTGCTGGTGGCATGGTAAATGAGAAGCTGAGTTAGTGCAACATCACTGCTCACGTTTTAATTGAAACATAAACAACAGTTTTGCGTTAGAAGAAACATAAGAAATATTTGTATTTTATTTTTACATAACACATGGTCATATCCATGGCCTTTCCAACGATATCTCAAATAACCTTCTAGCATGTTGGGTTCCGCAGAAATAAGGGTGCAAAGATTTTAAATTGTAATATTTTTTTTTTACAGAGCAAGGGACCCCCTTGTGGTAAGCGCCTGTAGGTAGATGTCTACTTTGCCTAATTATAAATCTGGTCCTGTTTGTAAATAGAGGACAAGAACATGTCGCAAAGCCTTCATGTGAATGAGAACATCCTCCACATTTCAGTACCTTGAGATCACTGAGAGGCAGCTAATCAAATGGTCTGCACGGTTGTGGAGATGTGGATTGGCTATTCTGGCCTGCCTTACATCTAAGGCAATCACAATAGTGATCCCAGAGCGATATTGCCATCAGGAGGTACGTATAAGCTCCTCACACCTCATGATGTCACGTTCAGGCACTGGGGTGGTACCGGGAAGGATGGCAAGGTTCTGAGCCCAGGATTATTATTATTATTATTATTCTTTATTTATAAAGCGCCAGCATATTCCGCAGCGCTGTACAATAAGCACAGTATAGACAGGGTTACAATACATTGAACAACATTTGACAATCAGTACAGGAGGAGATGAGGGCCCTATTCCCGTAGGAACTCACAATCTAGGAGGGTTGGGGTTGGAAACAGGAGGAGAGGACTGTAAGGTGAGGGTGATTGATGGTTGCGTCAGTGAGTTGGGTGGTAGGCTTCCCTAAATAGGAACGTTTTAAGGGAGCGTTTGAAGGAAGAGAAGTTAGGGGAAAGTCTGACAGTACGAGGGAGAGCGTTCCAGAGAGTGGGGGCTGCGCGTGAGAAATCCTGCAGTCTATCATGGGAAGAGGTGATGCGGGGAGAAGCTAGGCGCAGGTCACTGTTTGACCTTAGGGAGCGGGCTGGGGTGTATTTGGTGATTAGTGAGGACAGGTAGTGGGGAGCTGAGTTAGTGAGGCTTTTGTAGGTAAGGATAAGGATTTTGATCTTAATTCTGCAGTGGATGGGGAGCCAGTGAAGGGACTCGCAGAGGGGAGCGGCAGAGACAGAGCGGCGGGTGAGGTGAATTAGCCTGGCGGAGGCGTTCAGGATGGATTGTAGGGGGGAATGCACTACTCCAGGGGCTTGTGGTGAGTGGTGAGTTGCAGGAATACAAATGGTTTGTATCAGTGGGGCAGGACACGTAGAGGGATTGACAATGGGGAAGCAAACCAGGATAATGGGATCTTGGACACACTGGATACTGCAGGTATGGAGACACAGGAAGGACTGGTAAAGACGGTAAAGTTCAAGGTAATTCAAGATAAAGCAGGAGAGCCACAGCATGCAGGTCCTCTCTTTCTGGTAGTGGATAGACAATGCTGGAGCATTGTGGAGAAGGAGGCATGGCCCTTTATTTAGGTAAGTCAGGTGGTGCAGTGTTTCACTGTGTGTTTTAACTATTAACCAGTTGTGTGCAGGAATCCCAGTACTGGTTTTGAGATGAGCAGATGAACAAGACTTGAAGGGGGCTGCCAAGACATGGTTCAGGAACCTGACACATGATGACCCAACACAGGGCCCTATTACATTCCTCATGCAAAAACGCACGCGCAACGTGTGAATTTTTGCGCAAAGCGTCAAATGTTAACGCGCGTAAATCAACGCTGGCATTACAATACTCACGCATTTTTTCATCCGTCAAAAAAGTAACGCACGTAAAACGGACGCACAAAAATGTTGCACGCATAAAGCAGTGTGCGGACTGTTTTTTTCACGCGATTCAGCCAATCAGAATTAAGAACCACAATTGTCTCGCGTTAAGTTTTTGGCCTGTCAAAGTCAATCTGCGCATATATGCTGCATCAATAAAAAACACACACAACTTCTCAAATTTATTGGTTTGGTATGTGTAGAATGTGTAACTATACTTTGCTGCATTTTTTTTTTTTTGGGCTGGTTATTTGGTTACGGCCAGGTTGATAGAATTTGCCATTAACACCAGCTTTTAGGAGTTGCTAAAATTATGCGCGTTACAAACTGCGCATAGATTGTAATACCATCCGCGTACCAGCGCACAAACGCATTTGCGCTCACAATGTTAAGTATAGGATGTGCGGAGTACAGTAAGCTCGCGCAGTGTTCGCGCAGGTTCACCCACGGTAGAGGTATACGCGCGTTTGTTGCACTGACATTGTAATACGACGTTCTGCGCAATGGGTTTTGCCCCTCGCGTTAATGCGTTTTTGCGCGGGCGCAAACATATGCGCGAAGATTGTAATAGGGCCCACAGACTTTTTTTGGTGACTGTGGTTGTTAAATACAAAGGAAAGTGCGAACTTATGTAAATTATTATTATTATTATTATTCTTTATTTATAAAGCGCCAGCATATTCCGCAGCGCTGTACAATAAGCACAGTATAGACAGGGTTACAATACATTGAACAACATTTGACAAACAGTACAGGAGGAGATGAGGGCCCTATTCCCGTAGGAACTCACAATCTGGGAGGGTTGGGATTGGAAACAGGAGGAGAGGACTGTAAGGTTAGAGTGATTGATGATTGCGTCAGTGAGTTGGGTGGTAGGCTTCCCTAAATAGGAATGTTTTAAGGGAGCGTTTGAAGGAAGAGAAGTTAGGGGAAAGTCTGACAGTATGAGGGAGAGCGTTCCAGAGAGTGGGGGCTGCGCGTGAGAAATCCTGCAGTCTATCATGGGAAGAGGTGATGCGGTGAGAAGCTAGGCGCAGGTCACTGTTTGACCTTAGGGAGCGGGCTGGGGTGTATTTGGTGATTAGTGAGGACAGGTAGTGGGGAGCTGAGTTAGTGAGGGTTTTGTAGGTAAGGATAAGGATTTTGAACTTAATTCTGCAGTGGATGGGGAGCCAGTGAAGGGACTCGCAGAGGGGAGCGGCAGAGACAGAGCGGCGGGTGAGGTGAATTAGTCTGGCGGAGGCGTTCAGGATGGATTGTAGGGGGGAGAGGCGGGACAGAGGGAGGCCAGATAAGAGATTATTGCAATAGTCGAGTCGGGAGATTACCAGGGCGTGTATGAGTTGTTTTGTGGCGACAGCGGTAAGAAATGGCCGAATTCTGGAAATATTACGCAGTTGGTATCGGCAGGAGGAGGAAAGAGACTTGATGTGGGGGATGAAGGAAAGAGCAGAGTCAAGTGTAACTCCAAGACAGCGAACTTGGTTTGATGGGGAAATGGTGATACCCTCCACCGTGATAGAGAAGTCAGGAGGTGGGGAGGCATTGGAGGGAGGAATAAGTAGGAGTTCAGTCTTCGACATGTTGATCTTTAGGTGGTGGGAGGCCATCCAGGAGGAGATGCCAGATAAACAGTCACTGACTTTTGAAAGGACAGGGGGAGAGAGATCAGGGGTAGAGAGGTAGATCTGAGTGTCATCAGCGTAGAGGTGGTAATTGAAGCCAAAGCTGTTGATGATTTTGCCCAGGGAGGAGGTGTAGATGGAAAAGAGCAGAGGACCAAGGACAGAGCCTTGAGGTACACCAACAGATAGAGGCAATGAGGAGGAGGAGTTACCAGCAAAGGACACACAGAAGGACCTGTTGGATAAATAGGATTCGACCCAAGCGAGTGCAGTGTCACGAGACCCAGAGAGTTGAGGGTCTGTAGAAGGAGGGGGTGGTCAACAGTGTCAAAAGCAGCCGAGAGGTCAAGCAGGATGAGAATAGAATAGTGGCCGTGTTTTTTAGCAGTTAGGAGGTCGTTGGTGACTTTGGTGAGGGCAGTTTCAGTTGAGTGTAGGGGACGGAAGCCAGATTGCAGGGGGTCAAGTAGGGAATTGGAGGACAGGAAGAGGGAGAGGCGGTTGAAGACTAGTTTTTTCTAAGAGCTTTGATGTGAAGGGAAGCAGGGATACAGGGCGGTAGTTGGATGGAGAGTTGGGATCTAGGGATGGTTTCTTTAGTAAAGGGGTAACTAGCGCGTGTTTGAAGGCGGATGGAAAGGAGCCAGTGGAGAGAGATAGGTTGAAGATGTGTGTGAGAGCAGGGGTGAGGGAGGAGGAGAGGGGAGGAATTAGATGTGAGGGAATGGGGTCGAGCGGGCATGTGGTGAGATGTGAGGAGGACAATAAGGAATTGACTTCCTCCTCAGTGGCTGGGAGGAAGCGGCAGAGGGTGGCAGAGGGGACCTGTGGGAGTGGAGGTGGCAGATAACTATCTTGTGTTGGGATGTTGCGTCTGATATTTAGAGTTTTACTGAGGAAGTAGTCTGCCAGGTCTTGAGCGCTGAAGGCAGCTGTGGGGGGAGGTGCAGGTGGGTAGAGGAGGGTGTTGAAGGTGGACCAGAGCTGTTTAGGGTTGGAGGACAGCGTAGATATAAGAGATGAGAAGAAGGATTGTTTGGCCAAGTGGAGGGCAGAGGTGTATGACCGGAGAATAAACTTGAAGTGAACAAAATCAGCTTCAGAGCGGGATTTCCTCCAGGCACGCTCTGCAGTGCGGGAGCATCTTTGCAGGTAGCGTGTCTGGAGGGTGTGCCAGGGCTGAAGCTGGCGGCGTGGGGCCTTACAGAGTCGAAGAGGAGCAAGAGTGTCTAGAGCAGAGATAAGAGTAGTGTTGTAGTGATTAGTGGCAGCATCAGGGCAGGTGAAGGATGAGGTATGAGGGAGGTGGTGAAGTAGGTTGGAGAATTGATGGGGGTCCACAGCATGTAGATTTCTGCGAGTGTGTGTGCGGGGTGGGGGGTGGGGGGTGTAAAGCTGTGTAATAAGAATTTAACTGATAAATTCAGCTGCTGTTTACGTTTCAGAGTCTTGGGAGCTGGAGTGAAATATAACAAGTCGGAAGAAAACATTGCAAATATTTAAAATTTCTAATGGGTTAAAAGCCAAAGTATACAAATTTTTCCATTTTGGGGAGTAAAACCCTTTTTCACGTGTCTGGTAATTTAAACCCTGCTGCGATGAAACATTAGGAATGTGCATTTCACTGTGGGAAAAAGCATTCCTTTGAAGGTGGATATCGTACAGCAATCAAGGACTGGCTGAAGTCAGGTACAAGGGTGGAAGCTATTCTGGCACAAACACGAAACAAAGTACAATGTAAGGACAGGAGAAAAAAAAGAAGCAGGAGTAAAACGGTGCAATGTGAGAATGGGAACATTAGATCAGACACGATTACAGAGGAAATATTGTGCCATCAACCCTGACGCAGGAGAGCAGAAATATCTGGAATACCATTAATTCATCTAATTTATTGCAGCAAGCATTCCCGGATAAACTGAACTGTGGACGACAAATTATTTTCAGGCGGTGACAGTGAAAAAGAAGCTCAGTGTTCACAATACAAAAAAGAAAATCGGTGCTAAGAAATATGTAAATTTGATTATACTGTAATTATTAAAAATTAACAGGAATGCAATCGTGTGTATTATTTATTCATTTATAAAGTATTTTACCAGTATTTACAAGTATTGACATCTATAGGTTTATTGAGGATTCCAGGCTCCATGAGAAACTGGTGTAGCACTAGCAGAACAGGTTTGGTAAAACACTGTATTAGGATATCTTCCTCCATAGTCTCATCTTCAGTAAGACAACTTAAGTGGAATGTGGTTAATTGACCTGGTCCTTTGATGGTATACCTCCATTTAGCTCTAATAACACCTCGGGGTCTCTGTCATGTTTTAAGTGTCAGCTCCTTGCAATTACCTCTTTTTTTTCTCTAATGTTCCTCTTCCAGTTATTTTGGCACGTGTTCTTTGTTTTGGCTTTCATCCATAATACTTTGTGCTGGTACTCACTCAGCTGTCTTGTTAATGTACCTTTTGCCAACATTAGTGTGACTGTCCATTTCTTCAAGCCTACAAGAAGTGTACATCCAGGAACCAAACCCAACATAAAGAAGTGTGGGAACTCAAGACTCATTTCTACACCATCCAAGTATTCATTTTCATCCTGCGGTAAGTACTCATTTAAATCTGATTTTCATACCCTTGGTAAGTTTTAGGGAACCATTATGACAATTATCATAAATATATATTTCCCTTTAAGACACCATAAATATAACTGAAACCTATGCAAAGCTTTTCAGTGTGTAGACCAATGGGAACACGGTTTCCCCTGCAAAAATGATGGAGAGAACGAAGTTCCCATGTGTCTCCACTCAACTTGACCTCTGCCGTCATTCACATTAAACCAGTTAAGGTTATGCTTCTGTAGTTTTCTTTTTTGAAGCGTTCTCTGACATTGATCTTGATCTGTAGAAAGATTATAAAAAATTGGTTCCTAGACATGTGGTGCAAATGATTTATTGAACTTCCACCACTGTGGTCTTCAGCTTGTGGTCTAGTATTGAGAACATGGAAATCAGTAGCCAATTCATAAAGAAAACCTAGAGCATCACTCATAAGCCAGACCAAACTATCAGGGTTATTCAAAGAGAAACCCGAATTGTGGCCGAAAGCTAACCGAACAGTGAAATTCAGCGTACGGTTACCATTCCTGGCCATCCGGCTATAAAGGGAGCAGGCAGTTCGCCAAATGTTGGCGAATTGCCTGCACATACGTTGGCTGTTCGGTGCCTGTTCGAGGGCAGTGAAATCCCCATAGAGAAGCAATGCTTCGTCTATTCAGAGAACAAAAACCAGCAGTGAAAAGTTGCCGAAATGCCCTGCTATTCGGTGGTTTCATTCGACAGGTTTATTCAGGCGAATCCCATAGGCTTCAATGTTAAAAATATTCCTGTTTTAATTCAATATCTAATAAACCGTTGATTATAATATTCTGCAGAAAAAAGTCTCTTTAATTATAGATTTTAAGACTCTTTTAGGCATTTTTCGGTATTTTTTTGCCAATTTATTTTCCATTTTTATTTTTTAAATCGTTTTTTCTTTTTTCTGTAACAGCCCTTTTTATTATCATTCATTGGATCTTATATGTGAATTTCAGACATTTTCGTTCTGTAGTTTGTTTGCAAACAGCGTTTCACTTTTCAAACATTCAAGCAAACTGTTTTTTTTTCACTCCATTCGTCTGCGGTGTCGGGTTTTTTCGGCGGCTGCTCTGTGCTGTGATCGGCAGCTGCTCGGGGTTTCTCCAGCGGGGTTAATCCAGCTGTTTTGCGGGTTTTTAGAGAGTGTGCAGCGGGTTTCACAGTGGTGTTCGTCTGGTTTGCGGCGGGTTTTCCTTGCACTTCGGGGACCCTGTGGTGCTTGCTGAATACACCGCAGGGTCGCCGAAATGGGATCGTCAAATCGCGCCGACTTGAAGAGAACGAAAAGTCACCGAATGTGCGGTGACTTTTCGATTCTCTTTGAATAACCCTGTATGTGGCACTGTTGAAATACTTAGTAGTAGATATACATATATTGTGGATATAATGTGCCTCCTCATCACCCACATAGTGTGTGTATGTGGACTAATATATATATATATATATATATACATATATAAATTACACCATTACTGCTACCGTCTTACGTGGTTTTCATCTGACAGTGTAGCATGCTCTGGTTCCAATATATCTCTTAATATATTGTAAGGTTTCAGTGGCACAGAAAAGCTTTACTATGAGGATATTGCATTCTGTCTCTTTTTTTTGTCCACTTTTTTAATACAAGAACGACACATAATGTGAAACGTGCTATGTTAACTGATTGTAAAGGTCAGAACAAAACATTTCTCATGGGAGAAGTTACCTCAGGGTTTTTGTAAAAATGGAAATATTTAACATTTAGCAATAACATTATTTATGGTCTCCCCAGCATGTATGTCCTTATAGCATTAGAAATGTGTTTTTATCTAGTTTTCTTTTCCAGGGGTCAGCAACCTTGGCTCCCTGATGTATTGGGAACTACATTTCCCATGTGGCTCAGTCACCCATTAGGCTGACTGAGCCACACGGGAAATGTAGTTCCCAAAACATCAGGGAGCCAAGGTTGCTGACCCCTGTTTTACACCATAAATAATATACCCTTTTATTGGTTTCCCATTCCTGGTCCTCAAGTACGCCTAACACGCCAGATTTTAAGGATTACCTTGGGAAAATACACTGAGCATGGCCTGTTAGGGTACTTGAGAACCAGGGTTGGGAACTGCTAGTCTACACTATTATTGTCTTCCCTATTTTTTATGTTTTCTATTCAGAATGAGATACTAGCACATAATTGTATGCACATTCGACCAACATTAGTGATCAGTAAGCCATTTGTCTTCACATTTATGGTTGAATATCTGTCTCTCGGGCTTGTCGATTTATCATGATACTAGTTGGAAAGCCTGCCCAGAGGGCAGTCTATTATTAATACTGCCCCAGCTCATGGATACTGCCCCAGCACGTGGATATACTGCCCCAGCTTGTGGATATTGCCACAGCTCGTGGATATATTGCCCCAGCTCGTGGATATATTGCCCCAGCTCGTGGATACTGCCCCAGCACATGGATATTTGCCCCCAAGCTCTCATGGATATTTGCCCCCAAGCTCTCATGGATATTTGCCCCCACGCTCTCATGGATATTTGCCCCCAAGCTCAGACCCCAGACCAGACATGGGGCGGCTGTTCGAATGCTCTATCGGCATTCGGACAGCCGCCCCTGGAGCTCTCAGCCGCATACTTACCTTCCTGAGCGGCGAAGGGACAGTTTCCCCGCTTCCGCTCGTTGAAGGACCCAAGCCGCGGTCACGTGGGACTCCCACGTGACCGCGGCTTGGGTCCTTCAAAGAGCGGAAGCGAGGGAACTTTCCCTTCGCTGCTCAGGGGTTGGATGCGCGCGGCAGCCGGGTAGAGGCTGCATCTTGTAACCGCAGCGGCGAGCGCACAGCCGGCTCGTGCCGCGGCGGTTGCATGCGCACGCAGCCAACCGCCGCTGGTTGCGCGCGCATGCGCAGAGTAGGCTTGGCGACGGAGACGCCAAGCCTTACTCTTTTATAGTATAGGATGAGGGGTTATTAGGAGGATAGGTAAGAACGAGCTGAGATTTTTTCTCCAACTATCCATTGAATTTTTATAGTTTGCATTTTTTACTATTGTTTATATATGGTTTTTAATCTTATAAGAGTACATCAAATTTGTGGACTGTTCAGTGTGTTAACCCCTTAAGGATGGGCTGGTGTTGCCCGTCGGATGTGGGTTAATGCCGAATTAGCCTCTGATTTTGGCCCACCCTGCATTATGGCTGAAGGGGGATGGCCTGAGTTCAGGCTGTCTCTCTGCAGCCAATGGTGAGCGGCGCACGCTGGCTGCGGGAAGGGGCTTAGGCGGCCCATTGAAGACTGCGGGGCGTACCTGTACGCCCTGCATCTTCAAGGCCCACCCACTGCGAGGAAGGCATAAAACGTCCTCAGGCGGGAAAGGGTTAAGATCTGTCTGCTGCTTCTATTACCTACCCAATATTTTGAAGTTAGTGGGCCTGGAATATGCCACAGGTACAATTTTGCATTTTTTGACAGGTGTATGGACAGCAGCACTGGACAGAAGTAGCCCTTCAAATCTGATGAAGATGAAGCCACATCATGAACAGCACCTGGTGATCACGACACAATCAGGGTTATTCATAGAGAGGTGAAAAGCAGGAGAATGACTGGAGAATGGAAAATTCTAGGTCAAAATATCCAAACCAGAAAAATTCTCCCATTTTATCTCACTTTCCAAATCGGCTATTTTGACCAAGATTTTTCCATTCTCCAGTCATTCTCCTGCTTTTCACCTCTCTCTGAATAACCTTGAACGATATCAATCCAACTATAATCATATAATGTACATTTCTCCAGGAGTTGTGAACATGATTGAGTTTTTAAAGGAATTCAATTACATGACATTATGTTAAGGGTTATATTGTTATATGTTATATTATGGGCGTTTTTTGCTCCTTTTTGTAATGAAGAGCATGAAAAGGAGATATATTTAAATAAAAATTGGCAGATTAAGGCTAGGGTCAGACTAGCGCAGTTTTAACGTGCGTTTAGCCGCACGAAATCACGGCCGTACTAGCAGCAAATGACGTCCAATGCCGGGGAACATACGACGAACGGCCGCACGAAAGTTCGTCCGCGCAACGCAAGTGGCCAACGAACGCATTTTTTCGAGAACGTCAAACCGCTACTACTGACGTACAGAGTGCGCTGCGGCCGCATAGCGGCGTGTGTGCGTGATTAGGAGACGTCAGACGCTGCTAATGTCCGGCCAACATAACGTCCAGACTCAAAAAGTGTTTTATTGATGATCCGTACAAAATCACGGACGTAAAGGCGCATCGTATGACCGCTATCGCGTATTCCGGGGGAAAATACGTACGTTCGTTCGACCGAACTTTTTCACGGACGACGTGAAAAATGCGTTCGTCTGACCCTAGCCTTAGGACATTGTTTCCAGAATATCAACAGCAAGGCTATCTATGGCAGCTGTAAGACAATATACTACTGAATACAGCGCAGGCTGGACATACGTACAGAATACATAAATATACAGTATCTGCTATTTGAAATCACTGCCGAACAGACAGTAAAATAATATGTTCATAATATATAAAAAAGAAACCAATGTGAAAAACAACATAACATCCAGTTAGGCTGTGTTCACACCTAGCATTTTATATATGCGCGCAATACTCGCGGTTTCTTTTTACGTGCGCATACGAAAAACGCGCCAACGCGCATTGCAGTGCATTCGCGGCTATGTCTAGGCCGCAAACACGCTGCTATACGCACCGAAGAAGCTCCCGTACTTCTTTGTGCATAGAACGTTTTAAAACGCGTTCCTGCACGCTTTAAAATGCTTAGGTGTGAACGGGTCCCATAGAAAATCATGGGATTTCCCCGTTCATGCGTTTTATAGCGTGCAGGAACGCACTTAGGTGTGAACGGGGCCTTAAGGTCACGTATATGCTTTAAAAGGTCTAAGTAAAAGTACTAATTACTACAATAAACACATTAGGCCAGAGGTGTCAAACCTTTGGTTATTTTGTTACATTGATGAATTAGTAGAATTGGTTCAGACAAAAAAAGGAATCAAATTTCATATTTTATTTTACAGGTGGCCTCCATTTAGTTTGATCTTAAATTTATAACAGCAGTTATGATCTTTAATGTCCATTTTACTGGAGGCATCTGCCATCACACAACTCATATTTAGGCCAAAATAATATTTTTTTGCACAATTTAATGCATTATTTGTAATTTTCGATAAGAAATGCAGTTAATTCCAGCCTGAAGTGCCTATATCAATACCAGTAGAGCAAGAGATTATATGTGTTTCCACTGTGTTAATGAACAAAGACATCATTTAATGGAATTCTGGCCTCCCTGTACCCTTTATTGTTCATCTCAAGGACCTAACTCGGAAGTTAAACCTCCCAATGGGGAAGACACAAAACGTACAATACATGGAGGTCAGCGGATCACGCGGTTATCTGAAGGAGTCAATAGATGGCTAATTGTCCTCTGTGTATTCTTGTTAGCTCTCTGTATTAAGAATGTGTCCCCAGGTCAATAATAGGAAGAGGTGGAGAGGGAGATGTATTCAAATGGCACAGGTCTGAACAAAAATACTTCAACAACAGAATTCTAAGTAATTTGACAGTTTGTGATTTATTCTACAGATGAACAGTTGAGTGCACTGTACGATTTGAGGTTTATAGAATTTAATTGGTGCATTAGATACTTGTTATGACATCCTTATATTCTCCTGTAGAGTTTAAGAAAGAAAAGTAATATTTTTGTATTCTAAACAGGGTATTATTTGTATCCTAAGAGTAGCCTACCCAGCAGGGTCCTCCCTCCTTCTGTTTCGGTAGTGTGTAACGTGTATGTATATTTGTCATTCTGTCTCTCCCGTTGTACAGCGCTAAGGAATTTGTTGGCGCTTTATAAATACTTGTAACTGATACCCTTCCCATCGCTACCAGCGTGTAAAACCTTATAGCGGTAGAAATGTTTGGGCCAAATAACTTGCTCGGCTGGGGATATACTTTGCACCTTAGCACACACACACACATATATATATATATATATATATATGTTGTGGTGAAGGACTAAAAGTGAGATAAAAAGCCTCCACACTATAATAAGTGTGTTTAATATTGCAGAAGCCACCTGCACATCATAGCAATACAAAGAATTGCATCCCAGAGCTCCTGTGCCACATTCCCCATATGCAGCAAGGAATTCTGGGTAGGATATGCAAATGACCTCTGTCTCACTTTTATGCATCCTGGATCTGTTATTACACAGAACCCTAAAATCAATGCTATGCCACACTGTGGCTTTGTAGCAAAGATAAGGTTATACAACTGGTCAAAGCCACTCCCAGGACAGCGCTGTTTCAGGTTTGTTGAACCTTCATCAGCTAGGAGGCAGGCATGACCAGTTGCAGTGGATGCTTGGACCATAGGTAAGTAAGTGTCTTATCTGTGCTACAAAGCCACAGTCACATTGATTTTAGGGTTCTGTGTAATAACAGATCCAGGATGCATAAAAGTGAGACAGAGGTCATTTGCATATCCTACCCAGAATTCCTTGCTGCATATGGGGAATGTGGCACAGGAGCTCTGGGATGCAGTTCTTTGAATTGCTATGATGTGCAGGTGGCTTCTGCAGTATTAACCCTTTCGCTGCTGAGGCTTTTCCCGCCTCTGTGCTGAGCTCATTTTTACTGGTTTCGCTCATCATGTTTAAACGTGTTTTGAAGGCTTATTTTAGTATATGACCCAGAGATATAATAGATTGTTCTTTCCGTCAGACTCGGCAGATTCATAATATGTCATTATTATATGTATACGTCATGACCTGTCTGTATATTATAACAAAAATTGCAATAAAATATGAATTTTCAATAATTTACAACGTGTAAAGTGTTTTTTTTTCACATTTTAAGATGCGAGCAATTGCGGTTATATTTTGTATGGGGTGCGCTTGTTAAAAAAATTAGAGATGGGGTCTCGTTACATTTTTTTTTGGGGAAAATTACGCGATTTTTAACAAACGCACCGCATACAAAAATCGTTAGTGCAGCATCATTGTTCACATTATAATTGAAATGGGAACAATTACTGCTGCATTAACGAACCAAAAATAAGAAAAAAACTTGTTTATTTTTTTTTATAATTTTTTTAAAATATTTTTTTAATTTTAATTTTTTTAAAAAACTTTTTTCACAGTCGTGTTTGGTATAGTTGGAACTGCCATGCTCTGGCCGATCCAACAGTACCAAACTTTAACCCCTAGCTGCCACGGATCGGGAGATAAGGGGTTCATTGGAACCCCCTATCTCCACCATTGGTGGCAGCTAGGGGTTAACTCCAGGACTGGCATCATCGTGCTATGCATGATGACGCCAGTCCTCAGGGGGAGTTCCCGGAGGCTTGGCCGACATCCAAGATGTCGGCCAGCTCCGGGAAAGGATCACGAACCGGCGCTTTTCAGCGCCGATTCGTGATCCGGCCCCCATGGGGTTAATGCCAGGTACCATTTGGAAGGGCAGGTTAACCCCCTGCACACCGCCGATCTGGAGGGAGAGAGGTCCGAAGGACCTCCCTCCTCCCTTTCAGGCACCTCCTCCGCACATGCGGGGGGGGCGCCTGAATTAGGTGTCATCGCGCCCCCGCGATAACACCTAATTACTCCGGCGGCGGTTCCAGGTGCTGGGCTGACATCAAGGATGTCAGCCCGCACTGGCGGGGCCAGCGATCGGCTGGAACCCGGCCAAACGCTGGCCCCAAAGAGAGGACGCGCTCAGCGCGTCCACCGCATGGAACGCTACCTGCGGTTGGACGCGCCCGTAGCAGTGAAGTGGTTAAACATAGATATATATATATCTATCTATCACAGAAAAATGTCAGCAGATAAGACCCTTTCGGCCCATCTAGTCTGCCCAATTACATGGATACTTTACCTGGATTTATCTTTTGTTTAGGATAGCCTTATGCCTATCCCATGCCTGCTTAAATTCAATTACTGTTTTGGCCTCTACCACTTCTACTGGAAGACTGTTCCATGTATCCACCACCCACTCAGTAAAATAATGCTTCCTGATGTTACTTTTAAACCTTTGCCCCTCTAATCTAAGACTATGTCCTCTTGTTTTGCTACTTTGTTTCCTTTTAAATATACTCCCTTCCTCTACCTTGTGGATTCCCTTTACGTATTTAAATGTTTCTATCATATCTCCTCTGTCTCGTCTTTTTTCCAAGCTGTACATGTTAATAGAAACATATATATATATATATATATATACCATGTTACTCCAGATGCCAAAATCACGAGTATAGTAGTGCGTAGTGATGTCTTTTAAATGTAATGTTAGTCCAAAAAAAAAAAGATATCACTACGCACTGCTATTCTTGTGATTTTGGCACCTGGACTAACACGGCCTATCCAATATATTATATATACTGATTGGCTAGGTCACTTCCTGATCTGGATTTGGGCAATTATGGAAAATGTGGGTATTAAGGCTAGGGTCAGACTGAGGCAGTGCGAACGCGCGTTCTGGCGCACTTAATCACGGCCGTGCTAGCAGCAGATGCCGGGCAATGACGGCCAATATACGAAGTACGGTCGCACAAAAGTCCGGCTGCGCAACGCAAGTGGAAAATGAACGCATTTTTTCGAGAACGTTAAACCACTAGTACTGACGTACAAAGTGCGCTGCGTCCGCTAGCGGCGTGTGTGCGTGATTAGGAGACGTCAGACGCTGCTAATGTCCGGCCAACATCACGTCCAGATGCAAGAAGTGTTTTATTGATGATCCGTACAAAATCACGGATGAAACTGCGCATCGTATGACCGCTATTGCGTATTCTGTGAAAAAATACGTCCATTCTTCGAACGCACATTTTCACGGACAACGTGAAAAATGCGTTAGTCTGACCCTAGCCTTAAGGTATTTTTATTTGTTGAGAAAACACATCTAACATGATTTAACTGTGTCTATAGCCCCACCTCTGAACCCCGAATTCTCCATTATGCAGACCCAGTCACATCAGTATTCAGTACAGTACGATACTTTGTAGCAGACGTCACATAGAGGGACTGAAAATTATTTTCCCTGAGCATAAATCAAGGGTTGCAGTCCCTTGGGGACTTATCGCTTACATCATAGAGCATAGCGAATGCTGTAACCAAAGATAATTGACATGTGTGTTAAGCCGGGGTATTTAGGCTTGGTGCTGCCCTAGGCACGTCAAATTCTGCTCCACCCCCTCGCTCTCATATCAACTAAACGTATAAACTTGCCAATATGAAATTAACACATACATAATGGACCTGTTAGGTCTTTTATTTTGCTATAAATAATTTTTTTGTTTACATAAAAGTATGTTATTTACGTTGAGTGATTTTTAAGAACATTTTTATAGTTTAGACTCAGTGGGAGTTTCATTGCTTTGCAGCTCAGTTATACACCTGTACACCTCACATGTACTGGATCTCTCAAATAAAGGACACTAGGAAAAATTAAGGAATGTCACTTTGCATTTAATGTCCCTCAGCTGCCCTAGGCCTAGTCCTAGTTGGCCTATGCCAGAATACACCCTTTTGGTGTAAACCATAGTGATCGTATTCTGGAACCCCAGCATCATATGCAGGATATGATTGTAGTCAGATAGTTTAAGACGAGTGTCTTTGAGAGCTGAAGGAACGTCCGTGAGAGTGAACGTTCCTTCCACTCGACCCCAGTCTGGCCACATTGCTAGTGCGGTCAGCGCTGCAATGCTCGGTCCCCCTATGGAGGATCGCGCTTTGCAGCCCCGTCCAACGTGCGTCTAGTGTTTTGATGGGGAGGTTTTCTACACGTCTGCAAGTAGCACACGCAATTCATGCGCACACTACAGCATGTGACCGACCCCGTTGAAGTGTCACACCACTGCGAAGGACGCCGAGAGGCACGTCAGTACAGGCGCACCTAGTGCGCACATCTGCCCCCGGCCCCACTCATCCCCTTTTGAAAGCACATGAAGTCCTTTGTATTTTTTTTTCACTTTATTTGGAAAGTAACAGCAAATAAAAGATGGCTTCTGGGTAGAGACGGCTTCTCCTGGTGTGCTCTGGTATGGGGGGGGGAGGTAAAACAGGATGCAATCTCCCAGTACAGAACAGGATCTTCACTTACATGCCTCTGTGGAAGACTGACAGGAAAGGCAGGCTTTGCTAAGGAGGAAGTGGGCTGGGAAAAACTAACTATGACAGGGAGGGTGGACCATTCCAATTTAAGTAAAAGCATTGGGGGGAAACAAACAAGGAATCCGGTTCCATTATAGATAGAGCTCACTTACCAAAACAACAACAACCTATTCTAACATAAGAGAAAGGCTATAAAATACAGACTGCAGTGTATGAACACCACGCAATCATTCCACTGAGCTAAAAGTAAATACAATGTATCACATAAATTCGACTGAAGAAGATAAGGCACAGCTTTAGGGAATTACTTGCAAGATTAAAATCTAAATTACAGGTGGAAAATATGCCACTATCCATCTGCTCTCTTATGGATCTGCTTGGCTGGGGATGATGGGGATTACACCTGCTACGGATGGTTATCTAGCCCTATTACAATCTTCTCGCATACGTTTGCGCCGGCGCAAAAACGCATTAACGCAAAACCCTTTGCGCTGAACGTCGTATTACAATGTCAGCATAACAAACGCACGTATACGTCTACCGCGGGTGAACCTGCGCGAACGCTGCGCAAGCTTACTGTACGTCGCGCATCCCATACTTAACATTGTGAGCGCAAATGCATTTGTGCGCTGGTACGGAGATGGTATTACAATCTATGCGCAGTTTGTAACGCACAGCCTTTGCGCGTATAATTTTAGCAACTCCTGAAAGCTGGTGTTAATGGCAAATTCTATCAACCTGGCCGAACCCAAATACACCAGCCCAAAAAAAATACACAGCAAAGTATAGTTACACATTCTACACATACCAAACCAATAACATGGAGAAGTTGTGTGTGCATTTTTTATTGATGCAGCATATATGCGCAGATTGACTTTGACAGGCGCAAAAACTTAACGTGAGACGATTGTGGTTCTTAATTCTGATTGGCTGAATTGCGTGAAAATACAGTCCACACACTGATTTCTGCGCACAACGTTGCTGCGCGTGCATTTGTGTACGTCCGTCTAACGCGCGTTATTGATTGACGGATGGAAAAATGAGCAAGGATTGTAATTCCAGCGTTGATTTACGCGCGTTAACGCTGGGTGCACGAATTCACCCGTTGCACGAGCGTTTTAACGCGAAGATTGTAATAGGGCCTCATAATGGCTCTGGCAAGTTTACAACAGCTCTGGTTAAGTTAGCACCAACTTTGTAATATGGCCCAGTGTTTTTCTATTACATATCACAAACTGACACAATGGCGTTACGTTAAAATGCTATTAAACATGAAACAGGACTTCAAAAATAGCAGCTAATAAAATAAAAAAGAAGAAACATCACAAACAATACATAGGGAATTACAGCACCGTGCATATTTATTATATAAGGGAAACAAACTGTGTGGATCTGCGCCATAAGGAAAATTAATAGGGGAAATATTGTTTCAGAGCAATCAAGCACAGAACGGGAAGTGAAAAGCAGCCACCCAGCTGTGGCCCCAGTGCAAAGGAGTGAACGCGCACACAGCAGCATTTCTACCCAGTCTAAACCTCCTGGCCTGGACTTCCTTCAAGCCCAGGAGATTTGTCCATGTAAAACAAACAAACCCCCCTAACTCTCTAACTCAAAGAAACACTTGTTTTAGCTTGGGTTTCCAGATCCACTGCTTTTCTCCCCCCATAAATTCACACTTGAGAAAAATGCTGCCCTGAATAAGGTAGAATACATGATCATCGTCAAATGACCGGATTTACAGCCATACATTATAACTATATATACACAAGCAAAAACTATTATCCGACACGATAATCTATGGGAGTGTTAGAAGCTGTTTCATCTGAAGTTGGGAGGAGTATGACATTTCTTCAAGGCATCAAAAGCTGTCTGGAAAGTAACTCTTTGTTGTCCTACCAAACAAGCATCATATTTCTATACAATATACAGGAAAAGGTTTATCTTTTGCCGTGTTTTGTTATTAGCTAACTTTGTCCAAGTGTAAGAAAATAAAAGTTTAGTTACATCATAAAACGCCTTGCTTTCATTTTCATATGCATTAAGACTGTACATATATAGCATAATTATTTTAACATTGCTTTTCTGCTAGAACTCTGTCACACAAAATGTATTTTCAGATATATGGTCCATTATTTTGACCCATATATTCTCCTGATATATACTGTGTATATATATATATGTATGTATATGTAGATTTGGTAAGCCGTGTTAGTGCGGATGTCATAATCAGCAGAATATAGCAGTAGTAGTGATACCTTTTTCATTGGACTAACGTTACATTTAACCCCCTTAAGGACGCGTGGGTGGCACCCTTAAGGGGTGGCCTTCGCTGGCGAGGCATACAGGTACGCCTCATCGACAGGTGCCGTCGCGTGGCACTGATTGCGTCCCGTCCCGTAGCCGACACGCGGCATTGGCAGCAGGGGGACGGCTTCATCAGTTCAGGCCGAGGCGGCCCTATTGAAGACAGTGGGGCATACATGTACACCCTGAGCCTTCAAAGCCCTCCTGCTGCGATGGGAAGGGGTTAAAATACAAGCTTTCAAGAGTGTTCCTCAGGTCTTAAAGCAATACTGACCAAATCCTCTCTGTTTTCCTTTCTTGCCCATATGATTCCACGATTTGTATTTACGACACCGCCTTGTGCTTGACTCTTTACTGTTCAATTCATTGATTTAGGTCAGTATTGCTTTAAGTCCTGAGGAAGAGAGGAACACTCTCAAAAGCTTGTCTTTTAAATGTAGCTATTTAAATTGCAGCTATAATATGCGTATATACACTATATTGCCAAAAGTATTCGCTCCCCATCCAAATCAGGAGCTGGGCAGGTGAGCAAATACTTTTGGCAATATAGTGTATATATTATAAAAAACAAGTCTCGTGGCGCACAAGGGTAAATGATATGAGAATTGTCCAGCGCCTCCAACAAAAATATAAATTACTGTTGCTCTTGCTAATATAAAAGGTGCTCCCCAAACACCCCAATAATACAAAAAGTCAAAATACAACAAATTATAGCGAGCTATAAAGATCACTGGACGCTCGCTATAATTTGTTATATTTTGACTATATATATATATTTATCTGAAAACACATTATTTTAGAGAAGCCTATCATCTCACTCCCTACTCCACCTCTGTTCATTTCTTACCCATCTTCCCACCCAGCCCATATGCACCGCGCTACTTCATGTTCTCTATTTACCCTCATCTAGTGTATCACCCCTCTCCTCTTAGATTGTAAGCTCTTGAGCAGGGTCATCCCTCCTTTTCTGTGTGTTTAACTTGTATGTATATTTGTTATTCTGCCTCCCATTGTACAGCGCTACGGAACTTGTTGGCACTTTATAAACCTTGGAACTGTATATATTGCATATATATTTTATTATTGTCACCATTTATATAGCGTCAACAGCTTCCACAGAGTTTCACAATAACGAATGGGAAATTAAACAAACAAGTTTAGTAACTATAAACTAATATATAAATAGATTGCATTTGTTTGTATATATATATATATATATATATTCTTAAAAGTAAATAAAATGTACAGGATGCCACACCCACAATGCCTACAGTAAGCTGGAACAACCTTGAGGGTGCAAGATTATAACAAAAATATATTCCAACGCTATAAAAAGAAAAAAAAGTGTGCTTGAATAAAATATATATATATATATAATATATATATATATATAAATAATGGTGGTATGGCTGAATGCCAAATTGCTCCTGTGCTTTGGACTACAACTCCAATGAAAATCTGCCAAACAAAAAAAGAACCTCTCAGGGCATTGTGGGAAATGCAGTCCAACAACATCTGGAGGACCAGTCTTGAATACGCTACTGTTTAATACTAAAACGAGAGGGTTTGGTGACCAGATGTGGTTGGATATTACAGAAAGAGAGCCCAAAACAAAAAAGAATGTACGTTTACAAATACACGCACAAAAAAATGTGCCCGTATAGAGCAAAAGCACGTGCTGCGGCAGCATTTTAAAAAATGCATCAAGCTGTATGTTTCAGCCAGATGATGAGGGTACGCGCCACGCTGCTGCAGAGGGATCCGATTTCTCCATTAACCATTTCTTCTTTATTCGCATGATATTTATAATACACACGGCACATGGCGCTAGCGCAAGCTCACATCCAAAAACATCACACCAGGGGTAGATTCTTGTGTAAGGCAACTAGGCCTGGGCCGAAGAAGGTAGATTGGGGAGGGGGCAGCATTATTTTTACAAATTTATGCTGCAAGAGAGAAAAGGTACTAATTACGTAAAGAGAGAGAATTAAAAATAACTTATGTCTAACTTTTATTCTATACGTATTATAGAATACATACATTATATATATTCTATTATTATATATGTATACCTTTTATTCTTAATGTCCTTTCCTGTAGGGGACTGATCCATTCAGAGTACGCGGGGGTGTAACAGAGCTGCAAGCAGCAAATCTCCCAGCAATGAGTCTATAAACTAATAAATGTTGCTAGAAATCATTCGCTGTTAAAAGATACTTTGTTTATGTTCTAAATTCCATTTCTATTTACATAAATGGCCCCGATAGGTCGTGAATATTTGTTTTAGTTTCATGTTGACAGTCTCTATTAATACTTGGGGAAGGGGGGGGGCAGCAGAATTCGGCAGCACCATGCGCTTAAAAACTCCCCAGCATCACACACACGCTCTCGCTCGCTCGCATGGGTAAAGGGTACCTCTAGGAGCTTCTGTACCTCATTCTCTTCTCCGTCTGAAAACTCCTCGTTAGCCGATACAGCATTTTCTACAGATTTCCGCAGCCAGAAAAGCAAAAACCATCCGCACACTCCGACACGAATCCCGGATAAGTCGCGTTTCGATTAAAAAAAAAAAAAAAAGCGAAGAAAATATTCCTAGCAAACCGATCGCTTAACACTTGCAGCACGAAGGAGAAAGACAACGAGAGGGAGAGGAAAAAAAAAACATAAGCAGCAGTCAGGAAATTGGTTAGTTAGAAGTGCCGCCAAAATGCAAGCTGCTTTCTAAAGAAAGGCCCTCCCTTGTAGAGGCTTGCCAATGGAGCTCGGTCACGAGGCTGTTTGCACAGACTGAATAGGGTTCTTATTGACACAGCGAGTCCTGCAGCATGCTACCCTCAGCAAGCCTTTCAAGAACATATCATGTTACAGACGCTTTCTCCCTGCATTTTACAAGGACAGCTGTAAAATACAATCTTTCCTGTAATTCGTTTCTCTAAGGTTTGCGATAAAACCTGCATCAGATGCTGGCGCGCGCCATAAGCATATATTTTAAAGAGAATAGGTACAGAGAAAATAAAGATTTTGATGTGCTCTTTCCTAGGCAATCTTTTAAAACATGGACAATTTATAAATATATATTTATAAATAAATATAATAAAGTTTATTATTGCAGAAGTCATTTACACATCCCAGCAATTCAAAGAACTGCATCACAGAGCTCCTGTGCTACATTCCCCATATGCAGCAAGGAACTCTGGGTAAGACATGAGAATTTATATATATATATATATATATATTTGTTGTGGCGGAGGGCAAAAAATTTGATAAAAAGCCTCCACGCAATAACCAATAAGGTTTTGACCAGTTGTCTAAACCTGATCTCTGCTAAAAAAAAAAAGCCATCTAGTATGGCATGGCATTGATTGAAGGGTTCTGTTTGAAAACAGACCCAGGATGCAAAAAATGAGACAGATGTCATTTGCATGTCTTACCCAGAGTTCTGTGCTCCATATGGGGAATGTAGCACAGGAGCTCTGTGATGCCGTTCTTTGAATTGCTGTGATGTGCAAATGGCTTCTGCAATAATATATATATATATATATTTACAAAAAAGAAGAATTCTATGTACACAATGTATATAGAAGAATAAAATATACATTTGCTAAGATCGCCAAGAAATGAACACATAAAAATGTTTCTTTTATATGTAGAAATGGAGAATTGTAAAAATATCTTAACCATGTACAAAAAAATACTTAGAAATAAAAATATGAAATTATATATAAACAAATGAGATTATTTATGATAAATAAAAGTTTTATTATTATTGAAAACATAAAAAGATGTGGTATCATATTCCTAATTCATATAAGAGGCCATATTTAAGGCCTCTTTTTGTCATGAGTTTAATGTCTCTGACTGTACCACACAGCTAAAGTCTTTATTAATTGTACCAGTCAATCAATGCAAAATGTCACGATCTAGGTGTTAAATTTGAACCTTTTAGCCCTTCCGGCAGAGATTTATTGATGATACTCTGTTCAAATTGAAACGTCTATATTTAGAGAGAATGAATAAAAAAAATATGGTGTTAAAAAGACTTAAACGCTGACTAAACATGATTGACTAAACACGATTGGCCAGCCTTGGGGTCTTGTGTGAAAAATATTACCAGCACCCCATCCCCCAGCTAAATTCTTTATTAATTGTGCCCGTCAATCAATGCAAAATGTCAGGATCTGGACACTAACTTTTAACTTTTCAGCAGAGATTTTTTTAGTAAAACTATGTTCAATCTTCAAAATTTTAGAGCGGACGAGTAAACAAATATTTTGCTGTTATATAGAGCTACCATCAGAAAGCTTGGGGCCCCGTTCTGAACCACTGGTCGGGCCCACCTTCCCTCAGCTTGTTAAGGACGGGAGTAATTTTACAACTTCGGCGCTGTTTCGGAAGTAGAAGTTTGCTGAGCTCATTTTGACTGTTTTTAAGTCATGTATTATTATACCACCCAGACAAATTATATATCGTTCTTTCCGGCAGACTTGGCAGATTAATAATATATCATTATTTTATGTATACTGTATGTCATGCCCTGCCAAACTGCTATAACAAAAAATGTAAAAGTAAAAAAAATGAGAATTTTCAATAAAATTTCAATCTTTCACAGTGTGTAAAGTATTTTTTTTTTAAATTTTATTATCCGAGCCTTTGCGGTCATATGCTACGAGGTAGACTTGTTAAAAAAATTAGCACGGGGAACCCATTTTTTTTGGGGAGAAATTGCGTGATTTTAGCTAAACCCCCCCCCAAAAAAAATCATTAGTGAAGCATCATTGTTCACATTATAATTGAAATGTGAACAACAGTGCTGCATTAAAAAAAACACGTTTTTATTTTTTATTATTTAATTATTTTTTTATTATTTAATTATTTTTTTAATTTCTTACACTCTTATTTTACTTACAATATGGTCCTGTTTGATTTCATTGGAAAGGCCATGCTCCCTAGCTGCCACCGATCAGGAGATGATAAAGGGGTTCAAAGAACCCCCCTATCTCCTCTATGGGATTTCCATAGGAAATCCCTTTGCAGCTAGGGGGTTCCCCGGTTAACTGACATCATCGCGCGATGAGTCAGTTGACGCAGTGGGGACCCAGAGGTGGGGGCTGCCATCCAAGATGGCGGCCCCCACCGGAAAAAGGCCACGGCCGATTGGTGCCAGGCCGCAACCTGGCAACTAAAGGGTTAACCCCCTACATCGCTGGAAAGGTCAGGCTGTGACCCTTCCAGCGATGCTGGCCACAGCCTCCTAGTCCCCGGCGAATGGGAGATAGAGGGATCCAAAGGATCCCCCCCTCCCATTCAGGCGCTTCCCCTGCTCCGGCGGGGGGGACACCTGAAACTGACATCATCGTGCCAGTGCGCCGGAGGAGTAAACCCTGCCGATCTGACTCCTTGGGACTCAGATCAGCGAGGGAGCCGCCGGAGGAGGTGAGTATCTGCTGAGGGGGGCTGCAAACGCCGCGGACGTACCATTACGTCCTGCGGCATCAAAGCCCGCCTATTGCAGGACGTAATGGTACGTCCTGTGGCGTTAAGGGGTTAAAAATAAAACATTTTGCCTTGTCTTCCGTTTACCCTATTTTAGGCTAAGGTCAGACGAAAGCAGTTTTAACGTGCGTTTAGCCGCACGAAATCACGGCCGTGCTAGCAGCAAATGACGTCCAATGCCGGGGAACATATGATGAACGGCCGCACGAAAGTTCGTCTGCGCAACGCAAGTGGCAAACGAACGCATTTTTCGAGAACGTCAAACCGCTACTACTGACGTACAGAGTGCGCTGCGGCCGCATAGCGGCGTGTTTGCGTGATTGGGAGACATCAGACGCTGCACCCGTCCGGCCAACATAACGTCCAGACGCAAAAAGTGTTTTATTGATGATCCGTACAAAATCACGGACGAAAATGCGCATCGTATGACCCGCTATCGCGTATTCCGTGAAAAAATACGTCCATTCGTTCGAACGCACTTTTTCACGGATAACGCGAAAAATGCGTTAGTCTGACCCTAGCCTAACAGGGAGTGAGCTAAATCCCTGGTGGATAAAGTGTGTTTCCTGGTGGGAAAGTGTTCACTCTGCAGCTCTAGCTGGTGCAGACCATACTAAATCGCTCCTTCAGTGATTAGTCAGAGTGCTTTTACCGGCCCCAGATGCCCCGGCCCACCGGGAAATTTCCTGGAATCTCGATAGGTCAGTTCAGTTTGGTATGGAGGGGCCCTTACATCTGAAGCATTTAGACAAGTGACAACGTTTGGCGAGGGCCAGGGCCCCCTTGAGCCACTGGGCCCCTGAACATATCATTGGCTGTCACCCTCTGATGGCTGCCTTGCTGTTAAAAGATTTACATGTCGACTAAATATAGCAAATCGATAGATATATACAGAGCTGGCCTTAGGCCTTTTAGTGTCAAGTGCAAAAACTCTTACAAAGCTTACAGCTTTTTGGAAGCTGCATTGCTAATAATCTTATGGGGCTTTGTAGGGATGATAATAAGTAGGAGATCTGACCAATTTTTTATTATCTATCCTATATATTTACTGTATGTGCAACAAAGGATGATTCTGCCATGCAGACCTCGTGTAAGATGAGGAATGGCATCTAGAGTTTAGAACCTTTCATCTCACGAATATTTCTGTAAAGGATAAACAAATACATGAAAATAAAATGAGCAGATTTCATTATTTTAAGACAGGGTTATTCAAAGAGATCCGAAAGGCTGCCGAAAGGTAACCAAACACTGAAAATCAGCGTTCGGTTACCCTTCTTGGCCATTCGGCTATCCAGAGAGCAGGCAGTTTGCCAAATGTTGGCGAATTTCCTGCACATACGGTGCCTGTTCGAGGGCAGTGAAATCCCCATAGCTTCTTCTATTCAGAGAACAAAAACCAGCAGTGAAAAGTTGTCGAAATGCCCTGCCATTCGGTGGCTTCATTCGACCGGTTTATTCAGGCGAATCCCATAGGCTTCAATGTTAAAAATATTCCCGTTTTAATTCAAAATCTAATAAACCGTTGATTATAATATTCTGCAGTAAAAAATCTTAATTTTTAGATTGTTTTAGGATCTTAAGCATTTTTCGGGATTTTGCAAAATAAATTCCGATATTTTTTTTTTTTTTTCTTTAAACGTTTCTTTTTTCTGTAACAGCCCTTTTTATTATCATTCATTGGATCTTTAGATGTCAATTTCAGACATTTTCGCTCTGTAGTTTGTTTGCAAACAGCGTTTCACTTTTCAAACATTCAAGTGTACTGGTTTTTTTTTTTTCACTCCATTCGTCTGCGGTGTCAGGTTTTTCCAGCGGCTGCTCTGCACTGTGATCGGCTCCTGCTCAGGTTTCTCCGGCGTGTTCGGCGAGGTTAATCCAGATGTTTTTGCCAGTTTCGGAGTGCATTCACCTGGGTTTTGCGGTGACTGTTCGGCAGGTTTTCGGCGGCTTTTCCCTGCACTACGACGGCCCTGTGGTGTTTGCTGAATACACCGCAGGGTCGCCGAAATGGGATTGCCAAACCGCACCGAATTGAAGAGAACGAAAAGTCACCGAACGTGATAGTTTGTTTTTAACTATCTCATAAACGTTATGATAAAATGTTTTGGGGGGAAAAAAATGGATTGGTATTGAAGGGGTTAAAACAATATTGTAACATTATAAGATTTCCTCTTTCATAATGTATAATAATACTTAATTAAAACAACAAATACATTATAGCAAGGCTACGAAAATATGTTTAACTTTTGTGTGTCTGTATGGAGAAGAAGCTAACCTAACTAACTGGCAGTCAACTAGTTAATTCTCCGGCACAGATTCTAATCATACTTCTTTGACATAAAATAAAAGATCAATTGGTATAAAATTCCTTTTTATCTGACTCATTTTCCTGAGAGACAGATGGAGAACAGGTCTTGAAAAAGCCCTCACCCTATTTCTCTCTCCTGTCTTTCTAATTGCTGCATGTGAAACACATTTCTTTGCTGAAAAAGGATTTTATTATTAAAATAATCTGCAGCTCATTGTGACGGAGCCGTAACGGACGCAGCAGAAAAAAAATCCATTAACATATAGATAATGAGAAGCGTCCAAGGCACGTGCATGGGAAAAAGGTCACTGCCGGCCTGGAGTGCCAACCGCAGCAGCAGGCAGTCTGTGACGTGGCATATTTCAAGGAGTTCTCCCGACAATTTGAGAGTGTCTATGCTTACTAAAGAGCTTTATAAAAGGGCATAAATTACTGTATCGGACCCAGAAAACTGAGCTTCTCAGAGTTGTTCCGGTTTCTTAACCCCTTCACTGCTGAGGCATTTCACCGCTGTGTGCTGAGCTCATTTTTACCGCTTTCACTCATCATGTTTACACGCGATTTGAAGTCACATTTTATTATACGACCCAGACATATTATATATCGTTCTTTCCGGCAGACTCGGCAGATTAATAACATATCATTTTTATATGTATACATCATGACCTGCCTGAATATTATAACAAAAAATGCAATATAATTAGAATTTTCAATCATCTGCAGTGTGTAAAGTGCTTTTTTTCACATTTTAACACATGAGCGTTTGCGGTTATATTTTCTATGGGGTGCGCTTTTACAAAAATTAGAAATGGGGTCTTGTTACATTTTTTGGGGGAAATTACGTGATTTTTAGCAAACGCACCCCATAGAAAAAAATCATTATTGCAGCATCATTGTTCACATTATAATTGAAATGTGAACAATATTGCTGCATTAATAAAAACACAAAAAAAATATGTTTTTTTTGTTATTATTTTTATTTATTTTTTATTTACTTTACATGCTCAGGCCTTTCGAATGACACCCTCCATGACCCCCTAGCTGCCACGGTTCTAGAGATATCGGGGTTCAAAGGAACCCTCTATTTCTACCAGGGGATTTCCTTGGGAAATCCCGGGCAGCTAGGGGTTCCCCGGCTATCTAACGTCATCACGCTATGCGCGATGACGTCGGCACCGAGGGGGGACCCGGGGGTGGAGCCGCCAATCAAGATGGCGGCCCCCACCGGAGCTAGGCCGCAATTCGGCGCTGCAAGGTGCTGAAGTGCGACCCGTGCCGGAGGGGTTAAAGCCAAGCACCGCTTAAAAGGGGAGACTCCCCTCCCTTCCAGACGATCTCCCGGCATTGCCAGGGGGGGGGGGGTTGCCTGGAAATGACGTCATCGCGCATGGTGCGATGACATCATTGACGTCGGGAGGGGCTTAACTTCAGCGTCTGAGGACGCTGAAGTCAGACCACTGCGGGACCCCAGAGAGGTGAGTATCTCCGCCGGGGCTCCAGCAACTGGATGACGTGTGGGGCACGTCCTCCGCATATAGAGGGAGTCAATGAGGACGTGCCCCACATGTCATCCGCAGCGAAGGGGTTAAACATAGGTGTGTTTTTAACCCCTTCACTGGCAATAGAGATATCTCGGGTTTCAAAGGCACCGGCCCTGATATCGTGATATCTCGATGTGCTGATCTGCTGCCCAAAAGAAGATTAAATTTGTTTGCAATCAAATTTCGTTAGCTTCTGGGCTGCAGAAGCTGCCCCAAAAGTTTTAGCCTTGCGGGCATAATGCCCAAAAGAGCTAAAACTGTAAAATCAGCTGCTCAAAGCTCTGAAATATCGGGCTTTCAGACGTTTCGGCTCCTTACGAACCTTTCTCAAGGTTCTTAAGGAGCCGAAACGTAGGGCACGTTTACAGGAATTTAAGAGGTTTACACAATAAATTTTGGATTTTATTTTTTCTAGGTCCTCAAGTGTATCCTTTGTTCTGATTTTTGTAGATGTAGCAGGATTTTTTATATTACCTATCTAGCATGTGTGTGTATATATATATATATATTATACACATGCTAGATAGGTAATATAATTCTAGGCGGGCTTATTACCTAGGGAATCTGAATTTATATTACTCAGTATGTGGAGACCTTGAGGAGCAATTTTTAGTCTTAAAATAAATACACAAACAATGCGCTTTTGTTATCCTCATTACATCACTGAGAGAATTACATACTTGACAACAAACAGAGAAGTACTTTGTTATGGAGGATCTGCAGAAGTATCTGCTTTGATAAAGAAAACCATTGCCATGGAAACCTTGTTAAGTATTCTAAAAAATGCCAGACAGTGCTAATTAACCCTTTACAAGCAAGCCTAGAGTCTCATGCTGCATCACAGGATTGCTCCCCGATGCATAGAATACCTGAAATAAACTCCCATATGTAATAATTAGACTTGTGCAGCGATTTATTTTTTTTTTATTTTTTTTTTCGGTTCGGATTTTGTAAATTTTCGTTTCGGCTCGTTTCGGCCAATTTTCAGTTCGGTTCGTTTTCGGTTCTTTTTTCGTGATTTAGGAAATTTTCGTGTTTTTCGGAACATCTGTTCTCGTTTCAAAGTGTCTATTCGTTTTGACGTAAACTAATGGTTTTTCGGATCCGATATTTCTGTCGCTACGATAATTCTGCCGATACGATAATTCTGCCATTTGAGATTTCTCATGTTTTACAAGAAGGATACATTGAGATTTCTCTGGTTTCTCGGGAAGGATACATTGAGATTTCTCTGGTTTTACAAGAAGGATACATTGAGATTTCTCATGTTTCCCGGGAAGGATACATTGAGATTTCTCTGGGTTTACAAGTTGGATACATTGAGATTTCTCTGGTTTTACAAGAAGGATACATTGAGATTTCTCTGGTTTTACAAGAAGGATACATTGAGATTTCTCATGTTTCCCGGGAAGGATACATTGAGATTTCTCTGGGTTTACAAGTTGGATACATTGAGATTTCTCTCATGTTTTACAAGAAGGATACATTGAGATTTCTCTGGTTTCTCCGGAAGGATACATTGAGATTTCTCGAAGGATACATTGAGATTTCTCTCATTTTACAAGAAGGTTACATTGAGATTTCTCTGGTTTTCCAGGAAGGATACATTGAGATTTCTCTGGTTTTCCAAGAAGGATACATTGAGATTTCTCATGTTTTACAAGAAGGATACATTGAGATTTCTCTGGTTTCCCGGGAAGGATACATTGAGATGTCTCTGGTTTTCCAGAGATGGGAATCACATTGAGATGGGAATGATACAAAATTACAGAATCAGCGATATAACCGAAAAATACGTTGTCCGAAATTACTGAAATGGAACCGAACTCACGAATGGAATGAAAATGATTTTCGATTTTACACATTTCTAGTCCATTCGAAAATTCAGAAAAGTTTTAGTTTCGGTTCGGAAATTTGTTCGGATCTGCCGTTTTCGGATCTGAAAATTTTCGGAAAATCGGCCAAATCCGAATGCACGAATCGGGAAATTTCGTGAAAATTACGAAACCCGAAACGCACATCCCTAGTAATAATATAATAATAATATCTTTGAAAGAATAGATGAAAGTTTAAGGCTCTGCATTCTTGTTCTCATTTGACAGTGAATTTCCTCTCTGTAATTGCTTACGATGTAACCTCATCTTTTATTTAAGAGCACGTTTGGATATTAAACACGTGGATCTAACAATTGTTATAAAGTGTCAAGTCTGTCTCCTTGAAGAAGACACAGTGTTGGATAATAAGGTTATTCTCAGCTCAAATGCTCAATAGCAGTGGGTTTCAATCACAAGGAAGATCAAATATTTATTTTTGATTCAAGGGGGAAAAAATGCTGAGCCATTTCACCCCTTTGTGCGGAGCTAATTTTTATACCGGTTTCACTCATGTTAAAACGCGATTTGAAGTCACATTTTATTATACGACCCAGACAAATTATATATTGTTTTTTTACGGCAGACTCATAATATATCATTATTATATGTATACGTCATGTCCTGCCTGAATATTATAACAAAAAATGCAATATAATTAGAATTTTCAATCATCTACAGAGTATAAAGTGTTTTTTTCACATTTTATCATCCGAGCCTTTGCGGTTATATGTTCTATGGGGTGCGCTTGTTAAAAAAATTAGAACTGGGGACTCGGGGATTTTTAGCAAATCCCCCCTCATAGAAAAAATTGTTAGTGCAGCATCATTGTTCACATTATAATTGAAATGGGAACAGTATTTCTGCATTAATAAAACAAAAACAAACAAAAAATGTTGCTTTTTGTGAAATTTTTATTTTTTTTCTTTATATTTAACATGGTCATGTTTGATATCATTGGAAAGGCTCTGGCCGTTCTAATGATACCAAACATTAACCCCAAGCTGCCACGGATCGGGAAATAGGGGGGCCCAATGACCCTCCCTATGTGGCAGCTAGGGGTTAACTCTCGAAGTCCCCAAGGGTTTAAAGGCAGCCACCGCTTGGAAGGGCAGGCTGTGCCCTTCAAAGCAGTGCCTGCCTTTTTTTGGTACCCCTTATCGATGGGGAGAGAGAGATATCCAAAGGACCTCCCCTTCAGGCACCTTCCCTGCACTGGCAGGGGTGCCTGGAATAGACGTCATCACGCCCAGCGTGATGACACTATTCGTGCGGCTGGGGTCCCGGAGGCTGGGCTGGGAGCCTGTAGCGATCGGCCGGAATCCTCAGCGCGTCCTCTGCAGCCAAGCCCTCGCGTGGCTGGACACGCTAAGCACGTCCGCCACAGCAAAAGGGTTAATCAGTGGCAGAAGTACCGCGGTCGCACTTGCGACCGGGCCCTGGCATTCCACAACTGGAGGGGGGGGCAGCGCCGCTGCCAGATTCCAGCAATCAGCACCGGAAACGGAGCAGCAGAGATGAGAGCTGGGGGCAATATATATTCATGTGAGCTGGGGGCAATATATATCCATGTGAGATGGGGCAATATATATATCCATGTGAGCGGGGGCAATATATATATCCATGTGAGCTGGGGCAATATATATATCCATGTGAACTGGGGCAATATATATATCCATGTGAACTGGGGGCAATATATACCCATGTGAACTGGGGCAAATATATCCATGTGAGCTGGGGGGCAATATATATCCATGTGAGCTGGGGGGCCAATATATATCCATGTGAGCTGGGGGCCAATATATATCCATGTGAGCTGGGGGCAATATATATCCATGTGAGCTGGGGCAATATATATCCATGTGAGCTGGGGGGACAATATATACGCATGTGAGCTGGGGGGCAATATATACGCATGTGAGCTGGGGGGCCAATATATATCCATGTGAGCTGGGGGGCCAATATATATCCATGTGAGCTGGGGGGCAATATATATATCCATGTGAACTGGGGAAATATATATATCCATGTGACCTGGGGGCAATATATACCCATGTGAACTGGGGCAAATATATCCATGTGAGCTGGGGGGCAATATATATCCATGTGAGCTGGGGGCAATATATTTCCATGTGAGCTGGGGGCAATATATATCCATGTGAGCTGGGGGCAATATATATCCATGTGAGCTGGGGGCAATATATATCCATGTGAGCTGGGGCAATATATATTCATGTGTGCTGGGGGGACAATATATACGCATGTGAGCTGGGGGGCAATATATACGCATGTGAGCTGGGGGGCCAATATATATCCATGTGAGCTGGGGGGCCAATATATATCCATGTGAGCTGGGGGGCCAATATATATCCATGTGAGCTGGGGGGCAATATATATCCATGTGAGCTGGGGGGACAATATATACGCATGTGAGCTGGGGGGCAATATATACGCATGTGAGCTGGGGGCCAATATATATCCATGTGAGCTGGGGGGCCAATATATATCCATGTGAGCTGGGGGCAATATATATCCATGTGAGCTGGGGGCTAATATATCCATGTGAGCAGGGAGCAATACTATCTTCTTTTATATTGCAGGAAAAAGAAAGTAAAAAATATATAGTTTTTTTGGGGAGAGGGGGCCCATTCATGGCTTCTTGCACTGGGGCCCTCAGGTTTCTAGTTACACCACTGGGGTTAATCCTAAAAACCCCACATATGCTATGCTTGACTTATGTTCTAGAATTTCGATGGCTACCCATGGCACACTATATGAACTACATGCATTTGCTATGATGGTCAGCCAGATCGTAACTGTAAATACTCTAGATTGCAGGATGTCAAAAAACAAAAATGCAAAATAGTGGAGAAATTAAGGAAAAAACTCCATGTCGGTTATGAACTCACCACAATTCACTCGTAGATGAGCGACTCACATTTTTAGCCTGTGACTGTAAGAATCCTTTATCCTTTAAAGCAGGGATCGCAAACTCTGACCCCCCTAGATGTTTACTCTGGCCCCACAGATGTTTATTGCCTACAAATCCCAGAATTCTTTGAATGCAATAATTGGCCAGAGAATCATGGGAGGTGTAGTTCAGAAACATCTGGGGGGGGGTCAGAGTTTGAGATCCCTGCTTTAAAGCTTCGCTCCATCATCATGGTACCTGTCTTGTTGTTATATACAGTGCGGAAATTCCAGGTGCCATGGGTGACCTGGGCTGGTGATGCTTGGCATGTGCCCCGCTGGTGTGTCATTGGAAGCGGTATTATGAAGTGGTGTCATTTTGTGCTGTACATTTATACCATTCGCATCAAAACTGAGTCACTACGTACACATCAAAAAATTCAATTGACATTTTACTTGCGTGCCAAATATCAGCCTCGCCGTTTTGTAGTCGTGCAGTATTTTATTTGCAGAATTTTGAAAAAAAATTGGCGTCATTCCTGCAGTAAACCTGTTCTTCCATGAATCATCAGATCACCCCTCCCAAGTTTTATAAGGGTTATACTTTTTATCCAGCTATTCTCTCGAAGGTTGCATATGAACGTCCTGTAACCTTTCTACAGTTATCTAATCCTACACTGTAAATGGTTGTGTGTAAAAAGAAAACAAACAAAAAACTATGGAAGATATTCAGAAAGTGACCAATGTGCCACCGAATTGCACCGAATATCATTGCAGTTTGTCAATTCATTTAGCTGTCAATTCGCCAAATACTGTCCGACAGCGTAATACACTGCAGTTCGCCGCAGATCGGTGATCTTCGGTGGCAGCCAAATTGTCCCATAGAGAAGTAATGGTTAATCTACTCAGAGAACATCGAACTGCACCGAAGTGTCAGTGAAATGCCCTGATTTTCAGTGATTCAGTGCGACAGGTTTAAACAGGTGAATCCCATAGGAATCAATTTAAAACAATATTATCGTTTTTTTTTTTATTAAACCATTTATTCTTTTCATTTTCAGCAAACTGACTTGTTATTTATTTATTTTTTGGAATACATATTTGTATTTAATATTTTTTAGACCAAACTTTTGTTTCCAGTTTTTTTAAATAAATACAGTAACAGACCTTTTTAATATTTTTAGAGGACCTATTTTATAATTTATACACCATTTCATGCATTTTATATTGGCTTAAACATATTAGAAGAATAGCAGAGTTCAGTTTTTTTTTCTGCAATTCGGCTGTATTCGGCGGTCACTTCAGTCAGTTTGGACGTCTTCGGAGACTCCATCTTCGACGCACGTTGGTGACCCTGCGGTGAATAGTGAATTCACTACAGGGTCGACAAAATGGGATTACCAAAGCGCACTGAAGTACGTTGAATTAGAAAGTACCGAAATTTAGCTGAAAGCAAATACATTTTAAATAAGATGACTTGTGTGTCTCTTATTTGATAGGTGTGTGAGAATGTAGTGGTGTATTTGTATACTGGCATTCCAAAAAATACCAACAGCTGAGTGGGAGCAGTGCCTTAGACAGCTGCCTATTTTGCCTAATTCTAGAGCTGTCTCTTATGTGAGTGGCGTGCCAATATAACACTTAGATCAGGGATGTCCAAACCCTGGCCCCCCAGATGTCCCTGAACTACAACCCCCATGCTTCTCCATCCATCTAATGCAGTCAGAGATTTCTGGGAGTTGTAGTTCAGGAGCATCTGGGTGGGCGGAGTTTGGACATCCCTGACTTAGATGATATTTATCTGAGGCTAGGGTCCGACGAGCGCATTCTGTGCGGACTGTGCGTCCGTGCACAACGGACTTACTTTCTGACTGACGACAAGGTAGTGGTCACACAGTCTGTTTTTGTGACGGACGTTGTTTTTGACTGATGTAGAAGGGAAAATAAATTAATATGAAAAACATTTTGTCCGTCAAAAATGCTGGACGTCAACAATACAGTCTGTCTGACTACGTTCCATCACTCACACACAAAACTATGCGGACGTTGCAGACGCAGCGCACTCTGTGCATCCGTTCTAGCGGATTTACGTTCTTGCCTAACCTGCGTCCGTTTGCCGCGTCTGTTATGCGTCCGCAGTTTGGTGCGGACATACTTCGTGTGTGGGGCTCCATTGGTCATAATTATATGCTATAACGGACTTACAAATGTGCGGCAACACAGACGTGATCAGTGCGCTCATCTGACCCGAGCCTAAATTGGCCTGCATTCCGAGTGTTCCATTCACATTGAACCGTTAACTCTTACAACTCTTCTTACAAATACTAAGAGCTCAGCTGCTAATCCACGTCCAGCCACATCTACTTTTACCACTCAACTTGTCTGGAAAATTGATGGACTATTACACGTTCTTTACTGTACATATTTTCATAGCAAGTGCAAATGTACTGAGAGCCAATGAATAATGTGTGAGTCAGGCTGGGTTCACACCTGGGCGTAGCGCTGCGTCGCGCAATGCGCGCGGTTTTTTTACGCGCGTTCGCGCATACAAAAAAAACGCGAACGCGCGTTGCAGCGCGTTCGCGGCTATGATATGGCCGCGAACGCGCTGCTGTATGCCCGTAAAGAAGCTCCCGAACTTCTTTTTCGTTGGCCGTTTTAACGCTCGTTCCTGCGCGCTGTAAAACGCTTAGGTCTGAATGGGTCCCATAGCAAAGCATGGGATTTCCCCGTTCCTGTGTTTTAAAGCGCGCACGAACGCGCGTTAAAACGGCTAGGTGTGAACCCAGCCTTAAAGTCACTCCTTATTCAAGTGAGTGCCCCCCCATTACGCCCCACTACTGGATTCCAAAACCTGGTGTCAAGCAATTTTGCAATTGCAAATAGGTATATAGTTTCACATACTAAAATGCATATTTTTAGTAAGGATTTACTGAGGATTACTTTAAAGCAAACAAACAGCATAATGACCCTTTAAATGAATGGAAAAAACACTTTGCTTAGGTGGCTCATAGTTTATGTTTGGTTTTTTTAAGGTAGAAAGATGTGCCCATGGGAAAATATGACAACATATTATACTAAAGGTCAAAGCATCAATTTCCCTGGTGGTCTTTCAATCAGCTTTGAATAGAAGAATAAAAGGTTATCCCCATGGGATTTCAGATCAGGGATAGCCAACCTTCAGCACTTCAGCAGCTGTCAGCCAGCTAAATATCATGCTAAACATATTCTGAAGGAGCTTCTGCACCAGAGGCTAACTTCTACTACTATAGAAAATGTTACATGTACAATCTTCCATCTGTGTTTTATGTATATGTTCGTTTATTCTAAACTTTGTGAGAAGTTAAACACGCATTTGGAACTTTTGATTATTATATTAAAAAGTATATCAAAATTCTATTTTTAAAAAACAAGCTTTTTGACAGTAATGCAGGGTGTCCCAGCTAAAGTTGCACCGGCTGGAGGCACCATGCTACTTTTAGCTAGGACACCCTGTATAAAAGGAAACAATCATCAATCTTGCCAAAACTGAAATTCTCGGCATTCCTCCTTCTAGGATTAACCCTCTGCCATCTATCTATCTATGTAAATGGAATCCTCATCAGCCTGATGCTTCAAGGTCGTTGCCTTGGTGTCATTTTTAACTCTGACCTTACATTCTCCCCTTCCACATCCATACAGTGGCCAAATCCTGTTTTTATCAACTTGAAAGCAATGCTTGCATCCGTTCCTTTCTGACCCAGGATACCACAAAGGTGTTTGTTCATGCTCCGTTATATCACAACTTTATTACAGTAACTACCTCCTTATTGGCCTCCCCAAAGCCTGCATTGCCCCCTTGCAATCTGTAATGAATGCAGCTGCCAGGCCTATATTTCTCACTCATTGCTCCTCACATAACCCTCCCCCCCGCTGGTCCCTTTGGCTTTTTTTGTTACTTCTATATCACTCCGGTCAGCAGGTGACCTCCATCTGCACGGCCAACTCTCGCCTCCAAGACTTTTCAAAAGCAGTTCCAGTTCTATGGAATGACCTACCTCACCCTATCAGACCTTCCCCTAATCTTCAGGCCTTTACAAAATCCCTTCAAACATAGATCTACAGATTAGTGTACCACATTACTGATGCCGACCAATCCCTCTCCTCACTTCATGATAAAGGCCCTTTCATTGTGTCCACCATCTATGTAACCCTGGCACTAGTGATCTTGATGACCAATAAAACTCCTCTTTTCTTCCTACACCCCAACTCCCCTTGATTGTTTGCTCATCCGAGCAGGGTCCTCCTTTTCTTTCTGTCCTATATTTGTTTTAATTTTATCTCGTTCCCATTGGTTATTGTAAAGCTCTGCTGAAACTGTTGCCGCTATCCAAATGATAATAGTAATTAAGACTTGAATATCAGTAGGTACAGAGGTCCATAGTTTTCCAATCCTTTTGTTCAACTCAAAGATGAGTTTAATGCCCATGTTGCTATGGGAGACTCTCCAGATGTGGGACACAAACTACATGTATCAATGAGAGATGACACTCTATGTTCAACATTACCAGATAATAAAGCCTTGATATCTATAAGAGCAATTTTCTTAACAATGTAAATTCACAGATCAATCCGGCTTTCGTCCAAATCATTCAACTACAACTGCCCTTTTAAAAGTTTGTAATGATATCCAAGCTGGCATGGAACAAGGAAACCTAACTGGAGCCATCTTCCTTGATTTTGCCAAAGCCTTTGACACAGTAGACCATAGCATCCTTTTACAAAAACTTAAAAACTCTGGCATTGGTGATCGCACGCTAACCTGGTTTCATTCATGTGTATCTGATCGGTCGCAATATGTGTCCATTTCTGACAGCTCCTCACTCCCCCTCCCAGTCACTTGCGGTGTACCCCAAGGCTTGATAATGTATCCTTCCTGGTAAAATCCTTTATAACTAAATAAATAAATACTTGGCCCCCTACTATTCACACTATTCATAAATGGTCTGCAAAGCCTCCACTGTAGACATGTACGCAGACGACACTGTAATCTATAACAGCAAACCAAATCTCCCGCAGCTGGAGGCCATGCTGCAAGAACAATTCAGAGGTAGGAAAGTGGATTGAAGACAAACTTTTTGACACGCTGACCACAGTCACTTCGCTCAAATATCTAGGTATGTGGTTAGACCCAAATCTATCCTTTGGCCCCCACATCAAAAAACTCTCATCTAAACTTTACCCCACACTAGGTGCCCTGTACAGAAACAAATCCTGCCTGAACCCTGCGGTAAGAAAGCAGATTGTACAACAAATGCTTATGCCGGCTTTTGAATACGGAGATGTAGTGTATGCAGCTGCCCCGCAAACACATATCTAGAAACTTACTACATTGTATAACTCAATCTGCCACTTTGTGCTACAATGTAACTACATGACCCACCATTGTGACATGTTAAAAGAACTAAACTGGCCATCGCTGGAATCTAGACGCACTCTTCACCTTTAACCTGGTGTTTAAGAGATTTTCTGGGAAGCTGCCACCCTACCTGAATAAGCTGCTTCCCCTAGCAGTTCCCTCAGCCTATAACATCCATTCCAGGACCTGCAACTTACTTGCAATACCGCAATACAAAAAAAAGGGTCTCGATCCTCATTTTTCTACCGAGCACCAGAATTATGGAATAACCTCCCAGACACCATCAAATCTTCCCCCAGTCTAAAGTCACTTAAGAGCTCCCTATTAACATACCTCAATACAGAATCCACCTGTAAACATGTAACATAGTGACTATATTTATTTTCTGTTCATCTGTATATTTTTTTTAATATCTTGCATTTTATAACTTTGTATTTCTGTAACAATTATAATGTTGTTGAACCCAGGACATACTTGAAAACGAGAGAAATCTCAATGTATCCTTCCTGGTAAAATCCTTTATAAAGAAATAAAACTGTTTCTACACAGATTATAGACAATTAGTGAGATGTTTCTTCCGCAAGTCAACCTAATATTACCAAAAAATCCCAGGGCTTTGAGAGTCAACATTTGATCTATCACCAGTAAGTGGTGAGGGAGGAATCACATGTGTTGCACCTCTGAAAATGGATTTTATATATGGCACAGGTCAGGGAGGCAATTGGAGGGTTGGGATATTTTGAATTCCTACCAGGAGGAATGTGAAGCTATATGTCCAAGAAGACCTCTGGTGGACAAGAGTTAGCGATATTCTTAGGCTATTTTTAGGGTTATAGTTATTTTTTAGTGGTTGGTGTTTTGGTAGTAAACACACACTAATATTAAAATTAAGGATTTCAGTGTAATTTTCAGTTTCCCTGCCCAAAGAGTCATTTATCAACCCCTTTCAGCACTTGGATTTTTTTTTTATTTGGTTTATCGATTAATTCGAATTGAATCATTATAGACGAAATTTCCATTTAAGAATATAGGTGCAAATATCCATAATTAACCCCTTCACTTCCGATAAAGAAATTGTGGGCTTCAAAGGCACCATCAGGTGCCCCGTATCAAGATATCTCCGTATGCTGATCTGCAGCCTAAAAGCAAATGAAATTCGTTAGCTGCTTCAAAGACACCATCAGGTGCCCCGTATGGAGAAATACGATCAGTATGCTGATCTGCAGCCTAAAAGCAAATGAAATTCGTTAGCTGCGAACAAATTTTGTTTGCTTTTGGGCGGCAGAAGGTCTAAAGTCAACTACAAATGCAACTGCAACTACAACATCATGCCCAAAGAGCTAAAACTGTGTAAAATCAGCTGCTCAAAGCTCTGAAATATCGGGCTTTCAGCAGCTGATGCAGGGAGAAATAGAAGAAAATAGATCAGCCGCTTAAACGTCTAACTCAATTTGGCGCCATCTAAGGGCCAAAAATAGGTTTACAATAAGAAAACAAATAGGTATAAAAGCGCAAATAGTAATTAAACATTATTTTACAAAAAGCCACTGCTTTCTGGCAATGCTTTTTTGGAAAATCACTTGGTAGTGGAGGGGTTAAGCAAAATTTTTATAGGGAATTGAAATGCCAGTAAGCTCTAAATTAAATTTGCTGAAATGTCGAATTGCAGCTAAAAAAAAAAATACACAGCATTTCGGCAACCAGGCCTAATTAAATCAAGCTCTTTATTTGGAATCTGATTCTATATTCTCAGATCAGCAATCCAGCAGAAAAAAAAGTGAACACTTTTCAGGGCTTTTTAAACAATTATAGTTCACACTAAGGTGATTTGAAAAGCTGCTCTGAGAATAGGGTGCATATTGTATGCAATATCCAAAATTTTCATTTTCTATGGAGGGATTAGCTAAGCTTTAAAGAACGTTAAGCTTGTTTTAACTGCTTTATCTATTATAGACATAGCATAAGTGAGTTTAATCACACTACTGACTTCAATCAGTAATAAAATACAAGCATTAACACCTTCCTCACAAATGGCTCGCCGTAACTGTGTGATATAAAGGGATGAAACTAACCCTGATGAAGACAGATTTACAATTCCAGGATTCTTTCCAGTTGGATGTATGAGTCAGGAAAACCCCTCTAGCAAAGCTGATTTTTTGCCAAGCAATATTACAAAGCAGGAAGTCATACGAAGTATCCAAAAATGTGCATTATCTAAGTATCAGCTTACTCATTTCATTTCTCACAGATGAGGATTTAATATTGTGACAGATCTCCGTACCCCAGCAGGTTCATATCTGCCACTGTCGCTTCCTTGCTGAACCCCCGTGTTCTCCTCATGACTCTTGTGCCTTTCTCCCGGTCCTTAGCCGCAGCCTAAAGACAGGTACACATAGAGAGCCTTGCTAGCATCCCCCAGTAATAAGCCATGCTTGTAGATCTGAAGCTTTGCGCTGGAACAGCGAACAGAATATAGCTGCTACCCAAACCATGAGTCGTGACTGCATGTAGGGTCAGAATAGAACTGGTCTAATCAGGGACAAACACATATATTTATATGGTCACACATGGGTCATTTATATATGCAACCCCCCCCCCTGAAACCGTTGGGGGACTCCACCAGACCGAAACAGACAATGGGACACATTTGCTTTGTGGAATGTGAGACTTAATTAGACAGTTAAATTAAACATTACGTAACATTTCTAACAAAGCAGGACAATGGTAAGCAAGATGATAACAGATGACAGACAACAGATTTACATCCTATTCAAATAGAAACAGATAACACATTCCTGAGACAAGGGTAGGATAATCCTCTCACAGATAGACAATAGCATTATTGAATAATCACATATTTATACAAACATTCTGCAAAGGAAAGGGCAATGAACTAATATCAATTATGAGGCCTGCACCCTACAAATATGCCTCCACGTCCATGCACCCCAATTCCAAAGTGAGTTATGTCACATATATACAAATTAATTTCTGGCTAGTTTCATAGAGTACAAATTTTAAAAATGTCAAATTACATCATTTGTAAAATAGTAAATAATACAGTAGTTATGCATTATGTAAAGCGAATCTCACTATATCAGAAACACACACAAATATTTTTTTTCAATGTTCTTTGTTAATGTTAAATTAACAATGTTCTTTGTTAATGTTAAATGTTAATTAATAAAATAATTAAAGGAACACTGTAGTGAAATTTAACCCCTCTTTTTAGCCCTTAATTAATCAGCAGATGCTGTTGACAGCATCTGCCCAATTATTTTTTTTTCTTCCTTTTTTTTTTTAAGATGAAAAAAAGAACGCACTGCTTGTCCCCTTCAGCTCAAGGATTCCACGACGCTGCAGTCCCTGCAATTAGCGTACCTATACAACTTGCGCATCGCTCAGAACACGCATACCTTTTGTATGCAAGCCCCATTGTAACTGTGCAGAATGATGGATTGGAGCTGTGCGCGCAGGTAGAGAACTGATCCAGCAATTGTCTCTCTCAGGACGCTCGCTATTGCGGGTGGACTGAGAGAGGATGATGTCAGCATGCGGAGAGAGGATGATGTCAGCATGCTGGCATCATTGGTGACCAGTCTGGTGACCGTCATCAGGGTAATTCAAAATCCTAGCTGCTAGTGATGCGTGTGTGCGTAGAGCTCTTCTGCTTCACACAGCAGTACCAGTCAAATGGCAATGGAAGGAGGGGGGCACTCCACACAGCTTAATCATTTAAAACAATAAAGGGTCAGGATGTGTAGTATTTCCCTTTAATTTAGCATCAATAAGCTTTATTTCAGAGGAAAAAGCAGTGCATGTTAGGCCGGGTGCACACTAGACTAGAGTAGACGTTTTTTTTAACGCACTAACGCGCGTTAAAAAAAAAACATCGTACCCGACGCTCGTCCACGCCCCCTTGCGTTATCTTCCATAGGAGGATAGCGGAGCACCCGTCGACGTGAATCCTAGCGTTCTAGAATGGCGATGCGCTAGGATTCGCGTCGACGGGTGCTCCGCTATCCTCCTATGGAAGATAACGCAAGGGGGGGTAGACGAGTGTCGAGTACGATGATTTTTTTTTAACGCGCGTTAGTGCGTTAAAAAAACGTCTAGTGTGCAGCCGGCCTTAGCCTGTTACAAAGTTACAAAGTATATTATTTGGTGTGTAGTATTTTATATTTTTTGCTGGAATACAACTAAACAGTATTTCCCCATTGCTCTTGTTTTACATAAAATCATAAAAAGTCTTACAGTACCTCTGGTAAAGCAGATTTTGAGACCAACTCATACTGAACTCATCTGGTGTTTCCACCACCCCATTAATCACTATTATTAAAATTAATCCACATATCTACCACCAGGCAGCATTCATCACTATTTAACAGGATATTGTTTGCAGACGGCATGTGAAATTATGACCGGAAAGCTCAGAAGCATTGGCCTTCTTACTGAAGCTGCATCCCCCTCCAGGGAATTAGATTCAATGACAAATGCTCCTCAAGCTCCACATCAGCCTGAATCTGATGAACCTCTAGTCTGTTCCACAGCATCATTACAAGCGGATGGTAAATGGCCTTTATTAGTGTGCTTCCGCTCTTCAGTAACTTATGTAGATATAAATTTGTTGCTACATTGTATCAGTCAACAAGGATTGAAATCGAGGTAGGAGCAAAAGCAATAAGTGCACTGAATACACCACAGAGACTCTTTCATTGAGTAGCAGCCAGTTGAAGTGCCCTGTGCTTGGCAGGTTTACTTTCCCTAGGATGTCTCATTGAGTGACAGCTTTATCAGATCATAAAGATCAATACAATATCTCATCCTATGATGAGATATCGCTATCAGCTTGCCTGGATCCAGCGCCAGGCTCCACCATGTTTCCTCTGTTACCGAATGAGGAACGCCATGCAGAGCTGTGTGATTGGACCTCTGCTGGGACTCGCTAGTCAACACATTAGCAGTCAGTCTCCAGACATTAGTGAGTGGAGGGATGTCTTCTAGGCTTTTCAACTCCTAGCTGTCACTTACTGCTTTGGCAAGCCAAAGGAATTGAATGACGGCTAATTTTTGGTGATTTTTTTTTCTATAGGGGTAGGCCCCAAAATTGCACCAAACAGAGAATTTCCCCTTACGGTGCAATTTCGGGGCCATTCGGTCCACTTCGGGGACCCTGTGCTGAATGCTGAATTCACCTCAGGGTCATGGAATTTGATTCCCCGAAGTGTGGGGAACGAAAGAGCACCGAAATTCGGTGGAATTTTGGTGCTCTTTAAATAACCATGTATGCTTTTTATACTCTGCATTCAGAAAACATTAAGGGCTATATTACAAAGCTGGTGCTAAAACCAGAGCTGTTGTAAACTTACCAGAGCCATTATAGCCAATGGAGCTGTTAGGTTCTTATCTGCCGACATTTTCTTGCGGCCCATCTAGTCTGCCCAATTACATGGATACTTTACCTGGATTTATCTTTTGTTTAGGATAGCCTTATACCTATCTCATGCCTGCTTAAATTCAATCACTGTTTTAGCCACTTCTACCACTTCTACTGGAAGGCTGTTCCATGTATCCACCACCCTCTCAGTAAAATAATGCTTCCTGATGTTACTTTTAAAACTTTGCCCCTCTAATCTAAGACTATGTCCTCTTGTTTTGCTACTTTGTTTCCTTTTAAATATACTCCCTTCCTCTACCTTGTGGATTCCCTTTACATATTTAACCCCTTCGATGCGGTGGACGCGCTCAGCGTGTCCACCCGCAGGTAGCGTTCCTTGCGGAGGACGCGCTCAGCGCGTCCTCCCTTTGGGGCCAGCGATCGGCCAGGTTACCAGCACCCGGAACCACCGCCGGCCTAATTAGATGTCATCGCGGCGGCGCGATGACATCTAATTCAGGCGCCCCCCCCGCGTGTGCGGAGGAGGCGCCTGAAAGGGAGGGGGGGAGGTCCTTCAGACTTCTCTCCCTCCCGATCGCCGGGGTGCAGGGGGTTAATCCAGGCACCGTTTGGGAGGGCACAGCCTGCCCTTCCTAATGGTACCTGGAATTAACCCTATGGGGGCCGGATCATGAATCGGCGCCGAAAAGCGCCGGTTCGTGATCCTTTCCCGGAGCTGGCCGACATCTTGGATGTCGGCCAAGCTTCCGGGAATGCCCCCTGAGGACTGGCGTCATCGTGCATAGCACGATGACGCCAGTCCTGGAGTTAACCCCTAACTGCCACCAATGGTGGAAATAGGGGGTTCATTGGAACCCCCTATCTCCCGATCCGTGGCAGTCAGGGGTTAATGTTTGGTACTGTTGGATCGGCCAGAGCATGGCCGTTCCAACAATACCAAACATGACTATGAAAAAAGTTTTTTAAAAAAATAAAAATAAACAAATATTTTAAAAAAAATCTTTTTTTTGGTTCGTTAATGCAGCAATATTGTTCCCATTTCAATTATAATGTGAACAATGATGCTGCACTAACGATATTTGTATGCGGTGCGTTTGTTAAAAATCGTGTAATTTTCCCCCAAAAAAATGTAACGAGACCCCATTTTTTATTTTTTTTAACAAGCGCACCCCATACAAAATATAACCGCAATTGCTCGCATGTTAAAATGTGAAAAAAAAACACTTTACACGTTGTAAATTATTGAAAATTCATATTTTATTGCTTTTTTTGTTATAATATACAGACAGGACATGACGTATACATATAATAATGACATATTCTGAATCTGCCGCGTCTGACGGAAAGAACGATATATAATATGTCTGGGTCATATACTAAAATAAGCCTTCAAAACACGTTTAAACATGATGAGCAAAACCGGTAAAAATGACCTCAACACAGAGGCGGGAAATGCCTCAGCAGCGAAAGGGTTAAATGTTTCTATCATATCTCCTCTGTCTCGTCTTTTTTCCAAGCTGTACATGTTAAGATCATTAAGCCTTTCCTGGTAACTTTTCTCCTTCAAGCCGTACACCATTTTAGTAGCCCTTCTCTGAACTCTCTCTAAGATGTCTATATCCTTCTGGAGATATGGTCTCCAGTACTGCACACATTACTCCAAGTGAGGTCTCACCAGTGCTCTGTACAGTGGCATGAGCACTTCCCTTTTCCTACTGCTAATACCTCTCTCTACACAACCAAGCATTCTGCTAGCATTTCCTGCTGCTCTATTACATTGACTACTTACCCTTAGATCCTCTGCAATAATAACCCCTAAATCCCTTTCCTCAGATGTATCAAATATTCTATATTCAGCCCTTGGGTTTTTACGCCCCAGGTGCATTATCTTGCACTTCTCCACATTAAAACTCAATTGCCACAGCTCCGACCATTTATTTAGTTTACCTAAATCATTTGTCATTTGGCTGATCCCTCTAGGAACATCAACCCTGTTGCAAATCTTTGTGTCATCAGCAAAAAGACATCCTTTACCATTAATACCTTCTGCAATATCCCTAATAAAAACATTAAAGAGAATGGGTTCAAGTACTGACCCCTGAGGTACCCCACTGGTAACAAGACCTTGCGCCAAATAATCTCCATTCACCACAACCCTCTGTTGCCTGTCACTCAGCCACTGCCTAATCCATTCAACAATATTGGAATCCAAGCTCAAAGATTGCAATTTATTGATAAGCCTTCTATGCGGAACAGTATCAAAAGCCTTACTGAAATCTAAATAAGCAATGTCTACTGCACCACCTGTGTCTATTATTTTTGTTACCCAATCAAAAAAATCAATAAGATTAGTTTGGCATGATCTCCCTGAGGTAAACCCATGTTGTTTCTGATCCTGTAATCTATGTGTTTTTAGATGTTCAACAATCCATTCCTTTAACATGGTTTCCATTAATTTCCCCACTACTGACGTAAGACTAACTGGCCTATAGTTCCCCGATTCCTCCCTACTACCCTTCTTGTAAATGGGCACAACATTTGCTAATTTCCAGTCTTCTGGGACGACTCTCGTTAACAGAGTTATTTAACCAATCCTTGTTAACGGTTTTGCTATTACACCACTATGCTCTTTTAATAACTTAATGGGGCCTGATGGGATCCACCCTGACTTATTTGTCTTTACTTTAGACAGCTGCCGTAGAACCTCCTCCTCTGTAAACTCATATGTAAATGTCTCTTTAGTGTTCTCTCCTAACTGAGGTCCCTTTCCTTCCTTTTCTTCTGCAAAGACTGAACAAAAATATTCATTGAGGCAGTCAGCGAGACTTTTATCCTCTTCTACATACTTTCCTTCCGTTGTTTTTAATCTAACTAATCCTTGTTTTACTTTTCTTTTCTCGTTTATGTATCTAAAAAATGTTTTCTCCCCCTTTTTTTACTGACTGATTTTTTTTCTCTTCTGCGTGTGCTTTGGAAGCTCTTATATATTGCTTTGCCTCTTTCTGCCTAATCTTATAGGCTTGCCTATCTATCTTCTTCACTCTGTTTTTTTTTATAATTATTGAATGCTATCTTTTTGTTCACTATTTTGGCCACTTCTGTAGAGTACTACAGTGGTTTCTTCCCCTTTTTGTTTTTGCTAACAAGTCGAATGCAATCGCCTGTGGCCTTCAATAATGCCTCCTTTTAAATAATCCCATTTCGCCTGGACTCCCTTTAAACTCCTCCAGTCTGATAATGACTCCTTCACACAAAATCTCATTTTAGAAAAATCTGTTTTTTTAAAGTCTAAAACTTTTGTTTTTGTGTGGTGCGGCTCCATCCCTGTTCTTATATTAAACCATACTGACTGGTGATCAATAGATCCCAAATTTTCACAAACAGCAACGTCCAATACCAAACCTCCATTTGTGAGTATTAAATCCAATATGGCCTCTTTACGGGTCGGCTCCTCAACTACTTGTGTTAGAGATAATCCCAGTAGGGAGTTTAGAATGTTTGTACTCCTGGTGCACCCAGCTATTTTGGTTTTCCAGTTCACATCAGGAAGATTAAAGTCCCCCCATGATAAGTTAACAACAGCTCTGGTTAAGTTAGTACCAACTTTGTAATATAGCCCTTAGGGCTATTCAGAAAGCACCAACATTTCAGTGCTTTCTCATTCAGCGCACTTAAGTGTGCTTCGGTGATTCCAGTTCGCTGACCCTGCGGTGAATTCATCATTCACCGCAGGGTCCCCGAAGTGCATCGAATGCGAAACTGCTGAAGACCGCCGAACTGCAAGGAAAAAAAATAAAAGACGGAGCTCTGCTATTCTTTAGAAGGTGTTTAATACAGTAAAAATGCATGAAAATGTGTGGAAATAAAAAAGGTGTTACAGAAATAAAAAAAATAAAAAAAATAAAGAGGGTTTGCTGAAAATAAAAAGAATAAACGGTTGAATAAAAATAGAGTAAAAACAATAATATTTTTTTACGTTGCATTCTACACCGAAAATCCGAGCATTTCACTGACAGTTCGACGTTCTCTGAATAGATTAACCATTACTTGTATATGGGACAATTTCACTGCCGCCGAAGGTTGCCGAATTGTGACGATCTGCACCGTATCTGCAGTTCGCCAGTATTTGCCGAATTGACAGCTTTTTGAATAGCCAAACTGCCACGAAATTGCACTGTGTGGTGAAATTCACCATTCGGTGGCAAGTTCGGCGCTCTTTGAAAACCCTTTAAATCTATGGAATATTGTAATCCTTTAACAGACCTTTTTACAGATAACCCATTCAAAATCACCTATTTATTGCACGTCTCATGACAGCAGAAATACATTAAACCGACTTTCTATCCTTTTGTTTGCGCTCCTTAAAGCAGCTCACGTTTCTACTAAGTAGTTTTGTTTTTTAACAAAAGAGGTTGTCAGTGGAAGGGATGACCAATGTATTATTGAAAATTATATTCTGCGGCGCCTGAGTAACTCCTGAACTTTCTTTAGACCAAGAAAGCTTGGAAGAGATTTCTGTAGGTGAACATCAGATACCACTCTGCCAAGAAGACTTTTAGTAGCTCCATTATAGATTGGGTGACAGGTACTCTCTAATTACAGTATCGAGTGGCACATTGAACATGTACAGTAATTGACTCGTTTGATGTGTAACCTGATCTCTTAACTATTAGCTTGTGTCCGTGACACTTCATCTAAGTAAACGTCATACTTATATCTTCTCATGTTGTGTTAATCATGTTTACGATCACTCTGCATTTTAAGCATATTATATATTTAAAAGCTTGTAGACAGCAAGCATATTATAAAAAGCAGTTATTCCGATACACGTGTTAATTATGCTGCAGGATGCAAAAGTATGCAAACGAATCTACCAGACAGGGATGCGTCTGCATTCTGGTAAAATATGTTATACGGATAGAAGACAGGTAACAAATTGAGCAGGTGCTCATAAAAGAATACTCTAGATGGATAAATACGATTTTATTCAGTTATTTTCTCCTAAAATCAATCCACTTCAAACAGGTATATTCAAAGAAAGGTGAAACTCATGAGACTGAGTGGAGAAGTGAAAATTCTAGGTCAAAATAGCCAAACCAGAAGAATTCTCCCATTTATCTCACTTTCCAAATCGACTATTTGGTCTAGATTGTTCTCTTCTCCTGCCAATTCTGATTTTCACCTTACTCTGCATAACCCTGATAGTTTTGGGAGCAGACAGTTGAGCACTCAAAGAATCTTGGTCAATGTGTATCTTACTTCTTTGTAATGGATCCATGTTTCAGTTCTTTGTGGACTTTCAACATCTTGAAAATAGTCCGCTAAGAACTGAAACATTGATGACTTCCCAACAAAGATACACTTGAATATATTGTGATGAAGTGCATGGACCCGGCGGTGAAAATATCTGCCCAATACGTCACAGACTGAGAGGAACATGAGAGATCCCGGACTTATAAATCCCCAACACGGACTCGCCCCCATCCCCCTTCACATTATCCCTTACCCCTGATAATGTCCATGGACTTGCCCACTCCCCCATACATGTCCCACTAACGCCCCCTCCACCCCCATATAACCTCCCCATATGCTTTGGCAATGCTAAAATGTATTTGGTCCAGCCAATAAAGCTTATTTTGATTTTTTTTTTATTTGCATGTGTAATCTGTGATGGCGTATAGATTACCTATAACCTTTTTAGCGAGTGATATAATGTTTCGCTCCAGGTCAGGGGAGTGTTTTTTCTTAATGAAGTCCTGGATTTCGTTAGGTAAAACTCCTACACAGTGGTCAGCTGAAAATCATACCAGCCAACCAAATCTCCCGCAGCTGGAGGCCGCGCTGCAAGACCAATTCACAGGGGTAGAAAAGTGGATCGCAGATAACAAACTTTTTCTAAATACTGACAAAACTGTTACAATGCTCTTTGGAACCGCACCTAAACTACACAAATTGCAAACACCCCATCTATGTGTGGGGACAAGATCAAATGACACACTGACTACAGTCACTTCACTCAAATAACTAGGTATGTGGTTAGACCTAAATCTATCCTTTGGCCCCCACATAGAAAAACTCTCATCTAAACTTTACCCCAAACTAGGTGCCCTGTACAGAAACAAATCCTGCCTAAGCCCCGCGGTAAGAAAGCAGATTGTGCAACAAATGGTTATGCGGCTATTGAATACAGAGATGTAGTGTATGCAGCCGCCCCTCAAACACACCTCCAGAAACTTACATTGTAGAACTCATCCTGACGCTTTTTACTACAATGTAACTACATGACCCACCATTGTGACATGTTAAAAGAACTAAACTGGCCATCACTGGAATCTAGACGCTCCCTTCACCTTTCCAACCTGGTGTTTAAGAGCTTTTCTGGGAAGCTGCCACCCTATCTGAATAGGCTGATTGCCGTTCCCTCATCCTATAACCTCAGATCCAGGACCTGCACCTTACTTGCAATACAAAAAGAAAGTGCTCGATCCTCATTTTCCTACAGAGCACCGCAATTATGGAATAACCTCCCAGACGCCATCAAATCTTCCCCAGTCTAAAGTCCCTTAAGAGTTCCCTATTAACATACAGTGGCAAGAAAAAGTATGTGAACCCTTTGGGATTACGTGGAGTTTCGCATGAATTGGTCATAAAATGTGCTCTGATCTTCATCTAAGTCACAACAATTTGAAAAACACAGTCTGCTTAAAATAATACAACACAAACATTATATGTTTTCATGTTTTTATTGAACGGAACATGTAAACATTCACAGTGCAGGGTGGAAAAAGAATGTGAACCTTTGAACTTAATAACTGGTTGACCCTCCTTTAGCAGCAATAACCTCAACCAAACGTTTCCTGTAGTTGCAGATCAGACCTGCACAACGATCTGGAGTAATTTTGGACCACTCCTCGTCACAAAACTGTTTCAGTGTAGCAATATTCTTGGGATGTCTGGTGTGAATCGCTCTCTTAAGGTCATGCCACGGTATTTCAATCGGGTTGAGGTCAGGACTCTGACTGGGCCACTCCAGAAGGCGTATTTTGTTTTGTTGAAGCCATTTTTTTGTTGAATTACTTGTATGCTTTGGGTCATTGTCCTGTTGCATCACCCATCCTTTGCGGAGCTTCAGTTGGCGGACAGATGGTCTTACGTTTTCCTGCAAAATGTCTTGATAAACTCTGGAATTCATTTTTCCATCAATGACAACAATCCGTCCAGGCCCTGAGGCAGCAAAGCAGCCCCAAACCATGATGCTCCCTCCGCCATGTTTTACAGTGGGGATGAGGTTTTGATGTTGGTGTGCTGAGCCTTTTTTTCTCCACACATAGTGTTGTGTGTTTTTTCCAAACAACTCAATTTTGGCTTCATCTGTCCACAGAATATTTTGCCAGTAGTGCTGTGGAACATCCAGGTGCTCTGTTGCAAACTTCAAATGTGCTGCAATATTCTTTTTGGACAGCAATGGCTTCCTCCGTGGTGTCCTCCCATGTACTCCATTCTTGTTTAATGTTTTCCTTATTGTAGATGTGTCTACAAAAATGTTAGCATGTGCCAGAGATTTCTGTAAGTCTTTAGCTGACACTCTAGGATTCTTCTTTACCTCATTAAGAATTCTGCGCTGTGCTCTTGCAGTCATCTTTACAGGACGACCACGCCTAGGGAGAGTAGCAACAGTGCTGAACTTTCTCCATTTGTAGACAGTCTGTCTTACCGTGGACACATGAACATCAAGGCTTTTGCAGATACTTTTGTAACCCTTTCCAGCTTCATGCAAGTCAACAATTCTTGATCGTAGGTCTTCTGAGAGCTCTTTTCTGTGAGGCATGTTTCAAATCAGGCAGTGCTTTTTGAAGCCAGTAAACCCAAAACTGGTGTGTGTTTTTAAAGGGCAGCACAGCTTTCAGCAACACATCCAATAATATCACACTGATTGGACTCAAGGTTGGCTCACTCATGGCTCCAATTAGCTCTTGGAGAAGTCATTAGGCTAGGGGTTCACATACTTTTTCCACCCTGCACTGTGAATGTTTACATGTTATGTTCAATAAACACATGAAAACATATAATGTTTGTGTTGTATTATTTTAAGCAGACTGTGTTTTTCAAATTGTTGTGACTTAGATGAAGATCAGAGCACATTTTATGACCAATTCATGCAAAACTCCACGTAATCCCAAAGGGTTCACATACTTTTTCTTGCCACTGTACCTCAATACGGAATGCACCTGTAAACATGTAACATAATGACTTTATTTCCTACATATTAATTTTCTGTTAATCTGTATATTTGCTTTTGTGTTAATGTCTTGCATTTTACTATTTTGTATTTCTGTAACCATTCAATGTTCTTGAACCCAGGACATACTAGAAAACGAGAGAAATCTCAATATATCCTTCCTGGTAAAATCCTTTATGAATAAATAAAATAAATAAATTAGCAGCAGTAAAAGCATTCACTGCCTGCTCTTCAGTCTGAGAGAGGTGCCTTGTGTGGAGAGGAAGCAGCTTGTTTGGCTTACAGTAAAAAGTTTATGTTGTATGTTGAAAACTCTGACGCTTCTAAGGTTGGTGAAGCCTGTGTTTTGTTTAGTTTAAATCCCTGATAGTAAGGGATTTCTTGGTTAGTCAGAGCTCAAAAAAAGGAGCTAGGATTGTGTTTGTAGGAATTTGTTTGCTTTATTTTGTATGCTAACACTGCTGCCTGCTGAAGCAGTCAATACAATAAAGTACAGAACTTGTTTATGCAACCTTAGAGGACCATGCTTTATTAAGGACATAATACCCAAGGTGAGTACAAGGATTACAATATGTAAAGCATATATATATATATATATATATATTTTATATTATCATGGATGAATGCCAGGGAGTTCAGTAGAAAAATCAAAACATTGTTTCCATACTCACTAAAACGAACAAAATTTCAATACTGGGTCTTTAACAAGAATTTAACACGTCTTCACTCACTCTAATGCCCCAATGTAAACATGGGCAAGCCTTTAGTGCATATTTACATAGAGATATATCTCATATATACACTATATTGCCAAAAGTATTCGCTCACCCATCCAAATAATCAGAATCAGGTGTTCCAATCACTTCCATGGCCACAGGTATATAAAATCAAGAACCTAGGCATGCAGACTGTTTTTACAAACATTTGTGAAAGAATGGGTCGCTCTCAGGAGCTCAGGGAATTCCAGCGTGGAACTGTGATAGGATGCCACCTGTGCAACAAATCCAGTCGTGAAATTTTCTCGCTCCTAAATATTCCACAGTCAACTGTCAGATGTTTTATAAGAACGTGGAAGTGTTTGGGAACGACAGCAGCTCAGCCACGAAGTGGTAGGCCACATAAACTGCCAGTGGGGTCAGCAGATGCTGAGGCTCATAGTGCGAAGAGGTCGCCAACTTTCTGCAGAGTCATTCGCTACAGATCTCCAAACTTCATGTGGCCTTCAGATTAGCTCAAGAACAGTGCAAAGAGAGCTTCATGGAATGGGTTTCCATGGCCGAGCAGCTGCATCCAAGCCATACATCACCAAGTGCAATGCAAAGCGTCGGATGCAGTGGTGTAAAGCACGCCGCCACTGGACTTGAGCAGTGGAGACGCGTTCTCTGGAGTGATGAATCGTGCTTCTCCATCTGGCAATCTGATGGAAGAGTCTGAGTTTGGCGGTTGCCAGGAGCACGGTACTTGTCTGACTGCATTGTGCCAAGTGTAAAGTTTGGTGGGGGGGATTATGGTGTGGGGTTGTTTTTCAGGAGCTGGGCTTGGCCCCCTAGTTCCAGTGAAAGGAACTCTGAATGCTTCAGCATACCAAGACATTTTGGACAATTCCATGCTCCCAACTTTGTCGGAACAGTTTGGAGCTGGCCCCTTCCTCTTCCAACATGACAGTGCACAAAGCAAGGTCCATAAAGACATGGATGACAGAGTCTGGTGTGGATGAACTTGACTGGCCTGCACAGAGTCCTGACCTCAACCCGATAGAACACCTTTGGGAGGAATTAGAGCGGAGACTGAGAGCCATGCCTTCTCGTCCAACATCAGTGTGTGACCTCACAAATGCGCTTCTGGAAGAAAGGTCAAAAATTCCCATAAACACACTCCTAAACCTTGAGGACAGCCTTCCCAGAAGAGTTGAAGCTATTATAGCTGCAAAGGGTGGACCGATGTCATATTGAACCCTATGGATTAGGAATGGGATGTCACTTAAATTCATATGCGAGTCAAGGCAGGTGAGCGAGTACTTTTGGCAATATAGTGTATATATCTATATTTTTTTTTCATGCCAGATATTTGATAGAAGTTAAAAAAACATCTGAGATTTATGACATAAAATGTGCCAATTCTTTTGCAATTCTCAACCACATCACTGCTAATGCATAAAACCTTAAAAGACTGTAGCTCCTTTATTGGAAATAACATGCACTCAGAATGACCAGAAACATACAAATACTTTTGAGGATAAATTAGCATGTGTTTTTTGAGATGCATTCCCTCCTGAGCCTCAGGATGCCTCGGTGTGTCCTGACAATGCATGGTGGATGCTGGGTCACTGACGGCCGAAGTAAGAGGTTATTATTACTATTTAGAATTAATAGAGCAATCCCTGGTTCTAATTCTTGCACAACATTCCTCACTCACTGCACCTATAAGAAAGAAAACTCCCCTGGCCAGATCTCTCTGATGCTGACAGCCACTGTCATTCATGATCCTTTCTCAGACAGCATTGAGCAACAGTGACTGCAAAACAGCCGGAATCTGTCAAGACCTACACTTGTTTTACATCACACTTATCTCAATAGGCTTCTTACATGTGTTTCCATCAATGAAACAACAAGAAAAAAGACAAAGGCAAAATATACAGAACAGAACTGTTTTTGAACAGAAAGAAAGAACAGGGTAGTCTAGGCCATAGATCTATGGCAGATCGGGGTATCAAAATCTCATAGATCCATCCAAACTCTTTTGGACAGGTAAGGAAGAAGTGAGCCCTCCTCATTATCACTTCTGCAGCTGTGTCAGTTGTGGTTGCTGGGAAACACATCATTATATGTCTAGTCACTTGAAAGATATTCAACAAACACCCAGAAGGAAGGTACTGACAGACTGCAGACACCATGACCACTAAATTAAGCTGCACTTGTTGAGTGCTTGGCGTGTCCCATTAATTGTGACACATTTTTAAGAATTCTTTATGTAAAGCTTATATAGGCAAGGACCTTGTTAATGCCTTCATGTCGAGAGGTGTACTCATTTGGTGGAAGAGAATACCCTTTAACCCCTTCACTACCAAGATCGAGATATCTCAGATTTCAAAGGCACTATCCTTTGCTCCGAAATTGAGATACTTTGTTCTGCAGCCCAAAATCAAATGAAATTTGTTTGCAGAAAACAAATTCCTTTTTGCTTTTGGGCTGCAGAAGGTGCCCCCAAAGTTTTAGCCCTGTGGGCATAATGCTCAAAGAGCTAAAGCTGTGTAAAATCGTCTGATGTGCAGACATCGGGCTTTCAGCAGCCGAAGCAGGGTAAAAAAGAAGAAAATAGACCAGCAGCTCAAACTGCTGTAACTCAATTTGGCAGTAGATGGCGCCATCTACTGGCCAAAATAGGTTATTTACAGTAAGAAATACAATGGGTATAAGCTCAAATTTTTCTTAATGTAGAATTAATTTACAATGATTTTTCAAAAATCCAGATTTTTTTGGAAAATCACTTGGTAGTTAAGTCACAATACCATGTGGTCAATGTCACAGCCAACCACATTGACCATGTAGTTGTGATGAAGTGGATCAGCTGTGTCAACATGTCTTCCATTGGAGGCAGTCAGCACTGGCAATCATGGAGCAGCTCTAGCATTCGAAGGTAAGTCATGTCCTCAGCCAGTTGGGGTGCTATGACAGTCACTTGTCCTTTACGGATTTATTGTGAATGTCATAGAATGTTGCACATAGTGCGAAGGAGTAAAATAAATTATAGTCTAGTAGATGTTATTGACTATTCACTGAAGTGATAGCGAACTGCATGGGAACTGACGATTTTTGGCCAGAATTCTTTGAGCTGCAGGAATAGTGCAGTTGGAAAACCAAATTAAACTCAGTTGTTTTAGCCTATAATTTTGCCCGTTCATTTTAATTCCCCTTTAATCCACATCATAGTTAATAACTTAGAGTGTTTCTTTATAATTATTATTTTTATGTATTTCATTTGTTTTCATTCAGGGTTACTCCAGTTGTAGAACCTTTCTCCACTTTTCTAAAAGCACCACTTTTTTTTAAATTTCCCCATATAATTTTGCATATTTTAATACATTGCACTTTTAGCGTAAATTCTAGGAGAAAATATCCTGTGAGAACACTGAATCGCTATTGTCATCAGTAATTTTATTTGTTGAGGTTTAAGCTAACTCTGTTCAAGTGCTCCTCCTCTGCCTGAGGGTAACGTAAATAGTTGCTTATTCACAAAACCAGTAACTGACTGGAATGTACTGGGAAACAACAAATTACAGACTGAAACAACCCATCAAAGATGTTTTTCAAAATATACCAGTTTGACATTGCCAGTTCAGGTTTCAACAGTACCTTGTTTATTGAACTTTTTTATTAACAATTGTTCTTTTCAGTACAGTGTCATGGTTATTTATTAAAAGCATTAATTGTCCTAGGGGCAACCTTGTCCCCCAGATGCTTTTGTACTCAACTACTTGTTAGGGTGGTAGAGCCGCACATGAAATGTAGTTCCAAGACATCTATGGGTCCAAGGTTGCTGACTCCTGGCCTATTGTTTTTTTGCATGTGTTAAACGACATCGTTGCTCCCTGTAATGTCAAAAGTCTTGGAAAAATGTGTCTACACACAATTACGTGATTATTATCAATATTGGAACTACTTAACCCCGGATCAATCAGGCTTTCGTCCAAATCATTCAACTACAACTGTCCTTCTAAAAGTCTGCAATGATATCCAGGCTGGGATGGAACAAGGAAACCTAACTGGAGCCATCTTCCTTGATTTTGCCAAGGCCTTTGACACGGTAGACCATGGCATCTTGTTAGAAAAACTTAAAAACTCTGGCATTGGTGATCGCACGCTAACCTGGTTTCAATCATATTTATCCGACCAATCACAATATGTGTAAATTTCTGGCAGCTCCTCCCTCCTGCTCCCAGTCACTTGCGGTGTACCCCAAGGCTCAATACTAGGCCCTCTGCTGTTCACAATATTCATAAATGATCTGCCTAACGTCTGCAAAGCCTCAACTGTACATATGTACGCAGACGACACTGTGATCTATACCAGCAAACCAAATCTCCCGCAGCTGGAGGCCGTGCTGCAAGAACAATTCACAGAGGTAGAAAAGTGGATCAAAAACAACAAACTTTTTTTAAATACTGACAAAACTGTAACGATGCTCTTTGGAACCGCACCTAAACTACACAAATTGCAAAATCCCCATCTATGTGTTGGGACAAAATCAAATGGCAAGCTGACCACAGTCACTTCTCTCAAATATCTAGGTATGTGGTTGGACCCTAATCTATCCTTTGGCCCCCACATCGAAAAACTCTCATCTAAACTTTACCCCAAACTAGGTGCCCTGTACAGAAACAAATCCTGCCTGAGTCCCGCGGTAAGAAAGCAGATTGTACAGCAAATGCTTATGCCGGCTATTGATTACGGAGATGTAGTGTATGCAGCCGCCCCGCAAACACACCTTCATAAACGTACTACATTGTATAACTCATTGTGCCGCTTTGCGCTACAATGTAACTACATGACCCACCATTGTGACATGTTAAAAGAGCTAAACTGGCCATCGCTGGAATCCAGACGCACCCTTCACCTTTCCAGCCTGGTGTTTAAGAGCATCTCTGGGAAGCTGCCACCCTACCTGAATAGACTGCTTCCCCCAGCAGCTCCCTCATCCTATAACCTCCGATCCAGGACCAGCACCTTACTTGCTATACCACAATACAAAAAGACAGTGGCTCGGTCCTCATTTTCCTACAGAGCACCACAATTATGGAATAACCTCCCAGACACCATCAAATCTTCCCCCAGTCTTAAGTCACTCAAAAGCTCCTTACTAACATACCTCAATACAGAATGCACCTGTAAACATGTAACCTAGTGACTATATTTCCTACATATTTTTCTGTTAATCTGTATATTTGTATTGTTTTTTAATATCTTGCATTGTATTACTTTGTATTTCTGTAACTGTAACACTTCAATGTTCTTGAACCCAGGACATACTTGAAAACGAGAGAAATCTCAATGTATCCTTCCTGGTAAAATCCTTTATAAATTAAATAAATAAATAAATAAATATATTCAGATTAAAATGAGGCAGCGGTTACTGTCACGTAACTCCTCTACTCCAGGTGGGCACTTGACTTGCAAAGTGGATGACAGGGCTAAAAATTCCTATTTGTCTACACTGGCCCCAAAAATGACTAAATGACCCCACTATCACCACCCACTACATATAAAGAAAAATAAAATAATTTCTATGCTGCCACCACCAGTTGTTCACCAAATATTAAACAGAGGTGACTTGAAACGCCCCGTTCAATTAAGCCCACAAAAACATAGTTTAGTAGACTGACCCACCAAACCCAATTTAGTAGATCAACTAGAAACTCATAAGGCTCCAAGGCTATTGGAAAAATGTCTATTCAGGTATCGGGATTCTTATATCAGACAAAGGCAGAGCTTAATAAAGGAATATTTATTATGACAAGAAACATTGTCACAGTGCATATACAGGATAAAAAGTGATGGTACAAGAATATTTACACCCTCAAAAAGAAAATAAACAGGATAAAAAAATAACAATCCCCATGTTACTTACACACAACTAGAACTGGGGAATCTGTGCCAGTGAGGCTGCTGGTAGAAACATGTAGTTCACTGCAATTGGACTAACCCCCAATTAAAGCACATGGCACATCATGCCTCTCATACTTTATGCAGCTCTCCTTGCTCTCAGATTTCAGGGAGCACAGCAGGAGTGGCAGGACTGCTCCCTTTACCTCCAAATGTCACCATTAACTATTGCAGAAAATTAAATGAATAAAATGTGCGGATATCTTCAGATATGCAATTAGAATGTTTTATACAGTTTTGGAACCGTTATGTTTCTCATTCATTGGACACCTCACATGATCTGGCTGTGATTAACAATGGTCTAATAAACGTTCCAATTAATGCTAAGCCTTGCATGACCAGTTCTTCCTCATCTCCTGTTCAGAATTATCATTTGTTTTATTTATGTGACTGCATCATAATTCATAATTTTATTTCATAGATAACACTGGTTAAGATTTATTCACTAGGAAGTTATTTGACTTCAGCCAAGCTGTTAATCACTTTGGAAACTTTTGTCCAGTAACATTCCAGAATTTGGCTTCCAAGCTATGTCCCAAGCTATTCCAATGTGATCTCAATTATGTGTAAACTTTATTTGCAGTCCACATATTTATTTGTTCAGTACTGGATGCAGCAGGACCAGATTTCCAATTATTGGTAGTCCACAGGCCCGGATATCAGCACTGTTTCCTCAGATAAATACAAGGGCCAAATTGGAGGGAGACTCAGACCAATGGGCCCAACTTTGAAGACCTCTTAGACCTTACTTCATGATGTGGCAAAAGGGCTTTGGATGACGGTTTTAAGTGCTCGGTTAGCTCAGTCGGTGGAGGATCAGACTTTTTACCGGCTGGATGGAGTAGAGGTAATATCACTGCGTTATGACCATGGAGACACAGGTTCGATCCCGGCAAAGGCACCTCTCCAGTAAGTGTCCTGGGGCAAGACACCTAACAGTACATAATCGCCACCCAGGACATACTTGAAAACGAGAGAAATCTCAATGTATCGTTCCTGGTAAAATACTTTCTCAAAAAAAAGTTTCAAATCTGGCAGATGTCACAAATCCAAAATGGCTTCTCCAATTTCTGATTATTTTTACCGTATGGTACATGTTCAAGCGTTACAGTTTTTACATTGTGACATTTCTGATAGTTTAATTTTCAGATGAATTTCTTCTAGTTTAACTTCATACATTGAATACCACTGATCGATTATGTGTATGAGAGAGAAAATGAAAGTTCTCAGTGGTTAGTGACGGGATATATATTTTTTTAATGGGCATAATAAAGCAGTTAGGTTTAGTGATAAGTTTAGTAGTGTATTACTTTCTACCCTCATTTAACTCCTTTGATTATCAGACAGTCAGTTAAAGGTTTAAAGGTGAGATCTTCATCTCAGACATGTGGGGTTTTATGACAGCGTCTATGGAACTATTTACCATTTAAAATAAATAAAGACTTTACAGCCAGCCTCAGGAAATGACTGCGCAACAGATATATCCAATGTAGCGTCTGAGCATAAAGAGAGCATTGATAGAGATTGAGCAGTAATGGCAGATAATGTGGTTTGATTGCAGTTTGTATATGGGTTGTAGGTTAAGCTCGCAGGCCGAGGGAGTGGCCATTCCAAGGAAAGTGGACTGGCATGTGATTGTAAAGGTGAGCCATTTTTCTAAATAGATAGGTAACTATCTCAGAATGTTTTGTCTAGAAAGAAATTAAACATGATGATTCATTACATAGTGAATAGTCTGGAAATGGCGAATTTAAGGCAGAAATAGTCAAACTGAAGAAATACCAGAGTTGAAAAAATAATATCCAGTTTGAGGATTTGGCTCAAAACTTGCATTTCCCTCTTAATTCTCCACTTTCAGTGCCAGGTGAATACCCCCAAAGCATTCAGCTTTAGTGGCACAGCTCATATAAGAGGCCCCTTCTTGTCATACATTTAAATGCAAAAATCAACCCAGTTAACTTTAAAGGAACACTCTACTCATCATGACTACTTTACACTTTTAAAGTGGTCGGCTTATGTAGAGTCTCCCCCCTCTCCTCTCCCAGCACCCCGATCTGAAAAAAATGCTGGTCGAATTGGAAAAGTTTCCTTCACCCCACCAAGCATCACCAGCAGTCAAGATTTTTTAATTTCCCGGCTGCCAGTCACCAGGTCGGTCATTAGTGAAGTCGGCACTCATGGAGTTTGCTGGTATCAGGATTGGTCTCAAAGATTGTGACAATTAGTGATCTCAGACAGGCAGCCGATGAATTGGATTTTTGCATGTTCAGCTCCGATCCATCGTTCTGAGCAGGCGCTACAGAACTTGCGTACGTAAAGTGATAGCGATGTGCAATTTGCGGTTTCTACATTACACAAGTAGCATTGAAGAGCAAATTTCTCAGAAAAGGTTCAGAGACTTCTGGGTTTGAGAGTCCCAGAGCCTCTGCCCTTTTATTTAATGGGGAAAAAAGGGATTTCTGTCTTTTTCATAGTGGGTTCCTTTAATTTAAGGTTCCTTTAGATCTACATGTTCACAGTTGAATGTGATTGTTGGAGTGTACAGTATCTGTGTGGAATGTCAGTATGCTTATGAACATCACATGCCCATTGCCTAACGACATGCTGCACAAATTCAACCATGTAGAGACCCAGTTTGAGGAAGGCCTTAGGACACTGGCTATTTTTTTCCTAATTCCTCTGATAACCCCTTTAATGTTCAGATAATGTCTGGATTTCATGTACTGTGAATAATCCTTATACTGGGGATATCCCAATAGATCCACTGTTGTTGTATTGACAATCACTAAGTCAGTAAGATCCATGTCCATTTTTTATGTACTCACATGTGTTTAACCTTCCTGGTGGTTTTCCCGAGTGTGACTTGGGGTTAACTTTCACTGCTGAAAGCAGTAACCCCGAGCCAAACTCAGGCTGGATACTACCTACCTTTACCTCCCTCGCTGACCTCCACGATCGCATTCTCCTCCGTGTGATTGCAGCATCCAGCTTCCTGGCTACCTTCTCGTGAGAAGGGAACCAGGAAGCATGACGTTGCGTTCGTCTGGAGTGTGACTGCAGGGGACAGAGAGGGAGCACAGGTAGAGGTATGTATCCAGCCCCGAGTGTGGCTCGGGGTTACCGCTTTCTGCAATGCATTTAACCCCGAGCCACACTCGGATACCGCTAGGGGGCCAAATAAACTGTAACGATTCTGACATATAAAATATGTCAGAATAGTAACTCCAGGGAGGATAAACTCATTCTGAGTGCATGTCACTTGTTTTCAACTTGATATAACACCACTGCCTTTTGTTGACAGTGCTGGCAGTACATGTAATTAGTTTTTGCGCATTGATATTCCAGTTTGGTAACACTTTTCCTTTTATAAGGGCAATGGGAATTTGGTCATTATCTAAGGGTGTTAATCCGCCTTAAGTGTTGCTCTGCTGTGATGCAACATTTATTCTATGTTGATATTGTAGGTCGATGTCTCCTGCTCTTTTTGCTTTGAGCATTCATTGTTGTTTGCTCATGTTGGCGAGTCGCAGGAAGAAAATGTTGGAAAATTTCCACAACTAGAATCTTTCGTCTTTTGTGTGCTGGGTTTTGAACGTTCCTGGTTCCTTGTCTTTGTGCCACCTTCCTGTTATGTCACAGTTCCTATTTCTGTCAGGAATTAGTAAGGTTTGTCTGTTTTGGATTGATGCCTGTCTACCAATAGTAGTTTGTGGGCTGTGTTCTTCTAAAATATGAACCATCTGTACGCCTGGAAGTTACCTAGACAATGCCTCTAGTGATTTTCCATGGAACGTGGTCATTCGGGTTGCGGGGTTGAAGCCAATCACTTGCCCCTCCCTAAGGATGGTCCTGTGACTTCAGTCCCAGTGCAATTTCACTTCAAAACACATATGTGTAAAATATAGAAGTTCATTGATGGCTAAATTGCCACAGCTGTTCTGTGGTTTCTATAATCATGAGTGACACTGCACGTCCATCACGTGATCGTGGAAGATCTGAAACCCAAAAACACTATGGCTGCCGAGTCACAGCTTAGAGGGACCAAGCAATTTTGGTGGTTTTACCACCAGTGGACTTCTTTGGACTCCTGTGGATTCTGAAAACCATGAGGTTCTATTTATATGTATTTATATTATTTGGTTGAATATAAATTTGGAATGTCTGGCATGTATATGGTAGAATCTGGAAGATCTCATGTTCTCATGGAGTCCGATCCTCACCTAGGCTTATTTTATTCTTTTGAATAACACTAAAGATACTCAAATTTTGACAATGATTTTTACTTTAATTTTACCTCAATCTTCAGTAATCCTACAGAAAGCACGATGGGTTGTTGTATCTTTTGTTTTTCAGGAATATTTTTTTGTCTGCTGAAATATAAATCTGCTGATTTACATTTAACATGGCGTAACATCCTTTGTTATTTCATGCACATTATTGATTCGATGTACTTTATTTTAGTATTTTTTTATCATTATTTTTCTAGGAGAGAATGCAAAACACATGCCACCATATATTGAACTAAATATATAATAATGTTAAATGTATTTAAATATCAGTATTTTATTAAAAATAATATTTTATTTATTTACGTTGGGTTTTCTAAATCAGAATAGTTGCTAGCAAAGACCCAGAGATGAGCGTAACAGTCCATTAATGCACCCTTGCATCACCAATTATGGATAACATGCTGTACGCAGACCTCTCCCAGCCTCAGGCCCATTGCAGCCCTTGGGGGCACTTTGCTGAGGTTCAGCAACCTCCATGGGAATTAACACATTTCCTCTGGGGGTGCTGATAGTCAGCAGCTGCTAAATGAGAGATGTGTTTGTGTCGAAAAATGGATTGTGCTTCCCTTCTTCGTCGCTTGTCAGACTGGCCTACGAGGGAACATGGCCGCCTCCAAGTGCCAGGCATGTAAATGGATTGGGTTCTGGATACGAAAGGGTCAGGATTGAGATCAGAGTCCTTCAATTATTTTTTGTCATGGACCATGCAGCAGCTTACAGTGAGATTGGTGGCTCCCCTTACAGAAATAGTTACCTGTGCCTTGGACGCGATTATATTGCCAATAGGGCACATTCTACCCCGGATTCTCAAGGGTCAGTGACTACTATGGATGGGAAGGTTACCTCATGGGCGCACACCATTTATGAGAGGTGTTTGTGCATGGAGAAGACATTCCCAGCTTGCTTTCTGGGCTCAAAGTGGAAAATACTAATCCCCCCTTTTGCCCTGATTGCCACTCCCTAAGGGTAGACCTGAAGGTTTCCCTTGGACTCCTTATGGACCACCGATATCCCTACAGTCATCACAATGCGGCCATTCTTGCACAAGCAAAGAGTGTGTAAATTAAGACTAGTTCAGTGGCACTTTACATCAATCAATCAACTTTTGATAAATGCTTTGGGCAGTTCATGTGGTAAAGTGAGTCCACGTGTGTTATTGTCAAAAAAATAGGTTGTGTTGTTGGCTCTCACAGGGTTAAACAAATGAAAAGGCTCCAAATAGCTATGAAACGCTTATTCTCAAAGAGCAGGATTTACTCAGAGTCGGCGTGAATGACGATCCCCTTCTTGGGAACTGATGCAGAGGCATTTCTTTAGGAGGAGCACCCAAACTAAAATCCTGAGTTCAAGCTGTGACATGACATCCTCAGACAGCAAGTTGTGTCTTGAGAAAGCGAAGATCCAGGGCACGGTTAGAATTGCAGTATTTTCTCAGTATTTTCCTCGTTAAAACCATCACTCGCCCTGCATGGGAGTCACTTCTGCAGCAGTAACCTTGACGTGACTAAGCACTGGGTTTAAAAAAAAAACAACGGAGAGTTTTCACCTTGAAGAAAAAAAAATCTCACGCCCAACGTATTTACAGTATCAAAATTAAAATTCATCATTCCATTTATTTTCAGAACAATAATATTAATAGAAATAAAACATCAGGCATGTGTATTTCCTGGCAAGCCCATATTGTGCCACAGCATCAGGATTTCCTACACTGCAAATCACCTTTTTATAAAGAATTTATTCCATACTAAAGAAAACATTAAATTACATTGACATGGAATATTTTTAATGGCATTTATTGCAGGTGTAGTATAGAAGTAGCTTTGCAAATTCCTCCATGACTAAGGAAGTAATCTCACCTTAAAAAAAAAACCACACCCCTTAAAAAAATATGTTCGGTCACCATAAAGGAGTATTCTGAATAACTTTCCAGACCAATGGGCTCAGCTGGACCAACAATTCTGGTATCCTAGCAGCTGACCTTTCATTGTATCAGCGGTTCCAGAACAAGATATATACAGTATATATATATCTATTGGTATGATAAGCTTGTAACCAGGGCTTCTTTACATTAGATTGGATTGCATTGCCTCTGTAAAACTGATTTATGGATACATAATTACATAGTTACACATGTGGCACATACATTGTGTTTTGACTAAGAAAAAAATTAAATACAGTAAATACCAGTAGTTGGTCAGAAAAGAAAGTAGCATAAAACTAACACAGCCTTATATCCCCTTCACCGTGCAATTCACTAGTCCAGCCCTGAGGTTGTGGTTCACCAAATCTTTTTGTATCAAATTTTTTGTTGGGCGAAATGTAAAGACTCTACATAAATAATAACAACAATAATAATGGTAATAAAAGATGTGTTATGGTTATCATGCCAGTTAACCCCTTATCGCTGGGTAGGTTGTGCCCAGTGGGAGGGAGTTAATGCCGACGGGACGTACTAGTATGCGCCGCTCTCCGGCTGCTACGGCGGGCCCTTCCTCCAGCCCGCTTATGCAGCTGACGCATGACGAGGTCATTGGCTGCAGGGCGATAGTTTGAGTTCAGGCCGCCCGTGTCAGCGAATGACGCGCTGGGTGGGCTAGCTGGTGGGCAGACCAGGCGTGGCCCATATACACCAGCGGGGCATACCGCCTCGTTGCGTTAAATCCTATCCGCCACGGGGATGGCATAGTTCAATCTGTGGCGTAAAAGGGTTAAACATCTTGTTTGAGCAACTATCATTTTCATCAACATGAATTTTCTAAGCTTTTTATAGCAGCTTGTACCCCGAGTTAAGAGGGATGGAGTTAGGTGATACAAAACGTGGCCATATGACATAAGAAGGAGACATGATTAGCTGTGACTGCAGGCTTACAATCTAAAGCACCGATCTGCCTGTTACACACGGCTATGTGCATTAAGTTGCTGTATAAATCCTTTTAAAATCGACATAAATAATAGAAAAGTACGTTAATATTATCTTACAGGATGATGAGAAAACGACAACAATATACTGATAACCTTCAAAAACAAATGGATTCTTCAAGTTCTATTCTATATGTAAAGGGGATGGGACTCTGCGGTAACTCCGTATACAACTATAATGAATATTTGTTAAACAGGATAACAGACCTCAAGCTTCGAATGATTCAGCAAAGAAGAAGAGATGTTAACCATTTCAAAACCAGAGGTACAATTGCGCATTGCATTTCTTTTTCTAAATGTCTTGCAAGTTCAAAGTCAAACTATCACATGGAACCACTGATAGGAAAAAGGGGTTTGTCAACACTCCGATTTGCTTTAAACGAGAACTTTTGAGCTTTACTGTATACTTTTAGCAATACCCCATCATGTTTTACATCTTGAAATATAATATGTGTGTGTGTATACCGACCTATACTAATATATATATTATATTCTACTATGACCAACTTAAACCTTTTATAAAATTACGTAATGCCACTATATTTTTTAAATCACTAAGTAAAAGCTAATTATGCAATATTTTGTTGTTATTACAATATAGCATAGTGATCAGGATATATATACTCAGACAGTACATACATTGTATTATTTTCCCTGTCCAGCTGTGCTTAGTCATGCCAATAAGAATTAAAATGAATACAACTATATAAAAATCTCACTTTGAAGTTCCAGATCTTCATTGATTTATTTAGGATACCCTTTAAAAAATAAAATCAAACATTCTGCAGCATTGGCGTGCGTCCCCGATGGCATAATCTGTTCACAGACCCCTGCAGAGATCTGCACTATCTCTGCATTGCAAGAGCCTCAGCTGACAGGCTGAAGGGGTTAATCAATGCAAGCATCACCTTAGCCGGTATCCAATTCTTTGTTTCCAGGCAGAATACAGTGCAGATGTAAGCGTTACTACACTGCGCATGTCCTTCTTAACTATGCACAAATAAAAAAAAAAAAAAGACTCAGTAAAACGTCACTTTGGCAAGCAATTAGCCAAATCCTGCTGCTTTTCCAGAAACTTCGATATATTACAATGTTTCCCGATTTGCAAAACCCCAATGTTTGTGTTTATTGTGAAACGACAGATAAGCTTGATCCACGCACATCCATACCTAAGACCCAAGTTCCTCACATGCACAGACAGCATGGAATACTTAATTAAAACATACTAATAAGTGCACACAGATTCCTAGTCTATCCACGCCTGTGATAGGATTAAATAAAAGCCTCCGTATCATCAGTTTAAACGCAGTGAAAGCTCGTAAAACATTTATTTTGTATTTTTCTAATTATTGGATTTAGCACACTTTTAAAGAAAAAAATAAATATGGCTGTTTTTTATGTTTAGCTGTTTAGTAAATATGGATTTGTGTATTGTAGCCTGAATATTTTTTTTTTGCAAAATTCAGGAACTTCCCATAGCTCAGATCATAAAAGTCAAATCAGTGCTTCAAACTCGCTCTACAAATTGAACCCTGTATATGCATTCGTACATATAAATATGCACATTTATGAATATAGATATATATATTATATACATATATATTACACACATACACACACACACTACGCACATATTATGAAAACAGACTGAAAATTGACATAACGTTGTAACACCCAGTACAGTACCTGGTGTAATGAGTTTCTGTATAATGTAAAAAAAAAGTTTAAATAGTATCTCCTATAAATAAATGCCTATAATAATCCTACATTCTAGCAATCATTCTCTACACCAGGTCCTCTGTGCAGGCAATGTGCTGCTTACACATATAAAAAAGGAGCGCCGGGACTTTATGTAAAGGGCATTGTTCAAAATAGTAATTACAAAAAATTAATTACAGGGAATTTTTTGGGATAAGAAGTAAAGATGGGGAGGGGGGAATGCCTTGAAGTTGTTGTTGGTGGATGGAGCATCTTACCTTATGCTTTATTATGGTGACCCAGTGATCCAGCAGACGCCCCGTTCAGCCGCACACTGCCATGGGTGCGAAGCAAGAAGCACGAAGCAAGAAGAGTGAGCGCTGGGTGAGGTTTTAGCATGGGTGTATAATGGATGCCGCCATTTTAAAGCCTGGGCTCCTGAAATCACTAGGCATAAACCAAATTAAAGCACGCCCCACGTACACAACTTCATTGCTGGGACGTGCTTCTGGGATGAAGCTATACCACGGCAGGGTGAGAAATGTCAGCCGTCGAAAGGAATCCACCTGATTGGTGACCTGGATGCAGAATGTATGTAAAAATCTGGGCCTGCCTGGGCACCCCGGTCCTCACAGCTACAGCTACGTTACTCGTTTTGCACTGCGCGACGGATAGAGCGGTGGTTTTGCAGCAGCTGGAGCTGCGTATATTTATTTTCACTCATTTCCTGGCTCCCTCTGCCTGCATGACTTGGTATATTCCACAAAACACGGCACATAATGGCCTTTGGGAACCGTGTCGTATGTATGTCGGAGCTGAGCCTGGCTGCTGCCATAGCAACGGCAGCTAAAACGTGCTCTAGTGCGGCAGGAAAAGAAGAAGAAAAAAAAAAAGTAATAACAATAATGACCCACCGCAATAAAAAAAGGCGACTCGAGACAATTAGGGAGTGTAGAATCACAGGGTTAATGGTAAATCCGAAAGCCGCTTGTGCCCAGTGGAGCGTAACCCTTTCAGGTCTCATGCTTTTGGGAAAGAATTGTTATAAATTTAAAGAGTTAAATCCTATTGGAAGAAAAAAATTGTAATGTTTCAAGATGCCTCGTGGAGGCCGAAAAGAAAAATATAAGAAAAAAAATGAAATGACAGGATTTCGCAGTAACAAGCAATACGTAACACATGCTGTGTCACCTTGTCCTCATGTTACCCAGCAGCACCAAGCTCACCAGCGAAAAACAGGTTTGGATATAAGATGACCTTTACTCATATCTTGTTTTTGGCTTTTTCCTGTTTAACATTGTGGGGAAATGAAACGGAACAAAGAGCACATGCACTGCAAATCTGTAAAGTGTAACATAAAAAATGACATCCCACAGCTTCAGGAAAAACAAAATACTTGGGATTTACAGGGAGCGTAATGCATCTTTTATGTCATTTTAATGTTAACTCAATGATGTCGCAGTTTGCAGTACCGCAATACTTATTATCAATAAATGAACTTCAGGAAGAAGAGCATTTTTAAAGTGTCTCTCAATATCTGCACAGCAAAATAATAAGATTAAACATGCTATATATGTATAAATGTTGCTGCTTATGAAATAGCCTCTCAGACTCCAGCTGCAGTGCTATGGTAAATTTATTAACAGAATAACTTATAACAAGATCTATTAACTTCAGCTCTAACTTCTAGTCAGTGTCCATGTGTCTGACTTCCTGATTAACTACTTCCTGTTGAGCTGCAGTGCAACATATATTAAACGTCCCCTGGAACCAAACACTGTAATGTTTAATACAGGGTTCTATTCTTGCACAGGCCAACTAGGCCTGAGTCTAGGACAGCAGGTGGAGGAGGACAGCAATACTGTATATTTGGGGGTCTATGAGTGTGTAACACAGCTGCAAAGCAATAAAACTCCCAGCAATGAGTATCTAAATCAGAGGTCAGCAATCCTGGCCCTCCAGAGGTTTTCGAACTACATTACCCTAGGTGCTCAGTTGCTCAGTAGTTTGGCTCAGCCTCATGGGAAATGTAGTTATGAAACATCTGGATGGCTAAGGTTGCTGACCCCTGATATAAAGTAGAATAAATAGTGCTAGGTATCATTTGGTGTAAATAAGATACTTTGCATTTGTTCTAATACATTTTTATTGACGTAATTAGCCTTAATAGGTCTGGAATATTTGTCTTATTCTGATGTCTATGTACATTAGTCCATGACATATATAGAACGAGCACGATCCCTGGCCACCCATGTGTTGAATGTCACTCATATCTTATCATCCATTCCTGTTTTTGACTGACTGTGTAGAAATCCCAAAATCGATATGAAATATTCAACACGCATGTTCATGTCATATTGGAGGAGAGCAAAACTTGGAGTGATTATAGTAACCATAATCCTAACTACACCCATTTATAGAATAATAATTTAGCAAACCTGTGAAGCAAAAAAGACCAGATACCGTTTTATTACGTCAAGATAATTTTGAGAAGACAGGAAGAAGATCCGCAGAGAGGTAGTATTGGTTTGCAGGGAATAAGGGAAACAATATGATAGAATTGTTTTGAGGAACTCGTACTTTCCTATTTGAAGGTAACACATTAAACCCACATTTAATAAACTATCATTTATAAGCAGCTCACAGGTTCACGTACTTTATTATATGGGAATAAAAACAAGTACAGACAGGCACAGATATTTTCTGTGTCAACATTTATGTGGTTAGATCCTACCTTCTTCTACTCTGGATAGCAATAACTGTGAATCTCATAATTGTAAGCTCTCCCAACTGATACCAGCTGAAGAAGCCTCTTGGGCAAACCGCGTTCTGGTATGCTTTGACTATTTGTTTACAATAAATTTTTTTAAGTATTGCTGTTTCCTGCTATCCTGATTAAAGAAGGTTATGGGGATTTCCTTATAATTCCTACGCGCTACTCTGAGAGCCATTTGGGGCTCAGGAATATGTGAGTCCTGAATCAGCCTTTAAATAACTCTGTCCAATACGGTATTACACCAGGCAGTGGCGTCACTAGGGTTGGTGTCACCCGGTGCAGTAACTCATGGTGTCACCCCCCCCCGAGTTTTACATTTATTTTATTTTTTTAAACTACTCTTACTCATAAAGCAGTACTCCCATATAATACTGAATGCTCATAATACATGGCGAACATTACAGTGAAGTTTATTGCTGTGCAGCTCTCTCATATACTCACACAGAAATTTTGGTGAACTGCCAGCAAGTACGGTGCCTGTTCGACGGCAGTGAAAGTCCCCATAGAGAAGTAATGGTAAATCTGTTCAGAGACATCGAACAGCAGAGAAATGTCCTGATGTTCAGTGGTTTCATTAGACAGGTTTATTCAGGTGAACACCATCAGGGCTATTCAGAGACAGGTGAAAACCTTGAGAATTGCCAGGAGAATGAACAATCTAAACCAAATAGCCAATTTGGAAAGTGAGATAAATGGGAGAATTTTTCTGGTTTGACTTTTTTTGCCCTAGAATTTTCAATTCTACAGTCATTCTCAAGGTTTTCACCCTTCTCTGAATAATCCTGCATAGGTTTTAATGTTAAAAATATTCCCGTTTTTACCGAATATCTAATAAAACGTTTATTCCATTAATCTGTAGTAAAAAGTCTCTTTTAGGGATGTGCGTTTCGTTTCAGACCGATTCATTTTCATGAATCGGCCCGATTCGGTGATTCGGATTCGGACGATTTTACAAATCTGATCGGATCCGAAAACGTCTGAAACGAAACTATTTCCAATCCGAAACGAAAAAATTTCGGAATCGGAAATCATTTTCGATCAATTCATAATTTCGGTTCCACGTCGGTAATTTTCAAAAAATGCTTAAAAGATCCTAAAAAATCGAAAAATAAAGAGACTCTTTACAGAATATAATAATAAACGGTTCATTAGATATTGAATTAAAACGGGAATATTTTTAACATTGAAGTCTATGGGACAAAATATTTCCCACACCGAATACACGAAAATGTCCGAAATCACGAAAAAAAAGTCAATACGAAAAACGAGCCGAAACAAAAAAAAAAATTTGGTGCACATCCCTAGTCTCTTTATTTGTTGATTTTTTTTCTTCGTATCTATTAGGCATTTTTAAAAAAAAAATTCAATTTTTTTTTTCTTTCTAATAACTTTTTTTTCTGTAACAGCCCTTTTTATTATCATTCATAGGATCTTATATGTTAATTCCATACATTTTCGTTCAGTAGTTTTTTTTTAAAACAGCAGGGGATGGGTTTGTGGTGGCATTCGGTGGCTGATTCCCTGCACTAGAGGGACTCTGCGGTGAATTCACCAGGGAAAATTGATTCCCTGAAGTGCAGGGAACAACAGAACACTGAAATGTCTGCGTAATTTCGGTGCTCTGTGAATATCTCCTTTAGTGGTGTTTTTTTTGCTGCCCCCTGGAAAGTGCCAGCCTAGGCCTTGCCTACCCAGGACATACTTGAAAATGAGAGAATTCTCAATGTATCCTTCCTGGTAAAATAGTTTTGTGTAAAAAATAATAAAAAAAAATATATATTTTTTTTAGGGTGTCACCCTAGGAGGTGGTGTCACCCGGTGCGGGCCGCACCCCCCGCCCCCACCTAGCGACGCCAGTGACACCAGGGATGTGCCTGGTATGTACGTATATCTCACTGCAGGGGAATTCTACTGAGACTAAGGCTCCATCAAGGGGTGAATGGGCACCTGAAAGAATTATTTAACACCCATAAAGAGATTCATCCCAGACCCGGATACGGGCTCTGGAGAATGTGAGTTGGATATCCCTTTATTGTTGGATTGACGTACTGCGCAATTTTGGTTTTTGTCTTTCCTTACAGTATCGCTGAACATATATCCACGTGTGCAAAAGGGTTAATTTTAAAAGAAAGAAAAATACATCTACGGACATGCATGGTGTATTATCTCGCTAACCAGGAACTGTTTGTATACTGGCGCTACGTTGTCTGTCTATTTGTATATCGCTTAAGGTTTTTTGAGGAACCTCCGTATACAACCTCCGTTTAGCGAACGAGATATATACACCTTTTTAGTGGGTGCTTCACCTTGATCATTAAAGTCTATCAACTGATACTTCAGAGCAAGAAAGTATGTAGTTGATTAATAGAATTATGCCACATGGAGGATGTTTTTCTCCTTAGTCCTTAGAAATGTTATTCTCTCAGTACTAGTGCACAGATTTTAGCCACCCTAGAATAAAAACACATTGCCACCACTACGCAATGTATTGGTTCCCACTACATACCCTATATTCTTTCTCCATTATGCACCCTCCCCTTTTTATACCTGTACTCATCTAAAAATCAGCTTGTAATGCCTCTCATTTTCCCTTCTACCTGAGGTACTTCTCCTGAGTCTCTGTATTTACCTTTTACCCCTCCGCTTTTACATCTCTGTCCCTGTGTGTCTTACCTTAGCGCGTCTGCTCCATCCTTCTTCATCCCCAAATGTCTCTCCCCAACAAATGAGGTCTCGCCCTTGAATTGTATCTTTGTCCTTACTTTCCAACACCAACTAAGGTTTCATAGACCTTTAAGAACCAGAGGTTCTCGCTGTGCAGACTTGTTAAGACTTGAGCATGATCTCTGTATACTGCTGGTTTGGCATCAACCACCACAAATGTTCCTACACATGTTCTTGTTCAAAGAGCTTTTCTCCACATCCTAATCATTATGAAGTAAAAACCATGGAAAGAACCATGACCAGATGAAAGACGTGTCTCTCATCACAGACTAGACCTGTCACGGTCTGTAAGACGATGTATAAATAACACAGACTCATATATTTATATATTTTATATTTATAGCAGAGCTAGGAAGATATTAGTCCACCAATATCTCAATTTTTTTACTGTATTTCTGATATGTTGACCACTTAACACAGGTCTGCGATGAAAATACCTTTTGCCAGCCATTAGTTGTTTTTAATGTATTTTTAGCTGCTGGATTTGATAATCACAATAAAAATGCCCACAGCTTTTTTACAATCTTGACGTTTTGTTACCGAGTACAAATTTCAGCTACCTACGGGGGTTTTCACAATTTGGATGCTTTAAACTGATTTCTGTGTTTCGTAAGTATTTTGTGTGCCTATTAGAAGGCGTTCACCCCTTTCTTTCTCTTTTTAGGATTCTGGAAGGCCAGACAGCTGTGTTCTTTGTACTGTAGTCAGTTGTGAAACATGGCCAGCCATGGATGTGTCAGCAATCTAGATAGCCAACTTGTATTTTTCTTAACATAAATATGTTCAGAACTGGCTCCATTAGATTCACACAAATAATTTCATTCTGTTTCATAATCCAACATAAAACGTCAAAGCCGGTTGTAAAACAAATTGTATGTGATGGAGCAAATCTGAGGTCATTTTTGCAGTCAGCCTCACAAATTCATCTGAAACTACCATAAATTGTGAAGAAAGATGTTCTGATCCTCATACTCGCATTCCTCAGATTAAACTTTGTGATAAAGTAACATTATATTCAGTAGTCTGTATCGTTTTGTCTCAAAGTGAAGACACACGCATCTGTGCTGTGAAACTTATCTGCGTACACTTAGAAACGTATACCTCTTTCCCTGGAGAGCAAAGGTTTGGAAGTCATATTTTTGCCGCAGCTAACCCTTTTCAGTGATTTTCTCCCAATACTGATAATATTTTTTTAAATATGTATGCTGAAATGGCTTCCTGTTAACAACATTAATTCAATCACTGTCTAAAGCTCAAAGTGTCCCAAGAAATTTCCAGTTTGGGAGCCACTCAGTAGCACAGCAGTGACTATTATATCCCTTATAGAAGCAAAGGTCATCACTAGAGAAGCCAAGATACATCTAAGCATCTGTACTGCATAAATTTTATGTGGCACATTGATGACAATAAAATAATGCCTGTACACTGTAGTTGCCTAGAAGCTGGCAGGATCTAAATCAAGATTGTATTAAATTAATGAAATGTACCCATTTCTGGTACCCACCAGATACCCAATTCCATATTGCCTATTCCGTGGCAAGAGAAGAAATCTAATTTAAAGTAGGCATTTTCTGTATCATCTATAAGGTTCATACCTGTACGTGTTTACCTGGGCACCTGTAGTGGGCAAAAACAACATTTATGAGAGCACTGAGACTGGCAACAGTGCTAGTGGGCTGCCCTACGGTGGGTCCCTGCTCAGGTCTCGTATGGTTTTACCTCAATGGTGCCATTACAGATTGGGCTATACCATATGCAAATCAGAAAGCTATCAACCAGAAACGATGGCCAATACTGAAATGCCAAGGACATGCTGTCTGCATGAGCGATACAGCAACCTCCGACGATCGTTTCGGTCTTGTTAGGCCTCATCAGGAGGGTATAGCTGATAACTCTCTAGGCACCTCAAGCATGGTGTCCCATTCTGGATTACCCTGTACACTTGTCATTTCTCAGACACTTTAAATCAGAAGCAATTTTCTTCTCTATTAAAATGTACCAACCATGGATGGCACTGCCTTGTTAACCATCACAGGCAAATAGAAAACTTTAGGTACCACTTTCTTGGGTAGATGACTGGTCAAAAATACACAAATGTACCATATACTGACAATCATTTATGGTACCCGATATCGTTGTAGCGCTTTCAAAGCAGTGATACTGGCCATCTATTCTTTTTTGTTGAGAGTGACTCAATTATGAGTAATTTCAATACAGCCCTCTTCATTTACTCCTGCTGTTTGCTGTCTGTCAAAATGATTTAGGTTTTAGACCTAACAAAACAAGCCATGACGAGATCTATACTCTTTTATCAAACCTTTTGAAACAGTATCTCATTCCTCATCTTCTGAATCTTAAGCTGGTTACTTTCCTACTTATGGTATGTTTCTGAAAGTGTAAACTGAATAAAAATATTTAAATTTAATAATAGAACTTTTAATAGCATGATATTTAGCACTCTGCCCAGAACAGATCGTGTTCATCCCGTGTCTACTGATTGGATGTCAAACAATAGTTGGTGAGACCAGCATTATTGTTCCAAAACGGTCTCATATGCTCGATAAGGCCCATAAAGCATGTAGGGAAACTCTTGCGCTGTAACGATGGGCGCCCACTTGGGCCATCGTGGTGGCAAGGAACAAGGAGTGTAGCCCTTTAGGCAGGTGAGCTGCTGACTTGATACAGGAAAGATCAATAATACAGATTCCAGGGCTATGCAGAAACCAGACTGAGACACAAGGGACAGGAGGGCCAGAAAGAACACTAAAGGGGTCCCTATGCTGGGAATGATTTCTATCTAAGAAACCCTCACAAAGAATAACAGAGCAAGGGGGCCAAGAAGGGCAAGGGTTAACAAGACAGACAGAAATCCTATACTGAAGAGGTCCTTGTATGTTGGCCTCTGAGTATACTAAACTTGGACAAACAAGATACATAAAACATGAAACATAGGAATGGTCAAAACTAGCAGAGGTCGGTGTCATACCCCAAGACGCCGTGCCCATAAGAAAGGCAAAAAGCCTAAGAAAACACATTAACCCTTACAATTCCTGCCTGATCTATTCTACCAAAAAACCTGATCCCATCTATGGTTCTGCTGTTGCTTCAGGTGTTTTCACTGATCACCTAGCTCTCCCTACTAAAGGGCTAAAGACCCATCATGCAGTGCTTCTGCATCATTTGGACATTGCTGATTCAGTGTGTTCTTGCTGTCTGCTAAGCCTGTCCGTTTTGTATACCTGTGTACCGGATTTATTACTTGGAAAATAAATGGACTTCGCCTGCTAGCCTGTGACCCTTTGACCTATTGGACTTTGACTTGGATATGCCTATGGATTTGCCCTTTTGATACCACGCTTGAACACCCTGTTCCTAATTTCCCAAGGACTTTATTTTGCTGCAAGTATTCTATTATTTCTCTGGACTTTACATAACTCCCTGGTACCTACAGCTATAATACATACTGGACTCCAACTCCCAGTATCCCAGCACCTTCATTGCTTCTGTTTATACCAATGGTTCTGAATTAATTACTATACCTGCTTCGTCATCTTCAGTGTTCTATGTATCCTCTTTAAATTAACCATCTAAACAGCCTATTCCTGTAGTGTCCCTCTGCTTCTGTCCCTTTTATTACATGTACTTCAGTCAACCTCTTTTTCCCTCTGCTTAATTCTGCTCTTAGTTATCCCTGTTATTTTTCCTCCTTGTTGTTTAGTTATTATCTATCTAGTATTTGCTCTATTTCATTGCTTAGAATATTACTTCATTCGGAGTTGCCTTTGCTTATCACTATTGTCTCTTTTTTTAAATAAATCTCTCAGTATATATGTGCCTGCTCTACTCTTGTGTTACCGCACACTAGCTCGAACCTCTGAACCCTGAACGCTGAATCAGTTATATAACAGTCGGCAACTGAACTGACCTACAATAATACAGGGAACAGGCAAAAGAGATATCCAGAGAACACACTAAGGTCATACACAGGAATGGTTCTCAGCCAGGCCAGGTCAGTAACAAGATAACAACATAATTCAGAGTACAGGGAATGAGAAAGAGAATGTCCAGAAACGAAAGTGAAGAGTCAAAACCAGAAAATACAAGACTTGAAGCTTTTCAGCAACGCGTGAATCAGGAACCAGGACACATGAAACAGAACCACCATGGAACTCTACAAACGGTCAATGAAGCTGTGTGCTGCTGGGATATAAATAGGGAGTGGGTCTGTGTGATTGGGCCATGTGACCTCAGAACAGAAGATCATCGCAGAACCCCAGAGCAGCCCCAGACAGCACAGCCAAACAACAAGCAGAGGAAAATGGACATGAAGGCCCCTCACCACCAGGGGGCGTGGCCAGAACCAGGTAAAATGTGACATGTGCTCACTACACTATGATAGGGAAGAGGAGGAAGGAAACATTTTTGAAGGAATAATTTACACACAGCGCCACAAAATCAGGAGTTTCATTCTCACCTTTTCCAAGAAGAGACATACTTGTTATTCCATTCTTCAGATCACTCTATGTTGTATCACATCTTCAAGGAGCTATTCATTACAACGTAAGTAAAGAAAAGTCTGAAAAACAAAATCCCTCTATCCCAACCATGCTCGAAGTTCAATGTGAAATATGTTTCCTGAATAGCCATGAAGACAGCAGTTAGATGTTTCTAAAGGATGTCTCCAAATCACTCCTGAAGTCTATGAATATACAGCTGGATTTGTGGTTATTGGGCAAAACTGGCATGACTAGGACAAGTCATTGATCAGTTAAACCTGTCTATTATACATGTTGAAAAGCAGTTTATAAAGTAATACGTATCACACAATTAAGAAAGATTAACCAATTATACTCATCAGCCCCTTACAAGAGTCATACAAGGATGAATATGTCTCCTAATCTCCTGCCTGAGGAAACACGGCAAAGAATAGGAATTCCCCCAATAGATTTATAATGCCTTCCAGAGAACAAACTGAATGGATCAGCAGCACAGTCAGCAATAATGGAATTTATCTGAAGCACCTAATCTCTAGCGTGAATAAATATTGCTTTGCAGTTGCCCTGTCCTAGACACGTGTCCGATAAATAAATTTGCAAAATGCTTAATCCGCAGATTCTCCACTAGGGAGAAAAAAAAAAGGATAGAGATCCTCTGTATCCATTCAGTATTAAATCCAGGCTAACTAGGATAATTGAAAAGTGAGAGATATACATTGCCTGGGTTTTAATTTTCATTTCCCTCAGACGGTACTCGCCACTCACAACAGCACCCTTCAACCTTGAACAATGCAGGTACACAGAATACACTGAATCCATTACCATCTATTTTTAGGAGTGAAGGCACATGGTAAGCAGATGACGTGTCCAAGGTCATAAGGAACAAACACAGAACACCCAGTTCGATAATTCCACACTAAAGGCTTGTTCTTGCATTCAGAAAGATAAAACAGTGTGTCTTTCTCCTGAAATTAGAAATGCCTGGAAGTTTAATCAAAATGCTAGACAAAACCAATCTTCTGTAGCGGTGAGACGAGTCACCTTGTGGTATCCGTGTCATGTGCTATGATCATTTACTTCTCTTGCCAACAAGGGACAACCGGACTTTACGACTTAAAATACAATCAGAGAGCTTACAATGAGATAGTCCGGTTGTTTATTTTCAATAAATTTAAACTTTTTTACTAGAAAACAGAGGCTGACAAACATTCTCAATTCTTAACATGTAGAGGAAGTCAGGCTCTTTAAAAAGGCCAGGGGCCATATTCCGACCAAGCCATTATGGATAATGAGTGAACCAGTAAGTATGACGGCCTCGCTCGTTAATCATAATGACTCTTGTCCTATTCCTGCCAAGTCGCAAAGTTCACTTGTGGCTCAACTGTTACAGCTGCATATTGTACAGTAACAATTTCAATTAGGGATGCACCGATACCACTTTTTTAAGACCGAGTACCGATACTTTTTTTTTAAAGTACTCACCGATACCGAGTACCGATACTTATATTTTATGTCATGTGACGCTTTTCAATAAGAACAGAACTCATATAAAAATGCCCCCAGCTCACATGTATATACCCCCGAGATATATATATACAGAATGCCCACAGCTCTCATGGATGTGCCCCCAGCTCTCATGGATATGCCCCCAGCTCATGGATATGCCCCAGCTCTCATAGATATTGCCCCAGCTCATGAATATGCCCCCCAGGTCTCATGGATAATGCCCCCAGCTCTCATGGATATGCCCCCCAGCTCTCATGGATATTGCCCCAGCTCATGGATATGCCACCCAGGTCTCGTGAATATTGCTCCCAGCTCATGGATATGCCCCCAGCTCTGTGTGTGTATGTGTATATATTACACACACACAGACCCCAGACCAGACTTGGGGCGCTGTCCGAATGCTCTATCGGCATTCGGACAGGTCCTGCATCTGCTCACCACGTTCATACTTACCTTCTCGAGCGATGCCGGCAAAGTCTTCGCACGTGCGCTCGTTGGAAGGCCCCCATCCGCGCTCACGTGGGAGTTCGCGAGATAGAGGCTGGGGTCCTTCCAACGTGCGGACGTGAGGAAACTTTGCCGACGTTACTCAGGAAGGTAAGTATGAACGCGGTGAGCAGCTGCAGCGCCTGTCCGAATGCCGATAGAGCATTCGGACAGTCGCCCCTCGGATGCCGGCAAGCCAGCTCGATGCTGGCTTCTGGTATCGGGGGAAATATCAGTGGCACTGCAGGAGTACCAAGTACTCCTGCAGTACCCGGTATCAGCACCGATACCGATACTAGTATCGGTATCGGTGCAACCCTAATTTCAATACAATGTATACTTTATATACCAAGCATTAATTTGTGGGTAGCTGGACAATAACGAACATAGAGTACCGGTCCTCAAAACCTGCCGTTTGCAAAATCACTTAACTCGACAAAAGAAACACATCAAAAAAATCTGTACGCCCCTCGAGTCCCACAGTGCCCCTCTCGACGCTTGCATTGATGTGGTCTTGTGGAAGTCCTATGGACTCTAGATTATGAAACCATCAGTGGTGCAACTTGATGCTGCCAATAGCTGATAGCAACTCACATACAGTATATAACAAGGTGAGCTGCTAATAAAGTGTCTCACTCGTAATAAAGTCATAATAAGAAGCCACTAAGGGTTAACAGCTTGTGCCACATTTTCTCATTAGTGGCTCCCTATTTTCAGGCCACTGGAATAGACCGATTTGGAAAGTGAGATGAAAGGGAGAATTTTTCTGGTTTGGCTATTTTGACCTAGAATTTGTCATTCTCCAGTCATTCTCCTGATTTTCACGCTCTCTGAATAACCCTGTATGTAATTATCAGTTCTCTCTTGATTTCAGCTAATGTTTGATAGACCAAAGAGTATGTGAAGATGCTGGTGATGTTAAATCAGCAGTAAGTGAGGATTTATTCATTCTTGACTTCTCCTATCATCTATGGATCAACCAAGCATGTTTTTGCAATAGTTTGAGTATAGCTTACAATATCTCTGTTGTATCTGAGAATTTTATTTTCTAAGGGTATTATATATATATATATTTACATTGTACTTATTATACATAGCCCCAACACTCAGATGCAGTGGAAGTATGTGCAGGCCTAACTTAAACCATTCTCTGGGATCCCAATACTGGTCAGGGTCCAACTTCCTTCCTGCAGTGTAGTTGGCTGTAAGTGGTACAATAAAGGTTGCTGGTGTTCAGAGGAACCATCCTAGGCTGGGGTCAGACTAACGCATTTTGAACGTGCGTTTAGGCGCACTTAATCATGGCTGTAGTAGCAGCAAATGACGGGCAATGACGGCCAATATACGAAGTACGGCCGCACGAAAGTTCGGCCGTGCAATGCAAGTGGCAAACAAATGCATTTTTTCGAGAACGTAGAACCGCTAGTACACAGAGTGTGCTGCGTCGGCATAGCGGCGTGTGTGCGTGATTAGGAGACGTCAGACGCTACTCATGTACATCACGTCCATTTGTTTTTAATAGCTCCGTCAAAAATCACGCACGAAAATACGCATCGTATGACCCCTTTCGCGTCTTCCGCGAAAAAATTTGTCAATGCGTTCGGACGCACTTTTTTACGGACGATGAGAAAAATGCGATTGTCTGACCCTAGCCTTAGTGAAAGCCATAGGCTGGCTTACCTTGACCAACAGTAGAGCCCCCTTGTCTCTCTGGGCCCCTGACAGAAGACGCGGCCCCCTTCAAGCCTTTATGGTGTGTACACTTTAGGAATAACAACAAAGAAGCCTTAATGTAAGAAAAAAAGGAAATAAAACTTAACCTTCATCAGTGTATATGAATAAAAACTGTAATAAATCGAGCGAAACAGATGAGAAGGCAAAAGGCACAAATATTGTTCAAGCAACCACAGCGGTGCAACACAAAAAGTCATAAATAATAAAGAAAGAAAAGTATAGCAAAAATTAGCACAGTAACAGTGTGGAGAAAAAAACGAAAAAAACACACAAAACAATACAAAGGATAAAAGAACAATTCCCTGGAGTGGATAATCTGATAATCTGGTATGCTGTTTTAGTGGCACAAAAGAGTAATTAGTCAAGCCCTATAAAACAACTCCTAAACAAGGTAGAAAGCAATCCTTCTTGGGACTGCATAAATAGGAAAGGATGAAGAGTCTTAGAGATGAGCCACACAGATAAATAATGCCAAGATGAATGCCAGGAAAAGCAAGGAGTGAGGGTTGCGCAAACCACCTCACTACAACACAGCAGGGAAGAAGTCAATTAGATTGTCACTAGGATAATTACATGCTTCAAAGAGCAGTATGAAGTAAAATTTTAAAAGCGTGACATTGACGCGTTTCGCCAGTTGCACGCCCGGCTTCATCAGGATAAACCCTCTGGTGCGATGAGAAAAGAGATAGTGACATTTAGTGAAAGCCATAGGCTGGCTTCCCTTGACCAACAGTAGAGCCCCCTTGTCTTTCTGGACCCCTGCCAGAAGACGTGGCCCCCTGCAAGCCTTTATGGTGTGTACACCATAGGTCTAATGACTGTAGACAATTATACTTCTTGTGCTCCTCTTTCTGACACATGGTAATGCTGCCCTACATTCTCTGACAGCACTTACAAAAATGGTTTCCTGTTTTCCATTAGTTTTGAAATATTTTTATATCAATACTATCTGTTGTTTATGTGCAGGTAGCTAGGAGAAAAAGGGATCAGGGTTCACCTTCGGATTATTCTCGTTCTATCATTTAGGTTGACATAGCATGTCAAGTTCTCCTGAGCATTGAGTCTCAAAATGTCATGTGTGTGTATCCTTAATTGTGTTGAATGCTTCCCTTAAGGATGGAGGTGCCCTACTCATTCTCTGGTTGTAATGTAAATATCACATAGTTTTAATAGCATTCCTATTTGAATAAAACACATACAGGGTTATTCAGAGAGAGGTGAAAACCAGGAGAATGACTGGAGATGTGAAAATTCTAGGTGAAAATAGCCAAACCAGAAACATTCTCCCATTTATCTCACTTTCCAAATCGGCTATTTGGTCTAGATTGTTCACTTCTGCCAATTCTCCTGGTTTTCACCTATCTCTGAATAAACCTGAAAGTTCCCTTTCGGTGACTTTTCATTCTCTTCAATTCGGTGTGATTCGGCGATCCCATTTTGGCGACCCTGCGGTGTATTCAGCAAGCACCACAGGGCCGTTGTAGTGCAGGGAAAAGCTGCAGCAAACCCGCCGAACACTCACCGCAAAACCCGACGAACGCACACCGAAACCCGCAAAAACATCTGGATTAACCCCGCCAAGGAACCCGAGAAGCCACGATCACAGCACAGAGCAGCCACCGGAAAACCCAGACACCGCAGACAAATGGAGTTAAGAAAACAAAAACAGTACGCTTGAATGTTTGAAAGTGAAACACTGTTTGCAAAGAGACTACAGAATGAAAATGTCTGAAATTTACATATAAGATCCAATGAATGATAATAAAAAGGGCTGTTTCAGAAAAAAGAAAAAACGATTTAAAAAAAAATAACGGAGAAATAATTTTCGCAAAAAAATCCTGAAAAAATGCCTAAAAGATCATAAAAAAAATCTAAAAATAAAGAGACTTTTTACTGCAGAATATTATAATCAACGGTTTATAAACCTGTCGAATGAAACCACCGAATGGCAGGGCATTTCGGCATCTTTTCCCTGCTGGTTTTTGTTCTCTGAATAGATGAACCATTGCTTCTCTATGGGGATTCACTGCCCCCGAACAGGCACCGAACAGGCACCGTATGTGTAGGCAATTCGCCAACATTTAGTGAACTGCCTGCTCTCTGAATAGTCGAATGGCCAGAAAAGGTAACGTACGTTGAATTTCACTGTTCGGTTACCTTTCGGCCACAATTCGGAGCTCTTTGAATAACACTGTTAGTTTTTTTAACTGAGATACCCAAACTTTGCACTTAAAAATATTATAATAAAAACCAGAGCAATTAAAATTAAATTTGAATATATAATATATTGCAAAACTAAAAAACATAAATGAATAAGATATAAATAAATAAAACTAGTGATGTACATGGAACAAATAGAACACGAGGGAATGGTTCATGGTGAAATATGTTGCAAGAACATACTAATAATGAAGTAGCTAAAAAATTCACGTAGAAATATCTCTGGATGAGCTGGTTTGCACTGGGTTTTATGTCCTGAAGGCTTCTTGGACTTGACCCATGGGACACACTTTTTTGCAGGATGAGTGCAGCATACACCTGTTTTAAAAGCAGATATTATGGCACTAGAAAAATTGAACTCAATGGACACAAGTCTTTTTTCGGGTATGTTTGTATAGGTATATGTTTGTATACACCAAGGCTGATCAAAGTATACCCGTAGATTCTCAGCTGTTGCAAAAGTGCATCCGCCAAGAATCGTTGCCAATGTTAAACTTGTAACGCATTTTGGGTGTTTTATTTTTTTTCAGCAGCTGGGGATCTCTATCCTTGTCCTACACGGTACACCATAAGAACATATCAGCAATATCCCCAGTTATCATGGCTTCTAAGAAAATAGTACAGGCTATAATCCACTGGGCATGTTGCCTTTGGTCACAATATCCACTTTGATGTTCTTCTGAAAGCCATAGACATTTCTTAGCATGACTGCTTAAACCTGTGACCTCCCAAACCATGCCCCCGCCTCTTCCCGAAATAATACACATGGACACAAATATCTGGAAAACGGCAAAGGCCACAGCTTTATTAAGGAATATTCATACCAGTATACCTGCGGTGCTCCTTGCTTAATTTCTGACCCTATCGCATTTCCCGCGGTAGGCAGTTCCCTCATCTGTTACCACGAGCTTGTCACCCCGCTTGCCCCAAATCAAGCAGAGCTCGTCTCCCCAAGGCCCACCCGTAGGCGGCTTACAGTACCTGAATTGCAGCTGGCAAGGAAACACCCGCCGAAGCAAGCTGTGACACAAAATACAGGAACAGCAACTCATTTCGGGCGGGTGGGCGGGCATCTCTTGATTTGTTGACACACTGGCAAGAATCAAAGAGGCTCTACCCCTCCTCTCCCACCTGTATATATACAGTCAGGTCCAGAAATATTGGGACATCAACACAATTCTAACATCTTTGGCTCTATACACCACCACAATGAAGTTGGAATGAAACAAACACAATGTGCTTTAACTGCAGACTGTCAGCTTTAATTTGAGGGTATGTACATCCAACTCAGGTGAACGGTGTAGGACTTACAGCAGTTTGCAGATGTGACTCCCACTTGTTAAGGGACCAAAGGTAATGGGACAATTGGCTTCTCAGCTGTTCCATGGCCAGGTGGGTGATATTCCCTCATTACCCCAATTACAATTTGCAGATAAAAGGCCCAGAGTTCATTTCAAGTGTGCTATATGCATTTGGAATCTGTTGCTGTAAACTCTCAAGGTGAGATCTAAAGAGCTGTCACTATCAGTGAAGCAAGCCATCATTAGGCTGAAGACACAAAACAAACCCATCAGAGAGAATGTTTGCAACATTCTCAAAAAGAAAGAATGCACCGGTGAGCTCAGCAACACCAAAAGATCCGGTAGACCACGGAAAACAACTGTGGTGGATGACCAAAGAATTCTTTCCCTGATGAAGAAAACACCCTTCACAACAGTTGGCCAGATCAAGAACACTCTCCAAGAGATATGTGTATGTGTGTCAAAATCAACAATCAAGAGAAGACTTCACCAGAGTGAATACAGAGGGTTCACCACAAGATGTAAACCATTGGTGAGCCTCAAAAACAGGAAGGCCAAATTAGAGTTTGCCAAACAACACCTAACAAAGCCTTGACAGTTCTGGAACAAGATTCTATGGACAGATGAGACCAAGATCAACTTGTACCAGATTGATGGGAAGAGAAGAGTATGGAGAAGGAAAGGAACTGCTCATGATCCTAAGCATACCAACACATCAGTGAAGCATGGTGGTGGTAATGTCATGGCGTGGGCATGTATGGCTGCTAATCGAACTGGTTCTCTTGTATTTATTGATGATGTGACTGCTGACAAAAGCAGCAGGATGAATTCTGAAGTGTTTCGGGCAATATTATCTGCTCACATTCAGCCAAATGCTGCAGAACTCATTGGACGGCGCTTCACAGTGCAGATGGACAATGACCCAAAGCATACTGCAAAAGCAACCAAAGAGTTTTTGAAGGGACAGAAGTGGAATGTTATGCAATGGCCAAGTCAATCAGCTGACCTAAATCCCATTGAGCATGCATTTCACTTGCTGAAGACAAAACTGAAGGGAAAATGCCCCAAGAACAAGCAGGAACTGAAGACAGTTGCAGTAGAGGCCTGGCAGAGTATCACCAGGGATGAAACCCAGCGTCTGGTGATGTCTATGCGTTCCAGACTTCAGGCTGTGATTGACTGCAAAGGATTTGCAACCAAGTATTAAGAAGGAAAAGTTTGATTTATGATTATTATTCTGTCCCATTACCTTTGGTCCCTTAACAAGTGGGAGGCACATCTGCAAACTGCTGTAAGTCCTACACCGTTCACCTGAGTTGGATGTACATACCCTCAAATTAAAGCTGACAGTGTGCAGTTAAAGCACATTGTGTTTGTTTCATTCCAACTCCATTGTGGTGGTGTATAGAGCCAAAGATGTTAGAATTGTGTCGATGTCCCAATATTTCTGGACCTGACTGTAGGTAAGTGAAACATTGTTGCACCCCAACAGACCAGTCCACACATACTTACTGTCCGGCACAGGCCAGCAGTCATGCTCCCCCCTCCTTATGAGTCCGGGGTATTGCTTGACTGCTTAAACCTGTGACCTCCCAAACCGTGCCCCCACCCCTTCCCGAAATAATACACATGGACACAAATATCTGGAAAAGGGCAAAGGCCACAACTTTATTAAGGAATATTCATACCAGTATACCTGCGGTGCTCCTTGCTTAATTTCTGACCCTACCGCATTTCCCGCGGTAGGCAGCTCCCCCATCTGTTACCACGAGCTCGTCACCCCGCTTGCCCCAATCAAGCGGAGCTCGTCTCCCCAAGGCCCACCCGTAGGCAGCTTACAATACCTGAATTGCAGCTGGCAAGGAAACACCCCCCCAATGCCAGGGGCTACCCCCTCAATGGCTGCCCCTGCACCCCACTGCCGCCAGCGCACGCTCAACACTTCTCTCCAAACCCGTCAGAAAAATATCCAACCCTATGTCAGTGAGGTGAACCCCGTCCGCTCTTATGAGGTTCCTATTGTCGCCTTCGAGCTCTCGATGACGTATGGAAATGCTCCCCAGGCACTCAACTGTGACACTTCTCTATTAACTCTCCTGTGCGCCTTTTCTAGGGCACTGGGAACGGCAAACACGTCCCAACATGGACGAGACACGATCTCGGACCATACCAATGACACGCCCTCAAATAACGCTAAACAGCGTGCCAAATCTATCTTAATGGCCCTGATCAAATCCACCAAACGCATCGCACCCAGGTCATTGCCCCCCACATGGATAATCAATATAATCCCCGAGGGACCTTACGAGACAAAAACAAACATTCCTTATAAACCTGCGACCATCGCAAACCCCGAATACCCAACCACCGTATCTTTACCACATCCGTTGAAAATCTCAGGTTCCTGCCAAAGGACCGTGCCTCCGCCCGCCTTGCTGCCCAATGAACAAAAGGAATGGCCCAGGATCCACACCAACCGGGGAGAGGGACCTGCAATTATTACAAAAATTAGGACGAACGTAGAAATGGAAGCGATCCGACCGGCATCTCCCAAGGCAACGCAGCATATCATCTGACGCGCCCGCAGTCGCAGCGGTCATTGCCGCTCCTATGCAAAATGAATGCATCACGAACAGAGCCGGGTCACGCCCCAGCACACAAAGGCTATGCTTAAAAACCGCAGTGAATTGATATCTGGTGAACGGGTCCCCCGAACTGTGAATTAAGAAAGAATCCCACATGGAAGGCCAGATACCGAGACGTCAGAGCAACTGGGCAATCAGACCCTTGGACAACCCCTAACATAACACGAAACCCCCGACCCACCCGGTCCGTCTTAGATGACGCCACCAGTAGTGCCCCATAAAAACAAAAAGCAAACACCACCTGGAATAAAAGAGTCTCAAAAACAGAAAAGCAAACCTGCTCAAGCACCCCCAGCAACCTCAGCCCGCTGCCAGTAAGTGCAGCCGTTATAGGATACCAAAAACATTATGCCAAACAGCCAAGTCCAACTTCAGAGACTTGCCAATCCGAACAAAAATGATGAGGCGCCCTCACGTTCCCGGTCGCCATGGCGAGCCGACGACAAAAAGCCCGACCTTTTGGCATTAATCTACAAGCAAATGCCAAATGTCCTAACAATGACTGGAGGTCTGCCAAGCGGAGCTTAGACACACCGCGAGCCCTCCCTACTAAATTGAGCAACACCTCTATCTTGTCCTGCGGCAAGCGAAATACACCTCGAAGAGTATCAATTTCTATACCCAAGAACGCCAAGTAATGACACGGACCTTGCGTCTTGTCCTCCGCCAAAGGCACTCCAAACTCCGCCGCAACAGTCCGAAAAACTTGAAGGATGCCCCCACAAACCGGGGAAGTCGCCGGACCAACAAACAGAAAGTCGTCCAGTTAGTGAACAACAGCTGTAGTACCTGCCCGACATCGAATCACCCAGTCCAAAATAGAGGCGAAATGCTCAAAATACCGACAGGATATAGAGCACACCATCTGTAAACAGTGATGGTAGTAATAACGACCCCGGAAGGCACAGTCCAAAAGTTGATAGCAAGCTGGGCGAATAGGAAGCAATCTGAAGGCTGCTTCGATATCCGCTTTTGCCAGCCAACACCCAGGGCCTGCTGATCGAAGTAACTGTAAGGCCGCGTCAAAGGAAGAATAACGGAAATGGCAAACCACTTTGCCGATGCCGTCCGTGTTGAATGGTCGAACTCACCCTCACAGGTACCACCAGCCTCCGCGTAGGAATCGGGTCCACCGGCGCAGCCCCCAACAAATCCTCACCAGAAGGCAATCCGACCTCTTGGCAGCCACATCCTCCAGCTTCGCTAGCCTCCTTCTCCAACCTCTTGGGGAACTTGGGCTCAGCCGTGTGGGCGGCCTAGATTGCCGCTCTCTCCTCCATGTCCTGCGCTCCCCTTGATCCTCTGGCGAAGAGGGCCGAACAAGCGCGCTGTCCAACAGCTCTAACACAGTTGAGCCCTGGGCTTCAGCATGAGCCCACAGCTGCTCCAACAAGCACCGAACAGAAGGTGAAGCCATATCTCAATGTAGTATACCACTAATATAGAAATTAATCTGCCTATTCTGTCCTCCCTTATTTAACAGACAATCTCACTTGACATGTTGACACTCTGGCAAGAATCAAAGAGGCTCTACCCCTCCTCTCCCACCTGTATATATAGGTAAGTGAAACATTGTTGCACCCCAAAAGACCAATCCACACAAACAGTCGAGCCCAGAAATATTGGGACATCGACACAATTCTAACACCTTTGGCTCTATACACCACCACAATGGAGTTGGAATGAAACAAACACAATGTGCTTTAACTGCAGACTGTCAGCTTTAATTTGAGGGTATGTACATCCAACTCAGGTGAACGGTGTAGGACTTACAGCAGTTTGCAGATGTGACTCCCACTTGTTAAGGGACGAAAGGTAATGGGACAATTGGCTTCTCAGCTGTTCCATGGCCAGGTGGGTGATATTCCCTCATTACCCCAATTACAATGTGCAGATAAAAGGCCCAGAGTTCATTTCAAGTGTGCTATTTGCATTTGGAATCTGTTGCTGTCAACTCTCAAGATGAGATCCAAAGAGCTGTCACTATCAGTGAAGCAAGCCATCATTAGGCTGAAGAAACAAAACAAACCCATCAGAGAGATAGCAAGAACATTAGTTGTGGCCAAAACAACTGTATAGAACATTCTCAAAAAGAAGGGACGCACCGGTGAGCTCAGCAACACCAAAAGACCCGGGAGACCACGGAAAACAACTGTGGTGAATGACCGAAGAATTCTTTGCCTGGTGAAGAAAACACCCTTCACAACAGTTGGCCAGATCAAGAACACTCTCCAGGGAGGTAGGTGTATGTGTGAACAAAGTCAACAATCAAGAGAAGACTTCACCAGAGTGAATACAGAGGATTCACCACAAGATGTAAACCATTGGTGAGCCTCAAAAACAGCAAGGCCAAATTAGAGTTTGCCAAACAACACCTAACAAAGCCTTGACAGTTCTGAAACAAGATCCTATGGACAGATGAGACCAAGATCAACTTGTACCAGAGTGATGGGAAGAGAAGAGTATGGAGAAGGAAAGGAACCGCTCATGATCCTAAGCATACTACCTCATCAGTGAAGCATGGTGGTGGTAGTGTCATGGCATGGGCATGTATGGCTGCCAATGGAACTGGTTCTCTTGTATTTATTGATGATGTGACTGCTGACAAAAGCAGCAGGATGAATTCTGAAGTGTTTCGGGCAATATTATCTGCTAACATTCAGCCAAATGCTGCAGAACTCATTGGACGGCACTTCACAGTGCAGATGGACAAAGACCCAAAGCATACTGCAAAAGCAACCAAAGAGTTTTTGAAGGGACAGAAGTGGAATTTTATGCAATGGCCAAGTCAATCACCTGACCTAAATCCCATTGAGCATGCATTTCACTTGCTGAAGACAAAACTGAAGGGAAAATGCCCCAAGAACAAGCAGGAACTGAAGACAGTTGCAGTAGAGGCCTGGCAGAGCATCACCAGGGATGAAACCCCTGGTGATATCTATGCGTTCCAGACTTCAGACTGTGATTGACTGCAAAGGATTTGCAACCAAGTATTAAGAAGGGAAAGTTTGATTTATGATTATTATTCTGTCCCATTACCTTTGGTCCCTTAACAAGTGGGAGTCACATCTGCAAACTGCTGTAAGTCCTACACCGTTCACCTGAGTTGGATGTACATACCCTCAAATTAAAGCTGACAGTCTGCAGTTAAAGCACACTGTGTTTGTTTCATTCCAACTCCATTGTGGTGGTGTATAGAGCCAAAGATGTTAGAATTGTGTCGCTGTCCCAATATTTCTGGACCTGACTGTACTTACTGTCCGGCACAGGCCATCACTCATGCTCCTCCTCCTTATGAGCCCGGGGGATTGCTGTTCCTGTTGTCATACCTCAAGTACCTAAACGTCTAGCTCTCCTGAATGGTCACTTTTGGGACCTTGTTGCTGGGTCAGAGAGGCACATCTCAGTAACGCATAAAATAATTCAAGCTCCATCAGTGTAAATATTTGATACAGTTCATTCTGTAAATTAGATGCGACTTACGTTATACGTGCTTTAATATGCTGAGCCTCTTAGTTTGCAGTTTCAGTAGAGATCTTGGGACCAGAATAGAAATTCTCTTTCACGGTCAGATTCAAGGAGAATGACGAGCATGCACCTATTAATTTCTGAATGAGGCATTTCTTCTTACACAACAATTAAGCTCACTCCATAAAAGGCATGTTTAATAACAATGTTTGTCACACAGCCTAACCCAACATGTTTATATAGCACCAACATATTCCACAACACTGTACAAGATATATGAACAAGGGGGTGATTTATGGGAACACTAGACATAGCTTAACAAGGATACAATACTTTGGGGAATCTGTTCCCATAGGAACTTACAATCTATAAGGGATATATATTGTGAGGGTGGTGTATATGTATCAGTAGATGTCTTGCCCAAGGACACTTGGTGGTAAAGTGCTCGGATTAGGATCCAAACCTTCTTTTCCGTTGTTGTAGAGCAGCAACATGGTGGTGAAGCTGAACCCTGCTTTTTCACAGTTGTAAAGAGATGCACAGGTTAGTTGTTCTGATTGGGAATCAAACCTGCTTCTCAACAGTGGTTACCATGTCGCTACGCAATCAATATTTATACTTTTATATCCATATAAAAGCATGACAATCAAGCGAAGTACACCCAAGCAAAAAAAGAGAAAAGTCCTCCCGTATGCAGATCCCATCACGTTGGTGAGTGCTTCTCAAATATTTCTCACATGGACCGGACCTGAAATACAAGAAATAAATTGCACATAGCGTAGACTATCCTGTATAATGGACCCTCCAGTATCCCAGCCAAGAAAATTGCTCACTTTTTCAAGAGCCAAAGAGGAAAAAAAGTGAGCAATTTTCTTGGCTGGGATACTGGAGGGTCCATTATACAGGATATACTACACTATCAGGGTTATTCAAAGAGATCTGAACGGCTGGAGAAAGGTAACCGAACGCTGTTAATCAGCGTTCGGTTTTCTTTCTTGGCCATTCGGCTATTCAGAGAGCAGGCAATACGCCAAATCCTGGCGAATTGCCTGCACATACGGTGCCTGTTCGAGGGCAGTGAAATCCCCATAAAAAAGCACTGCTTCGGCTATTCAGAGAGCACAAACCAGCAGTGAAAGAGTCCTGAATTGCCCTGCCATTCGGTGGTTTCATCCGACAGGTTTGTTCAAGAGAATCCCATAGGCTTCAATGTTAAAAATATTCCCGTTTTTAATTCAATATCTAATAAACCGTTCATTATAAAATTCTGCAGTAAAGAGTCTCTTTATTTATAGATTTTTTTAGGATATTTTAAGCTTTTTTTTATTTTTTAAAGTTTACTTATTTTTTCTGTAACAGCCCTCTTTATTATCATTCCCTGGACCTCATATGTAAATTTCAGACATTTTCGCTCAGTAGTCTCTTTGCAAACAGCGTTTCACTTTTCAATCATTCATGCAAACTGTTTTGCTAATTTATTCACTGCCTTCTTCTACGGTGTCGGGTTTTTCCGGCGGCTTCGCTGCGTGTGATCGGCTCCTGCTCGGGTTTTTCCGGCGTCTTCGACGGGTTAATGCAGATGTTTTTGCGGGTTTTCAGCATGCAATCGCCGGGTTTTCGACGGGTTTTCGTCAGCTTTTCCCTGCACTTCGACAGCCCTGTGGCGCTTGCTGAATACACCGCAGGGTCGCCGAAATGGGAACGACGATTTGCACCAAACTGAAGAGAACGAAAAGTCACCGAACGTGCGGTGACTTTTCGATTCTCTTTGAATAACCCTGTATGTGCGATTTATTTCTTGCATTTCAGGACCGGTCCATGTGAGAAATATTTGAGAAGCACTCACCAATGTGCTGGGATCTGCATGCGCGAGGACTTTTCGCTCTTTTTTTTACTTTATGTTTTATGGTATAATCAAGTGGTCATATACTGGGACTTGCAGCAGCTGTCTACCATCCCATTAATTTGTGAATTCAACCTGTGCTGCTGCTACTGTTTTCCAATCCATTATCCGTATATGAAGTACACCCTAACCTAAGCCTTTAGTGGGACCCCAGGTAACTGGTGGTCATCTGACCCATTCACCCTAACAATCTTTTGTTTTCTTTGGTGGTCCATTTGGGAACTAACTGTAAACGGTGAAGAGTGCATTGTGTACCATATAGACTAGAGTCAGACGAACGCAGACTGAGCGCACTCTGCGTGCGTGCACAACGGATGGACATTCTGACGGAAGATACTGTAGACACCACACGGTCCGTTTTTTATGATGGACGTAGAAAAAAAGGGAAATATGGGAAACAAAATTAATATGAAAAAGGATATGAAAAAGGCATTTTGTGAGTCAAGGTGCTGGACGTCGCAAATGCGCTGCGTCTGACGTCTCCTCATCACGCACACAGAACGCTTCGCGGACGTGGCATTGAGCATGCGCAGTTCGGTACGCACGTACTTCGTGTGTGGGTCTCTAATGCTCATGATTCTATGCTACGACGGTCGTTAAACTGTGCGGCAACACGGACGTGATCACTGCGTTCGTCTGCAACGGGCTTTAATGCACTGCTTATCTCTCAGAGCTGTCATTCAATTGGGCTTGCAACAAAACATTATTGATCCCTAAGAGAGTTCCGTCTTCCAGGAGAGATTATACAGTTTTTCCAAACCCTCGCTGTCTGTAACGTGGACCCATATAATCCCACACCAAGGACAGGCCTGGTTTAAAATCATTGTATCAGCTGAAACATTTCTAGTATGTAATTATGCTTCCAAATTCTATTTTTTTCTGTATCGTTGTTCAACTCTGACCAAGTTCTTTTGGGTTCAGCAACCCCTCCACGCTCAAGGCTCCCATTAAGAGAGGACTGAGTATGGCATACATTGAGGAGCCCCTTTTGCTGTGATGCAAGTATTTAATGCAGTGCTAACTAATTTCCCACTTTGAGAAGGCTAAGACCCACCAAATATGAGGTACTTTGATATAGTGGTGTGCTTAACATGGCACGGCCATTTGGTCTAACCAAAATCACATATTATGATGTGTACATAGGTGTTTCTGAAAATGCATAGTTTTGCCCTTTTTGTGTATTTTCTTTTTCACTATCTGATATCCTCAGCTTAAACTACTTAGAGGTAGCACTGTAGACATTTCTCCAGGGATATTTCGTGACCCCAACAGGGTTATTCAAAGAGCTCCGAATTGCTGGCGAAAGGTAACCGAACGCTGAAATTCAGCGTTTGGTTACCTTTCCTGGCCATTCGGCTATCCAGAGAGCAGGCAATTAGCCAAATCCTGGCAAATTGCCTACAAATATGGTGCCTGTTCGAGGACAGTGAAATCCCCATAGAGAAGCAATGCTTCGGCTATTCAGAGAACAAAAACCAGCAGTGAAAAGTTACCGAATTGCCCTGCCATTCGGGGGTTTAATTTGGCAGGTTTATTCAGGCGAATCCCATAGGCTTCAATTTTAAAAATATTTCAGTTTTAATCCAATATCTAATAAACCGTTCATTGTAATATTCTGCAACAAAAAGTCTCTTTATTTTTAGATTTTTTAGAACCTTTTAGGCATTTTTGGGGATTTTTTTGCAAACATTTTTTTTCGGGTTTTTTTTAAAACGTTTTTTCTTGTTTCTGTAACAGCCCTTTTTATTATCATTCATTGGACCTTATATGTAAATTTCAGACATTTTCACTCAATAGTTTGTTTGCAAACAGCGTTTCACTTTTCAAACATTCAAGCGTACGTTGTTTTTTTTCTTCACCTCCTTTGTCTGCGGTGTCAGGTTTTTCCGGCGGCTGCTCTGCGCTGTGATCGGCTCCTGCTTGGGTTTCTCTGGCGTCTTCGGCGGGTTAATCCAGATGTTTTTGCAGGTTTCGGTGTGCGTTCGGCCTCGTTTTGCGGTGAGTTTTCGGCGGGTTTGTGACGACTTTTCCCTGCATTACGGCGGCCCTGTGGTGCTTGCTGAATACACTGCAGGGTCGCCGAAATGGGATCACCAAATCGCACAGAATTGAAGAGAATGAAAAGTCACCGAACGTGCGGTGACTTTGATTCTATTTGCGTAACTACTGGCTGGGTGGAGTAGAGGTTAGGCTTGTGCACCGATTTTTTTTTCGGTTCGATTCGGTTCGATTTTTCGGATTTTTAAACTTTTCGATTCGGCTCGTTTCGAAAGATTTCGGTTTCGATACGATTCGGTTCGGCCTGTTTTTCGGGTACATTTTTTTTTCGGAATTTCGACCATTTTTCGTATTTTCGTGTCACTGTGCTCGGTTTTTGTATCGACTTTTCGTAATTTCGGTAATTTTCGTTTTTCGGAATTACAAATTTTTCGGAATATCGACCATTTTTCGTATTTTTCGTGTAATTTTGCCCGTTTTTTGTATCAACTTTTCGTTTTTCGAAAAATTTTCGTTTTCCAGAAAATTTTCGTTTTTACAAAATTTTCGTTTTCGGAAAATGTTCGTTTTTCAGAAAATTTTCGTTTTTACAAAATTTTCGTTTTTCGTAAAATTTTCGTTTTTCGGAAAATTTTAGTTTTTCGGAACATCTGTTCTCGTTTCACACATTTCAAGTCCATTCGAAAAATCCGAAAATATTTCGTTTCGGCTAGGAAAATATTTCGGATCTGAAATGTTCGGATCTAAAATTTTTCGGAAATTCGGCCGCATCCGAAAACACGAATCGGGAAATTTCGTGAAAATTCCGAAATTCCGAAACCCGAAACGCACATCCCTAGTAGAGGTAACATCACTGCTCTGCGTGGAGAGAGCCTGTGGAGACATGGGTTTGATTCCGGCAAGAGCACCTCTCAGTAATTGTCCTTGGGCAAGACACCTAACGGTACATACTCGCCACCCAGGATTTACTTGAAAATGAGAGAAATCTCAATGTATCCTTCCTGGTAAAATCCTTTCTCAAAAAAAAGGGCCTCTCACTCTACAAGAGATTGTGATTGGTCAGATTTCTCTTCCTTATCATGATAGATATGGGAAACTGCATTCAGGGTTTATCAAATCTCTGGAAAAATATACATTTTGAGTACAAGACACCCAAGATATTTTAAAGTTTAGTGACTCTTTAAAAGTCATACAGGATTTTAATTTCATTTATCCAATGTCAAAAGATAAAGCAGCAGTCCCAGCAGACCATCAGCTTTCAGCCTCTCTTTTAATAAGGAGTTCCCAAATATAATAGGTGTGCGCTTATAGCCGTTTTTCTAAAGTGATTATGCTCCATTTCTGGCACTTTACACAAACAGCCAAGCGCTGTATTGATTGCAGGATTAATGAAGCATTTTAGCTCCAATCATTGATCTTCATACTATAAAAGTGCAGGCTTTAAAATAATCTCATTGTGATAATACCGATGATGCAATTATTAGGTACGGTTTATGTTGGTCAGAATAAATATTTGGTTTTGGCCTGCAGGATAATTATTAATTATGTATTATGTTTCAACTGGAATACCTTATAAGTGTCCTTAACCAGGGCAGTTTTCAACTGGCCCATGCGTTGTAAACTTTGAGATCTATTGAAATAATACATATGTAGCGCTCACTCCCGGAGGAGCCGCTAAAAATGAACCACGGGTCAGTCTCCCCGCACTAGGGAATAAATATACTCCAGCACCGTTGTGGATTTTATAATTTATATAGTTTACTGAAGTAAAAGGCATATAATAAGACACGGTGTTCGTAGATATATTTACAGTATTTCGTATTGCGGTAAACGTGCAGCGGGAAAAAGAAATGCGAGACTTCGTATTTCTGAAAAATACGCGACCGAACAGAAAAATACAATTCTTCGTAATTACGAGAAACGCGCAGCGGAAAACAAAATAAGATGCGAATCTTTGTTCCTTTTTCGGATACTAGGGAGTGAGTCCCGAACAGGTTAAGTCCCGAACTGTGAGTGTATGTGTGTGTTATGGTACCCGGGTACTATTCAACTGGCCAGTGAATCTTTTAAGCACGTCTTCGACTAGTCAAGTTGGGGCCCTGTGGGTTTCAGAAATAAACAACAGCGTGCTTGCTTGAGCTTTTGTACAACCGGCCTTGGAGGCCTCTCACCCATCCGTTCGATCATCAAGGCTCCGCTGACCCAGGACGTCTCTCCGCTCGTTTCCTCGCTGGGATACCCGCTACTGGATAGGTGGTCAGGCTTTCTGTGCTCCGGCCCGGACTTGTCCAGCTACCGCCTGCTCTCCCATCCAATGGACTCGCGGTACTCCTCACTCGAGGTCCTCAGCTTGTCTGGATAACAACTTGGGTGATGTCTATCAATGAGTAAGGCTCCTTCTGGCAAGGCAGGATGACCCCACTCGAATCCTGATAGGCCACACTTGCACTCCGGCCTAGTCACGGTTCCGCTCTGCAGCACTGCGTCCTCTCTCATGCACTCCCTGGCGCGCTCTGGCGCATTCTCCACGAGGCTCAGGATGTACAGCGTCTGTGTCCCACCCACTTCCTGCCTGTTTGCAAAGCATGCCGGGAAACGTAGTCCCAATGTTCAGTGTCTTCTTATCGCGCTTGTATAGGTACTGCCACAGTAAGAGTTTAAACACAGCGCTACACTCTCCCCCTCCTAGAACTCTTGGGTCTCTCCAAGGAGGTACAACAGTTACATTTACATTTTGATACAATTAGATAACAGATACAGGGTTGGCAGCAAACATACAGTGGGTTAGATACACTTCTTCAAGTTGACTCATGTTTTGTGCTACCTCAGCTAACATAGCAGACACTTCGGGCAACCTCTGCACTGTGGTGATGGCCTCTTCAGTGCTATGTCCTGGTGAGTCGTAGGTGAGTCGCTGGGGCGGTCGAACAGAGCGTTTTGGTTCTGGCTCAATCAGTTCCTCTTCAGGTGGAAGTACTATAGGTGCTGGCTCAGTCCTTCTTTCTACCACTGGAGCAGACATTTCTTCAGAGTATGATCCTTCCAGTGAAGGCATAGAACTATAATCATAAGATTCGGCTTCAGGAGCTACAGGGACTCCAGCAGTCTCAGACACTTCCAACTGAGATTCAAGAGCTTCAGGGATTTCAACAGTCTCAGGGACTTCTAACCGAAATTCAGGAGCTTCAGGCCTCAAATTACTCTCCCATCGTTCAGGAACTGAGATAATCTCTTCAGGCTCCGGTGAGCGCATCCAGTCCAAACAGAAACTCTCTTCCTCACTGTCCCTTTCGCTCTCTTCGACAACCCGGGTCTGCTGAGACCGAGTAACAGGAGGCAAACGTGGAGCAGGCGGATTTGGCAAAGAAAGTTCGTCCCCAACTGGTATCCTCACAGCCTCTCTCAAAGGTAACAAATGATTCCGGTGCCAGTTCTTAAGAGGCCCAGCCTTTCCATCCGGCCGGATTTGATACACCGGCAGACCAGGCAGTTGCTTGCAGACAATGTAGACTTGAGAACTCCATCTATCCGCCAACTTGTGTCTCGCAGCAGCACCCAAGTTTTTCAACAAAACCCTATCACCGGGTTGTAGATCTTGTATCCGAACTTTCAAGTCATAATTCTTTTTGTTCCTTTGCTCCCTGTTTCCTGAGGTCAAACGGGCCTGTTCAAACGCAGAAGCCAGATTCTTCCGAAGTCTGTCCACGTAGTTTCTATGGGAAGCTACCGATGTCTGGTCTAGAGATAACCCAAACGCCAAATCAACCGGCAGTCGGGCTTCTCTTCCGAACATAAGACGGTACGGTGAATAACCAGTCGCATCACTCTCCGTACTGTTATATGCATGCACCAGAGTAGCTATGTGACGACTCCAACTCTGCTTCTCTATGTTCGACAAAGTCCCCAGCATATTCAGCAGCGTGCGATTAAACCTTTCAGGCTGAGCATCACCTTGAGGGTGATATGGTGTAGTTCGGGTCTTTTGGATTCCCAACAGTTCCAACAATTGCCCAACAAGTCAGCTTTCAAAGTCTCTACCCTGATCGGAGTGTATTCTCCTTGGCAGGCCGTAGTGAACAAAGAACTTTTCCATCAGAACCTTGGCTACTGTCGGAGCGCGTTGATCTTTCGTGGAAAAGGCTTGGGCATAACGAGTGAAATGATCAGTCACTATTAGAATATTCCCTTGCCCGCTAGCATCCGGCTCTAAGCACAGGAAGTCAATGCACACCATCCATGGGTCCCTGACTCTGTAGATGGCTCATTGGAGCGGTTCGGGTCGGTAGAGTCTTCCTCTGAATACACCTCAGACAGGAATGGCAGTAACTTTCCACCTCAGCTCTCATGCAAGGCCAATAGAATCTGTCTCGCACCAGCTTAAAAGTTCTTTCAGCACCCAAATGTCCATGCTCATCATGTAACGATCGCAGCACACTCTCTCTATGCCTAGTGGGAAGGAATAGCTGTTGAGTCTCTTCAGCATTTGTTGAGGGGCCCCTTCGGTAGACCACCCCATCCAACATCTTCAACCGTTCCCACTCTTTGTAGACCAATCTGGCTCCATCCGGGGAATTGGTCAGCAGAATTTCCCGCTGGTTCGCAGTTAGGGCCTTTATGGTCAATGCAATTAAAGGGTCTCTGGCCTGATCCGCCTTCAGGTCTTGTTTTGAAAAGGTAGGTAGACTTTCATCCCTCAACTGTGTAGGATTGCAGTAGAACTCAGGAACAGCCGCGGCCATGACTCCTATGGCCTCCGCCTCAATCCCTCCTTTGACCCGGCGCTCTGCTCCTTGACACAAAGCTTGCACCCCGTCTGGAGTCAACTGAGTCCATTCTGTAGTGTAGGGTCTTCTCGATAAAGCATCAGCATCTCGATTATTCACCCCAGGGCGATACTTCAGGCTGAACCGAAACCCTGACAGAGCGGCCAACCACCGATGTCCCGTTGCGTCCAGTTTCGCAGTAGTAAGAACGTAGGTAAGAGGATTGTTATCCGTTTTTATCACAAACTCGGCTCCATACAGATAGTCTTTTAACTTGTCCACCACTGCCCACTTTAAGGCTAGGAACTCCAACTTGTGGGTAGGATAGTTCTTTTCTGAAGGCGTAAGGCTCCGACTCACGTACGCTACAGGCCTCAGCAATCCCCATACTCCTGATACAGGACTCCTCCTAGCCCTTCTCTGCTGGCATCCACATGTAACTCATACGGCTTGTGAGGGTCCGCGTAGGCCAAGACAGGAGCTTGAGTTAGACTCTCTTTTAGCTTCAAGAAAGCACCTTCACACTGACTAGTCCATTCGCCCTGTATAGACTCTCGAGCTTTCCTTGGTCCTGGAGCTGACGGGTTTCGGTCAGAGGCCTTGCAGCCTTCTTCGGTGTTTTCCTTCTGTAGGAGTTTGTTCAATGGTTGAGCTATCTTTGCGAACCCTCCTACAAATCTTCGATAGTAGGAACAGAACCCCAAGAAAGATCTAAGTTCAGTGACGTTTCTGGGTCTGGGCCAAGAAGCTACGGCCTCCAACTTCCGAGGATCTGTCGAAACACCTTCTGCTGAGACCACATGTCCCAGATACGTAACAGACGGTAGACAGAATTGGCATTTCTCCAGAGACAGTTTCAATCCCTCTTCATGGAGTCTCTTCAAGACCTTCTCCAAACGTTGCTCATGCTCTTCCAGAGTCTTCCCAAACACGATTATGTCATCCAGGTACACTAATACTTTGATCAGATTCATGTCCCTGACTGTCTTCTCCATTAACCATTGGAACGTGGCTGGAGCCCCCGTAAGGCCTTGAGGCATTCTGTTGAACGCAGTTTTCTCTTTGTCTTCGGGATGCATTGGTATCTGATGATACCCGCTTCGTAGGTCTAGTACACTAAACCATTTCGCTCCAGACAAACACTGTAAGGCATCTTCTATCCGAGGAGTAGCATATTGGTCTGGGATGGTTCTCCGGTTCAACGTGCGGTAGTCGATGCATAGGCGGACAGAACCGTTCTTCTTCCGGACCATCACTATTGGAGATGCGTATGGACTCCTGGACTCTTGGATCACCTTGGTTCTTTGCAATTCATTCAGCTGTTCTCGCAGATCATCCAAGTCTCCCAGCGGAACTCGCCTTGACCTTTCACGAAACGGCTTGTCTTCTTGTAATCGAATGCGGTGCTCAGTACTTTTAGCTAGGCCTACGTCGAACTCATCATCTTCAAGAACAATTCTCTCCATTTTAGAACTTGAGACTGAAGACGTTTCTTCCACTCGGATGAAATGGGAGCGTCCTTGGGGTAGAATCTTTCATCTGGAATCTCTTTATCCACTCCCCCTCCTAAATCGGTGGAGAGGGGCGTAGCGGACTCTACTTGCCCGATAGGCATTCGTGCTTTAAGGACTACTGGAGAATCAGACACATTGCACACGCTGACTGAGACTCTTCCTCGTGTTCTTTTCAGAGCTTTAGTGGAGATTATTTCAGGGATTACTTCGACTCCGGCTTCACTCCCATGATTAAAATCGGTTTCCAGCACCACATAGGGACCTGGTTGCGACCCGTTCAACTTGACTGAAGCCCGGAAACTCGCCACTTCTCCTGCTTGCAGAACCTTCTCTGTCCCTTCTAATCTCCATAGGCGCCCCACTTCGGCAGGTGCCTTCTGTTCTTCGACCATCCTCTGATAGACCGGACGTAACATTGGGTGTACTCCTTGAGTAGAACCTTCTTCCAATACGATAGGTGTCAGGAGACGCCGCACCAAATCAGTATTCGTCCCCACTATCATGGAACTTCTGTTTGCACCTGAGGGTCGAGGACACACAATGGCCAATGCATCACAACCTCCGGACTGTCCGATGACTTCGGATCCGATCTCCAATTTCACCTGTAGGTACCCGTCATAGGGGAGTTTCTCAGTTCCGATACCCCAGATTTCCAGGTCCTTCAATTTCTGTAGAGGAATGTGCTTCAAATGTTTCTCATAGAAGTCTCGGTAGATCAATGTCACTTGAGCCCCTGAATCCAACAGGGCTTTAGTGTAGACTCCCTCCACTTGGATTGGCACAATAGGAGAAGGACCTATCAGTTGGTCAGGAAACTTGGTGGCGGTATCAGGACACTTAGACCCAGTTTGCTGTACCCTGGCCTTTTTCTTGGCCCGTGTAGGTTTTGGGTGTGCATTGCTTCCCCATGACATAGGTCCGGATGCTAAGGGAGTGACTCTTTCAGTCCTGGCAGGCTCAGCAGTTGGCCGGACTTTGGGCCCTCTCGCCCTCTTAGTCCTGGCTTGATTTTTGGAGCGGGGTTCAACCTTCGGGCACCCAGGTTGCTCCTTCACTGGCGCCCTCTGGCGTTTCCCGCCGGTGAGGTAGATAATAGTCCTTCTAAGGCCTTTAACAACTCATCAACTCTATTCCTCTCAGGCTTTCGGTCTTTGCATTGTGCGCGGAAGTGGCCCATTTCTCCACAACCGAAACATCTCTTCTTAGAAAGTGGAGACGCAGTCGCCTGTTGTGATTCAGTTAAAGGACCTTGGCTAGACACCACAGCAACTCCGGTTGTCTGCATGCCTGTAAGGAACTTCTGCATCTCGCCTGCATCTCTGTCACCTTCATCAACACTCGGCACAGTTCCGCGTGCGCCTGCTGCAATTCAGCTTGAGCTTCCTGTACTTTCTTAACAGTTTTGTGCAACTCACCACGTTCAGAGAGGTGTAATTCTTTGGCAGCCCTCTCTGTGGATTTAAAAGCAATCAGGTGCTCTTGCTCGTCCACGTCGGACCCGTAAGTATCCAGCAAGTCGCTTTCAGGCTGCAAACCGTCGTTATGCCTTACAGGTTGTGCGTAAGCTCTTTCCCCTCGCCTGAAGGATTTTTCCTCCAGCAAAGCCTCCTCCTCTCTGACAGCTCGGATCAGTTCCAGGTACTTCAGTTCTTGATTACCTGCTCTGCTTCTCAGCTGCAGCATCACTGGATCTAGAGGTTGAGAGCCCCTCAGGATCTGTTTTATTCGGATCTTATCCACTTCGGCCGGCTCGGCCCCTTTCTTGAGGAGTATCTGGTGCAGAATCTTATCTAGGCGCCTCATGTATTCGGTCATTCTCTCACCTTTCCGCTGATAGGTGTGTTCATACTGATATACAAGCTCTGCAGCCTTTTCTGTTCGCCCAAAAACTTCCTCCAGAACGTTTAAATAATCTAAAGCAGTACAGTCTTTTCTACTCAGTTTTAGGTTTCTCACCGCTTCTAACGCAGGTCCCTTTAAACTCTCGGTGATCCTTTGCTTTTTCTGAGCTTCAGGGACGTCCCACTCATCCAGAGCCTGCATTGCCTGTTCCACCCATTCCTCAAAGGTTTCTTCTCCCGCCGGAGTTGGTACGTTTCCTGTAAAATTTCTCAACCGTCGATAACCGAAGTTAGTGTGCGGAGGGCTTGTTCTCTGACACTTAGCCAGCAAATCTCCAATAGCCACTATGAATTCAGGCCCGATCATGGCCAACGGACTGGGCGCGGGAACACTTGCGGATTCGCCACGTGGCGCACTTGGCTGAATCAGTTGGACTTCCACCTCATCGGTCAGCTTCATGCTCGCGCCCTGAAAACACACTGGAACACCCTTTCTCCATTCAATAAGAACATACGTGTGAGAGGTATCTGTGTCCTTTTTAATGTCCAGAATTAACCCCCGATGGTCTGGTGTCAGCGCGGCCACGGCCTGGCGAATCTGATCTTCGGCCCAAGTGTCTGCGGGAATATCTATGACTATACAACATTCTAACTGACTACTGTGCTCCTCACACCATTCGGCAACAGTGTCTGGATCCATATTTAACCCTTTAGATGCGGTTTTTCCAGAGACTGGATCCCGGACGAGCCCCCACGTGTAGCGCTCACTCCCGGAGGAGCCGCTAAAAATGAACCACGGGTCAGTCTCCCCGCACTAGGGAATAAATATACTCCAGCACCGTTGTGGATTTTATAATTTATATAGTTTACTGAAGTAAAAGGCATATAATAAGACACGGTGTTCGTAGATATATTTACAGTATTTCGTATTGTGGTAAACGCGCAGCGGGAAAAAGAAATGCGAGACTTCGTATTTCTGAAAAATACGCGACCGACCAGAAAAATACAATGCTTCGTAATTACGAGAAACGCGCAGCGGAAAACAAAATAAGATGCGAATCTTTGTTCCTTTTTCGGATACTAGGGAGTGAGTCCCGAACAGGTTAAGTCCCGAACTGTGAGTGTATGTGTGTGTTATGGTACCCGGGTACTATTCAACTGGCCAGTGAATCTTTTAAGCGATGTCTTCGACTAGTCAAGTTGGGGCCCTGTGGGTTTCAGAAATAAACAACAGCGTGCTTGCTTGAGCTTTTGTACAACCGGCCTTGGAGGCCTCTCACCCATCCGTTCGATCACCAAGGCTCCGCTGACCCAGGATGTCTCTCCGCTCGTTTCCTCGCTGGGATACCCACTACTGGATAGGTGGTCAGGCTTTCTGTGCTCCGGCCCGGACTTGTCCAGCTACCGCCTGCTCTCCCATCCAATGGACTCGCGGTACTCCTCACTCGAGGTCCTCAGCTTGTCTGGATAACAACTTGGGTGATGTCTATCAATGAGTAAGGCTCCTTCTGGCAAGGCAGGATGACCCCACTCGAATCCTGATAGGCCACACTTGCACTCCGGCCTAGTCACGGTTCCGCTCTGCAGCACTGCGTCCTCTCTCATGCACTCCCTGGCGCGCTCTGGCGCGTTCTCCACGAGGCTCAGGATGTACAGCGTCTGTGTCCCACCCACTTCCTGCCTGTTTGCAAAGCATGCCGGGAAACGTAGTCCCAATGTTCAGTGTCTTCTTATCGCGCTTGTCTCCCTCCGGTGGCCAAAAATAGGTGCCACAGTAAGAGTTTAAACACAGCGCTACACATATATTTACTGACAACCAGTTTTTTTTTTTTTTTTAAAGTTTTTTATTTTGCACGAAAGGTCACAGACCGACCTGTATATATGGTCTCGCAGGACCTAAGGGTAAAACAGACTTAAACAACGTCGTAGAAAATAAAAGGGGGGGGGAAGGGTGTCTCAAGGGAAAACTGTAAGATACACAGAATCAGGGGGGGAGGGGTATGGCACCAATAAATCAATATATCTCAGCAGGTGGGGGGAAAATAAAATATATCACATATTACGGCTCAATGAAGTCATAAGTTCAGCAAATAAGGAAAAAAAAAGAGTCCTCAGAAAATGTCTCAAAATGAAAATAGGGGGGTGAGGGGGGATAGAAAAGAGTCCTCAGAAAACGGAGCTGAATAAAAGGTAAATAAAGTAAAAAAAAAAGAGGGGGCTGTCGACGGGCGATCGGAAAAAGGAACGTAAAATTACAAAAGAAACAACTTCACAAGAATCCATTCAGCCCGTGTCCCGGAATGTTACCTCTCGTAATACAGGCAATGCAAGGGCCCCGCCATTCACGTGAATGGCGCATCGGGAAGGACACGTATCATGGTGTGTGCTCTGCCTCCCGGGCTCTCCCGGAGCCGTACAAACCAACCACCGGGACCCAGGCCAACACATCCACCTGTCGACTTCTAGGCCTCCACATCCCGTTGCCACCAGCACAGACCGGCCACCGCTGCTCTCTCGGCGACCGCCACAGGGTACCCGCAGGCATGTCTCACAACGTCTCCTCGTGAGTCAGGGATCTCCTCAGTAATCTGGCATCTCGAGCCCGACTCAGAAGCCGGCCGCTCCAGATCAGCTCCGCGCGGTACGTTCTCCCCGATATCCTCCTTATGCGCCGAACGCCCGACAAACATCCTGGCCCTCTCCTCTTCACCCTCCAGGTCTGCAGTCACCAGGCCAGCTGTCAGTGTGGTCAGAAGCCGATGCCAAGAGCCACACAGAAGCGGTTCTCCCTCCTCCTCAGGTGTCCACAGCAAGCACTGCTCCATGGCTGCAAACATAGCTTCCATTCCGCTCACCGGGGGGGAGGGGTGCTCCCGGTCCAGCCATGCCGTACACTCCTTTGTCCCTTCCATCAAGGGGATCCCGGGCTCAGCCTGAAGATGGGGGCCCTCCATCCTCACTGCTCACAGCCAGCAAGTAGACACCACAGGGGGAAGCTGGAGACCCGACAGGCAATTCAGGGGAGGCTGCAAAATGGCCGACATCTGACCAGGCCTTAAAAAAAACAAAACCACAAAGATTCTCAGCTGTGCACCGGGGGGGGGGGCAGAAACGGGCCTCGGTGCAATCCACGTAGTAGCCAGCCCCACAGGAACTCCAATAGCGGGTTTTCTAGGTGGAGACTCCAGTAAAAAAATCACTGGTTTCAGAAAAGTCCTGCGGAGCTCCACCAAAGCACGTCTGCTCCTGACAACCAGTTTTAACTTAGATGCAAGATGAGCCTCAATATAATCTAACAAACACCTGTGCCTTCCCTGGCTTCCTCTTTCTGGATCGAACAATGGTGATTCTACTTGAGGCAAAAAGATAGCTTAAACCATCCTTGCAACTCTACCTGTTTCAACAGCCCTAGGGCAGGTAAATAGATTTCACTCTTATACATTTACTATCCAAGTATTCTGGTCTGAAATGGAGATATTGGTGTATAACAAAATGGGAAAAAGTCTTTCCACAAGCCAATGTAACCAATCTGCTACAAAAAGCTGGTTAGTGAGGCCTTGGGCCAAATTCAGGTATGAGTTCCACTTTTGTTATTCTATCAGGGTTATTCAGAGAAAGGTGAAACCCCGGAGAACTTTTGGAAAAGTGAAAATTCTAACAGAGCTATTCAAAGAGATCCGAATTGTGGCCGAAAGGTAACCGAACGCTGAAATTCAGCATACACTTACCTTTCCTGGACATTCGGCTATTCAGAGAGCAGGCAGTTTGCCAAATGTTGGCGAATTGCCTGCACATACGGTGCCTGTTCGGTGCCTGTTCAAGGGCAATGAATCCCCATAGAGAAGCAATGCTTTGTCTATTCATAGAACAAAAACCAGCAGTGAAAAGTTGCCGAAATGCCCTGCTGTTCGGTGGTTTCATTCGACAGGTTTATTCAGGCGAATCCCATAGGCTTCAATGTTAAAAATATTCCTGTTTTAATTCAATATCTAATAAACCGTTGATTATAATATTCTGCAGTAAAAAGTCTCTTTATTAATAGATTTTTTTAGGCTCTTTTAGGCATTTTTCGGTATTTTTTTAAATAGTTTTTTCTTTTTTTTATAACAGCCCTTTTTATTATCATTCATTGGATCTTATATGTAAATTTCAGACATTTTTGCTCAGTAGTTTCTTTGCAAACAGCGTCTCACTTTACAAACATTCAAGCGTACTGTTGTTTTTTTTGTTTTTTTTTTCACTCCATTCTTCTGCGGTGTCGGGTTTTTCCGGCGGCTGCTCTGTGCTGTGATCGGCTCCTGCTCAGGTTTCTCTGGCGTGTTCGGCGGGGTTAATCCAGATGTTTTTGCAGGTTTCAGTGTGCGTTCGTGGGGTTTGCGGCGGCTTTTTCCTGCACTACGACAGCCCTGTGTTGCTTGCTGAATACACCGCAGGGTCGCCGAAATGGGATCGCCAAATTGTACCGAATTGAAGAGAATGAAAAGTCACCGAATGTGCGGTGACTTTTTGATTCTCTTTGAATAGCCCTGTAAGTCAAAATAGCTGATTTGGAAAGTGAAATAAATGGGTGTATTTTTCTGGTTAGGCTATTTTGACCTAGAATTTTCACTTGCTGCCATTGTAGGTGCCTGGGCAATTTCTTACATGAATAATTTTTCATAGGATGTCTGCCGAGGGCAATGGAACCTGTTGCGCATAAGGTTAATTAGCCCACATAACAAAGAGTATTGCACATTTTCTGATTTCATTTTAAGAAATCCTCAGAATTAAACTTGAAGTGTCCATGCTGGGTTAACATTTTTTTTAGAACAGTTCGCCAGTTTTTAATCTAATTGTAATGGCATATTTCAATGTAACCGCTGTGAAACTCATTATGCTAATGGAACTTTTTGGCATTCGTCTCCTATTTCCTATTTTATAGACAAGTTATAAAATAAATTAGAAAGATGTAAAATGAGCAGTAGGTCATAGAGATAAAAAGTTAAGATGCACACAGAAATATCATCCGAGTATAGGAGATAGGATGATCAGGTGTATTACATGTACAACATGTACAACATGTTGCACCCGTCAAATCACATCACATATTTTTCGTGCACGTCATAGGTAAATGGGAATTTCAGGCAAATAGCCCCTATATAGTATATATATTCCTATACCCTCACAATGAAACAAGAACACAAAAAACTAGAGCAGCTGACAAATTTAGTTCCTGAGGGCCAGCTATAAACTTTGAGTAATTGTAAAACAGTTTCCTTGCAGCCATTAGACCGATGTCATATTAATTATTTATTGTAGGCAATTTACTGGAGAACTCTAATTTGGGGCGTATATTCATCTGTACACTAATATAGGAAACTCATCTCCATCACAATCCATTTGATGCTATCTTCCTGGAATAAAATACATATAATAATCAAGAATGTAGAAAATAATCTATAATGCAATCTCTCAGATGTAGCAAAACATAACGCACATAACCCTTTTGATTGGTAGATTAACCCATATGCAGGATTTTCTGCATATTGGTTAGTAAGGCATTACTAATGATCTCTTGCAGACCCAGACTGGCCACTCGGTAAACCAGGCAAATGCCCAGTGGGTCACAGTGGCCAACTCCGGAGATTGAAGGAACCCCTTAGCTGTCTGTATTCCGGTCATTGCTATTGCTGTATTTGGCAAGATCAAAAGCCCTCCATGGTCAGCTCAGGGGAGTACATAGGGGGGCAGGGGGGATGGTCCACCCCACCTACCAGATGGAGGCACTGATGGGGGGAGGGTATCACAGGTGGAGCGGCCCGTGGCCACATCCCGGAATTGACGGCACACAGCAGTCGCTAGCCGGCCTTCCACACACTGTGAGGCCGAGGCAGCCGCCAGATGCGGCCTGCACGGCCTTTGAGTGTGTGTGGCAGACTGGTGGCACGCGGCAGCTGCAGCCATTTATCAAGTGCTGCCATAAGCTAAGCCCAACAGATGTGTGCAGAACGGAGGATTTCAATATGTGATGTGACGTGTCACTTCAAGTGCCCCTCCTGCACGTGCTGGGCAAGGGGATTTAAATAAAATGGCGCCGTGGGGGGCGCGGCAGTGCACAGGTGTGCGCATGAATCCGCTCAGCCTACACTGACTGTCCTGCCCCAGCCAGTCAATCACCCGCCGCAAGAGAAGCAGGCTGCAGGGCCTGTCAGCTGGTACTCGAGGCTTCCACTGTCCCGAGGTCTCACACTGTCCAGGCCAAAACCCTCATGGACGGAGGATGGTAAATATATAAAAAATAAGAATTGCTGTGTGCACTCCATACTCACTGCCTTTACTATGAGAGTTTCATTTCTGTGTATCCTGTGTACGTTCATACTCAGTGGCGTAGCGTGGGGGGGGGGGGGCTGGGGGGGCCGTGGCCCCGGGCGCAGTTTTGTTAGGGGCGCATTTGCGCCCCTAAAACTGGCCCGGGGGTTGAGGGGACGCAGATGCCGGGCAGCGCGGGAGCGCCTGCCCGGTCTTTAACAGTCCGTCCTGTTAGGTGATGCGGCTGCGCGGCGTGCGCAGCCGGTCACGTGGTCCGGCTAATCAGGTGGTACGGAGTCTCTGTACCACCTGATTGGCCGGACCACGTGACCGGCTGCGCGGCATCACATAACAGGACGGACTGTTAAAGACCGGGCAGGCGCTCCCGCGCTGCCCGGCATCTGCGTCCCGGTCCCCTCAACCCCCGCCGGAGCTGGGGCCTGGGGCAATATCCAGGTAAGGGCTGGGGGCAAATCCATGAGCTGGGGGGCAAATCCATGAGCTGGGGGCAAATCCATGAGCTGGGGGCAAATCCATGAGCTGGGGGCAAATCCATGAGCTGGGGGCAAATCCATGAGATGGGGGCAAATCCATGAATGAGCTGGGGGGCAAATCCATGAGCTGGGGGGCAAATCCATGAGCTGGGGGCAAATCTATGAGATGGGGGCAAATCCATGAGTGAGCTGGGGGGCAAATCCATGAGATGGGGGCAAATCCATGAGTGAGCTGGGGGGCAAATCCATGAGATGGGGGCAAATCCATGAGTGAGCTGGGGGGCAAATCCATGAGATGGGGGCAAATCCATGAGTGAGCTGGGGGCAAATCCATGAGATGGGGGCAAATCTATGAGCTGGGGGCAAATCCCCGTGAGCTGGGGCAAATCCATGAGTGAGCTGGGGGGCAAATCCATGAGCTTGGGCAAATCCATGAGCTGGGGGGCAAATCCATGAGCTGGGGCATATCCATGAGCTGGGGGCAAATCCATGAGCTGGGGCAAATCCATGAGCTGGGGGCAAATCCATGTGAGAGCTGGGGCAAATCCATGAGCTGGGGGCAAATCCATGTGTGAGCTGGGGGCAAATCCATGTGTGAGCTGGGGGCAATATCGATAACGTCCACAGGTTGGGGGGGGGCGCACAATTCTTTGCTGGCCCCGGGCGCTGACAACCCACGCTACGCCACTGTTCATACTTACTGCTTTTACTGCGAGAGTTATACTGCTGTGGAGCTCCGTGATATGCTCATACACACCACACATTACTCGGAGTTTTATTGCTGTGGAGCTCTGATACGTTCATACACACTGCACATACAGTTGTGTTCAAAATTATTCAACCTCCAATGCTGTAAAGGGTTTTAGGGAATTTAGTGTACATTTGTAATTGTATTCAGAATGAAATCCTACAAGGACTTTTTAAAGAACCATATGCAACTAAAATGACATCAATTGGTTTTGTAATACAGTAGTAAATGTTTCTTTTGTGAATTCTTCATTGACACAATTATTCAACCCCTTAAAGAAACCACTCTGAAGAACAGAGGTTCATTCAAGTGTTTTCAATCAGGTATTGAAAACACCTGTGGATGTCACGGAGCAGCAATAAAGCATAATAAGCACCAATTAGGCAGCTTTAAAATGACTGTGATACTCAGCTCCTTCTAGACATTTACTGGTGTGGTTACAAACATGGTGAAGTCAAGAGAATGGTCCAGGAAGACAAGAGAAGTGGTGATTACTCTTCACAGGAAGGGCAATGGCTATAAGAAGATTGCAAAGATGTTAAACATACCAAGAGAGACCATAGGAAGCATCATTCGCAAATTCAAGGCAAATGGCACTGTTGAAACGCTACCTGGTCGTGGCAGAAAGAAGATGCTGACTTCGACTGCTGTGCGCTACCTGAAGCGTAGAGTAGAGAAAAGTACCCGTGTGACTGCTGAGGAACTGAGAAAAGATTTGTCAGATGTGGGTACTGAAGTTTCAGCTCAGACAATACGGCACACACTGCGTAATGAAGGCCTCCATGCCAGAACTCCCAGGCGCACCCCCTTGCTGTCTCCAAAGAATAAGAAGAATAGACTGCAGTATGCCAAAAGTCATGTGGACAAACCACAGAAGTTTTGGGATAGTGTTCTGTGGACTGATGAAACAAAATTAGAACTGTTTGGGCCCATGGATCAACGCTATGTTTGGAGGAGGAAGAACAAGGCCTATGAAGAAAAGAACACCTTGCCTACTGTGAAGCATGGCGGGGGGGGGGGTCAATCATGCTTTGGGGCTGTTTTGCTTCTGCAGGTACAGGGAAGCTTCAGCGTGTGCAAGGTACCATGAATTCTCTTCAGTACCAGGAGATATTGGATGACAATGTGATGCAGTCCGTCACAAACCTGAGGCTTGGGAGACGTTGGACCTTTCAACAGGACAATGATCCCAAGCATACCTCCAAGTCCACTAGAGCATGGTTGCAGATTAAAGGCTGGAACATTTTGGAGTGGCCATCGCAGTCACCTGACTTAAATCCGATTGAGAACCTCTGGTGGGACTTAAAGAAAGCAGTTGCAGTGCGCAAGCCTAAGAATGTGACTGAACTGGAGGCTTTTGCCCATGACGAATGGGCAAAGATACCCGTAGATCGCTGCAAGACACTTGTGTCAAGCTATGCTTCACGTTTAAAAGCTGTTATAACTGTAAAAGGATGTTGTACTAAGATTGAATGTCACTTGGGGGTTGAATAAAACTGATAATGATGTGAGCACAGAAAAGACATTTGTGGTTATTTCATTATAAATGTTATGTTATATTTGTCTGACCTACACGTGCCTCTTTGATTTAATTGTAAGCAAGATGACTGAATGATCAAAATCAATGTCATACTGGCCAAAACACTCAATTTCAGTGGGGGTTGAATAATTTTGAACACAACTGTAACGGAGTTTTATTGCTGTGGAGCTCTGTGATACGCTCATACACACTGCATGTTATTGAGAGTTGACATACAATTTTGTGCAATAAATATTTAAGAAAACATTAAAAAAAATGTGGGTCTTTTTTTTTTTTTTACATTTTAAAGTTGGGGTGGGGTGCTAAATATAGGATGATGCGTGACCTTGGAATCACTTGTTGTTCTCCACCTGCCCAGTGCCCACCAATTAACATTTCCTATACAAAGGGGTTTATTCATTGTAGGGGTTATTCTCAAAGCACCTTTCTCGTTTGCCACACTTCAGTTCGTGTCAGCGATTCCAGTTCTCCAACACTGCAGTTAATTTACTATTTACCACAGGGTCCCCGAAGCTATGAACGTGGAGCTGCAGAAGACTGCCGAACGCCACTGAAGACTGCCGATCAGACTGCCAAAAACCAACGAAGACGGACGAACAGACTGCCGAACGCTGCCAAACACCACCGAACTGCAAAAAGAAAAAACGGAACTCTGCTGTTCTTAATTCAATAGAAATGCATGAAAATGTGTGTAATATAATAAAAAGGTCCTATTAAAATAATAAAACAGTCTGTTACAGAATACAGAAAAAATCCATTAAAAAAAAAATAGGGATCAAAAATTCCCCTAAACAATACAAGAAAATGTTCCAAAAAAATATAAGTAAATAAAATGACTGCTGAAAATGAAAAGAATAAATGGTTAAATAAAAAAAATTGAGTAAAACCAATAATGTTTTTTTATATTGAGTCCTATGGGATTCACCTGTTTAAATCTGTCGAACTGAATCACTTAAAATGAGGGCATTTCACTGACATTTTGGGGCAGTTCAGCATTCTATGAACAGATTTACCATTACTTTTCTATCGGATAATTTCACTGCTGCAGAAGATTGCAGAATTGCAGCAATCTGCGGCAAAGTGTCAGTATTTCGCTGTCAGTTTGCCAGTAGTTGGCGAATTGACAGCTTTCCGAATAAACTGCCACGCAAATTGCACTATACTGTGAAATTCACAGTTCTGTACAATCTGGTGGCAAGTTCGTTGATTTTTGAGTAACCCTTTAAGTATGATGTAGATTGCCATTGTTTCATCTGTCACCATGTTCTTTAAATCGTTGAAAGGCTTGCTAAATAATAACAGTGTTTATCTTTCCGGCTGTTTAATGAATAAATATTTTATGCTTTAGAGCAGAGCTTACTGTCTTCCTGTCTCTTGACTCTGTAACCTGATATCAATGCCCAGAATGCACAGAACAGCAGAAACTCCCTGTGAACAACGAAAATAAAGAGCAAAAAGCTGAGTCTAGGGTATCCAGAAGCTTGCTGAATAAACAGGATCAACTCCTTGAAAGTAGTAAAAATATATTTATTTCCATAAAGCTTCTTTTACCGGCATTACTTTCAAAACCAACAGAAAGACGATAAGGCTCATAAGCCCATTTTAATGACAGCCCAAAAACCAGATGTCAGAGTCTGACATCCATAAACAGTATAAACATGTGTAAGATTCAGATTCCGGATGTATTAGCCCACACATATCCCATAACTAGTATTGCATTGCTGTGCTTTAATGGCAGATGGTACGACCCCCTCCTACTGGGAAACACCACATTCTGCATACATTCCTTACGCCAAACCAACAGCAATAGCGCCATCTATATGTGAGCCCTGATACTGCCAGCAAAATAACCTATTCCGTAGCATTAAATAGACAGGTTGTTTTTGAGAAAGGATTTTACCAGGAAGGATACATTGAGATTTCTCTCGTTTTCAAGTATGTCCTGGGTGGCGAGTATGTGGCGAGTGACAATTAGTCACTTAGTGACAATTGACCGCTTAGTGACAATTTGAGCGCTATTCAGTAAGGGTGTCTTGGTCAAATATCTGTGTAAATCGCCCTTAAGCCAACATCAACAAACACTGGCATTTCCCAAAAGTAAAACCTAAAGAAGCGGCTTCAAAGTGAAGCTTTCCTTTTGAGTCAAGGGGACTCATATAAACGATTTGATTTGCTGTATTCATAGATCACCGTGTAAAGAGCTTTATATTTGATAATTTATTGCTCTTTAATGTCCTCTCTTTAAATCTGTTTGTTTGCATTTCAGATCTTGTGTTTTTAACCCCCTCACGACAAGGGGCGGGTGACGCCCGTCAGGGGTGGGTAACGAGGCGTACAGGTATGCCTCGCGGACAAGTGCCACTTGAGCCGCTGATTTAGGCTCGCCACACAGCCGACGCGCAACACACGCATCATTGGCAGCAGGGGGACGGCCTGAGTTCAAACTGTCAAACTAAAACACTGAAAATTAAGGCATTTCGGTGGAATTCAGTGTTCTATGATAGTCTTCTATGGGGAAATTTCGGTGCTGCTGAACACCGCCAAATAGTGGCAATTTGCACTGTAGTTTGCTGTCAATTCGCCACAGTCCGGGCCTGTTGTGGTATAATATGTAAACGACACAAACTTCCGGATGCATTGAAAATCGACTAAATAAAAATGACTCCGATTTAAAAATCGCTCCAATTCACTTCCAAATTCGACACCTTGCGTCCTTTTCGGAAGGGTTTTCCACCTTGCATGGTACAACTTGTGGCACCCACAACAACATTGCCACACAGTAGCACAATGGATGTGTGTGGGGAAAAATGTAATGGGAACAGAACGAGAGGTGAGAAGAATGGGAAAGGGTATAAGTAGAAGGTCAGAATATGGGACAGAACAGCATTGCAATGGTATGTGAGAATAAGGGGCAGACGAAAAATGGAAAAATGGAAGAAGAGACAGATTTACCCAACTCGTTATATTTACTTGTTTTTGTTTTGTTCATATGGCTGATTTCAAAGGAAGAGACAAAAAAGGAGAATAAAACGTGCCAGAGCTACAGGCAGAAGATGCAAGTATTCATGTCAAAATGGATTGAAACAGGAGTTGTAAATGTGACACCATAAGCTCTCTTTATTTGTATTTTTCTTTCTTCTTTTTTTTAAAATAGTTTCTATTAACCCTTTCGCTGCTGAGGCTTTTCCCGCCTCTGTGCTGAGGTCATTTTTACCTGTTTTGCGCATCATGTTTAAACGTGTTTTGAAGGCTTATTTTAGTATATGACCCAGACATATTATATATCGTTCTTTCCGTCAGACTCGGCAGATTCATAATATGTCATTATTATATGTATACGTCATGACCTGTCTGTATATTATAACAAAAAATGCAATAAAATATGAATTTTCAATAATTTACAACGTGTAAAGTTTTTTTTTCACATTTTAACATGCGGGCAATCGCGGTTATATTTTGTATGGGGTGCGCTTGTTAAAAAAATTAGAGATGGGGGTCTCGTTACATTTTTTTTTTGGGGAAAATTACACGATTTTTAACAAACGCACCGCATACAAAAATCGTTAGTGCAGCATCATTGTTCACATTATAATTGAAATGGGAACAATATTGCTGCATTAACAAACCAAAAAAAAGAAAACAAAATTGTTTTTTTTTTACTTTTATTTTTCTTTTTTTTTTAACAAAATTTTTCACAGTAGTGTTTGGTATCGTTGGAACGGCCATGCTCTGGCCGATCCAACAGTACCAAACTTTAACCCCTAGCTGCCACAGATCGGGAGATAGGGAGTTCATTGGAACCCCCTATCTCCACCGTTGGTGGCAGCTAGGGGTTAACTCTAGGACTGGCATCATCGTGCTATGCACGATGACGCCAGTCCTCAGGGGGAGTTTCCGGAGGCTTGGCCGACATCCAAGATGTCGGCCAGCTCCGGGAAAGGATCACGAACCGGCGCTTTTCAGCGCCGATTCGTGATCCGGCACCCCAGGGGTTAATGACAGCCACCGTTTGGAAGGGCAGGCTGTGCCCTTCCAAGCGGTGTCTGTTTTAACCCCCTGCTCCCCGGCGATCGGGAGGGAGAGAGGTTCGAAGGACCTCCCCCCCTCCCTTTCAGGCGCCTCCTCCGCACATGCGGGGGGGCACCTGAATTAGGTGTCATCGCGTCGCCGCGATTACACCTAATGTCCCCGCCGGGCTCCCGAGTGCTGGGCTGACATCCAAGATGTCAGCCCGCACCGGGGGGGGCGCAGCAATCCGCCAGAATCCGGCGGATTGCTGCCTCCTGTGCTCGGACGCGCTGAGCGCGTCCGTAGCACAGGAGAACCACTTGGCTGGACGCGCTGAGCGCGTCCTTCGCAGCCAAGTGGTTAATAGTATAATAATAAACTGGAGGTATGTTGTGCTTCCTGTTTAAGTTATGTTGAAGCTACACGGTAAGTCAGCCATTTTTCTGGGCAGCCAGCTGTGGAGGGGGTCAAAAAGATACTGCTTTGGCGCTCCCTATAAATAAATAATAATAATAGTAGAAGCTCTTTTCTTCAATTTGTAGCATTAATTAACCAGTTCCCAACTAATGAATGTTTAATAATAGCATATATATATATATATATATATATATATATTAATATCACTTTTGTTGGTCTTGTTCACACGTTCTTTTATCACCTCATATCACTTACTTACAGGCTGGTTTCTTCACTCCGTTCTCCAGCTTCCCCTACCAGACATTAATCATGCCACACGCAATATGTGGGTCAGACTCTGTCCTAGTGCACAAATTATTTTACCTTGCCCTTCCATTATTTCCAGCCCTCATCATCCATTTACATGTAATTTACTCTTTGGTATTCAGAAGGTTATCCCTCATGATTAATAGGACACTATTACTGTACCGTTTTTTAATATATCACACTAAAAAAAAGACATTCTTTTCTCCAAAGTTCTCTTGTTTGTGCTATTTTGTCCTGCTTTTTGTGTGACTGTGTTTTTTTGCTATGCCTTGGGTATTTTTGAAGGGATTGTTTCATCCTCTTATGGGCTCTACTCCAAGTATTTTTTTCCACCCTTTTTATCCGTCATATATTTTAGTTCATCATTTTATTCAACGTCCTTGATATGAGGGGGCACATGAAACTTTTCGACATGCATCCCCAAGGGATGGAATGAACAGCAGGAGTGATACCTGCTACTGGAAGCCCCAAGCCTAAACTGATCGCACTCCCATGCAACATAGTCAACTCCCCACACACCCATGCCACATGACCACACAAAATCCCATGAATGAAGCCACACAAATTCTCATCCCCCCCATAGCCACATAAACTCTTCTCACACAACCACCAACCACACATATTCCCAACCCACACAAACACAAAAATTCCCAACCCACACAGCTGTTCAAAGTCCGTCCCATTCCAGACAGACACACACAATCTCAAACCACACATCCAAACACAAACTCTCTACCAAAATCACACAGCTAGTGACACACGCCCTATTACATGCCACACAGACAACCATATACATTCACAAAGCTATCATCAAGCATATACGACCCCCACACAGTCCAATGACTCTTATCGTGCACACACACAGAGATTAGGTTTTCATGCATATTATGGATGCATAAGGAGGTCAAGATGACCATTTAGTGTTTTTTTAAATTATCGTGGGTGGCTGAGTCTTCCTCCTTTCCCCTTATGTCAGACACCTTGGAAGGCTGATTTCCACCATCTGGAAAACTGTCATTTAGATTGAGCTGATCAGCTTTCAAGGATTTAGATCAGGGATGTACAGGTCTGTACATTCCTGAGCAGGCAATGGCTCTACATGCACTTTCATTGGGAGACACTGAATCAAATGTACAGTGTGTAAGAGGGAGCAATCTGCTGACTGGTAGAGCTCTCGTAGTTGCCGTCTCAGTGGAGCTGTGAGCTCTGCACCAGAGCCGAGGGAACTCATTGCTGGATTAAAGGGTGTGTAAAGGACGCTGCAGGGTTAAACTTCTATGAAAATGTGCAATGATAAATTAGAGACAGTGAGTTCTTGGATGGCAGATCGCCCTGCTATGGTAGTGCCCAGAAAGGGGGCAATGGGAGGATGAAATATCACATTGATCTGAAAGTGATTTTTGGCATTTGTCACAAGGATATTGAACCTGTCAATAAATTAACTACAAGATTGACAATGTGATACTACCCTTAATAGTCATAAAACACACTGATTAAAGATTAAAATATGATGCAGGAAATGATCCTACGTCTAGTAATGAAAAAGGCAGGACAGTCAATCCACGAACCGTTGTAAAAGTCAGTGATCCATTTCTGTTGTACCATGTGAGCCATTTGATTGCATTAGACGGATCAATCACGAGACAGCCATCATATCACGAAATATAACCTGGAAGAATTTTTGTGAACAATCTTATGTTATTAAACTTATGAGGTAACTTGATAGGAAACTGTTGCCACAAAGTTTGAAACCCAATTGTCCAAAAATGTATTGGGTGTCAGGTCCTCGCCGCAGAAGCCGCAAAAAAGGCCCTGATGTGGGTCTGAGCCTTCAACTTCCCTGTTATGTCTCATTCCAGGTCTCCCATCTAGCCCTCACCCTCATCCAGTTCCCCATCCTCCAGCCCAGTGTTTCCCATATGTGTATCCCTGAGGTTAATTACCCCTCACCTGCCCAGGTCTCCATATAGGGAGACTACACCCAATGCTCCCCACTTCAGCATTGAAGTCTGACCACACACTGTGCGAGCCTGCCTACCTGGATTCCAGAACCCCTTGCCTTCCCTACTGGACCCCATGCCTTTCTTACTGGACTTATGTTTATGAAATTGCCCCTTGGCCTTTACGCCTAGAAACCCTGCTTTTGTGGACTTTATATCAGAATACACCTGGCCTTTTACGTTATCCCTGAAAGTCATTATTCCGGAGTTCATTTCTATATCTGCCCCGTGTCCTGCAATCTGCCTCTGTTTGTATCCTGTTTCTCTGTAAGTACCATTTTGTATCCAATGTCTAGTTCATGTCATGCCCCTCTATATTTAGCCTGTGCCTAGTTCATGTCATGCCCCTCTGTATTTAGCCTGTGCCTAGTTCATTTCATGCCCCTCTGTATTTAGCCTGTGTCTAGTTCATGTCATGCCCCTCTGTATCTAGCCTGTGTCTAGTTTATTCAGTTTCCTTAGTCCCCTGTTCTCACCTTCTCAGTCCCCCTCCTATGTCAGCTCCTTTCTTATATTGCTCCTGTGTCTAGTCATATCTTTATCAGTTGATACCCCTGATCTCTCTCCCCCTGTCCTTTCCAAAGTCAGCAACTGCTTATCTGGCATCTCCTCCTGGATGGCCTCTCACCACCTAAAGATCAACATGTCTAAGACTACTCCTACTAATTCCTCCCTCTAAGGCCTACCCACCTCCTGACTTCTCTATCACGGTCAGGCCCGTCTTTAATATTGATTGGACCCTGGCAAACATTTTCTTGGGGCACCCCCCCCCGAAAGCCTGCCCACCGCATAATTTTGCTCCCCACCCCCAACATCCCAAAAAAAACCCCACAAAAACATCATGGACTTGTCTCAAAAAGCTTTAATAATGTAAACATAAAGAACTGTCTCACAAACAAACAAAAGTCCTTAGATTGATCTGTAACAGTACATACATGCCAATTCTAGCTTTATCTTTTCTCGTCATCTATTTCTATGTTCTTGGGAGAAAAGGCATGTTAATATCTTAATAACTTTCAGTAATAAAGTGCAAATGAACAGTTCCACACTAATGAAACTCACTGTAATGTGCAGTGTGTATGAGTGCATCACAGAGCTCCGCGGCAATAAAACTTACAGTACCATTTATTTATAAAGGATTTTACCAGGAAGGATACATTGAGATTCCTCTTGTTTTCAAGTATGTCCTGGGTTCAAGAACATTGAGTGGTTACAGAAATACAAAATAGTAAAATGCAAGATATTAACACAAAACCAAATATACAGATTAACAGAAAAATAAATATGTAGGAAATAAAGTCATTATGTTACATGTTTACAGGTGCATTCCGTATTGAGGTATGTTAATAGGGAACTCTTAAGGGACCTTAGACTGGGGGAAGATTTAATGGCGTCTGGGAGGTTATTCCATAATTGTGGTGCTCTGTAGGAAAATGAGGATGGAGCCACTTTCTTTTTGTATTGCGGTATTGCAAGTAAGGTGCTGGTCCTGGATCTGAGGTTATAGAATGAGGGAACTGCTGGGGCAATCAGCCTATTCAGGTAGGGTGGTAGCTTCCCAAAAAAGCTCTTAAACACCAGGTTGGAAAGGTGAAGGGTGCGTCTAGATTCCAGCGATGGCCAGTTTAGTTCTTTTAACATGTCACAATGGTGGGTCATGTAGTTACATTGTAGCACAAAGCGGCAGAATGAGTTATACAATGTAGTAAGTTTCTGGAGGTGTGTTTGAGGGGCAGCTGCATACACTACATCTCCGTATTCAATGGCTGGCATAAGCATTTGTTGCACAATCTGCTTTCTTACCGCGGGGCTCAGGCAGGATTTGTTTCTGTACAGGGCACCTAGTTTGGGGTAAATTTTAGATGAAAGTTTTTCAATGTGGGGGCCAAAGGATAGATTTGGGTCTAACCACATACCTAGATATTTGAGTGAAGTGACTGTAGTCCGTGTGTCATTTGATCTTGTCCCCACACATAGATGGGGTGTTTGCAATTTGTGTAGTTTGGAACCACACCTAAAGAGCATTGTAACAGTTTTGTCAGTATTTAGAAAAAGTTTGTTAGCTGCGATCCACTTTTCTACCCCTGTGAATTGGTCTTGCAGCACGGCTTCCAGCTGCGGTGTGTATGAGTGTATCACAGAGTAGGGATGTGCGTTTTGGAGTTTTCACGAAATTTCCCGATTCGTGTCTTCAGATTCGGTCGAATTTCCAAATCGGGTCGGACCCGAAAACCGATAGCTCCGAAAAGTTTTCCGAGCCGAAACGAAATTTTTTCGAATGGACTTGAAATGTGTCAAATCGAAATTTATTTTTGCTCTATTCATGATTTCGGTTCCATTCGTGATTTCGGTTCCATTTCGGTAATTCTGGAAATCGTATATTTAACTATTATCGGTTATATCGCTGATTCTGTCAATTTTGTATTTGTAAATGCGTATCACTTGTTTCTTGTGGCATTCGGGTCAGTTTAGCATTCTTTAAATCGTTTTGTTCATTTTTTTTGTTCCTTGGCTTTCATACCATTTTAATATGATTAAATAAAGTTGTTAAATGTATATTCAATTATTCATAAGAAAAAAAGGATCTTTATTTAACCCTTTCGCTGCTGAGGCTTTTCACACCTCTGTGCTGAGGTCATTTTTACCGGTTTTGCTCATCATGTTTAAACGTGTTTTGAAGGCTTATTTTAGTATATTACCCAGACATATTATATATCGTTCTTTCCGTCAGACTCGGTAGATTCATAATATGTCATTATTATATGTATACGTTATGTCATGTCTGTATATTATAACAAAAAATGCAATAAAATATGTATTTTCAATAATTTACAACGTGTAAAGTGTTTTTTTTCACATTTTAACATGCGAGCAATTGCGGTTATATTTTGTATGGGGTGCGCTTGTTAAAAAAATTAGAGATGGGGTCTCGTTACATTTTTTTTTGGGGAAAATTACGCGATTTTTAACAAACGCACCGCATACAAAAATTGTTAGTGCAGCATCATTGTTCACATTATAATTGAAATGGGAACAATATTGCTGCATTAACAAACCAAAAAAAGAAAAAAAATATATATATTTTTTTTTATAATTTTTTTTGTAAAATTAATTTTAATTTTTATTGTATTTTAAAAACTTTTTTCACATTCGAGTTTGGTATCGTTGGAACGGCCATGCTCTGGCCGATCCAACCATACCAAACTTTAACCCCTAGCTGCCACGGATCGGGAGATATGGAGTTCATTTTTCAGCGCCGATTCGCGATCCAGCTCCCCAGGGGTTAATGCCAGGCACCATTTGGAAGGGCAGGCTGTGCCCTTCCAAATGGTGCCTGGGTTAACCCCCGCAACGCCGCCGATCGGGAGGGAGAGAGGTCCGAAGGACCTCCCCCCCTCCCTTTCAGGCGCCTCCTCCGCACATGCGGGGGGGGCGCCTGAATTAGGTGTCATCACGCTGCCGCGATGACACCTAATTTCAGCGGCTGCGGTTCCGGATGCTGGGCTGACATCGAGGATGTCAGCCCACACCGGGGGGGCCAGCGATCGGCCGGAACCCGGCCGAACGCTGACCCCAAAGGGAGGATGCGCTCAGCGCGTCCTCCGCATACCAGCAGTAATGCGGAGGACGCGCTGAGCGCGTCCTCCGCATTGAAGTGGTTAATAAAAAAAAACACGATAGAATCGCCAGAATTATCGTAGACACTTTGAAACGAGGAGAACAGACGTTCTGAAAAAACGAAAATTTCCGAAATTTCCGAAAAGTCGATACAAAACACGAGCAAAGTGACCCGAAAAATGGTCGATATTCCGAAAAAAAAATGTACACGAAAAACGAGCTGAATCGAAACAGAAATCGGTCTAAACGAGCCAAATCGAAAATTTTAAACATCCGAACGAACCGAACAAAAAATAAATAAAAATATCGCTGCACAAGCCTATCAGAGCTCCACAGCAATATAACTCACAGTAATTTGCGGTGTGTATGAGAGATATCATAGAGCTCCACAGCGATAACTTACAGTAATGTGCGGTATGTGAGCGTATCACATAGCTTGTCTAATTTAAAGGAACACTATTGAAAAGTGGTGTCCCTTTTGCCCTTAAATAACTGGGCAGAGGTTGCTGACAGCCTCTGCCCAATTATTTTTTTATTTTGCCCAGTTTTACTCACCTTTTGTCCTACGCTGGGTGCAGCACCTGCTCTTTGGCTTCCTGAAGCTTTTCCGTGCAGTTTGCGCTTCCTCCGCTACTTTTGTAGTGTAGGAAACACAAATTGCGCATCGCTATGGGACTTGCGAACTTTATGTACACAAGTCCCGTACCAACAGTGCAGAATAATGGATCAGAGCTGTGTGCATGCGCAGTTGGAAGGAGGAGAATCACGCTCTGTTTCCTCCACTCACTCATTCGGGCTGCTGGCGTGTGATGTGCCGGTCGAGAGAAAAAAAAGCCCTGGATATCCACAGTTTACGGGGGCCCAAGGGGCAGCTGCCCCTTTTGCCCCGCGTTAAAGATGGCCCTGATCACGGTGGAGGGTATCACTATCTCCCCATCAAGCCAGGTTCACTGTCTCGGATTTACGCTTGACTCTGCTCTTTCTTTCATCCCCCACATCCAGTCTCTTTCCTCCTCCTGCCGATACCAACTGCGTAATATTTCCAGAATTCGGCCATTTCTTACCGCTGTCACCACAAAACAACTCGTCCATGCCCTGGTAATCTCCCGACTTGAATATTGCAATAATCTCTTATTTGGCCCCCCTCTCTCCCGCCTCACCCCCCTACAATCCATCCTGAACGCCTCCGCCAGGCTAATCCACCTCACCCACCGCTCTGTCTCTGCAGCTCCTCTCTGCGAGTCCCTTCACTGGCTCCCCATCCACTGCAAAATTCTATTTAAAATCCTTACCCTGACCTACAAAGCTCTCACTAACTCAGCTCCCCACTAATCACCAAATACACCCCAGCCCGCTCCCTAAGGTCAAACAGTGACCTGCGCCTAGCTTCCCCCCTTATCACCTCTTCCCATGATAGACTGCAGGACTTCTCATGCGCATCCCCCATTCTCTGGAACGCTCTCCCTCGTATGTTCAGACTTTCCCCTAATTTCTCTTCCTTCAAACACTCCCTTAAAACGTTCCTATTTAGGGAAGCCTACCACCCAACTCACTGACGCAACCATCAATTACTCTCACCTTGCAGTCCTCTCCTCCTGTTTCCAACCCCAACCCTTCTAGATTGTGAGATCCTACGAAAATAGGGCCCTCATCTCCTCCTGTATTGTTTGTCAAATGTTGTTCAATGTATTGTAACCCTGTCTATACTGTGCGTATTGTACAGCGCTGCGGAATTTGCTGGCACTTTATAAATAAAGAATAATAATAATCAGTTCTGTTTCTGTATATTCCTTTGTCCTGCCTGTGTATAAATAAACCAAACCATGCCCTGCAACCTGTATTGTCTCCTACATTTTGCTGCAAACCGGACTCCCCCGCTCTCCACACACACAACGCACCTGACATTGGGACTTTAGAATTGAGACGCACAACATTATCCATCCTCCAACAAACGTTGTCATTAATCTTTTACAGTACTCCAGCTGGCATTTGGCAATGCGCATACTGACATGAGACTTGTGTACAACAGCCCAGTCCGGGAAAGCCAGTTCATGAAGCTCACAGTTCTTCTGCCGATGTTGCTTCCAGAGGCTGTTTGGAACCTGTAGTGAGTGACACAACAGATAAGAGATTTTTGCAAGCTATACACTTTCATATTCATCGCCTCCGCTCTGAGTTTGCGTGGTGTAGCACTTTATGCCTGAACTGATATTGCTCCCTGAAAGAAGTGGTTCCTGTGATTGTACAAACAGTAATGGCAGCCCTGTCACATCATATTCCCAAAAAACACATTAGAAGAGAGCACCATTAACTTATTGTTGTGCCCAGCAGAGTGTAGGACACTTCTGCTGGTCGTCGGCTTGGCGGGGCAATAGTGCGTTGCGCATTAGCAATTGATTTCCTGCTGCCGGGATGTTTCCGAAGTCTGCACTTCAAACTGATTCGGAGGTACCCTGGCTTTCTCCTGGACGATGGCACATGTGCTCCGTGGTGGCCAATCCCAGCCGTGACGCCCATTCAAAGGCTGGCAGCTGACAATTCTAGGTGCCCTGTTTGGTTTCCAGTCTTGGACCTCTTCAGCACGCGTCATTACTGTAAGCTAAGTTTATTCCCTTTTTGTTTTGTGCCCTTCTGTTTTCTTTTCCCTTATTATTGATGTATATATACGTAAATACAGTGGCAAGAAAAAGTATGTGAACCCTTTGGGATTACGTGGTGTTTTGCATGAATTGGTCATAAAATGTGCTCTGATCTTCATCTAAGTCACAACAATTTGAAAAACACAGTCTGCTTAAAATAATACAACACAAACATTATATGTTCTTTAATGTTTTTATTGAACAGAACATGTAAACATTCACAGTGCAGGGTGGAAAAAGTATGTGAACCTTTGGACTTAATAACTGGTTGACCCTCCTTTGGCAGCAATAACCTCAACCAAACGTTTCCCGTAGTTGCAGATCAGACCTGCACAACGATCTGGAGTAATTTTGGACCACTCCTCTTCACAAAACTGTTTCAGTGTAGCAATATTCTTGGGATGTCTGGTGTGAATCGCTCTCTTAAGGTCATGCCACAGCATTTCAATCGGGTTGAGGTCAGGACTCTGACTGGGCCACTCCAGAAGGCGTATTTTGTTTTGTTGAAGCCATTCTTTTGTTGAATTACTTGTATGCTTTGGATCATTGTCCTGTTGCATCACCCATCCTTTGCGGAGCTTCAGTTGGCGTACAGATGGTCTTATGTTTTCCTGCAAAATGTCTTGATAAACTCTGGAATTCATTTTTCCATCAATGACAACAATCCGTCCAGGCCCTGAGGCAGCAAAGCAGCCCCAAACCATGATGCTCCCTACGCCATGTTTTACAGTGGGGATGAGGTTTTGATGTTGGTGTGCTGTGCCTTTTTTTCTCCACACTAACAGGGTTATTCAGAGAGCAGGAAAAGCAGGAGAATGACTGGAGAATGAGAAATTCTAGGTCAAAATAGCCAAACCAGAAAAATTCTCCCTTTCATCTCACTTTCCAAATTGGCTATTTTGACCTAGAATTTTTCATTCTCCAGTCATTCTCCTGCTTTTCACGGTCTCTGAATAACCCTGATAGTGTTGTATGTTTTTTCCAAACAACTCAATTTTGGTTTCATCTGTCCACAGAATATTTTGACAGTAGTGAACATCCAGGTGCTCTTTTGGAAACTTTAAACGTGATGCAATATTCTTTTTGGACAGCAACGGCTTCCTCCGTGGTGTCCTCCCATGTACTTCATTCTTGTTTAATGTTTTCCTTATTGTAGATGTGTCAACAAAAATGTTAGCATGTGCCAGAGATTTCTGTAAGTCTTTAGCTGACACTCTAGGATTCTTCTTTACCTCATTAAGCATTCTGCGCTGTGCTCTTACAGTCATCTTTACAGGATGACCACACCTAGGGAGAGTAGCAACAGTGCTGAACTTTCTCCATTTGTAGACAGTCTGTCTTACCATGGACACATGAACATCCAGGGTTTTGGAGATACTTTTGTAACCCTTTCCAGCTTCATGCAAGTCAATGATTCTTGATCGTAGGTCTTCTGAGAGCTCTTTTCTGCGAGGCATGGTTCACATCAGGCAGTGCTTCTTGAAACCAGTAAACCCAAAACTGGTGTGTGTTTTTAAAGGACAGGACAGCTTTCAGCAACACATCCAATAATATCACACTGATTGGACTCAAGAATGGCTCACTCCTGGCTCCAATTAGCACTTGGAGAAGTCATTAGGCTAGGGGGTTCACATACTTTTTCCACCCTGCACTGTGAATGTTTACATGTTATGTTCAATAAACACATGAAAACATATAATGTTTGTGTTGTATTATTTTAAGCAGACCGTGTTTTTCAAATTGTTGTGATTTAGATGAAGATCAGAGCACATTTTATGACCAATTCATGCAAAACTCCACATAATCCCAAAGGGTTCACATACTTTTTCTTGCCACTGTATATTCAGTGTACCAAACCTGGCTCTTGATTAGGGATGAGCTGTTCGGTTTGGAGTTCGCATCGAACATCGCCTGTTGGTGAACTATGAACATTTCAGCATGTTCGCCCATAATGGACCACAATGCACTTTTCCACTGGCCTGAAGCTTGTAATTGGCTACAGCCTTGCACCTGACCACAGGTCAGGTGCCAGACAGGTTCAAGACTATTGCAAATTTTGCCCAATCATGGGCTCACACAGCTAAGTCCCGCAGCACACTATATAACGCTTCACACAGCGCTTCAGCACGCGTTTGAGAGGAGATTTGAGAGGAGATTGTTCTTGTGTTAGTGTGTGTTCTCACTGCCAGTCTGCCACCAGCTACTGGGGAGGGTCTCTGGGGGGTCTCATTTTTACAAAATATCTGGCAATTGTTCTAATCTGTGTGTTCTCACTGACACGCAGTATTTTGGGGGTCAGTAATTGCTACAAAATATTTGTGAATTGAGGTGATCTGTGTCGTGTCACTACCAGTGCCACGCAGTATTTTGGGGTCAGTAATTTCTACAAAATATTTGTGAATTGAGGTAATCTTTGTCTTGTCACTGCCACCAGCAACTATTTTGGGGGGGGGGGGTCAGTAATTTCTCCAAAATATCTGAGAATTGTTCTAATCTGTGTCTTGTCACTGCCACCCATCAGGGGGTCTCACTGTTTTATAGGAGGTTTCTGAGATTTGTAATCTGTGTCTTCTCACTGCAGCTATCAGGGGGCCCCACATACTTCTACCAGATTTCTGCGAATTGTAATTTGTGTCTTGTCACTGGCACCCATCAGGGGGTCTCACTGATTTATAGGTTTCTGGGAATTGTAATCTGTGTCTTGTCACTGGCTGCCAGCTATCAGGGTGTCTCACTGAGTTATACCAGAGTTCTGGAAAACTTTAATCTTTATACCAGAGTTGAATCAGAGTTCTGTATATATTTAATCTATATATCACTCACCATGTCAGAAAGACCAAAAAGGACAGGCAGACGCTCCCAGACACAGATAAGAGGGCAAGCAGCCTCTGTGTCGGGAGGCTGTGCCTCTGGTTGTGGTGGACGTGGTGCATCCTCTGCAGGGGCACGCTTGTCCTTTCTAACTGGTGCTGGCCGTCTTAAGCAGCAGCAACATACAGAGGATTTGATGGATTGGCTAACCAGGCCATCCTCATCCTCCGAGTCCTCTGCCAGCCAGGCTTCTAGTGCTTTACAGTCCACCTCAGCTGCCAAAGCATCTAATGCAGCCTCCATGTCCACAGCTACTCCTGTCGTAGCCTCACTATCACACACGGAGGAGTCAGCTGAATTGTTTGACTACAATGACAGTGACATGCTGCTTGAGGATGCGCAGCAAGTACAGTGCTCTGATTCAATCTCTGAGGTTGAGGAAGGGAGTATAATCAACCTAGAGGAAGGGGGTGCCAGTGATGACACACAAATAACTGGCACTCATGTTCCCCAGCAGCTGCACCATACTGACAAGTTGGCTCCAGTGACGAGGAGATAGGGGGTGATGATGACAATGATGACGAGGTCACTGACTCCACCTGGGTGCCTGATCGAACAGAGGAGTCAAGTGAGGAGGAGGAGGCACAACATCCTCTATGACCAACCATAGCACTAGCCAGTCCAAGGCATCAGATGTCAGAGCTGCTCAGGTGCAGAGCGCTGTTGTCTCAAAGCACACATCCAGGAACTCTGCTGTGTGGGAGTTCTTTAAGAAATGTGCAGCAGACCCCACCGTTGCTATTTGTAATCTATGTCAGATGAGGCTCAAGCATGGGAAAGACACCGGACTCTTGGGTACCACGTGCTTGAGGCGACATATGACCACCTGCCACACATCCCGTTGGCGCAAAACTTTGCGTAGGTCCTCCTCCTCCTCATCTGTCTCTACCCCCACTGTATGTCCTGCCATGTCATTGCCTACAACCTCCACTGACAGGGATGATGCTATAGTAATGGATGTACCAGGTCCTTCCTCACAATGTGACAGCATCCCATCAGCTGAAGATTTACGCAGTCAGATTATGTTGCCCCAGCTGCTGCAGCGTAAGAAAAAATATAGTCCCAACCATCCCCAAGCACAGCGTCTAAATGCCAGCTTAGCAAAATTACTCACATTACAGCTGCTGCCTTTCCAGCTGGTGGACTCAGCAAATTCACGGAAGGGAGCAGAATGTGCTGTACCACAGTGACATGTTCCAAAATGCCATTACCTATCACGGAAGGCCATTCCAGCACTATACCAGCACGTGGAAGACAATGTTATCGAGTCATTGGGAAAGGCAGTCAGCAGCAAGGTGCATGTCACTTTAGACACGTGGTCCAGCAAGCATGGACAGGGTCGTTACATTTCCTTCACGGCACACTGGGTAACTCTGATTGCAGCTGGGAGGGATCCAAGACGGGGCTCTGTGCTGGAGCTTGTTCATCCACCACGCCTCCAGAAAGCTGCTTGTATGAGGTCTGTCTGCTCCACCACCACCTCTCCCTCTTCCTCCTCCTTCCGTGTCTCTGGCGAAGTGGCAGTTAAACCGACGCCTGACAGGGGCTATGAAATGGCTCAAGCAAAAAGATGCCATACTGTGCTTGAGCTGGTTTGTTTAGGGGACAGGAGCCACCCCAGGCCAGAAATTCTGTCAGCTCTGCAGGGGCAGGTGCAGAGATGGTTAACACTAGGGATGAGCCGAACTCTCCGAGTTCAGTTCGGAGCCAAACCCGAACTTTCCAAATGTTCGGATCCGATCCCGAACTCGAACTCAATACAAGTCAGTGGGGCTGAAAATTCAGTTTTTAGAGTGCCCTCCAAGAGGGCATATATGCTAGATATTTGCCATAAAAGGTGTATGGGGGTCCGGGTAGTGCCCTGGGGGACAGGAAACAAGGACAAAAAGTAAAAAAAAAGTTTTTAAAGGGACAATGAGTTTTCCATGAAATAAGGGTTAAAAATAAAAACCCTTTCTAGGATTTCTAGGATGTATAGAAACACTTAAAAACAAAAAACGTTTCAAATGATGGTAGACAGTTTTCCTTTAATCTATCCATAAACAACCGCTTGGGGCGGCAGTCTGTATGAAAAGAGGAGACATTTTCGGACACGCAGAAAATGTTTACTGATTTTTTGGCGGTGAAAAGCAGGAGAATGGAAAATTCTAGACCAAATAGCAGATTTGGAAAGTGAGATAAATGGGAGAATTTTTCTGGATTGGCTATTTTGACCTAGAATTTTCTCTTCAGTCATTCTGAGTTTCACCTGTCAGGGTTATTCAGAGAGCGGTGAAGAGCAGGAGAATGGAAAATTCTAGGTCAAAATAGCCAAACCAGAAAAATTCTCCCATTTAGGCTAGGGTCAGACTAGCGAATTTTTAACGTGCGTTTAGGCGCACTTAATCACGGCCGCACTAGCAGCAAATGACGGGCAATGATGGCCAATATACGAAGTACGGTCGCACGAAAGTCCGGCTGCGCAACGCAAGTGGAAAATGAACGCATTTTTTCGAGAATGCAGAACTGCTAGTACGGGCATACAGAGTGCCCTGCATCCACTAGCGGCGTGTGTGCGTGATTTGGAGACGTCAGACACTGCTCATATCCGGCCAACATAACGTCCAGACACCCAAAGTTTCCTGGTTTGGATCCGTAAAAAATCACGCACAAAAATTTGCATCGTATGACTGTTTTCGCGCATTCCGTGAAAAAAAATACGGCAATGCGTTCGGACGCACTTTTTGACGGTCGCTGCGAAAAATGCGTTAGTCTGACCCTAGCCTTATCTCACTTTCCAAATCGGCTATTTGGTCCAGATTGTTCTCTTTTCCTGCCATTCTCCTGGTTTTCACCTTTCTCTGAACAACCCTGAGAGAGAGGTGAAAGCCAGGAGAACTGGCAGGAGAAGAGAACAATCTAGACCAAATAGCCAATTTGGAAAGTGAGTTAAATGGGAGAATTTTTCTGGTTTGGCTAATTTGACCTAGAATTTTCACTTCTCCAGTTATTCTGCTGCTTTTCACCGCTCTCTGAATAACCCTGTGAATGTTTAATCCCGAGGTGAAAAATAACATTGCTTTAGATGTTATTTTGAATTTTTTTCAAACACCAGTTAAATGCAGCATATTAGGAAATTTTAGGAGGGAAATTAATTCTCAAATCTCAATCAGAAGCAGACACCAGCCCACCCCCTCAGTACCTCAGTATAGTGTACAATGTATCAAATTGATTACCAGACTAAAAACACCTGGTGTTATGCCCGTTTGTGAACAGAGGTCATTTAGGCTAGGGTCAGACGAGCGTGATTTCTACGGACTGTACGTCCGTGCACACGGACGTACGTCAGTACGGAAGACACAGTAGTGGTCACACAGTCCGTTTATTCACTGACGTATATAGGAGGGAAAATAAATTAAAAGGCAAAACCATTTTGTCCGTGAAAAATGCTGGACGTATAAATGCAGTCCGTCTGACCACGTTCCATCACTCACACACAAAGCTATGCAGACGTTGCGGACGCAGCACACTTTGTGCGGCCGTTCTAGGGGATGTACGGTCTTGCCTGCTTTGCGTCCGTGGCCGTTGTGCGTCCGCAGTTCAGTGCGGACGTACTTCATGTGTCAGGCTCCAATGGGCTTTCTGTCATGCTATCACGGACGTACTTTTAGGCGCAATCACGGACGTGAACACTATGCTCATCTGACCCCAGCCTTTGAGTTGAGAATCTTTCCACGTATACATTAGTTTTTAATTCAATATCTAATAAACCGTTGTTTAGAATATTCTGCAGTAAAGAGTCTCTTTATTTCTAGATTTTTTAGTATTTTTTTAAGCATTTTCTATAGTCTTTTCAATTTTTTTTTTTTTTCGAACTCGAACCGAACACACCCAAAAAGTTCGAAGTTCACGAACTTTCGAACTGCCAAAGTTCGGGCCGAACTCCGAACCGTCTGAACTAGAACAGCTCATCCCTAGTTAACACCACGCCAGCTTCAGCTGGGAATGGTCGTCTGTGATAATGGCAGCAACCTTCTCTCCGCCCTACACCAGGGTATGTTGACGCATGTACCATGCCTAGCACACGTCCTAAATCTGGTGGTTCAGAGTTTCCTAACCAGGTACCCAGGGCTGGCAGAGCTTCTCAGCCAGGCCAGAAAAGTCTGCAGCCACTTCAGACGGACATTCCCAGCAAGTGTTCGCCTGGCAAAAATTCAAAGAGAATTCCACCTTCCCACAAACCGTCTGATCTGTAACATGCCCACCAGTTGGAACTCGACATTAGCAACGCTGCAGCGTCTGCACAAGCAGCAGAGGGCCATCAACGAGTACCTGTGTGAGTATGGCACAAGGACCGGTTCAGGTCAACTTGGTTCCCCCCCGCAGTGGCTGATGATCAAGGATGCATGCACTGTACTGTCCCCATTTGAGGAGGCAACGAGGATGGTGAGCAGGGACAGTGCATGCATCAGTGACACAATTCCTTTAGTGTTCCTGCTGGAGCACACTCTGCGGGGAATTATAGACTTGGCTCTAGAGGCAGAGCAGCGGGAGGAAGAGCAGGCCTTCCCTAGCTCTCAAGGCCCCAGTCTTTCCGCAGACAGCATTCCAGCGGGGGTGGGGGGTGATGAATGATGAAGATGAATGATGGAGATGACGATGGAGATGATGATGATTTAAGTATTGGGGGCATTGAAGGTGGGGATTCCTCAAGGGAGGGTTTTGTGTGCCCAGAAACACAAGGACTAGTACGTGGCTGGGAGGAGGAAGTGCACGATGGGGTCATCCTCCTCATTGAGCAGGAAGACTCGGAAGCTAATACCACCTCCAACCTATGCTGCATGGGCTCCCTTATCCTGCAAAGCCTGGAAAAGGACCCCAGGATTCGTGCTATCAAGGAGAGGGATCATTACTGGTTGGCAACCCTTCTTGATCCACGATACAAGGGTAAAGTTGCAGAGCTCATCCTGCCCGCACAGAGGGAGCAAAGGATGAAAAAACTTGAGGACGCTCTAAAGCGACACTTGTGTAACACCTTTCCAGGCACTGGTAGGTTACCAAGTGATGACACAGGTGCTTCTGAGGCTGCAGATGATCAGAGGAATAGCGGTGAAGGCCGGGGCCGCTTGACTGATGCCTTTTTAAAAATTTATTTTTTTAATCCACGACGCCCAGGAACGTCAAATGTAGGCACCCATTGCCAGCATCTTCACCATATGGTGCAGAATTAGGGGCAAGGGCAGACCTTGATACCTTTCCAGCAGATGATCCACTGGCTTACTGGGTGTTGAGATTGGATCACTGGCCAGAATTTAGCCAATATGCTATGCAGTTATGCTACTAGGTTGCCCTTCATCTAGCGTGCTTTCTGAAAGGACGTTCAGTGCAGCTGGAGGTTTTGTCACAGACAAGAGTGCATCTGCCCACTGACTGTGTAGACCGGCTTACATTTATAAAAATGAATCAGTCCTGGATCAGCAGCTATCAATCCCCTGATGCTGACGTAACGGAATAGATCGGGGATGTCTCCTGCATTCACAAAACCTCCAGCACTGAACTCTTCCACAATACCACAAAAGGGTTACGGTGTGAAGGCACTTGCTGCCATGAAAGGCACAATATTTGGGTGCTCTGATGCCTTTACCAGATTCATATCTTTTTAATATAGGACCGTATGGTCCACCCCCTGCACTTTCCACAATACCACAGAGGGGTTACTGTATGATGGCACTTGCTGGCCTGGCACTAAAGGCACAATATTTGGGTGCACTGCCACTGACGCCTGTACCAGATTCATATCCTCAGACGGCACTGTTGCCGACGCTAAAGGCCCAATTTTAAAGCACCTATTGTTACTTTCATCCAAAGCCTGCATAAGTGTCACAATAATTTAGCCAAAAAAAAAATTCACTAAACTTTTTCTGCGCGTCCTAAAATGTCTTTTCATACAGGCTGCCGCCCCAAGCAGTTGTTTATGAATAGATTAAAGGAAAAGCATTTACCGTCATTTGAAACGTCATTTTTTTGTTTTTAAATGTTTCTATACATCCTAGAAATCCGCCACTTCACGGGCAGGTTAAGGGGACCTCCTAGGCACGATATTTGAAGGAATTTTTCATTTTTATTTTTAACCCTTATTTCATGGAAAACTCATTGTCTCTTTAAAAACTTATTTTTTTTTACTTTTTGTCCTTGTTTCCTGTCCCCCAGGGCACTACCCAGACCCCCATGCACCTTTTATGGCAAATATCTAGCATATATGCCCTCTTGGAGGGCACTCTGAGTACCATTGATTTGTATTGAATTCGTGTTCGAGTTCACATTCGAACCTTTGAAAAGTTCGAGTTCGAATGCGAACCGAACTCGGGGGTGTTCGGCTCATCCCTACTCTTGATCTCCGATCTTGTCTCTGCATTAATCCTCTGAATACTGTATAAATCGATACAGTTGTGTTCAAAATTATTCAACCCCCAATGCTGTAAAGGGTTTTAGGGAATTTAGTGTACATTTGTAATTGTATTCAGAATGAAATCCTACAAGGACTTTTTAAAGAACCATATGCAACTAAAATGACATCAATTGGTTTTGTAATACAGTAGTAAATGTTTCTTTTGTGAATTCTTCATTGACACAATTATTCAACCCCTTAAAGACTACCACTCTGAAGAACAGAGGTTCATTCAAGTGTTTTCAATCAGGTATTGAAAACACCTGTGGATGTCACGGAGCAGCAATAAAGCATAATAAGCACCAATTAGGCAGCTTTAAAATGACTGTGATACTCAGCTCCTTCTAGACATTTACTGGTGTGGTTACAAACATGGTGAAGTCAAGAGAATGGTCCAGGAAGACAAGAGAAGAGGTGATTACTCTTCACAGGAAGGGCAATGGCTATAAGAAGATTGCAAAGATGTTAAACATACCAAGAGAGACCATAGGAAGCATCATTCGCAAATTCAAGGCAAAGGGCACTGTTGAAACGCTACCTGGTCGTGGCAGAAAGAAGATGCTGACTTCGACTGCTGTGCGCTACCTGAAGCGTAGAATGGAGAAAAGTCTCCGTGTGACTGCTGAGGAACTGAGAAAAGATTTGTCAGATGTGGGTACTGAAGTTTCAGCTCAGACAATACGGCGCACACTGCGTAATGAAGGCCTCCATGCCAGAACTCCCAGGCGCACCCCCTTGCTGTCTCCAAAGAATAAGAAGAGTCGACTGCAGTGCAGTATGCCAAAAGTCATGTGGACAAACCACAGAAGTTTTGGGATAGTGTTCTGTGGACTGATGAAACAAAATTAGAACTGTTTGGGCCCATGGATCAACGCTATGTTTGGAGGAGGAAGAACAAGGCCTATGAAGAAAAGAACACCTTGCCTACTGTGAAGCATGGCGGGGGGTCAATCATGCTTTGGGGCTGTTTTGCTTCTGCAGGTACAGGGAAGCTTCAGCGTGTGCAAGGTACTATGAATTCTCTTCAGTACCAGGAGATATTGGATGACAATGTGATGCAGTCCGTCACAAACCTGAGGCTTGGGAGACGTTGGAAATTTCAACAGGACAATGATCCCAAACATACCAAGTCCACTAGAGCATGGTTGCAGATTAAAGGCTGGAACATTTTGGAGTGGCCATCGCAGTCACCAGACTTAAATCCGATTGAGAACCTCTGGTGGGACTTAAAGAAAGCAGTTGCAGTGCGCAAGTCTAAGAATGTGACTGAACTGGAGGCTTTTGCCCATGACGAATGGGCGAAGATACCCGTAGATCGCTGCAAGACACTTGTGTCAAGCTATGCTTCACGTTTAAAAGCTGTTATAACTGTAAAAGAATGTTGTACTAAGTACTAAGATTGAATGTCACTTGGGGGTTGAATAAAACTGATAATGATGTGAGCACAGAAAAGACATTTGTGGTTATTTCATTATAAATGTTATGTTATATTTGTCTGACCTACACGTGCCTCTTTGATTTAATTGTAAGCAAGATGACTGAATGATCAAAATCAATGTCAAACTGGCCAAAACACTCAATTTCAGTGGGGGTTGAATAATTTTGAACACAACTGTATGTATATTCTGTGTACCGAACCTGGCTCTTGCTCTCTGACCTTGCCTCTGTATTAACCCTCTGAGAACTGCATATCGAGATATATATATATAGATATATAGGTGTACTGAACGTGGCTCTTGTTTGCCGACCTTGCCTCTGTATTAACCTTCTATGTACTGCGAAATGATTTATATATATATATATATATACTGTGTAGCGAACTTGGCTCTTGTTTACCAACCTTACCTCTGTCCTTTTTTCTTCTATGCTATATTTGGCCACCTCAAGGACTACCAGATTATGGTTTCTTTGTGGCTTTTCTGGGTGTTCTATCCACGTGATGGAACCCCTATCCTTGACACCTAGACTCTAGAATTCAACACAGAATATAGCACATCTGTTCAGTAAAGACTTCCCAAAGGCCATCTCTTAACGTATTTTATGGTGACCCACATGTTTTGGATACTTTTTTTGTGGTGTGATGTAATACCAATTTAGCTGTCTGGTTTCAATGCTCGAATTGACCAATCAAATTCTGTTTCTAAATATACTTTTTTCCAGCATTTTTACCTTTCCCTTTTGATTTCTTTAATTTCATATATAATAAGACACACGTAGTTTTGCTATTTATTTTATTGTATTGCCAGTCACTGATTAAATCCCCCCTCCCCTGCCTTTTTGGAAGGAATGCGCACAACCTTTTTCTTTGTTCAATTTTCAGTTTGTAGCAAAGAGTATTGAAATGTCAACGCATTCTGCAAATGGGAGAATTCTTTATTATTACAAACTCAAATGTCGCGACAAGTCAACGGATGGCATTTCCAAAGCAAACTTAACTTATTTACAATTGCTGAACAAATCATGCATTTTAGCAAGGACATTTTCCAGAATTTGTTTTGCATATTGCATATGAAACAGTGGGCAGACTGAGCTCGACTGTGCAGGTCTTGACTTGCCATTGGGCTTCGACAAATGCCTATTGAGCTACAGTGACCATGGGCTGATTAGGGCCATCTTTCAGGATCCATGCCTGTATATGTCAAAAAACATTACGACAGCACTTTACAAGTACCTGCGTATGGGCAGGTACTGGTAAAGTGTTGCCGTCAGGCTCAGTACCAGTAAACAGAACCTGAAACAGTTAAACACAGCAACACACACACCATACCCTACTGCCTACAATAAAAGGTCCACTCATCTCTATCCAATGTGTCTTTTGCATTGCAAGTCATCCTCTGTTGGTGTTCAGACCTATTGTTGTGATACTCCTTGTTTACGGTGTACCAGACCCTGCTTGCCAACCGACTACCGCCCTGTACCAGACCAGCCCCTTGACCATGGATCTACCACTGACCATTCTCTGGATTACCCCCCTTGTACTATGCCTTGGATCTCCAGGTATCTGCCTATCCAAAAAGGTACCACCTGTGCATCCCTGCACACTGGGCTAAGACCCCCTGAACTTGGGTCCCACCAAGGCATACGCCAGGTGTCACCCTGGCAATATCACTAATTAGGGTCTCAACCTGCCTGGGCCAGTGGAAGGTCCAATCTGGTCCTGCTTACAATATAGTTTTAGATATGTGTTTCATGTGCAGAAAAGAAAACACTACAAGGTACTAGTGTGAGGAACCAAGTTGGATTATTGAACTGCTTCCAGGTCAAAAGGTAGGAACAGGAAACAGGAAGTATAAGGCAATGCAATATTACCAGAAGCAAATATTATGCATATACTGTGATTCTAACTCCAGAACAACGTGTACATGTGTATTTATGGAAATAACTTCAGTATTCCGTAAGACCTCGTTCAGTACTCATACACATTTATTTTTAAATGACAACAATGGGGAACACTGAGGTTTGCTGTAACAGCATCAACTTTGGAATCATAGTGATGTTGTATTCCATGACTATAGTTATCTATAAAGGGCATTCCAGCATTCAGGCATCATTGGAAAAATAATAAATAAAGATGCGTAATCCAGTCAGCAACGCATGGTGAATGATATGAGGAGTACTGGCGTCACAAATATAACAAATATAACACTATCCAGTGTGATTGCCTCCCTCTCATTTAATCTGTTATGGTCTGCAGCCATCTCTTTTTAACTCTGATTTCCTCGGAGTACAATAATGTGTTTTTACTTCCTTACTCAGCAACATGTCGGCCTGTAAAATAAGGAAAAAATGAACTAGAAATATATTTTTACTGTGTGGCTGGACTTCTGGGACACCAGGCACAATGATATGTATATATTGTAGACAAATGCTGTTTAAGGATGTAGACACAAACACCCTCCCCCCTCTAAAAATTATATACAAACAAAAAATGTTGAATTCGTTACGTTCTCGGGCCTCATTCTGCTTTATCCCCTCCTTTTCACAGAAAAGGAACATAATGGGACTACTCTGAGTTGAGCATCTATGAGGGGGTGCTGATAAGTATTGAGCCTTACCCAAAAATAGATAGAGCAAGGAAGCTGTAAATTGCAGGGTGTACTGGCCTATTTGTCTATATTCAATGGTGCAAAAAGCAACTACCTATGATTTTAACTCATCGTTTTTTTTGGGTTCAAAGTGAACATGGCAGCATCTCCAGAAAAGTTCAATATGGAAGAGCATAGGACCATAATCAAGTTCCTGTTTCTCCAAGGGAAAGGTGCGAAGCAGATCCATGATGAAATGTCACAAACTTTGGTTGACAGTGGCCCTTCATATGCAACAGTTAAACGTTGGGAGGTCAATTTTAAAACTGGCCATGTCGGTGTTTAAAGTGAGAAACCCAGTGGAAGGCCTGTTTCTGTCTTTGCCTGCAAATGTGAAAGCCCTCCATGACATGATCATGGAGGACGTTAAATATCTGCCGAAAGTATTGCTACATATCTGGGATTATCACGTGAGAGCTGGTGCCATTATCCACAACGACTTGGAAATAAGAAAGCTTTGCAGCAATGTGGATCCTGAACTTTTTCACAACCAAACAAGAGGAGACACCTCGTCACACACTGCAGGTGAAACTATGGCAAAACTGACCTCCTTAGGCTTTCAAGTGATGCCCCATCCACCCGATTCGCTCGACCTGGCCCTTTCTGACTATCATCTGTTCCACAATCTCAAACACCTAAAGGGACATCGATTTGGGAGTGTTCTGGAGGCAACTAATGCGAGTGAGTGGTTACACCAGCAGTCGGAAGAATTTTATTTGCAGGGACTTAAGAAGCTGCAGGACAGATGTTGTAAGTGCATTGACTTCCTGGGGAAATGTAGCTTCCTAGCTCAATTTTTTTCTAGGTAAGGCTCAATACTTCGCACCCCTCGTATCTATCTAAGCAGGTTTATCCTGCCTAATGGTTGAGGAGGCAATGGACAGCTGTAAGAAAAAAGTATGTATGATTTTGTAGCGCTGTTTTAGTTCTGTTGCTGTAATTACCCATTTTTGGCCACCAGGGGGAGGCAAGCGCAATGTAAACTATACTGGACACATTGGGACTACATTTTCCAGCATGCTTTGGGGCAGAGACAGGAAGTGGGTGGGGAGAACCGAGAGACATCCGCAGCCTCGTGCAGAGGAGAGCAGTGCGCGCCAAGGGGTGAACAGAGCAAGACGCACGTGAGACTGGGAGCGATTGTGACCAGGCCAGAGAGCAGGTGCTGCCTTGCGGATGCTGGAGATCGGTTTCATTGACTTGCCAGAGACCTAGTAATCCACCGCTGAGAGGTTTGCACAGACACAGAGCTGCAGATTGGACCCCGAGTTAGGAGACCGATGATCCAATGGGAGTGCAGGCAGTAAGTTGAAAATCTTGTTGCAAAGACGGACAAGCAAGAACAGCGGATCCGGTGGCACAGAGTCCCAGCCAAATCGAGCGGAGAGACATCCTTGGTCGAGCAGCGGAGCAGATTATCTGGCGGATGGGTGAGAGGCCTTCCAGGCCACAGTAAAGTTAACAAAGCACGCTGCAGTTTGCTTAAGTCTACAGGGCCCCAACGTGACTAGTCAAAGATACACTAAATCCATTCACTGGCCAGTCGAATCTAGTACCCGGGTACCAACACACACATACTTGGAAACACAACCTGTACAGGACTTACACTCTGGCAACGAAGGGGTTAAAATTTCCTTTTTACCGCATTCACACACACACACACACACACACACACTTATATATGCCAGTATATTTGAGACCAGTAAACTAACTTATAAAATCCACAACAGTGCTGGTGTATATTTATTCCCTAGTGCGGGGAGACTGACCCAAGGTTAAATTCAGCGGCTCCTCCGGGAGTGAGCGCTACAATTTTATTTGTGGAGGTGTCATGATCATCCTATTCAGGTGGAGCATAGGTCAACTAGCAGCCACTTGGGGGTGCAGGTTCCTATTCTAATAATGAAGTGGAGGTTGTTGCCCCAGTTTTTGTGTATTTACAGGTTTTCTGCAGCACCGGGGCAACTCACTTTCCACCAGGGACAGACTGACAACTCTTGGAGCCGCCGGACAATATGAGATCATCAGTTCCCTCAATTTTGCCAGCCCTGCATTACAGAATTTATTTAAAAAAATAAAAATATATCTGCTGCTATGTTGCAGCAGCCATCACCTACTCACGGCAGCTATGGGGACCTCCTAGGCCAGGGGTCTCGGGCAGTGCTCTAAATGGTCAGTCCGCCCCTGCTTCCCACTTATTTTTTAAAATCAGTGTAATAGAGAATACCGTTTATGGCAGCGAGTATAGTCAAATAATCCTAGTAAGACGTGCAATACATTCATTCAGCCAGCAGATAGAGCCAGTCTATTTAATAAGAAACCAATACCAGCCGTACAATACAGAAAGGAAAAACGTATCTCTTAAACTCTAGAGCCAACAGGTTATTTTGTGCCTAGGAAATTGTAACTAAAGCCAGATAGCGTTTGGCAAACAAAACTAAATGTAAACTACTACAACATTTGGATAGTTATTGTTTACAGGGCTATTCAAAGATCACTAAAATTCCAGTGTTCGCTAGCTCCCCGCACTTCAGGGAGTCAAATTGACCATTCCTGCGGTGAATTCAGCATTCACCGCACAGTCCCCGAAGTGCAGGGCAAAATTTGCCAAACGCATCTGAAATAACGCCACAAACTGATGAAAACATTGTATCAATTCTGTAAGCCGCCGAAAAAAAAAGCTGAACGCACCCGACGATCCACCGCAAAACCACCGAGTGCATCTGATAAAAGTCGACGATCCGCCGAACAGAGCGCCACCCAACTGCTGGAAAAAGCCAACAAGCAGAGGAACGGGGTACAACAAAAAAAAAAACAATAACCCACCACAACTTTAAAAGCTGTTTGCAAAAAACTACTGGACTAAAATGCCCTGAATTAATATATAAAGGCCTATGAATAATAATTAAAAGGTCTGTTACAGGAAAAAAAATATTTAACCCTTTCGCAGCTGAGCCATTTCACCCCTGTGTGCGGAGCTCATTTTTAACCGGTTTCGCCCATCATGTTTAAACGCGATTTGAAGCCACTTTATTATACGACCCAGACAAATTATGTATTGTTCTTTCCTGCAGACTTGGCAGATTCATAATATATCATTATTATATGTAGACGTCATGCGTTGCCCGACTATAACAAAAAATGCAATAAAATTAGAATTTTCAATCATCTACAGCGTGTAAAGTGATTTTTTTTTTTCACATTTCATCCTCCGAGCCTTTGCAGTTATTTTTTCTATGGGGTAAGCTTGTTAAATAAATTAGAACTGGGAACCTGTTACTTTTATTTTTCTGCAAAATTATGTGATTTTAGCTAACCCCCCCAAAAAAAATCGTAAGTGTAGCATCATTGTTCACATTATAATTGAAATGTGTTCACTATCCCCCCTTTTTTTTCTTTCTCTCCCTCCCTCTCTCCTTACACCATTGCTGGCATTCGGTTGGTGTAGTTCGCGTCCCCTTACCGTCATTCTTTTTATTTCTTTTCCTAAGTCGTTGTACTGCTGACCCCTTTTTGACTATTAATTTTTATTTCAATGAGACCCCACTATTTGGGGAACTTTATTGATACTCTGATGTACTTATGTTGACTGTTTATATACTGGCTGTCTTATTGCTGATGCCTTTTCAAAATAAAAGATTTGAATTATAATTGCTGCATTAATTAGATTTGAATAATGCTGCATTAATAAAAGAAAAAAAACAGTTTATTTTTTATTATTATTTTTAATTTTCTTCATTTCTTTTGCACATAACATGGTCATATTTGGTATCACTGGAAAGGCCATGCTCTGGCAGTTTCAATGATACCAAACATTAACCCATAGCTCTCACGGATCGGGAGATACGATCTCCACCATAGGTGGCAGGTATGGGTTAACTCCCGAACTGACGTCACCGTGTATATTCGTGATGATGTCAGTAGGCGGGGGAGATCCCAGAGGCTTTGCCGACATCTGGGAAAGGACTGCGATCCGGTGCCGAATGGTGCCAAATTGCATCCAGCCCCTAAGGGGTTAAAGGCAGGCACCGCTTGGAAGCGCAGACTGTGCACTTCCAAGTGGTGCCTGCCTTTTTTTTCTGCACCTTACGGGTGGGGAGGGAGAGAGGTCCAAAGGACCTCCCCCATCCCCTTCAGGCACTTTCCCTGCTCTGGCGAGGGGGGGTGCCTGAAATAGACGTCATCATGCCCGCCTCGATGACGCTATTCAGCCGGCCATTGTCCGAGGCTGGGATGACCTCCGGTGTCAGCCCGCACCTGGAGGCCGCAGCGATCAGCCGAAATACCGGCCGTTGCGTGCTGCAGCGCTAATGCTAGCAATAAGAATGTAATATAGCCCTAAATGTTTATTTAAAAAAAATTAAAGCTGATATTTTTTTTACATTGAATCCTATAGGATTCGCCTGTTTAAACCTGTTGAAGGGGAACACTGAAAATCAGGGCATTTCGCCAACACTTCAGTGCAGTTCGACGTTCTGTGAATAGACGGATCATTACTTCTCTATGGGACAATTTTGTTGCCGCCAAAGATCGCTGAAGATCGCCGATCTGCGGCAACCTGCACTGTATTTCGCTTTCAATTTGCCAGTATTTGGCAAATTGACAGTTTAGTGAATAGACAAACTGACACGAAATTGCACTGTTCGGTGCATTTGGGGGCAAGTTTGTCGCTTTTCGAATAGCCCTATAGATTTAATTGCTAGAATACTTATTTTACCAGACGTGATTTATCAAATCTTACTTATAAAGCACTACTTGGTTATTCTGTAATTCATTTAGGAAACGTTTGTGTTTTTTCAAAAAGTTCCAGATTTGCTGAAGTTGCAAACAACAGTGACAACCCTTGGTGTTTCACAAAAGAAAAATCCAAGTAGCAAGAGACGTTTCACTGTGAAGCTGTTCCTGCCGCTCTTTGGATTTACCCTTTGTGAAACGCAGAAATTTGTCAATGTAGCAATAACGACAATTTTTGCCGTTGCCTGCCACTCCGGCAATACCGACGTTCTTTAAATAAAACCCCTTTGAATTTCTGTATTAAGTATGGCAATAGAACATTCCAGAAGGGCAGTCGTAAATGCTCACGGCTTAGCTTCAAAGAAATGTGTAGGATTTTCAGATAGTGCTGCAATTTGTATCAAGGTAGGAAATGATATAGAGTTGAATGCCTGTGTAATGGGAGCGTTTAATTTACTTGAGGTGTAAATGGGATAATTCTTGCTGCTTTCAAACAGTTGTAGATAATGAATGGCTCGGTGTAACTATCTGTCACCATGAAGTACAACTAAGCTGGAAGCCTGGAATAACAAGTAATTGCTTTTTCTTTGCGTTCCGTCGAACAGCCTGTCATGTTTGTATTCTATGGTTGTGTATTAAACATGCAAAAGGTAGATGTTTACTCCATGAATCAGAAAGGGAAGTCTTATAGTTCCCATACACATCTCAAGACTCTAATTGCTCTATACCCTAACGCTAAAATACGGACGCTAACAGGGATAATTTGTGCCTGCAGGTTTCCCTGTAGCGTCCCCATTTTAGTTTTAGATTCTGGGCAGGTGCTATCTCGGCACCTTGCCCAGGAACGCAGCCTGTTCTGAGTGGAATCTGTCCTGTTAAACCGCTGTATGGTCTTGGCCACCGTGCTGCAGCTCAGCTTCAGGGTCTTGGCATTCTTCTTATAGCCTAGGCCATCTTTATGTAGAGCAGTGTTTCCCAAACCTGTCCTCAGGACCCTCAACCAAGCCAGATTTTTCAAATCACCTTGGGGAAAAGCAAACTGAATCCTGCAATCACTGAGCATCAAATTATATCACCTGTGCTGTGCTTCTGATATCTGTAAAAAGTGGCGAGGCGTAGGGTCCTGAGGACAGGTTTGGGAAACACTGATGTAGAGCAACAATTATTTTTTTCAGATCCTCAGAGTTCTTTGCCACGAGGTGCCATGTTGAACGTCCAGTGACCATTATGAGAGAGTGAGAGTGATAACACCAAATTTAACACACCTGCTTCCCATTCACACCTGAGACCTTGTAACACTAACGAGGCACATGGCACCGGGGAGGGAAAATAGCTAACTGGGCCCAATTTGGACATTTTCACTTAGGGGTGTACTCACTTTTGTTGCCAGCGGTTTAGACATTAATGGCTATGTGTTATTTTGAGGGGACAGCAAATTTACACTGTTATACAAGCTGTACACTCACTACTTTACATTGTAGCAAAGTGTCATTTCTTCAGTGTTGTCACATGAAAAGATAAATATTTACAAAAATGTGAGGGGTGTACTAACTTCTGTGAGATAATGTGTGTAGATTGTAAATCCCGTAATCATACTGTATCATCCTTGTTAAGCTATGTGTTCTTCTAATGTATCATTCACTTGTTCATGTATGAAATAACAGGATATGATCTAAAACATAAAACAACATATACATAGGGGAATATCCCACAAGTTATAGGTATACGCAGACATAAATGGCCACTCACAAAGGTGTAGAGTAAATAAAGCCCATCATCCTCCAGTGTTGCTCAAGGCTGGTGTCACATCAATATTGGATCCATCAGATGTTATAGGATCTCGGAATAAAATGATATAATAATAGCACCAGACATCAAATGTAAATGTAATAAAATTTATTAACTTACTCTTCAGAGTAGATAAAACAGCATAGCAAACTGGAGGCAACAGGATAAAAGCACATAGCTCAACGTGGTTCAACCATAAATGGTCTTCCTCAACATTGCTCTGCTCCTTTGTGAGTGGCCATTTATATCTGCGTGTGCCTATAACTTGTGGGATATTACCCTATGTATATTTTGTTTTACTTGTTCATGTATATTTTACAGCTCTGCAAAATATGTTGTATTCAGATTAACCCACTTATCTGATATGCATGCTCATGGGGCTCTATGCATTGGAGATCTTATGAGGTACCTGCCACATTGAGGGGTGCAAAACTAGGAAGATGGCTATTCTTCTATTGCTATACACTGAACAAATAGGGTTTGTGTCATCAGAACAGTCATTAAGTTATGTTGGAGTAGGACATCTGTGATCAGTAATTGGTTTAGATGACCCCCCCCCAAAAAAAAGTTTTTATATTTCACGTGAAGAAAATCTGAACATTTACTTGTATTAAGAGGGTAGTCATTGATCGACCTCACAAAGCTGTTTTTCAGAAAAGACTCCAAGCCCTGAGAAATGTACTTAACATTTGGACAATGTCACTTATCCCTTTTTCATTCTGAACAAATTTGATATAACACAGAAATTAATATTTTTAGTCTTCTTTATGTTCCCAGAGGACAATCATTGGCATTAAAGGAAACGGTTAAATTTCCAAAAGAATTGTGGCATGACAAAAGTAGGTCTGGTTGTCATGTTTCCAAATGCTAAGGCCAAAAGGGCTACACCAGTGGGACTCGCAAAGACCATCATTTACAAGTGATGGAGAGCAGACAGGGGAAGAAGCACGCAGATGGCTGGCCTTGTTGACAACCAGATTTGCTCCTTTTTTTTGAAACCAGTTAAGAAAAGCTTGTGCATGTGGTCTATAGAAACAATAACATTCAATAAAGAGAACCTGTTGACAGTCATTATTCCATTCCAATAGACCATCTATTTTTTATTCTTAGGGGCAGAAAGAGAAGGGACTGAATAAAAAAACACACACACACACACGTTTCCAACGGCGTTTTTTTTATACTCCCCTCCCTCTTCCGCTCCCGTCCTGAAAATCTTTAACTTGGCTAATGGTTTACGTGAGAAGCGCGCATGCGCACCTCTCACGTAAGCCAGCCAATCATCAGGTTTCCTCTTCTACTTGGATTAGTGTTATGCACAAGAGGATGCGAGCAAAACACTAATCGCAGCTACAGACTATGCTGGCGGCTCGCTCCCGCCAGCTACTGCGGCGAGTTGGAGACGTCATCGTGCTGAAAGCACAATGACGTCTCCTACTCGACAATAGTCGGCAGAAGCGGGAAATATGAATCCCGCTCTGCTGACTGACAGCTGGGAGGGCAGAGTAAAGTCCTCCACGTCTCTCAGCTGTTTTAGTCGATCGGTTGAGCGGAGGGAGGGGGGAAAGACGAGGGCATACTCAGGGCATCATGACCACCTAAAAAAGCTTAGGTGGTCATGTTACCTAGAGTATCCCTTTAAGTGGTATTGATGATTTGCAAAACCAGGTTTGCAATTGGGTCCGCTGGCTGTTGTAATTCTGCAAAAAATATACTTGATGTTTTTGTTACACTAAGGTTGAGGGCAGCTCCATTATGCTCCTTACAGTCATGAGCGAATTCTAAACAAAAATGTTATTACATAGAAACCTAGAAAAATGTCAGCAGATAAGAACCTTTCGGCCCATCTAGTCTGCCCAATTACATGGATACTTTACCTGGATTTATCTTTTGTTTAGGATAGCCTTATGCCTATCCCATGACTGCTTAAATTCAATTACTGTTTTGGCCTCAACCACTTCAACTGGAAGGCTGTTCCATGTATCCACCACCCTCTCAGTAAAATAATGCTTTCTGATGTTACTTTTAAACCTTTGCCCCTCTAATCTAAGACTATGTCCTCTTGTTTTGCTACTTTGTTTCCGTTTAAATATACTCCCTTCCTCTACCTTGTGGATTCCCTTTACGTATTTAAATGTTTCTATCATATCTCCTCTGTCTCGTCTTTTTTCCAAGCTGTACATGTTAAGATCATTAAGCCTTTCCTGGTAACTTTTCTCCTTCAAGCCGTACACCATTTTAGTAGCCCTTCTCTGAACTCTCTCTAAGATGTCTATATCCTTCTGGAGATACGGTCTCCAGTACTGCACACAGTACTCCAAGTGAGGTCTCACCAGTGCTCTGTACAGTGGCATGAGCACTTCCCTTTTCCTACTGCTAATACCTCTCCCTACACAACCAAGCATTCTGCCAGCATTTCCTGCTGCTCTATTACATTGACTACTTACCCTTAGATCCTCTGAAATAATGACCCCTAAATCCCTTTCCTCAGATGTTGAGGTTAGACTGTATCAAATATTCTATATTCAGCCCTCGGGTTTTTACGTCCCAGGTGCATTATCTTGCACTTATCCACATTAAAACTCAATTGCCACAGTTCCGACCATTTTTTTAGTTTACCTAAATCATTTGTCATTTGGCTGATCCCTCCAGGAACGTCAACCCTGTTGCAAATCTTTGTGTCATCAGCAAAAAGACATACTTTTCCATTAATACCTTCTGCAAAATCACTAATAAAAATATTAAAGAGAATGGGTCCAAGTACTGACCCCTGAGGTACCCCACTGGTAACAAGACCTTGCGCCGAATAAACTCCATTTACCACAACCCTCTGTTGTCTGTCACTCAGCCACTGCCTAATCCATTCAACAATATTGGAATCCAAGCTCAAAGATTGCAATTTATTAATAAGCCTTCTATGCGGAACAGTATCAAAAGCCTTACTGAAATCTAAATAAGCAATTACCTCAGAGAAATCATTAAATCTACCTTAACAGGGTGTAAAGTGAGGGTTGGCAGTGAAGGGGTTAAATAATAAGGCAAACCAGTCACATTATATAATACACATTTAATGAGCTGCTCCGCAAATTTCTAGTGAGGAATAGGGATGTTCTAGAGCTTCTTCTTTACTTCTTTTCTTGTGGGGGTTAATCAGAGCACCGAAAGATCCCAACCCTGCGGTAAATTCAGCATTCACTGCAGGGTCCCCCGAAGCTGCCGCAAAACCGCTGATTTAAAAAAAAACAAACACTGAAAAACTGCCAAAATTATCAGATCCGATTTTATAAGCCGCCAGGAACCCACAGAAGTTATCAGATACAATAAATTATTGGATCCGATAAGCCGTCGCAAACCTGCCAAACGCGTCTGGAAAAAAACAAAAAATCTGCTGAACACCGTGCCAACTAGCCGCCGGAAAAAGCCGACAAGCCGACGAACGGGGTAAAAAAAACCAAAAAAAAAACACAAGATGATTGAAAGTGTCAATCTTGAAATGCTGTTTGCAAAAAAACTACCAGACGAAAATGTCTGGAATTAACATATAAGATGCTATGAATGATAATAAAAAGGTCTGTTACAGAAAAAAAACAGCTATTTAAAAAATGGTGAAAAAATCCTGAAAAATGCCTAAACACCACACAAAAAATAAATAATGAGACTTTTTGCTGCCAATTAAAAGAATAAACAGTTTAACAGATCTTGACTATAAACGGGAACATTAACATTGAAACTTATGGGATTCGTCTGATTAAACCTGCCGAATGAAACCACCGAACATCAGGGCATTTCACTGCTGTTCGGTGTCTCTGAATAGATTAACCATTGCTTCTCTATGAAGACTTTCAGTGCCGCCGAACAGCACTGTATTTCGCGGGCAAGTCCCCAAAATTTGGCGCACTGCCTGCTTCCTGAATAGCCGAATGCCACGAAATTGAACCCTACGGGGAAATTCCCTGTTCGGTGCAATTTCGGGGCCAGATCGGCTCGCTCTGAATAACCCTGCGTGTCTGTGATTCTTCAAACATCATTGTTTGGTTTTATACAATATTCCTGTGTATATAAAAGTTTGGTTTGAAAAGAATTAGAGATATCATAACAGGTGAAAATTGTGAACAATGACAACACCAAATACCAGATAATACTACTGTTTACCACATATAATCAGTAATAAGGCTTGTGACGTATGCTTCTATTTAAACGAATAAATGCGAGGTTTTAGCGTTACTTTTTTGCTCCATGCTGTGTAGGGTATAGCTTAGGCGTGGGCTTAGCAAGGATTTTCTTTACTATTTTTGAAACATTGAGTTTATCCTTAGTCACTTGTCTTTTCCTATGTTTATAATAAGGGTTCAATCCCTATTATGTAGTCACCATTGACTAGACAAATCTGGTTTCTGTCCTCTTCACTCCACTTTAATTGTCCTTACTAAAAATCCGAGCTAAATCCAAAGGTCATGTCTCAATACTTCTCATACTTGAGATTTCACATGTTGTTGACACTGCAGACCAGAGGTCAGCAACCTTGGCCTTTTAGATGTTTTGAAACTATCTTTCCCATGAGGTCCAGCCAATCTAATGAGTATCTGAACACCATAGGAAACATAGTTTCAAATTTCATCTGGAGGACCATTGGTTTCCGACCCCTGAGCGTAGATCCGGATTCTTCATAATGTCTCCAGAAGTTATCTTAATGGTGGGAATCGCTATTCCACTCTGGTCCCGCTTGCAGCTCGAGTATACCGTTTCCCTGCTATAAATTAATGTCTTCTATACTTTGTATAGGAGGTGTTAATTTGCACCCCATTATAGAAGAATGAGCTATTCCAAGGTAGCTTGTTCTTCTCTCCTGGAGTCAGTATTTCTCAAAGAAATACTCCTAAAACCTGGTGTTAAGTGATTTTTGCAAATGCAAAATCACTTAACACAAACTAAAAATTAAACTAAAAAAACCCCTTACTTACCGCTCATCATAGGATTCCAGAAGGTGATAAATGTAGTGGCTCAGGGCGTCTTGCAGCAGTGCTACTGGTATCAGGCTGCACCTGTGTGTCCTTCTGGGGCCAGGTGTTACTAGAGCTACAACAGCTGTGGTATAAGGGAGAGAATAAGTGAAATCTGCTTGTGCAGTTTTTATTAACTCACCGTTTCCTTTTCTCTGCCAGCCTTGGAATTGGGCTCCAACACTTTATATAGGAAGAGTGAATATAGTGGCAGCACAGGTATACACAGGCCATATTTTTTTGAAGACCAAATGAGAAAAACCCACAAAGTGTAGATGGGGAACTAAAAGGTTGAAAGCAGAGGCTGTACCTGGCCTGTGAATTGCCCATCAGTGGGTAATGACTAGTCACTTGGTTTTTCAGTGTGTAGGAAGAAAAGTCTAAAAGTTTAACAGCTCCAAAGAGCTGCTGTTACGTGAGTCCTAGACCCTAAAAATGGTTAAATATGCCTAGGCAGGACGAAGCCAGAGGAAACTCTGGCGGAGGTCTACAGTGGTCCTGCCGTGCGAATCAGTCATCCAACTTGGGTATAGGAGATTTGTAAAAGTTCATTCAATGCTCCACGGAGTCCCATGGAGTTAAAGAGAGAACTCGCTGCTTGTATTAATTTCATGGCTGGGAGCAATTACGAGTCCAACTGCCATTAACGCAGCGGACTTGTAATTTCAGCTGGCATTAGGGAGCTTCACAAACAATGATTTGCTTCAAATTTAAGTCTTTGCGGCTCCCATTTGAGTCGGAATAAGGACCATAGAATTTAAAATTGTAGAATGAACTCTGATTTCATTGTCTCTAAAATCAAACGTTATGTTTTTTTATGCAAAGGAAATTGGGAGTGAAAAAGTAATGCTAATACCAAAAAGTCAAAACGTAAGGTTAACTGAAGTCTGGCTGAACTTTGAAATTTGGATTGTTTAACCGCACGCAGACTGAGAGCACATTATAAATTCATTTAACCATCTACTTGAATTTAAAGACAGTGAAGTTTCTTGCAGAATTCCACATGACTCTCTCGTAAGTTAGGATTGAGCTCAGCGGGATTTATACAGCTTTAACGTGTCTATGTCTAGAATTCTAATATGTTTATTGTTTCTATGTTTATGTTCTCCTTTATTTACCAGGCTTCAGTTGCCATGCAACGTATATATTCTGAGTCCATCGCGTCTCCCTTTCCCCCCCCTCTATCCCTGATATCTCTCTTTCTGTAAATGATCTATTATGATTCCTTTTTCCTTTGTATTTTTCTACGCTGTTAGTACTTTATACTTTTTTGTTTCATTTTTTGCAACTACATGGATGTAATATAAGATAGCTCCTAGAGTATATTTAGTGTCTTTCTGGGGGAAACCTCTATTAACTATCTTATTGCATTTAAAAACAACAACTCTTTCTTGTTTTGTTGGTTTATTTTTTTTATCCGTCAAGCATTCATGGCAAGTATACAGAGGTCTTTTAAGCTAATGTTGGGCACAAACCATCAGAATTCCAAGAATAACGTCCTTTTTCCTGCTCAGTAGAATAGAATTATTATATAGAGTTTGAAAATTGTTGCATAATTCCAAGATTGACACCTACACACTGAAACACTTACAGATCTTCAAACAGGATTTCTGTCTCTAGCATGAATAGCTGTATCAACAACCCCATATACACCAGAGAATTAAAACAGCTGTATGTGCTGTGGAGGACCTGGAGTCAGTGAGGTCCAAAATGACATTTTTCTTCTTTTCAGTTTGTTACACGAAATATGAAGTTAACCCAACAGCTCGCTTTATAGACAGGAATAAGTGAATTTAGGTGCGTATTTGTGTGGAATGTGAGTATGTACATGAATGCAGGTGTATATTTGTATGGCATTGGCATTATTTGCATCTTGAGTCTATGTGTATGTCATCGAAGTTTGGTACATTCGGCAATTTTCAACTCTCCTCCTTAGCAGGTCCATGGACAATTGCTCAGGGGCAAGTCTTCAGGTCATGGATCAAACAACTACTATATGCTAAAGCTGGCATCCCTTGCACTACCAACTTGCTTTTCACAAGACTACTGCCAAGACCCAGTGGATTTATGGAAAACAACTTTCCATTGCAGACAGAATACAAATTAATGTACACCTCATAAAATACATTTTAGATGAATATTAGAGACAATAAGCTTATTTGACATGCAGAGGGCTCCCCTTGCTGGCCACAAAGTGCTACTAAATGTACAATAATACAGCTGGGGATCTGACTTTCCTTTGAGGGAACCATGGAACGCTCAGGGCTCTATTAAATTCTTTGCGCAAACGTTAACGCGTGCGCAAAAACGCATTAACGCAAGGGGAAAACCCTTTGCGCAGAACATTGTATTAAAATGTCCGCGCAAAAAATGCGCGTTAACGTCTAACGCTGGTGAACCTGCGCGAACCCTACTCGAGCATAATGTACGTTGCACGTCCTATACTTAACATTGTGAGCGCAAATGCGTTTGTGCGTTGGTACGCGGATGGTATTACAATCTATGTGCAAATTTTAATGGACAACGTTTGCACGCATAATTTTAACGTCTTTTCAAGCTGGTGGTAACGGCAAATCTGAACGTCCTGGCCGAAACCAAATACACCAGCCCTAAAAAAAATACAGCACAGTATAGTTGTACATTCTACACATACCCAAACAATAAAATGGAGAAGTTGTGCGTTTTTTTATTATTGCTGCAGCATATATACTCAGATTGATTTTGACAGGCGCAAAAACTGAACGGGAGACAATTGTGGTTCTTAATTCTGATTGGCTGAATCGCGTGAAAAAACTCCGCACACCGAATTCTGCATGCAGCGTTAATGAGTGCGCGCTTTTGCGCGTCTTTTTTTACGCGCGTTATTTTTTGACGGATGACAAAATGCACTCGGCTTTCAATACCAGCGTTAATTTACGCGCGTTAACGTTTAACGCATTGCGCACAAATTAACGTGCTGCGCGAGCGTTTTTGCGCAAAGATTTTAATAGAGCCCTCAAGCTGTTCAAACAGCATCAGCACCTGGGATGACATGTCCAAGGTGCTGCGAATTTGTGGGAACATTCTGGAGCCCTTTTACAAATAAATAGCGTTTGCAGTAAATAAAATACTCTTGAATTGCTCCGGAATATGACCAGATTGAGTTTAATACATTTTTAACTCCTAGAGGAGCTTTTGAACATCGACTACTCTTAACCATAGGAGTAAAGGGGTTAGAGTAATTTGTGTCAATAAGGGTTTCACATAATGGAGTAACAGACAAGTTACTTATTTGTCATCCCATTGTGTGAGGCCAGAGCTGGCTGACACCTAATTATAGGGCCACATCATGCAACATTGACTGTTTATTCATGCTTTTAGTTTCGACACCTTAATTTATACTCTATAGGATACAATATTATTCACAAGGCAGACATCTCTCTTCTGGCTTTATATGTATTCAACACATACTTATATCTCTTTGAAGTAAGGTATATTTAAAGCCATTGTTTTATGCTTTGTGATTTATACTACGCAGACATATCCATTTATTTTGTGATAGTGCTCAACGCAATGAATTTGAATATAAACTGAATTATTTTTTATTTGTTTGTGGTAATATGAACAGAGAAACCATACATGTTCATAAAATGTACACAAAGGATGTCCGAAAACATGTTAAGAAAGAAACTGAGTTGTTTATTTAAATGCACATTATGGATTATTCCAATTCAGCAAGACACAGCATCATTACATGGAGTTAATCTTTGCCTGGTGTTCACATTTTTTTCCGCCTCTCTTCCCTTGCCGCCATGCAAGGGATCCACCAAGTGGCAACAGTTTTCTGCATTGTTAAGAGTTTACACTCTTATTTTGAGCATGGCCTAACAGAGTACCAATATTATTTCTATATACAATATGTTCATTTTAAGTAGAAAGTGATCAAGTCACTCTGCGCACATTTTCTGGCATCAGTGTCAACCTGGAAAGCTGCATCTATCCACCTTAGCTTTCAGTCCAAAAGACAGGTCTATTATGTCATGTCTGTACATCAATCTAGAAAATAGAGAATAAATGTAATGCCAAATGGACCAAATTATGGCATACAATATAGCTAAGATGAGGAATAGTAGGTCGGTGTCAATTTATTATGTTTCAAATAACGGAAATCTCATCCTGAAGTCTATGGGATGTGACAGATAAACACTTATGTCACTTCTGACAGTGTCTTTGTATTATAGTACAATTTATGATCTGATGGAATTTTCAATATTGCAGCCGTCAAATTAAGAAACATTCTTACATATTTTATGGAAGGTTCTACACGGATCTTTAGTTAGTCGTATAAACTACCTCCCCCCTTACTATATTGTATTCAAATATATGGAATCAGTCTTCAGAGCCAACGTAGGGGCAATGTGTTGTGCTGGATATAACTCAAAACGAAATCTCTCATAATTACCCCTTCCCACACCAAAGACGAACACAAAAGGAGTCAACAATTCCAAAGCATGTTAATGTCCTACATTCTCGCTATGGATTATGGAAAGTAATTTCATAGAACGCAGTGTATGAAGTGCCGACCTCCGTGGTTCAACAGAAAACTAAGAAAAGTTCATCTGTTATGCCAGGCCCTCTTCCAAATAATGAAATGACGATTGTAAGTTCCGTTCCTAGGAAGACGGCAGGTGGAGCAAACTGTAGGGATAAGGTCATATTCTCCTTCAAGAACGCGAATGTCTTTAAATAAATGAGGCATTCAGACTGAAAGTCTAACTGCTGTTTTCAACTAATAAGTATGTCTACAAAAGGAGACATTTGTTGGCTTTATAACATAACTAGTTCACGTCAAAGATCAAATTTCTCCATATACAATAATTACAATTAATGCAAAAGGCATCTGCAAAGGCAACTGATAGACATCTCTTGCTCCAAAGTGTACATGAAGCTTGAAATCTTTTGGACTAAGCCATCTATAATGCTTTCTCTTAATCATGTTAAAATGTCAGTTCACCTAGTAGGGTAAAACGTAAGAATCTACTACCGCCATTTTTCTACATTTCCTATGTAATCGGCAGTTGAATTATCTATCTCTGTTTTGTGGTTTGCGTGTTTAGCACGGAGAATTTTGCGCTGCTCCTGACGCTTCCGTCTTGCCTCCTGGTGTTCTTTTTGTCTCATAAATTGGTATCTTTGTAAGAAAAGGTCTTTTGCATATTCATACAATTCCATGTCTAAATAGTTCAGTGTCTCAATGCGCTTTTGCGTCTCGCCATCGATCTCTACACTTGACGCCCTTGTGCTGTTGAACTGAGTAAATGGGGAGATAAAGTTCATGTTGAAAGTCTTTTCAAACAAATATTGGGTCTTCCTTTGGAATTCTGTAAGTCCAAAGAAAGCCATACGCTTAAGGTTCTCCTTGGCGCTGTCCAGGAGAACCTTGTTCCTCTGGTCCTCCGGCATCACTGATAAATTATAACATCCCACCAAACTGAGGTCAGCCAGCATACGGACTTGTCTGTTGTTGGCCAAGTTGTAAAGGCAATCCATGAATTCCTTTAGAGAACAGCCAGACCAGTCATCTCCTGTGTAGCAGCTTGGAAGCTCATCCGTTGTTGGAGATCTCCCATCGCAAACATGCAGGGAAGCCTTCCAGGTTGCACCTCTTTGGACATGCCTCCATTCACTCAAGTATCGAGACACAGGATCACGTAGGATGGTGATATAGTAAAAATTCCTGGAAAATAAAAGAAAGTAAAGTTTAATAACACACGTTAACAGGTATTATCTCGATCAAAACATAGCAGTCCGGAGAATTTGTATTGACGATATAAAACAAAGCCAAGCTTCGGATGTGCAAACATTAATTGGACATCATTATCCACACTGCCTATAAACTCTAATTAAAACAAACAGTAATTTTGTATCTATGGGCGCATGATCTGCATTAATTTGAATTTGTTTTGTAAAATGCTCCACTGTGAGATGCCTTTCCTAGAAGCATCATCATTACCTTGTCTCTCATAGTAAAAGCCAGTATTGCTGAGACTTCTTTTTCCTAGACAATACTTAGTGGTGCCTGTAGGCCTCACCATTTGTGCTCACATCCTGTAAACATTAATTCAAAATAGTCTTTTTAGGCATCACCATAATGATAATTAATGCACATTACAATTTATGCTCACTGTGCCAGCAGTGCAACATACAGCATATTTCGAGGATTAAATTATTAATTACACAGACAACGCAAACAGACAAAGTGGCGACACAAAGTCCTCTTCTCTCTTCTAAACAATTTAAAGAAGAGCTTCCATCAAAATCTTTGAAAGCAAATCCTCAGACTGCCGCATAAGATCTAACGCTATTAAAAGCCAGACTGATATCAATGGCCACAACACTAATTAGACTTAATGAAAATATATATTTTTAAAGAGTTGTTAATTGGTAAATGGATTATAAATCTGCAGAGAACATCGCCTGTTTGCGCAAGGATTTTTTCGCGTTGTCCCTGGCATGCGTCTGCAAGCGGCAGTAATGCTTAAGGGTGCGTGCAGTCTGCTATCTATCTAGCGCGCTCTTATGACTGCTGGCTTTGCTTATTTGTGATCACTAGATGTCACTGGCAAGCTTTGGTTTTGTATCAAACATCCCCGTCCATTCAACTGTATGCAGCACATATTGAGTGGCTCTTTGTGCTCCATAAGCACATTCAGTTTTTATTAGAAATGCTAGGTAGGTTTAGTGAGATATAACTGGAACACCACACTGTGCAATGTCTAAACGCATTAGAAAGGTTCTGTGCGTCATTAATCTTTAACCGCGAGGCTCAGCGCAAAATCATCCAAGCCATACCTTGTATGTGAAAGCATTATTTATTTATTTATTTATTTATAAAGGATTTTACCAGGAAGGATACATTGAGATTTCTCGTTTTCAAGTATGTCCTGGGTTATACTTTGCACAATTGCTAGTCTCAAATATAGAAATATATATATATACATACAAAACACCACAGAAGATGATGGAAGAAGGTGATCAATAATATGGAGTGCTCTTTCTTGGTGTTTTGTATTTGATGTCTTAGATGCACCCGCTTAGTTTTGATGTTGAGTGCAACCTTTTGCTGTTTTGTATTATTTATATATATATATATATATATATATATATATATATACACTGCAAGAAATGGGATGCACTTCGGGTCTCAAGTAGGTTTCTTGCAATTCTATCAGGGTTATTCAGAGAGCGTGAAAAGCAGGAAAATGACTGGAGAATGAAAAATTCTAGGTTAAAATAGCCAAACCAGAAAAATTCTCCCTTTCATCTCACTTTCCAAATCGGCTATTTTGACCTAGAATTTTTCATTCTCCAGTCATTCTCCTGCTTTTCACGCTCTCTGAATAACCCTGCAGATCTTTCCTTGGGATTATGCACTGGGCATGACTGTTTTGATGGCTGGCTGATTGAGGCAACTTATTGGGACTTATATACACATAATTTTTGAGCATAGGTCTTGCAAAAGTATAAGAAAATATATATCTATCTATACGTATGTACACATAATCATTTTGTATAAGGACTTGTTATGATGGAGTACTTTGACATTGTGGCGAACTTGAACATCTTGTGATCAAAATTTTTGACCAGATATCCATCATTATAAATATATCCTCAGCTCGTGTTTTGAAAGTCTCTTATAGTACATTTTAGCGGAGTGCACTGTATACTGTATATGTAGCGGGAGGTGTGTATCGGGCCAAGGGGTGCAGTGATACAACAGGCAGATGCTTCAGTAGGGCCCTAATAGAGATTTATTGGAAAGAATGTAGAGTTATGGCAGTTAAAAGGGCAAGGAGGTGTCCTGGGAAAAAGGTGAGGGATAAGGCAGGAAGGGGCTAACCATAGGACAAGGCAGGGAGGAGACTGAGGCAGGGTTTAATGGAGTCAGGGCACAGAGGAACAAGACACAGAGGGCATAACACCGAAAACTCTTCAAAGGGTTAGATACTGCAAACAAACAGGACAGGAAAAGGGCTGGCTGGATACAGGCAGGAACACAAGGGCTGGTAACAAGACTGGGCAGGAACACAAGGAGACTCTGTAAGGCAGAGGGCACAGCAGAAGGCTTGGAGGATATGGCAGGAGGCTTGGAGCTTGGGGACGACGACATGGCAAGAGGTTTAGAGCTTGGTGGACATGACAGAAGGCTTGGAGCTTGGAGGATATGGCAGGAAGCCTGGAGGGCACAAGGAACATGAAGGCTTCTCATTGAGCAGCACACACCAAGTTTAGGCAATACTGAAGCATAAGAAGAAGGGTCTTATTTCCTATAAAGCCACCTAAGCACGTGTGACTGATTTGCTCAGTTGTGCATAGTGAATACCCAGCCTGGAACAATCCGTAGGTCAGAACTGGTTTACATGGACAGGTGCAGGAAAGGTGCTTCAAGGCTCAGGTATTAGCTTTACCAGTGTGGCTGTGGGTCTTGCAACGCTTTTTATGTGCCTGTGCCAACAATATATATTATATTCATTGGTCTCAATTCATTGGTCCTCTCATGGTCTGTGCTAGAGTCCATCCCATCAGCAGTATTTGTGGGACTTCACTTTACAGCACGAATACGAAGCCACCCTCAGAGCTGTGTGAGGATTGCAGCCACAGCCTGGCTTTTACCAGCTTTTGGATTGGCTGAACCACTTCCTGGTCTCGCTTCGGAAAAACGCAACTATTGCGAAGTCTGTGGCGTAACGGGAACTCCTTTCTCTTAAACTCTTTCCCTTTGCTTTCTATGCAAAACCTACACAATGGATTAATAACAGGACCTGCTCACTGTCTGTAGCATCCCATTAAAGAAACCATAACTGTGACAGAGCCGCCATACGTGTGACAGATGCCAGCTCTGCTTATTACAAAACTGCCCGGCAGCAAAATAAAATATTGTTTTGTCGCACACTATGAAAATTATGATTTCTCCATCCATTGTCTATAAAGTCCCAGATAAGTGCAATAATTCCATAACAATGATTTGTGAGAGCTGCGACATGATCCGTCTTTATAAAATCTCCAGTAGATGTCATTGCTCTGCTGGAAATCCGGCACAAATAGTTTATTATTGTAATATTTTCTTGCAGTATGGCGCATGTTGGTGCGGTTTCCCAGTACTGACTCGCAGCATGCTATATCCATTAACCTATGGCACAAAGACATAATTGTGTATACATTACACAACAGCTGAATAAGAACTTCTTGTCATTCATTTAGTCAGCCGGTATAGATAGCTCTAATAACTAGAAATTATAACTAGAAATAACCCTCTGCATTTACATCATTTACATCAAGATTCATTCAGTCTCTTCGTAATAACAGAAGCGGCAGCAATTAAAAAAAAGAACAAAGAAAAAAATTCTATATACTGTTTTACGAATTACTTAGAGAGGGGGGGGGCATAGTTTTACATTGATGTACAGTTTAAGCCTTAGGAAATTGCCTTAGAATTTGTAATTACTACGGACTCAGAGATTGCCAGATCGAGGTGGAAGTTTCGAGCTCACTTACAGAGATTTATTCATTGCCCCAAAGGCTCAGCTATTAGCTGCTGCCATGCCATTAGCTGGCAATGAGACGATTTCCTGTGTGATATATTTAAGGACCCAAATTGAAATACATTTCATAGAACCAATTGCCTCATTTGGTAGTCTTGCTTCATTTTCCAGAAAATCATCTCTTTAAAAAAACCAAAAAAAATTCAAAATGGCTGCTCTTTATTACAATCGAATGTGTCACTTTCTTTGTGACAGATGCGGTATGAGAGGTTGAAAAGGCATAGATTAAAAAAAAACCTGCTGGAAGTAGACATCTGAGCCATATTAATACCAACTCAAAATATACATTTTTCCTAATAGTTTTGGTTATAACTGAGCTCTGTCCTTCAGTTAAACATTAATATTTGATTTGTAATGAATGCAGGGGCCAGGCTTATTTTTCTCACCATACGCACCTTGCATACCTCCCCCCTCTGCCGGTCCCTCCATTGGCTTTGTGTACGTTTCAGGATACAGTTTAAAATACTGATTTAAAATATCATTCATTGGACCTCATATGTAAATTTCAGACATTTTCGCTCAGTAGTTTGTTTGCAAACAGTGTTTCACTTTTCAAACATTCAAGCAAACTGTTTGGCTAATTTATTCACTGCCTTCGTCTGCGGTGTTGGGTTTTTCCGGCGGCTGCGCTGCGTGTGATTGGCTCCTGCTTGGGTTTTTCCGGCGTGCATTCAGATATTTTTGCAGGTCTTCGGCGTGCATTCGCCGAGTTTTGCGGTGAGTTTTCGGCGTGTTTGCGGCTGCCTTTCCCTGCAATTCGGGGACCCTGTGGTGCTTGGATGAGTGTCTATACTGCATGAAAACAAATAATTCCGAATTTAAGATATAAAAAAGACTCTTAAGAGTTACAGTTTCTATTTAAATCCGTTATACCTGTGGAGTATGCAAAATAATGAATTTTTTTTTCTATAACTGGCCTGGGCAACTCACAGGACTATCTCATAGCTGCAAATAGTCAGAGTATTCCTAGTAGGTTCCTGGGTTACTGCTTGGTGTCCGGGGTTAATTTATCAAGGACTTTATCAACTTTATCATGGATAAGAGTGTCCTCATGGGATCTGATAAAGTATTATATACAACGAAACGCATTGGATGTGTGCCTGCATTTTATTTTAATCCTTGATAAAGTTGTTATACAACGAAACGCGTCGGATGTGTGCCCGCGTTTTATTTTAATCCTTGATAAAGTTGTTATATACAACGAAACGGTTCGGATGTGTGCCCGCGTTTTATTTTAATCTTGATAAAGTTGTTATACAACGAAACGCGTCGGATGTGTGCGCGCGTTTTATTTTAATCCTTGATAAAGTTGTTATATACAATGAAACGCGTCAGATGTGTGCCCGCGTTTTATTTTAATCCTTGATAAAGTTGTTAAATACAACGAAATGCGTCGGATGTGTGCCCACGTTTTATTTTATTCCTTGATAAAGTTGTTATATGCAATGAAACCCGTCGAATGTGTGCCCACGTTTTATTTTAATCCTTGATAAAGTTGTTATATACAACGAAACGCGTCGGATGTGTGCCCACGTTTTATTTTATTCCTTGATAAAGTTGTTATATGCAATGAAACCCGTCGAATGTGTGCCCGCTTTTTATTTTAATCTGATTTAATAAAACCCCTTGTGTTGCACTATATTATAACAGAGGAGAGTGGTGTTTCCATGTGTCCCGGATTACTGGAATTTTCTACCCGAATCTGGTGCGAGCCCTGGGTCTACAAATAGCCTGCAGCTATTGAATTTACTCCATGGAATGATGGTGCTACCGCTGACTGCAGAGGATCGACCCCAGGAGTGGTAACAACCGTGTCACTGCAATTAATTTTGATACGCCTGAAATTTCTTAATCTCTAGTGAGTACGATTCAAAGGGGGCCAGTCTGCGGTTTTATTGTCTTTGATATTTTACACTTTGATATTCCCATTTAGAAACATAGAAACATAGAAAAATGTCGGCAGATAAGAACCTTTCGGCCCATCTAGTCTGCCCAATTACATGGATACTTTACCTGGATTTATCTTTTGTTTAGGATAGCCTTATGCCTATCCCATGCCTGCTTAAATTCAATCACTGTTTTGGCCTCTACCACTTCTACTGGAAGACTGTTCCACCCTCTCAGTAAAATAATGCTTCCTGCTTTATATTGTTTGTCTATATATACTCCACAATATTTCTTTATACTTTGTACCTGGTCGTTCAACGGAAGAGATGATGACTTATTTGGAGATTTCTAGATACGTATAATTTACTTTCAGTTACACCTGTGTGTTTGCACATTTTTATTGGTCTGAGGATTCTAAACCTAACTGATCCACTGTAAAACTCAAATCTCGGGACAGAATCCCAGGGCTATTAACCCCTAGGGCACCAAGCACAAACCCAGGAATGGCCCTGGAAACGTGGAACAGTTAGCAACTGTGTTATCTATATATGTAGCGTCTTTACCTTACACATTGCATTTTCTGGATTATTTCCATACTTGCATTTTACTTGAGCCAAATACAGTACATGTAATAAAGATAGATACATCTAAATGACTTATGGTTACCTGTATTGATCATTATAAGTTTACTGGCAAAGATACCAATGGAATATGAATATATATTGAAAAAAGTCCTCTGCGGGACTGAAATGTCGATTTTGCACTACCACGGTAACAAAACATATACCGTAGTTAAAAAACTCTAGGAGTGCACATCTTCTTGATTTTTATATATATATATATATTATAAAACTGAAGAAGTTGTGCACTCCTAGAGTTTTTACAACAAAAAATTAAAAGCACTCACAAGGACTAGTGAAATTTTCCAATATTTAGAATAAAAGATTTACATCATACAGGGTTATTCAGAGAAAGAGAGAGGTGAAAACCAGTAGAATTGGCAGGAGAAGAGACCAATCCAGACCAAATAGCTGATTTGGAAAGTGAGATAAATGAGAGAATTTTTCTGGTTTGGCTATTTTGTTCTAGGATTTTCACTTCTCCAGTCATTCTCTTGGTTTTCACCTCTCTCTGAATAACCCTGTTTGTTTCAATCTCCGAAGAGACATTCATCAGAACAATGATACGTTGAAAAATGATGCACTGAAGAAGACCCTCAGCAGAGTATCACTCATCTTTGAAGTCCACCCAATGTGACGAGGCAATTGTTGTAATGATCAGTAGCACCACGACACATAAACTTTTTAGAACCAAAACATAACCCACATAGTTTCGGCTTAAATTGAAGAGAATTGAATTGGTACCCAAACCATTTTGCCCAGTTATAGCAATAAATAATGCTTAGGGAATCAAACACACATAAAACTTATCAACCCGTCTTGAATAAGAGCTCTTGTATATCATCATTTTATTCAAATAGTGTATACACTTGGAGCCAGCACATGAGATTTATGAATTTCTGGTTACAGACGCCATCTGAGCAGACAAAAGTTGACTAGGATTTTGTCCATTACTCTTCGAGCTTGTCCATTATCTGGTGTCAACCTGGAGACACCGCTTTTAAGTAAAATTTATGACAATCTCTATGCAAATAATTTTTCTGTCGGAAAGAAATGGTTTGCAAACGCTTATCAGACAGGCTGTGGTTTTTTAAATGGCTCGAGGGGAGAGAACTGAAGGAATGATGCAACAATTCATTTTACATGTAGACATTAGCATTGGGATGCAAAAAATAAATTCACAGGAAAACATGTCCATCTATAAATCTATAAAAGTACACTTCGCTCAATAACAATTTCACACAGAAACACAACAGAAGCCAAAAAACTGGTCCACACTCCCATGTGTTACACAAAAGGCCAGATGTATTGGGGAATGGTCACCAAACATTCCAAAATGTATCAGACTGCAAAAACGGCAGTTAACCTTTTGTCAATAACAAATAGTTTGTGTCTACATTTGAAGCCATCCATGTGTCAAGGCTACCAAAAATATTGGATTACCCTATGAACCATAGGAGCCATAAGGACTTTTGATGCCCACTGGTAATTCTCCATCAAGAAACATAAGAGATCGGTATAAACCAGTTTTTTTCCCACATAGCCATTTAAATTAATATTTTAATAAATGTGGGAAAACTCAACTGTAGGTATCTAACTCTCTACATTTTGCCCTTTTTTTTGCATAAAACGTGCACACGCACCATAGACAATGTGCTAGTTTCCCCAGAGCAATAGAGTTCATTGAATGAAGCTATGACATTAGAGAGAACAGTGCAGCACTGAAAGCCACTGCACCCTGCAGTGTCACTTGGATTGACTCTGCGGCAGTACCCAGATTGTCCAGCAGTAAAAGCTCTTTAGCTGTCAAATACTGAACATAGTCTCTAAATGCCTGTAATGATATCAGGTTTGCTGTGGTCAAAGCTATGAGATGTTGCAATCAATAAGTATGACCATCCACTGGCACTGTATTTGTGCGATAGTACGATCATCCAATATCGTCTGAAGTCATCCAACCGATCCTACAACATGCAGGTGAATCAGCTCTCTTTCACTGCATCCGACCAACACCGGTTGAAATCAGACTATTTTATGTGATTACAACAGATTAGCGATCCTTTCAATTTTCATTGAAGACAATCGAGTACAAGTTTACATGAAAAAGATGAATTGTATAGTTAAACTGCCATGCTGCGTCAGGGAAATTGCCCGGTAGAGAAGTGATTCAGCGCAAAGCCGATAGGATTCAATGTAAAAAATATTTTCTTTTTTTTCTCTTTTTTTATTCAACCATTTATTTTTTAATCCGCAGCAAAATGCCTTTTTACTTACTGATTTTTTTTAGGTATTTTTCTGGATATTTTAGGTGAAATTTTGGGTTCCTTTTTTTAAAAAAATAAAAAGAGGCTTTTTTCTCTATGCAAGTCGGCTGCATTCAGCGTTGCTGTCCCTGGTGCTGAAACCTATTTAAACCCCCTGCAGCCTAGTGAGTTTTTTTCCTCACTGCTTCGGCTGTGCTTGACGGGGGCTATCCGTGGTCCTAAAACTCTGTTTCAGGACCATAGACAGGTTTTTTTCTCCACGGCTGTTTTTGTTGATTTTATTTTCCATTCGGCGGCCTTTCCTGGTCATCCACAGAAACTTCCAGTGGACAACCCTGATCGGCCAATGGCATTGTCCATAGTCTGGTGATCAAGTCAGTCGGCCGACTACGGTGTCAGTGGACGGCCAGCCTTAGGGTTAATGCAATATTGTGCACTAGGAGTTTTCCTGTCTATTTAATATCTGCTGTCTCCTATGCTTCATTCCACTGGAATGTTGTATGTACATATGCACAATGATAGTGTAGGTATCAATGTGACATTCACTTTCAAATAAAAAGTGTATTACGACATATTTCCAGCAGTTCATTAAATGCCAATGAAAGACCACCTCAGATGGAGGAATGCCAAAACTCAGCTATATGGTCAAGGCCAGCAGAACCTTACAATCTAAGGTCAGAACACCAATCAATACGGAGTTAATGTAAGAAGGGAAACAAATGCCTTTGCCAAAATCAATAACGCATATACTTTATCACAGCTTGCTGGAGTATTTAAAGAGTTTTCACTGCCCGTGAATAAAGAAAGACAGATAACGTTCAGTCTGGATCATAACAAGTGCTTAAAAGTTACACAGGTTTATTCACTAAACTGTGCATCTTGGGATAGCTGGATACCATGTTACAGCTTTTACGCTAAATTACATAAATAAATATATTCTACTCTTCTTTTTTAGCTTTAATCCCCACATTGCTCAGCCTGGTTGTTGTACAAATTGGCAACATATAAGTCATACATGCAGAACAGCAATAAATGCAAACAGGGATACACAGTAGAAACGTCAATACCAGGCCAAGATCATACACAGAGCAGGTAGTCAGGAATAGCAGAGATCATACACAGAAAAACCAAGACAACAATATCAGGAAGCAGACGCTCAGGAACAAGAGACCGTTCGGTTACAGAAACCCATGCAAGAGCAAGGTGCCTATGTGCTGCTTGCATATATATATATATAGGAACCAGGAATGAGCAGACAGGACGTGTGATCCCAGGCCAGATCAGCTGCAGGGGAATCCAGAAGCGTTACAGGGCGGACTGGCTAAGTCCAGATAGGGAAGAGCTGGCCTGGATCACTCTCACAACCAGGGGGCCTGGCTGGAATGCGAAAACATGACAGAAATGCACCGAACTGCAAAAAAAAAAAAAAAGCAAACGTAACTATTCTCCTAATAGGTGTTTAAAGCAATAAAAATGCATTCAATTGTTTGTAAATAATAAAAAAGGTCCTTTAAAAAATAATAAAATGGTCTGTTACAGAATAAAAAAAATTTGAAACAAAAATTTAGTCTAAAAAATACCAAAAGGTGTTCTTAAAATAGAAAAAAATAAAAAGGCTTTTTGATGAAAATAAACTTTTTTTAAAAATAAATGACAAATGATATTACCTTTTTTTACCATAAACAAATAATACTTTATCTATCATAAGTAGCAAATTATATTTCCATTCATTTCAGACGGGCAGATCGACACAGAGTGAATTCATTCATAGATTTTTAGCTTGACTGATCAAAAAGCTTTTGCGGGGAAAAAAACTATTGAAAAAATGGATACTACTTGACTTAATTAATAATATATAAACCTCCACTGTAATTAAGTGAAATTACAACGCCCTGTCATTTAGGCCGGCGTCAGATGAGAGCACTAGGTGCGCCCGTACTGACATGCCTCCCGGCGTCCGTTACAGTGTTGTGACGCTTCGGCGGGGCCGTTCACACGCTGTAACGCGCACACGAATTGCTTGTGCTACAAGCTGCAGAAAGCCTCCTGTCAAAACACTAGATGCTCGTTGGATGGGGCTGAAAAACACGATTCTCCATAGGAGGATCGAGCTTCGCAGCGATGAGCGCACTGCCTGCGCTCAGCGAGGTGGCCAGGTGAGCATCAGAGTGGAAGGACGTCCACTCTCACGGATGTTCCTTCCGCTCTCAAAGACGCTCGTCTGACCCCGGCCTTAGCGTTCATGATAAAAAGGATCACTGTAAAATGATGCAAAACACACATTTATACCATATGATGACACTGACAGATCGTTTAGCTATGACTGACAGGACAAAAAGAAGAGCTTGCACCTTGATGTAGAGCTGAGCTGAATTTTATACCCCAGTATTTCTCTTGTCCATAACATAATTATAGAACAAACATTTCCAAGTAACTTGTGATATTGTCATATTTATTCCATATGTATCGCCTCTCCTGATGAAGTTGTGAACTTTAGATACAGAGCTAGGTTGATATTGTGGAACAGATGGGTAGATGGAAAGTAAACAGCTCTATGACAAAAAATGAATAGCTATAAGCAAGCGCGCTCAGCCTACTCGTTGCCAGCAAGAAACTTTATGCCAATAATATCTTTTGGTCTATTAATCTTATAGCAACTTTGTTAGTGCAACAGACAGGATCCAACAATCATGTAGAATAGGCAATAAATTCATTGTAATTGACCTTTCTAGCTCCTGAACTGGGCTTTCTGTTGAACCAGTTCTTTGTCGAACCAGCAACCTACCTATCACATTAGAGTCATAGAACAATCAGCAAAACAAGTTCCTCAATTCATGGAGCGACACAAAACAAACAGGGTTATCCAAAGAGATTCGAAAAGTCACCGCACGTTCGGTGACTTTTCGTTCTCTTCAATTCGGTTTGTGTTGCCGATCCCATTTCGGTGACCCTGCGGTGTATTCAGCAAGCAACACAGGGCCCCCGAATTGCAGGGAAAAGCTACCGAAAACCTGACGAAAACTAACCGCAAAACCTGCCGAATGCACGCCGAAAACCCTCAAAAACATCTGGATTAACCCGTCGAAGACGCCGGAAAAACCTGAGCAGGAGCCGATCGCACGCAGTGAAGCTGCCGGAAAAAGCAGAGAAAAAGCCGACACCGCAGACAGAGGTAGGTGAATAAATTAGCAAAACAGTTTGTATGAATGTGAAAGTAAAAAGCTGTTTGCAAAGAAACTACTGAGCGAAAATGTCTGAAATTTGCATATGAGGTCCAGGGAATGATAATAAAGAGGGCTGTTACAGAAAAAATAAGTAAACTTTAAAAAAAAAAAATTCAGAAAAATGCTTAAAATATCCTAAAAAATCTATAAATAAAGAGACTCTTTACTGCAGAATTTTATAATGAACGGTTTATTAGATATTGAATTAAAACGGGAATATTTTTAACATTGAAGCCTATGGGATTCTCCTGAATAAATTTGCCGAATTAAACCACCGAATGGCAGGGCATTAGGGGAACCTTTCACTGCTGGTTTGTGTTCTCTGAATAGCCGAAGCAGTGCTTTTTCATGGGGTTTTCACTGCCCTCGAACAGGCACCGTATGTGCAGGCAATTCGCCAGAATTTGGCGAATTGCCTGCTCTCTGGATAGCCGAATGGCCAGGAAAGGTAACCTTTCTCAAGCAATTCGGATCTCTTTGGATAACTCTGAAAGTGTATTAGCATAGTGTATTGACCATCACCAGAAAGACCAATATGATGCCTCATCTCTTGACAAGGTATCATGCAAAGCAAATATGCATAATGTACCATAGACTAAAACTTATTAAAAATAAATATATATATGTGTATATAAATATAAAAAAATAATAATAAATAAAATAAATTCATATTATTGCCATTACCGAAACAGAAATGAGGAAATTATTATTATTCTGTATAAAAAAATAAAAAAATACACAAATACATAGGGCCACATTACAATCTTGTTGCTAATGTTAGCGCTCACCTGCGTGAGCATTAACGTTTGCTGTGGTATTTACCGCATATTACAATCCAAACGCTAACGGGTTAATGTACTTTGCGCTCCCTATACGTAACATGGGGAGCACAAAGTGTTAATCAGCGTTAGGATTACAAAGTCCTAACGCTGATTAACGTCTGGCTCTGGTTAGCGAAAAGTTAACCAGAGCCAGGACTTGGTGCTAACAGATTCCGCTTCTGCAGAATCCATTAACACCAGCCTAAAAAATAAACCGAATGATATACTCACCTCCTGTCCCACGGTGAGGACTGCGGCTCTGCCCGCCCCCTCCGTCCGGCGGGAGCAGGGAGAGACAGGGGGGACAGTTCCTCAGTTTCCCCTGCGTATCACTACGCCGACCAGCCTGATCTCGTGAGGCGAGATCCGGAAGGTCATGTGACTGCCGGCGTCTGGCACAATGGAGTCCTATGGACTCCATCGAGTGGATGCTCGTGGCAGCGCTCAGCCCGGGGCAGCTTTTTAAGCGCCTGCATTGTAATACCACGCTAAAACGAGCGCAGTATTTTCTCTCTACCGCCCCCGTTTCAGCGTGGATAATGTAATGTGGCCCATAGTGTATACTGTGTGAGGCAGGTTAATATAATAAGGGGTATATAAAAATACACTAGCAAGTATTGAGTAGGGCAGTTCTACTCATCCAATATTGTTGTGGGTTGGATCATTGCACTTGTTACATAGGCTGAAAAAAGACATGCGCCCATCAGGTTCAACCTTTCACACATCACCTACTGCTGTTGATCCAAAAGAAGGCAAAAAACCCAGTCTGAAGCGCTCGCCAATATGCAACTTGTGAACAGAGACTCATTTCTGTTCGTATACAGCCATTAAATGTCTTATAATTGAGAAGATAATATTTGCTAAACAAAGAAAGGAAGACATAACGGGGGCTGAGCTCAAAATTTCTGCTGGTTTCACCCCCCCAAAAGAGTTATGCAACAAGAACAAAGAGCTATACCACAGATTCCAATGTTTTGTTATGTTATTAATGTTACCTGTTCACAAGCAAACCCCCTTCCTATCAGTAAACGTTTTACACGTGTAATAATTTCTGATATAAAGAAATTCATGTTTTCACTCATGACGTTCCTTGTGTGTTCCTTTAATTCCTAAAGTTAATAAGAGAACGTTTCTGGGCATTTGTGAGAGGCTTAGTAGACATCTTTAAATGTTTGTGTGACGGAGAGGTTTGGCTCCGAGCCCTTGGCAGTATTAGCAGAGGACAGTGGAGGCATGTCAGTGTAAGCCAATGGACCTATTTACAGGGACAGCTGTTTCATTAAAGACCAGATTAATTATGTTGTGGTGTTTTTCATCACAGGCTTGTGTTTCCTTTAAAAAAACAAAAAACGATTTAACCTTTTCATCTCAATCAAACATGTGATGTGTGACTGCAGCCATGGGATTTGAATGTGCAAACGTGTAGCTAAAAAAAAGTGATGATGAGTTGGGACGGTGTGAAATCAAGACCACCATCTGGCTGAGTTTTGTGAAAGGGAAACATGACGGGATATCTTTTGGCAAATTAATAAGGTTAAAAGGAAAGCATTGTGGCAGTTTCAATCCCTGATGGCAAAGATCTAAGGGTGATGTGATGTAGTTAGAACGACATATCTCCTAGATAAACAATGTTGTGTTACAATGGTTCATACAATAATGTGACTGAATCTTCTAACCCAAACCAGCATCATCTGTAATTCAATTCTAATCAAATTTAATTTAACGGTGAATTATTTGGGATAAACAGCCACGGCCTTTGTTGCTATCAGTTTACATCTCTGCTCATAGAAATGACGTCATGAAGAAAGGAAGAACGGTCACACCGGGACCTCTTCAAATAGATTTACTAGGATAAGACCAGATACATTTCATTTCAACTGGGCCCTTCTCACACCTCAAAGTGGCTTGAGAAAGGCTCGGTTGAGCCAAAACATTGCATGTCTTATCTATATAAATCTGTTTGACGAGGTCCCATTATTCCCATTCCTCCTTTCTTCATTTGCCATGACATTGGGAATGGTGTTGGCACCCATGTTGATAACCTCTATATTCAATTTGGTAAGCATTACCTCATTGCAACTTTTTCTACATCTCTGCTAATGTCCCGAACCAAGAGGAAGAAGTTACCTTCTGGGGCAATATCCATGTGTGAGCTGGGGCAATATCCATGTGTGAGCTGGGGCAATATCCATGTGTGAGCTGGGGCAATATCCCACTTAGGCTTATCCGTGAGTCAATAAGTTTTCACAGTTTTTTTGGGAAAAAGTAGGGGGGGTCGGCTTATACACGGGTCGGCTTATACCCGAGTATATACGGTACCAATAAAAAGTCTGGGCTAGCTGAAATTCGAATTTTAGATATGTGGTAATTTTTTCACATATATGTCATGAAAGTCTAGTGGAAGAGCTAGGGTTAGTGTCAAAGACTATACACAGCACATTATACACGATGTGGGGCCCTATTACAATCCTCGCGCATACATTTGCGCCCGCGCAAAAACATTAACGCGAGGGGCAAAACCCTTTGCGCTGAACTTCGTATTACAATCTCAGCGCAACAAACGCACGTATACGTCTACCGCGGGTGAACCTGCGCGAACGCTGCGCGTGCGCACTTTACTGCGCGCGTCCTATACTTAACATTGTGAGCGCAAATGCATTTGTGCGCTGGTACGCGGATGGTATTACAATCTATGCGCAGTTTGTAACGCACAGCCTTTGCGCGCATAATTTTAGCAACTCCTAAAAGCTGGTGTTAATGGCAAATTCTATCAACCTGGCCGAACCCAAATACACCAGCCCAGAAAAAAATACTGCAAAGTATAGTTACACATTCTACACATACCCAAACAATAAATTTGAGAAGTTGTGCGTGCTTTTTTTTGATACAGCATATATGCGCAGATTGACTTTGACAGGCGCAAAAACTTAACGTGAGACAATTGTGGTTCTTAATTCTGATTGGCTGGATCGCGTGGAAAAAACAGTCTGCACACGGATTTCTGCGCGCATCGTTACTGCTCGCGCGTTTTTGAGCGTCCGTTTTCCGCGTGTTATTTGACGGATGAAAAAATGCGCGAGGATTGTAATACCAGCGTTGATTTATGCGCGTTAAGGTTTGACGCTTCGCGAAAAGTTCACGCGTTTACCGTGCGTTTTTGCGTGAAATAATGTAATAGGGCCTGTGGTATTTCAGGGACACGGTCCAAAGAAATATATAGATCTGTTTGTTCACAATTCTTCTTTAAGATGCAGATGCATAAAGGATTCACAAAATTAGTCTCTCAATATAAATATATATCTTATTTCATAAACGAATCACAAACTATTGCTACCTTCTTGTGTAGAAGATATATATTTAAGTGGCCCTATGTGATAAAAATAATTTCTAACTATAATACTAAAATGATTACATTTATATGCATACTACAGTAGTTAACATGGTAGAAGCATACATTTTCACTTTGTATATTTTATTGAATTTTGCCCTAAGGAAAATCTACTTGTAGACTATGCAGATTTTATATGAATAATTATTAGTAATAATAAATTCTCGCTGCCTACAGGAAAAAAAAAAAGGTAACTTTATATATTTTTAATAGCAGGTGGTGAGGTTGCTATACACCGTGAGATATTACCCACTTGGTTTCTTCTTACCCACTGGCATGATTCCACCGCACTCGAATAATGCTGAAATATATGTAGAAATTATTAGTAACTGGATTTCCTCCCTTGAAAATGCTTTGCTAAGCTATTACTGTAGGCATCTTAAGTCACTGCTTGTTTTAGGGTCTGTCTGCCTTTATTTTTGTCTTTAATATGTGAAATTCTTGTTCATTTTTAGGCTAGGGTCAGATTAACGTATTTTTCGCGTTGTCCGTGAAAAAGTGCGTTCGAACGAATGGACGCATTTTTTCACAGAATACGCGATAGCGGTCATACGATGCGCATTTCGTCTGTGATTTTGTACGGATCATCAATAAAACACTTTTTGCGTCTGGACGTGATGTTGGCCGTACATTAGCAGCGTCTGACGTCTCCTAATCACGCACACACGCCGCTAGTGGACGCAGCGCACTCTGTACGTCAGTACTAGCGGTATCACGTTCTTGAAAAAATGCGTTCGTTTGCCACTTGCGTTGCGCAGCCGCACTTTTGTGTGGCCGTTCTTCGTATGCTGCCCGGCATTGGACGTCATTTGCTGCTAGCACGGCTGTGATTTAGTGCTGCTAAACGCACGTTAATACTGCGTTAGTCTGACCTTAGCCTTAGAGATCGGGTGACCTGATCATCAAAACATTTTCCACTTCTTCACCTCGAAAGTACTTTGGTTGCTTTGGGAGAACGTTTGGATCCACATCCATATAGATCCATCCTATCACTTTGACATCATTTAATTCATATTAGTTACCTACTCCCAATGGACGCCACAGTCATTCACAGATAATGCAGTGCGTCTTCAATCAAATGTAACTTCCCTTCTCAAACCATTAGGGTACAGGTTGTGGTTAGTTTCATCAATGCAAATAATATTGCTCTAAAACTAGACTAGCCTTTAGTTTTGTGGCAATGCCAGTATCCTGGTGGCCTTCCTACTCTAGAGGATTAGCAGAGGTCTGCACCTTTTGGAGAACCTTCTGTATTTTGTTTCATGACGGGTTCTTTTCGTTGTAGGCTTTCGAAAATAAAACGGCTTCCGACTAGAGAGTGTTATTGACTTGGTTATTGACTTGACTATTGTGAAGGGTTTTTTCTTCACCAAGGAAAGAAATCTGTGGTCATCCACCAGCTCTACTCCATGGTTGGTCAGGCATTTTGGTGCTCTTCCCGTTTAACAATGTATTGAATTGTTGATTTTGTCACAACTTTTGACTTTGCCATGTTTCTATTGGGTTTGTTTTGGGATTTTCTTTCAGCCCAGTAAAGGCTTGTCTGGCTTTACTTGCATCAACAGCTCTTTGTACTTCAAATTGAGATTCGCAGCAACATCTCCTCTCCAGACTTTTGAATTGGCCCTAAATTGCATCGTTCAGTGCAATTTCAGACCCATGCCTCTCTTCACTAAACTGTCAGTTCCCCAAATACAGCCAAATTGACAGCAAAACACAGTGCCGGTCCCCACAGTTTAGCGGCGTTCAGCGGTGCTGAAATTGACCCATAGAAAACTGTTGTGTCTTCTATTGACAGATTGCAAAAATGCACCAAAGGTCTGGCAAAATGCCCAGCTTGTCGGTGTCTCGGTTCGACAGGTTTAAACAGACAAATCACATAAGGTTCAATGTAAAAACATACAGGGTTATTCAGAGAGAGGTGAAAAGCAGGGGAATGGCTGGAGAATGGAAAATTCTAACAGGGTAATTCAAAGAGATTCGAAAAGTCACCGCACGTTCGGTGACTTTTCGTTCGCTTCAATTCGGTTCCTTTTGCCGATCCCATTTCGGTGACCCTGCGGTGTATTCAGCAAGCACCACAGGGCCCCCGAATTGCAGGGAAAAGCTGCCGCAAACCCGACGAAAACTAACTGCAAAACCAGGCGAATGAACGCCGAAAACCCGCAAAAACATCTGGATTAACCTGCCGAAAACCACGGAAAAACCCGAGCAGGAGCCGATTGCAGCCTTCGGAAAAAGCCGAGACCACATAAGAAGGCAGTGAATAAATTAGCAAAACAGTTTGCATGAATGATTGAAAAGTGAAACGCTGTTTGCAAAGAAACTACTGAGCGAAAATGTCTGAAATTTACATATGAGGTCCAATGAATGATAATAAAAAGGGCTGTTACAGAAAAAAGAAGTAAGCTTAAAAAAAAAAAATCCAGAAAAATGCTTAAAATATCCTAAAAAAATCTATAAATAAAGAGACTCTTTACTGCAGAATTTTATAATGAAAGGTTTATTAGATATTGAATTAAAACGGGAATATTTTTAACATTGAAGCCTATGGGATTCTCCTGAATAAACCTGCCGAATTAAACCACCGAATGGCAGAGCATTAGGGGAACCTTTCACTGCTGGTTTGTGTTCTCTGAATAGCCGAAGCAGTGCTTTTTCATGGGGATTTCACTGCCCTCGAACAGGCACCGAACAGGCACCGTATGTGCAGGCAATTCGCCAGGATTTGGCGAATTGCCTGCTCTTTGGATAGCCGAATGGCCAAGAAAGGTAACCAAACGCTGATTATCAGCGTTCGGTTACCTTTCTCAAGCAATTCGGATCTCTTTGAATCACCCTGTAGGTTAAAAGTAGCCAAACCAGAAAAATTCTCCCTTTCATCTCACTTTCCAAATTACTATTTTGACCTAGAATTTTCCATTCTCCAGCCATTCTCCTGCTCTTCACCTCTCTCTGAATAACCCTGATAGTATTTTTTTTAAAAAAGCGTTTATTTTTTTCATTTTTGAGTAAAAACTATTTTAATTTTTTTTAGAACACCTTATGGTATTTTTTGTATATTTCAGATGAAATTTTTGTTTCCCAATTATTTTAAAAGGTTTTTTTTTTATTCTGTAACAGACCTTTTTATTTTTTTTTTAAAGACATTTTTAACTGTTTGAACACGTTTTAATACATTTTAATTAAATTAAACTATTAGGAGAATGGGATACTTCAGCTTTTTTGTTTAATTTTTGCAGTTTGGTGAAATTCGCCAAGGCTTCTGCGGTCCTTTTTGGTGGTGTTCGGCGATGTTCTCCAAATTTTTCGTGGATCTTTGGGAACTCCATCTTCGGCACATTATGGTGACCATTTGATGAATAGTGAATTCAACAAAATGTCGGCGCGAACTTTCAGTGCTTTTTAAATAAATCCTTTAGTCGTCAATTACATATTGAGGGATCAGCCCAGACCTGTCCATGAAATAGCTTCTCATTCAAGTGTTCCATTACTTGTGAGGACCACATATACAAAATGTTGCAATAAAAACACCCCATATAGGTTTAAAGGTATACAGAATAATACGAATGTGATAATACAATTAGGGCTCTATTACATTCTTCACGCAAAAATGCACGGTAAACGCGTGAATTTTTGCGTGAAGCGTTAAACATTAACACGTGTAAATTAACGCTGGTATAACAATCCTCGCGCATTATTTCCTCCATCAAAAAATAACACGCGGACAAAAGACACGCAAAAACACGCGCGCATTAACGTTGCGCGCAGAAATCGGTGTGCGGACTGTTTTTTCACGCGATTCAGCCATTCAGAAGTAAGAACCTTAATTGTCTCACATTACGTTTTTGCGCCTGTCAAAGTCAATCTGCGCATATATGCTGCATCAAAAAAAAAAAAACACGCACAACTTCTCAAATTTATTGTTTGGGTATGTGTAGAATGTGTAAATATACTTTGCTGTATTTTTGTTTTGGGCTGGTGTATTTGGTTTTGTCCAGGACGTTCAGATTTGCCTTTAACACCAGCTTTTCAAAGACGTTAAAATTATGCGCGCAAACGCTGTGCGTTACATTTTGCGCATAGTTCGTAATACCATCCGCGTACCAGCGTGCAAACGCATTTGCGCTCACAATGTTAAGTATAGGACGCGCAACGTACATTACGCTCGCGGCAGCGTTCGTGCAGGTTCACCCGCGGTAGACATTAACGTGCATTTTTTGCCCAGACATTGTAATACGATGTTCAGCGCAAAGGGTTTTGCCCCTCGCGTTAATGCGTTTTTGCGCACGCATTAACATTTGCGCCAAGAATGTAATAGAGCCCTTAGTATCTTTGCTAGACCTCTTTCTTGCAATATTTAGAGGAAGCAGAGGAAGCGCTAGTGATGGTCTCAGGGCGGTTGACCTTATAAGCCAAGGTTGTGATACAGTCTATATGGCAGTGATGGCAAATTAGGTGATTCAAAAACGACATGTCCCATGAGGGTCAACCAGCCTTGAGACTAGTTGAGGATCATTGGGACAAGTAGTTCTTGGTGATCAAGGGATGCCAATGTTAGCCACTACTTCCATATGGGATACATTGGATTGGCCTGCAGAGCAGCTCAAACTTGCGTTCCATTCTTCTTTTCAGCTCTCAGACTGATTCCATGGAAAAAAACAATAAGAAAAGCCTGGTGTTCCCTTTCTTTTATTTTTTTTTCACATCACAGCACCACACACCCACACGGGGAGCTAAGGACTGCAGCCATTATTTGTGAAGGAACCGTTTTAACGTTGCATTAATTTCAGCTTAGTAAAATGACTCTGTCCGGCTTAAACTGCTTGGAGCTTAATGGGAATCTATGGAGAATAGAATGAAGAAGAAACAAATGCGGAGACATCGGCTGAAGCCGTTCTCTGCTGAGCTTCAGTATCTCATAATTAATATGCTCCTGCCTAATAACACCATTTGTTAATATACCCAGAGGAAATTTTCAGTGTCAAGATGAACTTGATCACTTTACTGCTGCTTTGCAAGGTCAAGCAGTTGTATTCTGAAAGAACAGGAGGGAAAAGAAAGAGCACACAATAGGATAATGCAGAATCGCATGCCCGTTATTGGAAATTATGCCATGTGCAACTGGGGAACGCTTATGGAAAATGCGCACTTGCAGGGCTTCATTAAAATTAATGTTACCCCGCTGGATGCATCTCTTATAACCTCCCATTGTTATAGATCCCCACATATATCTTTCGACCTTTCCTTTATTCCAGTTGATGAATGCGTTCTGTTTTCAATTAGGGTTATTAAAAAACACTTAAGGGATGAAAATCTAGGTGGTGTTATCATCAGATCTGTTAGTTATAGAAGTGAGATTATCTGACCTCTTTAAACTTGCAAAGATGGCAGTTAACCTTTAATTAAAAGGGAGTGTCTGGCAGGGCCAGATTAACATAGGAACGCAGGAGCTACTGGAGCTGCAGATCTAGGTCCATGCCCACAGAAAAGCAACCCTATATAATGTCAGCACCAATGCCACCAACATAACGAGGATAAGAGTAAAGGGGCAGTGGCAGGACGGGAGCAGAGAAGTGGTTCCCCACCCTTTTCCTCAAGTAAAAGGCCAGGTTAACCAGATATGTGAAGCACAGCACAGGTGATATGATTTGCTGCTCAGTGATTGCAGGATACAGTCTGCATTTCCCCAAGACAATCCTTAAAATATGTTTGGTTAGGGCAGTGTTTCCCAAACAATGTCCTCACGATCCACTAACCGGCTAGATGTTTAGGATTACCTTGGGGAAATGCAGACTGAATCCTGCAATCACTGAGCAGCAAATCATATCACCTGTGCTGTGCTTCAGATACCTGTAAAACCTGTCGGGTCCTGACTCCTGACAGGACAGGTTTGGGAAACACTGGGTTAGAGATACTTGAGGACCAGGGTTGGGAACCACTACAGCAGAGGAACAATGGTAGATGAGAAAAATGGGGAAAGCGAACAGCGGGAGGTGAGAGGGATGTGGTAGAGTCAAACCAAAATCGGCAGCTCCAGGCCCGCAAAGCCCTTGTTTCAGAAATGTCATCTAATTATCAAAATGACCTGAGACACGTCGCCCATGAAAATGCAAACCCAATGGCTGACCTTCCACTTCTCGTGATGTCAGAGGAATGGCCCCTAGACAATCAAGGACTTTCCTACTGTCTTCAAATTCTTCTTTTGTGTCTCAATTGTAGGGATGCTGTTGCAAAATCCTTTTACACTTAATTTAAGGAAGCCCACTGAAGAGACCCCATGTGGTATACTTCACTGATTCAAATATATTGGGTTATTTTTTGGATAATTTAAGTGGCCTTATAACTGAGCTTTTGCCTAAATCCTCACAGACTTTAGAGTTTCCTCTCCATCTCAGCCCCAGAAGGGTTAAGGATGCAAATGGATGGATCACACTGCTTCATTCTCCTATTTAATGTTTACTATACATCAGTGTTTCCCAACCCTGGTCCTCAAGTACCCCTTAGGCCAGCGTCAGACGAGCGCGCTACATGCGCCCATACTGACATGCTTACTGACAGCGTTTTGACGCTGCAACGGGGCCGGTCACACGCTTGTGCACGCGCACGAAATGCGTGTGCAACAAGCGTCCGTTATCCAAGCCTCTCTGGCAAACCGCTAGGACGGACGTTGACAGAGCTGAAAAGCGCGATTCTCCATAGGAGGATCAAGCCTTGTAGCGCTGAGCGCACTGAGTGCACTCAGCGAGGTGGCCAGACAGGCGTCGAGTGGAAGGAACGTGCACTCTCACGAACGTTCCTTCCACTCTCCAAAGACGCTCGTCTGACACTAGCCTCCTCAGGCCAGGTTTGCCAGTTATCTGAAGCACAGAACAGAGGATATGATTTTCTGCACTGTGATTGCAGGATTAAGTCTGCCTTTCCCCAAGGTGATCTGCAAAATCTGGCCTGTTAGGAGTATTTAAGGACCAGGGTTGGGAACCACTGCCCTACATCATACAATCCCTATCACTAGAACCAACAAATATTGTCACCCCTATGGATAACAAGATTCCCAATGAATTCTCAGGAACCCTTCAGTGGGAAAAGGTTTATGGCATATAAAGATATCGACCAATATGTAGTAAATATAGGGAATAATTTAGCCCCCTTCCCTAAGCAGCTGGAGGCCGTGCTGCAAGACCAATTCACAGAGGTAGAAAAGTGGATCAAAGATAACAAACTTTTTCTAAATGCTGACAAAACTGTTACAATGCTCTTTGGAACAGCACCTAAACTCAGTGGTGTATTTAGGTTTTGTGCTGCCCTAGGCCTGACTAAACTCGTGCACCCCCTAATTTAAATTTGAGGCACCCCTTCCTGTCAAGGCCACACCTCTTCCTGGTTAATCCCCACCCTTCCTCTTTAAGCTCCACCTTTTCCTCTTAGAGCTCCGCCTTTTCCTCTCTTTATATTAAAAGTGGATACCAAGTGCCTACTTGTATATTTTGTATACCATTTCAAATGTATCGATTGAGATAAATAAAATTATGAAATGTTTAAATTCAAGCATTTTTACAAAGAACAGCCACGCATATTAAGTATACTGGATCACAGCTGCTCTAATTGGTTGAACAATAAAATCCACAGAAACGTGCACTGCATATGAGCGTATCACAGAGCTGCACAGCAATAAAACCCACAGAAATGTGCACTGTGTATGAGCATATCACAGAACTGCACAGTAATAAAACTCACAGTAATGTGCAGTGTGTATGAGTGTATCCCAGAGCTCCAAGGCAATAAAACTCACAGTACTATGCAGTGTGTATCACAGAATCCACAGCAATAAAACTCCCAGCAATGCAATGTTTGGTGTGTGTCAGCGTATCAGAATCCACAGCAATAAAAATTCCAGCAATGCAATGTGCAGTGTGTATGAGTGTATCAGAATCCACAGCAATAAAACTCCCAGCAATTCAATGTGTGGTGTGTATGAGTGCATCAGAATCCACTGCAATAAAACTCCCAGCAATGCAATGTGTGGTGTGTGTCAGCGTATCAGAATCCACGGCAATAAAACTCCCAGCAATGCAATGTGTGGTGTGTATGAGTGCATCAGAATCCACTGCAATAAAACTCCCAGCAAACCGAGTGTATATGAGCACACAGCAATTATTTATTCTACATTTACCGGCCTCCGTCCGCGGTAGGGCTGTATGCAGAGTCAGCAGGGACTGTGTACAGATTCAGCAGGAGGTCCCTCCAGGCCACGTTAGGATCGCGGCTGTGCCTGTGCGTGGAGCCATCTTGTCACCAGTGGGGTGCCACTGCCAGAGGGTGCACCATGGCTTTGATTCCCTTCCTGGTGGGTGTTCAGTCCAGAATAGAGTGACAGTCCATGTTAACGAAAGGGTGGGCAGCTGCGTGCGTGTTACGTGGTTCAGCCAGTCAGGTGGTACTGAGACTCAGTACCACCTGACTGGCCGGACCGAGTGTGACCTGCACGCACTCAGCCTCACCAGGAGCCAGGCAGCTCAATGACAAATTTCTATCACTGCAGTGCTGGTTAAGGAAAGGTCCACTTTAAACAGCAGTAAGCAGACAGGGCTTCATATTCTGCTGATACCCCCCCTTTACCTGCCGTTTACTGTCATCTTCTCTCTCTGGACACAAATCACATCCTCCTCCTAGAGCTGCTGCGGGGCGGGGAGGAGCTATGGAGGGAGGAGAGGGGGATTTTTATTCTATTCGATTTTATTCCGTATGCAAACGCCATGCTCCGCTGCTCGTTGTTTGAGAACACAGCTCAAAACTGACACACAGTGACAGTGGTACCTCCTAGTACCCCCTAATGACACCCCAATAATCACTGGTACCTGGGTGGCCCGCCATTCGCCACTCCTCTAAGTACACCACTGCTCTGGTGATATGCTCACACACAAGTTTGGCGAACTGCCAGCAAGTACAGTGCTGTTTGAAGGCAGTGCAAATCCCCATAGAGAAGTAATGGTTAATCTATTCAGAGAACACCAAACAGCAGAGAAATGTCAGTGAAATACCCTGATGTTCGGTGGTTTTAATCAGCAGGTTCAGGTATTCAGGCGAACCCCATAGGTTTCAATGTTAAAAATATTCCCATTTTTATGCAATATCTAATAAACCACTTATTATTTTAATCTGCAGTAAAAAGTCTTTATTTATTGATTTTTTTTTTAGTACCATTTAGTAATTTTTCAGAATTTTTTGGGCAAAATATCCCCCCTTTTTTTTAATATCGGTTCTTCTTTTTCTGTAACAGAACTTTTTATTATCAATCATAGGATCTTATATGTAAATTCCAGACATTTTCGTTCAGTAGTTCTTTTGAAAACAGCAGGCCTTGGGTTTGCGGTGGCAGCATACAGCGGCCGACTCCATGAACTTTGGGGACCCTGCGGTGAATGGTGAATTCACTGCAGGGTGGGGAAATTTTATTCCCCGAAGTGCAGGGAACTACAGAACACCAAAATGTTGGCGTCATTTCGGTGCTCTGTGAGTAACCCAATTAGTGGTGAGGTTTTTTGTTGCCCCCTGGAAAGTGAAAGCCTAGGCGTTGCCTACCCAGGACATACTTGAAAATTAGTGACATCTCAATGTTTCCTTCCTGGAAAAATAGTTTGCAAAAGTTAAAAAAAACTTTTTTTTTTTTAGGGGTGGGGCCACCCGACGGGCCGCCGCCCCCTGGAGAGTGCCGCCCTAGGCCTAGGCCTTGTTGGCCTAGGCCAAAATACACCAGTGCCTAAACTACACAAATTGCAAACACCCCATCTAGGTGTCAGGACAAGATCAAATGGCACGTTGACCACAGTCACTTCTCTCAAATATCTAGGTATGTGGTTAGACCCAAATCTATCCTTTGGCCCCCACATTGAAAAACTTTCATCTAAAATTTACCCCAAACTAGGTGCCCTGTACAGAAACAAATCCTGCCTGAGCCCCGCCATAAGAAAGCAGATTGTACAACAAATGCTTATGCCGGCTATTGAATACGGAGATGTAGTGTATGCAGCCGCCCCGCAAACGCACCTCCAGAAACTTACTACATTGTATAACTCATTCTGTCACTTTGTGCTACAATGTAACTACATGACCCACCATTGTGACATGTTAAAAGAACTAAACTGGCCGTCGCTGGAATCTAGACGCACCCTTCACCTTTCCAACCTGGTGTTTAAGAGCTTTTCTGGGAAGCTACCACCCTACCTGAATAAGCTGCTTCCCTCAGCAGTTTCCTCATCCTATAACCTCCGATCCAGGACCAGCACCTTACTTGCAATACCACAATACAAAAAGCAAGTGGCTCGATCCTCATTTTCCTACAGAGCACCGCAAATATGGAATAACCTCCCAGACGCCATCAAATCTTCCCCCAGTCTAAAGTCCCTTAACCCTTTCGCTGCTGAGGCTTTTCCCGCCCCTGTGCTGAGGTCATTTTTACCGGTTTTGCTCATCATGTTTAAACGTGTTTTGAAGGCTTATTTTAGTATATGACCCAGACATATTATATATCGTTCTTTCCGTCAGACTCGGTTAGATTCATAATATGTCATTATTATATGTATACGTTATGTCATGTCTGTATATTATAACAAAAAATGCAAAATAAAATATGTATTTTCAATAATTTGCAATGTGTAAAGTTTTTTTTCACATTTTAACATGCGAGCAATTGCGGTTATATTTTGTATGGGGTGCGCTTGTTAAAAAAATTAGAGATGGGGTCTCGTTCCATTTTTTTTGGGGAAAATTACACTATTTTTAACAAACGCACCGCATACAAAAATCGTTAGTGCAGCATCATTGTTCACATTATAATTGAAATGGGAACAATATTGCTGCATTAACAAACCAAAAAAATAAAAAAAATTTTTTTTTTTTTTTTTATAATTTGTTTTTACATTTTTTTTTATTTTTATTTTTCATTTTGTTTTTTTTGACAAAATTTTTCACAGTAGTGTTTGGTATCGTTGGAACGGCCATGCTCTGGCCGATCCAACCATAACAAAATTTAACCCCTAGCTGCCACGATCGGGAGATAGGGAATTCATTGGAACTCCCTATCTCCACCGTTGGTGGCAGTTAGGGGTTAAGTCCAGGACTGGCGTCATCGTGCTACGCACGATGATGCCAGTCCTCAGGGGGAGTTCCCGGAGGCTTGGCCGACATCCAAGATGTCGGCCAGCTCCGGGAAAGGATCGCGAATCGGCGCTTTTCAGCGCCGATTCGCGATCCAGCTCCCCAGGGGTTAATGCCAGGCACCATTTGGAAGAGCAGGCTGTGCCCTTCCAAATGATGCCTGGGTTAACCCCCGCAGAGCCGCCGATCGGGAGGGAGAGAGGTCCGAAGGACCTCCCCCCCTCCCTTTCAGGCGCCTCCTCCGCACATGCGGGGGGGGGGGCGCCTGAATTAGGTGTCATCGCGCAGCCGCGATGACACCTAATTCCGGCGGCTGCGGTCCCGGATGCCGGGCTGACATCGAGGATGTCAGCCCGCACCGGGGGGGCCAGCGATCGGCCAGAACCCGGCCGAACGCTGACCCCAATGGGAGGACGCGCTCAGCACGTCCTCAGCACAGCAGCAGGAATGTGGAGGACGCGCTGAGTGCGTCCTCCGCATTGAAGTGGTTAAGAGCTCCCTATTAACATACCTCAATAAGGAATGCACCTGTAAACATGTAACATAGTGACTATATTTCCTACATATTTATTTTCTGTTAATCTGTATATTTGTTTTGTGTTAATATCTTGCATTTTACTACTTTTGTATTTCTGTAACCATGTTCTTGAACCCAGGACATACTTGAAAACGAGAGAAATCTCAATGTATCCTTCCTGGTAAAATCCTTTATAAATAAAAATAAATAAAATAAGAGAGGGTTAAAAATTATATCCCCAAAATAAATGAGTGTCACACTTTTGGATCCAATGCCGTCTTGTTCTCTCCAGCACTGCATGAGTTAAAAACAAGTATGATATGCTGTGATGGACTTTTATTTCTTTTCATGGAAAAACTATACAAAATCCTGTAAATTGCACTGCCAGGTAATCAGCCAAATGGGTTTATGAAGCTGCAGGCTGGGCAGATTTCTTGGCATAAGAAGAAAGTTGGTACACATTCCAGCTGCCTGATAAATAGTAAATGTTGGCTTGTGTACCAAACAAGGCTCAGAACGCTGCCCAAGATAATTTACGGAAGAAATGCGCGTACGCGATCCTTTCTTTCTTTTTTTGTGTTTAATATATTGCTTGTCAATTATGGTACAGGTCCCGTGTGAAATGAACAAAGTTTGTTTTCTACGTCCTGGGAATTCACAATAAAAAGTATATCCCATGCAGGTTCATAAATTATTCTTTATTATTTCTTCTCGTTTGTCTGTACTTTTTTAGCGTATGAAGGTACTTCTTTTTCTTAACCTTGATTCGTTCCACAGGTTGAAAAGAAGAAAAAAAACATACAAAGCTGAGACCAAATTGGCACAAACGTTGGAGACATTGATTAAAGCAGGGAGAATTCAGTGAATTAATGCAAGAACAGTCAGGGCATCCTTTATCTTTGTCACATCCAGTAAACACTTCTCTAAATAACTGTATTTTCAGTTGCTACGTTTCCAAGCATCCTGCATCTCCTTAGCTGCCGCCCCATAAACCTTCAGCTCCTTAAAGAATACTCGAAATATGTTCTTTGTAGTGGCTGGAGGTTTTTCGGCAAGCCATAAACCAGAGATAAGCAGCCCATGACTCTTTGGCTCATGGTGTTTTTTCGGCATAGGTCCCAACTGGGATACTTTCATGGTCCCGCTACTCCGAGAGCAGAAAAGCAAATTGGTTTTGCACATTACTAATGACTATACATTTGCAACGCTGTCACTGTGACTGGGCGGGTTGAATTATTATGAAGGACATCTAGATGACTTCATGACCTAAAATGTTTTTTTTTTAAAATTTTTCTCAGACTAATTTATGACCGCATTTACTGCAGATTAAATATGCATTAAGGCATGACACGCTGTCACGCAGGTATATGTACAAGGAAAAACCTTTTAAATTATCTCTGGTGTCCTGTGAGAATTAATGAGGGAATTCCAGCAGAAACTGGAAAAAAAACATTGCAGATCACACAAAGTGGAGTCAAAAACATCTCCAGCTATCATAAGGGTCAAAAAGGGGATTTTATTGTACATGGAATAAATTGGTAAGAGTTTTCAACCTTCAAACCCATATTATCCTTTTCATTTCTATCTATCTTTATGCCAGCCTATCCATTTTTTTATTTATCATCTATCTATATGTCTGTCTTTATGCCATTTTATTTCGCTATCTATTTATCTATCATCTATTTTTATGTTGGTCTATCTTTATGCCTGTCTATAAATTTTTTATTTATCATCTATCTTTCTATCTATCTACATCATCATGATCATCATCCATATATTCTATCTATCTTTATGCCTGCTTATCAATCTTTCTTTTTATATATCTATATACAGTTAGGTCCATATATATTTGGACACAGGCACAATTTTAGTTGTTTCACGTAGTTACCAAAACATATTCGAGCTATATCTATAATATAGGCTGAAAGTGCACACGCTCAGGTTTAAATTGAGCGTATGTACATCCAAACTGGAGGAAGGGTTTAGGAATTACAGCTCTTAAGAGTAGCCATCCCCCCTTTTTCAAGGGATCAAAAGTAATTGGACAATTGAATCAAAAGCTGTCCAGTGGCCGTGTGTGGTCTACTCCTTCGTTATTTCTTCATCAGTTAAGCAGGTAAAAGGTCTAGAGTTGATTCTAAGTGTGGTATTTGCATTCGGAATCTATTGCTGTGAACCTACATCATACGTTCAAAGGCGCTGCCCATGCAAATGAAACAGGCCATTGTACGGCTTCAAAACCAAAACAAATCCATTAGAGAGATAGCAGCAACATTAGGAGCGGCCAAATCAACAGATTAGTACATTCTGAGGAAAGAAGAACGCACTGGTGAGCTCAGCAATATAAAAAGGCCTGGATGTCCACGGAAGACAACAGTGTGGATGATCACAGTATCTTCTCTATGGTAAAGAAAACCCCATTCACAACTTGTAGACAAGTGCAGGACACTCTCCAGGAGGTGGACGTATCATTGTCAAAGTCTACAATCAAGAGAAGACTTCACGAGAACAAATACAGAGGGTTCACCACAAGGTGGAAAACATTCATAAGCCTGAAGAACAGAAAAGACTTTGCCAAAAAACATCTAAAAAAGCCAAACCAGTTCTGGAAAAGCATTCTTTAGATGGATGAAACTAAGATTGATGTGTACCAGAATGACGGGAAGAAGAAAGTGTGGAGAAGGCTGGGAACAGCTCATGATCCAAAGCTCTCAACGTCATCTGTAGAAAATGATGGAGGCAGTGTGATGGCATGGGCATGCATGGCTTCCAGTGGGTCATTGGTGTTTATTGATGATGTGACAGAAGACAGAAGCAGCGCGATGAATTCAGCAGTGTTTAGAGAGATACTGTCAGCCCAGATTCAGCCAAATGCAGCAAAGTTGATTGGACGGCACTTCACAATACAGATGGACAATGATCCAAAACACACTGCAAAAACAACCCAGGAGTTTTTGAAGGAAAATAAGTGGAATATTCTGCAATGGTCAATCAATCAACTGATCTCAACCCAATTAAGCAGCATTTCACTTGCTGAAGGCAAAACTAAAGGCAGAAAGACCCACAAACAAAGAACAACTAAAGACAGCTGCAGCTAATGCCTGGCAAAGCATCAGAAAGGAGAAAGCCAAGTCTTTGGTAATGTCCATGGGTTCCAAACTTCAGGCAGTCATTGCCAGTAAAGGATTCTCAACAAAATATAAAAAATGAACATTTTACTTATGATTATATTAATTTGACCAATTACATTTGAGCCCTTAAAAATGGGGGAACTGTGTGTAAAAATGGCTGCATTTCCTAAAATTTGTACTTGATATTTATGTTCAACCCCTTGAATTAAAGCTGAAAGCCTGCACTTCAGATTCATTTGGATTGTTTAGTCTTAATTTTATTCTGGTGCCATACAGAGCCAAAAGTATAAAAATTGTGCCTGTGTCCAAATATATATGGACCTAACTGTATCTATCCTTATGCTTTTCTTTTTATCTATCATCTATCTATTTTTATGTTGGTCTATTTATCGGTCTATCGGATATCTCGTTTTCTAGGCATTCTATTGGTCTAACGGCCTATGTCTCTATATGTTAGTTTATAAATACTTGTTAAATTCCATAATTTATATTTAGTTATAAGTTTAGCCGTGTTTCGTATTGTGGAGAAAGTCTTTGTTGCAAACATCATATTATTTACCACTATTGTTAAATACATACACCCCAAATGTCCCACTTTTGACAGAAGACCATCCTGAATTAAGAGGACTGTTCCGTTTTATTATCAAGACAGTAATTTGCTCCGAGGCAGTGTGACATACCCCCTTTCTGGACGTGGCCATCTCTTTCAGCAATATGCCCATACCTTTCAATGAAACTTTGAGGGCAGTATTACAAAGCTGGTGCTAAGTTAACCGGAGCTGTTGTAAAGTTACCAGAGTCATTATAGTCTATGGAGTTGCTAAGTTTACAACAGCTCTGGTTAAGTTAGCACTAACTTTGTAATACTGTCCTGAGATTGATAAACACGTCATATCGCCGGCACACCCGGCGACCTACCTTCCCTTGTTCCAACCTTATACACCTCACCTCCCGCACCTCTTGCACCTCACCCCTTTGTCATTCTCTACACTGGCTTCCTGTCTCCTATAGAATCCAATTCATTATATTGGTGCTCCCATACAAAGCTCTCCATATCCGCGTCCCTGCCTACATCTCCTCCCTTATTAACAGGTATATCCCATCCCGACCACTTCGCTCTGCTAATGATCTGATGCTATCAGCTTCACGTACTCGCACCCCCAACTCCTGCCTTCAAGTATTCTCCCGAGCTGCCCCTTTTCTTTGGAACTCACTCCCCCACAACATCAGAGTCTCCCCGTCTCTCCAGTCCTTCAAGAAGTCTCTGATAACACATTACTTTAGAGAGGCTTATCATCTCACTCCCTAATCCCCCTCTGTTCATTTTCTGTTGCATCTTCACACACAGCCCACATGCACCCTGCTATTTCATATTCTCTATTTACCCTCACCTAGTGTGTCACCCCTATCCTCTTAGACTGTAAGCTCCTGAGTAGCGTCTTCTCTCTTACTGTTCTGTTTGTTGAACCGGTATGTATATTTGTTATTCTGCCTCCCATTGTATAGCGCTATATAACTTGTTAGTGCTTTACAAAAGCTTGTAACTGTAACATCTCAATGTTGGGAAGTATGTACATATGTGTAAACAGTTATCCTGTATTTTTCATATTAAAGTTTTTAGAGTAACATTATTACATCTATTAAAAATAAAATGTGGGACCAAATAGCTGCATTTAGAACATGTTGCAGCTCTTACTCTTCTTCCGCTGTTCTAGCTTTGGCTGAAATGCCCAGTTTGGAAAATAAATTGATCATTTTAAATATTGTATACATCTTCTATCAACAGGAAAATAACACCCAGCATCACGTACCTCCAGGAATTTCTCCTACGTTGCATCGCATTCACTGTTAAATGTGCACCTTTATAGACTCTGTTCAATGCAGTTAAAAAAAATCTTCAATTTTCATTTCTAGAAATGATTCTGACGTGCTTGTAATGAAGACAGTGAACAGCGGCGCTATGCACTGTGACTGATTTACTGCAAGATTATTCCACTGCATTGTGGCTTAACAGGATGCGTAGCCTTTATGTCATTTGAACACCAAGGTTTGAGGGACCGAGCTCCATAACCCAGGGTCTACAGAGGTGGAACCATGGCGGTTTTTCATTTTCTAAAGTCCACTCACCCTGCTCGAAGAATCTTAATGCCTCATTGACTCATAATACAGCACATGAGATTTCATTTTTCTCTACACAGTGATATATTCGGGAGACAATGCATTTTGTCAGAGAGACGTTTGTCTAGTAAGAAACAAATAAATATGTAAAATGTGATATATATTATTTATAAAAATAGATATAAAATATACACAGTATATATAAATGTACCATTCACAGACTGATAGCGTAAAGGGATACTCTAGGTCAGGGATCTCAAACTCTGCCCCCCCAGTTGTTGATTGCCTGCAATTCCCTGAATTCTTTCAATGCAATACATGACCAGAGCATCATGGGAGCTGTAGTTCTTAAACATCTGGGGGGCCAGAGTTTGAGATGCCTGCTCTAGGTACTGTGACCACTCAAAGTAGATTGAATAGTCACATTGACCTGAGTGTCCTCACCCCGCTCCTCCCTCTGGGAGTCTCGGAGGGCTGATTCAGCAGGGCCAGAAGTAGAGCTCAGTAAGCACTGATCTTGGCTTCCTTAAAATTAGGAACTTTTTTGTAGAAGTGGAACTCTTTCAGCTCACTTCAAACCAATGGCTCCCGATGGCCTCGGCTTTAGGAGTCATTGGGCAGGATGGGCACCCTGGCTTACAGTCCTGAAGGACACCGGAAGTATGTCACATCTGGATAGCATCGAGGCAGCCTAACAGTAAACTATATTATTAATAACAGAGACAAAACAGGAGGTCAGGGGATACAGGGAGGGTCAGATGGGGTTTATAATTACCCCTTCAACCCTCCCCTCCCATTTTAACCCTACAATATCCCTTCAACATATTGCCATAGGTGGACACACAATTTTAAACACTCTAGCAACACAAACATCATAACAGAAGGACACAAAGTCAATTGTACTGATATATCAGAGCATAACAAGGGATACAGACTGATACAAACAGATTGTGACGCTACAAGTATCACAGATACATTGACAAATATATAGAATGACTCACACACTGAACAAATATACTAACCCTTGTAATTTTGTCTCAAGCTAGAGCTCTACAGAGACATAAGATCAGGGCTGGATTAAGATCTCTATGGGCCTGGAGCTGAATATTTTGGTGGCTTTTTTGGAAATTAGTGAATTGAAAGCATATTTTAGGTTATTTAATAGTGCAGGTATGGGTAGATCTCACCAGGCAGATACTGTGAGACAATTTCCTTTCAGATTCCAATCATTTACAGCGTGTAAAATATTTTTTTCACATTTTATCATCCAAACCTTTGTGGTTATATATTGTATAGGGCATTCTTGTTAAAAAAAAATTGAAATAGGATCAGGTTAATGCATTTTATGAGAAAATATACAATTTTAACCAAAAAAATTAAATATTTCCCTTGTGTTTTGGAGGAAGGTGTTTTATGAATAATGTGTCTATGTATAAACACTGACCTTGCTCCCAGTGTGGGAAATGAGAAGGGGTAATGGCAGTGGTATTGATCATTTTATATGTGACAAATGGACAATGCCATCGCTTTGGAACTAAAAATAAGTAGATAAATGTTTTTTTGGTTTTCCTTTCTTTTAGATTTTACATGGTCATGTTTGGTATTAATGCAAAGGCCAGACACTGTCCTGTCCAATAACAGCTCCCTTGACCTTGTGAGGTGTAAAGATTAGTGACGCAGGGTTCCAAAGTCCCTCCCAGTGCACTTTGCTGCAGTGCGAGGGTTTAGGTTCTTGGTGTAACAATTCGTAATAACGGATCGTGCCATCACGTCCACTTGAGATGGTGAGTTAGTGCAGCATCATTGTTTACTTTATAATTGAAAAGTGAAAAATATTGCTGTGTTAGAAAGAAAAAAATAGAAAAATATTTTTACATAAAACCTGGTCATGTTTGATATCTTTGGACATGGCATGCTCTGGCCTTTCCAGTGATAGCTCACATGACCCTGTAGCTGCTATGGTGTTGGGGATAATGAGGTCCAAATGTCCATCAATGCAGACATTGTTATTTTTTTCTCTGGGCCTATTCTGGGGCAGGGGGCTGGAGCTGCTGCTCCATCTGCCCCTATGTTAATCCGGCCCTGCATAAGATCTCCCATGACTCTCACCTCCTTAAGACATGAGCTCTATGTATCTTAGAAATATTTGTTGTGGTGTGCAATAGGCATGTGCATAATGTACACTGGCCACTGAGCCAAACATGGCTGCCGAGAGACACCGGTGGTGCAAGTTGAGGACAGGATTGAAGGATTTTTTCACCGTGACAGAATGACCCCAAGCATACAATATTTAAAAGGAAATTACCCATTATAATTTTATTAGCTTCCCTTTAATAATTTTATAGCAATGGTTCCAGCAAAAGCAGCTTAGACCTAACGGCTGAGAGATCACAATTTCCAGCAGATATATTCCGTTAGAATCTTGACTACAGTCTATTGATCTTTTCCTCGAGGCCTCTGTTCCATTCTATAATTACTAACATTAGTCACATGTGTTCAAAGTGGAATTAGTCTATAACAAGGCTACGTATTACGGCAGAGGCTGCACACAGGCCAGCGCATGTTAATGGCTCGGATAATAATTTATCTGGAAAATCCACTTGTTCCTAAACTAGCAGTTAGTCAATTACATTTAAATAATAAATGAAAGTGGACACTTTAGTTCCACTTAAAAAGAAAAACTGCATGCCTGCTGTCTTTTCTCAAAAAGGGCCTGCGTCGAACACTTTTAAACAAATAACTGTCGTCAAAGAAAAAAAAAGCAATACATAGTTTCGATGCCGTCTTGGATTCCAGGATCTGCCAATATGTGTTGGCAACACTGGCAGATTTCTCTTTAAGGACATCATGAGGCAAAATCCCAACTGTGCCTCTTTAGCCCATTCATAACAAAGGGTTTCTCGTTCTGTGGATGAAAACACCCTTCACATCATAATACCATGTGACAGCCTGGTTTTTACCAGGAAGGATACATTGAGGTTTCTCTCCTTTTTAAGTATGTCCTGGGTGGCGAGTATGTACCGTTAGGTGTCTTGCCCAAGGACACTTAGGCTGGGGTCAGACGAACGCAGTGCGAACGTGCGTTTAGCCGCACTTTATTACGGCCGTGGTAGCAGCAAATGATGTCCAACTCATGCCCACACACGAAGTACGGCCACACGAAAGTTTGGCCGCACAACGCAAGCGACAAACGAACGTATTTGTGCAAGAACCCTGAACCGCTAGTACTGACGTACAGAGTGTGCTGTGTCCGCATAGCGGCGTGTGTGCGTGATTAGGAGACGTCAGACGCTGCTCATGTCCGGCCTACATAACATCCAGACACCCAAAGTTTCCTGGTTTGGATCCGTAGAAAATCACGGCCGAAATTGCACATCGTATGACCGCTATCGCGTATTCCGTGATAAAATGCGTTTGGACTCATCGATGCAATTTTTGACGGTAGACGTGAAAAATGCGTTCGTCTGACCCTAGCCTTACTGGAGAGGTGCTCTTGCCGGGATTCAAACCTGTGTCTCCACAGTCTCTCTCCATGAGTTATCTGTTTTAATTTCTACGGAACATTGGCAGAATTAAAATTATTTACTGCATTTTACATTATAAGTAAAGCTTACACACACAAAAATGTTTTATTAGCCTTTATTTTGTCTGTATTTCTGTCCATACCATACACGTTTTGGTTGCTTATAGCACGTTAAACATAACTGCAGGGCTAGGATGGGTTCATTTTAATTACATTGAGAGGTTAATCCAGATCTCTAATACTTTTTACATACGCTTAAATGATGCCCTGGTACTTTAAATTAGGTCCTCTCCTGCTTTGTATTTTTTTGGAGAAGTGCTTTTTTGTTATCTTTCATAACCTCTTGATCGACGTGATACGATGGGAGGTAAGAGCGTTACCAAACTTTTCATGGGGGGTAGAGATTTATCTAGCGATAGTGTAAATGGAATCGGATTACAATCTTGCGCTCTAACATTTGAGGATTAGGAAACAAAGTCCAAGGTCAGATGGTAAGTGAGATCACAGATTTGGTTTATTGAAAGTAAAAATAGCATTTGAGCCTCTCTACGGCCCCTTAAAACAGCAATATTTCCACCCTCTATAGCAGATTTATGTAACTAATGTCAGTGCATCCCTGTAGTTCTAGTAATTATTACACATTAGGACATCATATAATTGAACCGTTGAGTTCCTTGCAAAAATTCCAGATCTTTGCAAACCGCTGCCTGCGATAAATCGTTCATGCCTGTTGGCGACAAAAATGGCTCTCCAATAAGGAGCTACTCTATGCTATAGGATGCCTCAAAAACCATTTGCAGCAGAGATCGGAGTTGATAGGACATACCGTACGATAGGGCACAAACAAGATCTGTAGGCAGATGCTCAAATGGAATCCGCAAAGACAGCGCAGGAGAGGCAGACCGAGGAGCTCCTGGCCATGAAGCTTTCATGACGATATCAAGGCCGTTGACAAGAATCTGATCTGGCTGCAGGTCAAAGCAAAAGCTGCGATCTGTCGACTGTGGTCTTTCACTTCAGCCCTATGTGACTCGTTAGCGCAAGGCATAGAAGCGCTGTGTTCCAGTGCGTTATGTGCCACTGGCGCATCCTTAATGAACTTTGTTTCATTGATTCATTAGACACAGGGATATCGGCACCCAGAATAGATCATGATTCAAAGAGAATCGAAAAGACTTTTCGTTCTCTTCAATTCGGTGCGATTTGGCGATCCCATTTCGGCGACCCTGCGGTGTATTCAGCAAGCACCACAGGGCTGCCGTAATGCAGGGAAAAGCCGCCGCAAACCCGCTGAAAACTCACTGCAAAATGAGGGAGAACGCACACCTTAAACCTGCAAAAACATCTGGATTAACCCGCCGAAGACACCGGAGAAACCCGAGCAGGAGCCAATCACAGCGCAGAGCAGCCGCCGGAAAAACACGACACCGCAGACGAAGGAGGGGAAGAAAAAACAAACAGTACGCTTGAATGTTTGAAAAGTGAAACGCTGTTTGCAAACAAACTACTGAGCGAAAATGTCTGGAATTTACATATGAGGTCCAGGGAATGATAATAAAAAGGGCTGTTACAGAAAAAAGAAAAAAACTATTAAAAAAAAACAGAATTTTTTTGCAAACAAATCCCAAAAAATGCCTAAAAGGTCCTACAAAATCTAAAGATAAAGAGACTTTTTACTGCAGAATATTATAATCAACGGTATATTATATATTGAATTAAAACAGGAATATTTTTAACATTGAAGCCTATGGGATTCGCCTGAATAAACCTGCCGAATTAAACTACCTAATGGCAGGGCAATTCGGCAACTTTTCACTGCTGGTTTTTTGTTCTCTGAATAGACGAAGCATTGCTTCTTTATGGGGATTTACTGCCCTTGAACAGGCACCGAACAGGCACCGTTTGTGCAGGCAATTCGCCAGGATTTGGCGAATTGCCTGCTCTCTGGATAGCCGAATGGCCAGGAGAGGTAACCGAACGCTGAATTTCAGTGTTCGGTTACGTTTCGGCCCAAATTCGGAGCTCTTTGAATAACCCTGATAGTCTTTTCACATTTTTAAACCATTTTTTTGAAATGCCGAAGGAAAATAATAGGGAAATTATCTCTCCTACTTACACAATTATGTCACACTACAGAACCTTGTCTACAATGGATATCTTTTTTTTCTAGCCTCTGTCTACATTATTTGAAAGATTCCATCACCGTGATTTGTCTCCTCACAGCTTTCCCCCATCTGTGAAGCTGTTCAGGCGGAATCACCAGAGAATCTCAGCATATTTAGTAGGAACCGGTAAATCAATGCCGAAAACATCATACAAAGGAAGAGTTGTTGCTTCAAGCACAAGGTGATGGAAAGACTGATCCGAGGTCATCACAATATGTCCCTGGTGTCTGCCTCAGTACTCCGTTATTTTATTTATTACTTTTTATTTCATTTCCCGAAATCAATGACTGTGTGTCGTGTGTAACAGCTCAAAAAGCATTCTTCCCTATGGTAATTTATATGCGTATTTAAATACATTTTATTTAGATGAAACTCTTTGACACATAACACGCAGATTCCGTTGGGTGCTGAGACAATTGTAATCTTTGAGAGTAAAAATGTATTTTCTCTTTATTTATTTTTTTGTCCAGGCAAGCATACATTCCTGGATATTGTGTATCTCTGCCAGAATATCTACAAGGAATTCTCCCATGTAGATACTTACGCAAGAAATCTCTTGTAAGCAAACATTCTCAGGGTTACTCACAAAGAGCCGATCTGGCCCCGAAATGGCACCGAACTGTGAATTTCCCCATATGGTGCCATTTCCTGGCTATTCGGGAAGCAGGCAGTTCACCAAATTTTAACGAACTGCCTGTTCGATGGCAGTGAAATTCCCATAGAGAAGCAACGGTTAATCTTTTGTAAGAACACCGAACAGCAGAGAAATGTCAGAGAAATGCCCTGGTGTTTAGTGTTTTCATTCGGCAGGTTTAATCAGGCGAACCCCATAGGTTTCAATGTTAAAAATATTCCTGTTTTTATCCAATATCTAATAAACCGTTTATTATTTTTAATCTGCAGTAAAAAGTATATTTATTTATTCATTTACTAGGTGGAAAGCCTGCCCAGAGGGCAGTCTATTGTTGTTGTCGCCAGGTCAGAATTCAAGTCCACATAGTTTTTTTTCAATGTCCTATCCAACAGGGTTATCCAAAGAGATTCGAAAAGTCACCGCACGTTCGGTGACTTTTCATTCTCTTCAATTCGGTTCCTTTTGCCGATTGCATTTCGGTGACCCTGCGGTGTATTCAGCAAGCACCACAGGGTCCCCGAATTGCAGGGAAAAGCTGCCGAAAACCTGACGAAAACCAACCGAACGCACGCTGAAAACAAGCAAAAACATCTGGATTAACCTTCTGAACAGGAGCCGAACAGGAGCCGAATCACACAGAGCCGAAGCAGCTGTGACGTAGAGGAGGCAGTGAATAAATTAGAAAAACCATTTGTATGAATCTGGGAAAATGAAACGCTGTTTGCAAAGAAACTACTGAGCGAAAATGTCTGAAATTTTCACAGGAGGTCCAGGGAATGATAATAAAGAGGGCTGTTACAAAAAAAATAAGTTAACTGAAAATTTTTTTTTTAAAAAAATCGGACTTTTAAAAAAAAAAAAAAAAATCAGAAAAATGCTTAAAGTATCCTAAAAAATCTATAAATAAAGAGACTTTTTGCTGCAGAATTTTATAATGAACAGTTTATTAAATATTGAATTAAAACGGGAATATTTTTAACATTGAAGTCTATGGGATTCTCCTGAATAAACTTGCCGAATTAAACCACCATGGCAGGGAATTAGGGGAACCTTTCACTGCTGGTTTGTGTTCTCTGAATAGCTGAAGCAGTGATTCTCTATGGGGATTTCACTGCCCTCGAACAGGGACCGAACAGGCACCGTATGTTCAGGCAATTCGCCAGGATTTGGCGAATTGCCTGCTCTCTGGATAGCCGAATGGTCAGGAAAGGTAACCGAACGCTGATTTTCAGCATTCGGTTACCTTTCTCAAGCAATTCGGATCTCTTTGGATAACCCTGCAAGAGTATCTCTCTATATAAATACGTTTGTAACGCGTCCATCGCCATCCCATCCGCAACAGGAGGGCCGACTGAGCAGCTGTGATGGGTGCGCGCACAGCTGACAGCGCATTACAAAGGAATTTATATATTAGAGTAGGTTCCTCTTCCCTCTTAGATTGTAAACTCACGGGAACCGGACCCTCAGATTGTAAACTCGTGGGACCCCTCATATGGTAAACTCGTGGGACCCCTCAGATTGTAAACTCATGGGACCCCTTAGATTGTAAACTCATGTGGCCCCTTAGATTGTAAGCTCATGGGGCCCCTTAGATTGTAAGCTCATGGGGCCCCTTAGATTGTGTTGGGCTTGGGCGGGCATTGTGTTTGTAGCGTATACATTATGCGTATATTTAATGGCACGTGGTATGCATGGCATGGCAGGCTGGTATTTAGGCACACTGGTATTATGAGACACTGGTATTATGAATGGCAGACTGGCATTATGGCTGGCAGACTGGCATTGTGCATGGCAGACTGGTAATATGGCTGGCGAACTGGTAATATGGCTGGCGAACTGGTAATGTGGCTGGCAGACTGGTATTGTGCATGGCAGACTGGTAATATGGCTGGCGAACTGGTAATATGGCTGGCGAACTGGTAATATGGCTGGCAGACTGGTAATATGTCTGGCAGACTGGTAATATGTCTGGCGAACTGGTATTGTGCATGGCAGACTGGTATTGTGCATGGCAGACTGGTAATATGGCTGCTGGACTGGTAATATGGCTGCCGGGCTGGAAATATGGCTGCCATACTGGTAATATGGCTGGCAGACTGGTAATATGACTGGCAGACTGGTTTTGTGCATGGCAGACTGGTAATATGGCTGGGAACTGGTATTGTGCATGGCAGACTGGTATTGTGCATGGCAGACTGGTAATATGGCTGGGAACTGGTGTTGTGCATGGCAGACTGGTAATATGCATGGCAGGCATGGCAGACTGGTAATATGGCAGGCCGGGCACGGAGGAGATGCAGGCCGGGCACGGAGGAGATGCAGAAAACAAATCCGATCCATTGGAGAGGCGCTGTGCTGTGCGCCTCTCCAATGGATCGGATTTGTTTTGTCCCTCTCGCACGCCGGCTGTGCGCGTGCCGCGGCCGTTGGATGCGCACGCAGCCAACCGCCGCAGGTTGCGTGCGCATGCACAGTAGGGTTTTGGCGACGGACACGCCAGCCCTTATTGTTTTATAGTATAGATTAGGATCTTTTAGGCATTTTTTTTTACTTTTCCAGCCATTTTTTTTCCATTTTTTATTAGCATCTTTAATTTTTTCTGTAACAGACTTTTTATTATCATTCATTGGATCTTATATGTAACTTCCAGGCATTTCCGTCCAATAGTTTTTTTGCAAACAGTGTTTCAATTTTAACACTTTCAATGTTTTTTTGTTGTTGTTTTTTTTACCCTGTTCGTCAGCTTTGGCTATTTCCGGCGGCTGGCCTGCGCTATGTTTGGCGACTCGGTGGCTTTTTCTGGATGTGTTCGCCCTGTTTTTTGCAGCGGTTCGAGTGATCCGATACTTCGGATCGTATCAGATGGGGTTTTCCGGCGGGCGTTCGGCACTGCTGCGGTGGTTTTGAGATGGATTCTCGAGTCCCTTCCCTGCACTCCGTGGTCCCTGCGGTGAATGCTGAATTCACCGCAGGGTAAGGATATTTGATTCCCCGAAGTGCACGACAGAGCACTGAAATGTTGGCGACACTTCCTTCTGTGAGATTTGTACAGGGGCGGACTGGGCCGGGGGGCAGTGTGGCTTGCGTCCCCCGGGCCGAAATATTGTGTATGTAATCAATCATGTTCATGTATGACTTACGTTGTAATTTAAATTTGTTTGCAATCGCACTGCAGGCACTGGCAGGCAGCCACTCGCGTCTCACAGGCCGCGGCCGCGCAGAAGCACTAGCGCCGGCCCCGCCCCACGTGATGCCTCCGCGCAGCCTCATCCACGTGATGGGAGCATGCCGGCGGGCGCGGTCGACAGCCGTCAGCCAGTGACGTAGTCGGGGGAGCATCAGACCTGCGTGAGCGCGCAGCTGCCAGGCATCCAACGCTGCTTGGAGGAGGATTGCCTGGCCGTGGAGGGAGCACGCACAGCACTGACTCAGCACAGCAGAGGAAAGAACACTACCAGCCCAGCCGCTGCCCAGCCAGAACAGTGACTCGCAGCCAGACACTCAGGAGGGACTCACTCAGCAAAGTTTATGGTGAGTGCACTGTGCATGGCGGCCGCATCCCACACTGACCTCACCTGCTGGCTGCTGATGATTAGTGAGGGCCTGGCCCTGGCTGAGTGAAATGTCTGGACTGGAGTGGTCATAAATTGAGGGGGGAGAGGGGCTTGGGGTGGAGAATAAGTGAGGGCCCCTGGCCTGAGGATGAGGAGGCTGTGTGACAGCTCTCTGGCCCCGGGGTTAAGAAATGAGGGTGGGGGGCGGCCTGCACACGGTGAATAAATTGAGGGGGGTGCCTGGCCTGGCTGTGGGAGGCTGAGAGCCCTAGTCTGGATGAAGCCCACATGTTGAGTGTTAAGTGTCCTTGGTTTTTATTTAACTACAAATAATTCTAAAGTTAATATTTGGTTCGTGTAATAGATTTTGTTTGCTTACTTGATTCTCAAAAGTAAAAATATTGTTTTCTGTATTTTGGCTAATTTATGTTTTTATATATATATATTAAGAGTTCTATAAATATTTTAAACAGTAATAATAAACTGTTATTTATTACTTAATTTTCTTCCCGTGTTTGTTTTTACTTAAACATGGGCCCGAGTTGCGGAACTCTGGGACTCTTGGTGGTGCTTGCCACCTGGGCCAAAAGTTGCCAGTCAGCCCCTGGATTTGTGTATTTATAAAATATATTATTCTGGTACACTCCATTTTTACCCTTCTATCTCTTTAATGTAAACCTATACAAAAGAAAATATTCACTTTCCCAGAACAAATGCAGCCACAAGCCATACAAAGTTATGTTTAATGAATGCTACTATGATTTGGTTATAATAACTTTAAAATGTAGACTTTTTAATCTAAATTGATTCAGGTTTTATGAAAAAAAAAATGCTAATCCTCTCTAACTGCGTAAATCATGGCAGCCTTTCCTTCCCTAGATACAGAGAAATAGAAGAGAAAATAAGAAAGTCACAAGTTTCTAACCTTTTTTTTAAATTACTGAAGGCTAAGCAATTATGAAACCTTTCTGTTTTCCAGCCTTCCGCCTTTCATATTAATAACCCATATTACATTTACTATTGTTATTTCTATAATGCAAATAAGTGTTATTATTTTTATTTCAAAGTATTATTTGATGAGGAAATCTCCAGACTGCAACAAAATAAAAGCAAGTTATGAATCACAAAATTAGGAGGCTTAAAAAAAAAAAATCTAAATTACAAAATTATGCAATTTACTTTTGGTAAAGGATGAATTTTATTAAAAAACCAATATGCGGTACTGAGAACACAATATGAATAATTGTTTTGTTGGTGTATTGAATTACATCAGTAAATGCTACTTTGTAGATACTAAGTGCCCTGTTACAAACCTAACGCTAGCGCTAAGATATGCAAGGGTTAACGCTTGGTTAAGTGACTTTACCGGCGGTTCTTCGGTAGACAAATAGTCCCCAGTCTCCCTCGGCAAATCAGTCTGTGGCCCTGCCGGTCTTGCGAGAGCGAGATCGCAAAGGGCTCACGGCCAGACAGCACAACCCTCCATAGAGTCCTATGGACTCCATGAGGTGATACAGTGGCTCGTTAGCGCTGCCGTGGGTATCTAGGAGGTTAGCGCCACATTACGCTGCAGGCGGCTGAATCAGCGCCTTCCCTGTAATATGGAGCTAAAGCGGGGATGCTAAGGCGAAACATGTAGGAGCAGGTTTTCCCCGTAAACCACCCCCCGTTTAAGCACCATGTTTGTAATATTCATAATTCCTCTGTTTTTTTAAGGTGTTTATTGGGGCTAGTATTGCCCTGCACACCACAAGGGAGTATGTCGTGGTCAGGTTGTGTTCTTTCCTTTTTTTTTGTCAGAACGCACAAAAAAACAGGAAAAAATTATAATAAAATAGCTATTACCAACAAGTGTAAATGAAAGAGAAAAGAAAAAATATAAATATAGAAAAAAATATCTAGAAATTAGTGCGGAAGCACTACCACGAGTGTTACCGAGGGTAGCGCATCGTTCCGGGGCAAGGTGCTGAAGTAGCGCCTGCCCCAGAATCTCATGCAGAAATGGGGATGCTAACGGGGGAAAACCTGCACTTTGTAATTGGGCTCATAGTCTCCACAGATACCAGATATGTTGAATCCATACGCACATATCCCATCATGAGTCCGGATACTCATAAATGGAGAAGAAAAAGGTGGGGGAAGCAGGAGGTAAAAGGGACAGAGTAGGTAAGGGCCAAGACTAAAAAAGTGGGGGGAATGGTTAGAGAAATAGGGCTGATGATGGAAAAGGGAGTAGAAAGAGGAAAAGAAGCAAGACTGTGATAAAAGGAATACATTCACAAAGAACAATGCATGACCCTCTAGCTACCAAACTACCGCACCATTGGTCAGAACAGATAGACATTATAAAGAACGTGCTGAGGGCCATGTGGGCTAAGGAGCAGGGACTGCACCCAAGCTATTATGGCAAGAAGAAGATGTATAGTCACTCCAGTAGTACTATAGATCAGTAAGTTTCCACCTGGAAGCCTCATCTGTGGCGGTCATTTCTTCAAATGATTGAATCACCACAATTTTTGTTAACCACTCCTGCAAAGAATGGGATGAAGGGCTTCTTGCACTGCAATGGAACGAGCAGCCTCGCAGTTTGAAGCATGGTAAAGGTGTCTGACACTACTTAAATCGAGAACCTGTGAAAGGAAGGTCTCACAACTAAGGTCCAAATCAGTCTCGGACCTTCAATATTATCTTACAGTGGTCCAGAAAGACTGTAAGTATGGGCACTGCCACCAAACATGCAGGGAGGTATCCAACACTGCCTGGCATCGCAAAAAGGTTGGTTCAGCAACCAACCTTTTTAAAAAGGGGTTAAAAAAATTCAGACACATGGGGACCTGATACCAAAAATACCAAATCTAGTAGGACAGTACCTAGAAGATTTTCTCCCAAAGTAACCAACGCTGCCCTGGCATTGCCAACAGGTTGGATAGGCAAAGGGGTTAAAAAAAGTAAGAGACAACAGGACCTGGTACTAAAAAGAGAAAATCTGGTAGGACAGTTCTGCTGCTTCAATGGTAATAGACTATGGTGGGTTAAATAGCAGTGTCTTACACCACTGCTTGGTAGATATCAGGGTCAGAAGTTCCCGGGTACCAACAACCTCTGTAACCCAGGGGGACTGCAATCAGTGGAGTGTAAGAAGCGGCAAAGGACTGAAATATGGCAGTTGACAGGAATACCTAGCGAACAGAAGTGGTCAAAGGCATTCAATTACCTGGAGAGGTTGTGTGCTCCATGTGGGAAGTGTAATAAATAGTGTTTAATTTGAAAGAGATTGAAGGCTTCCGAGAAAGCTAGACCATGCTCAAGGACTGTGAGATCCTGAGTCAGCAAGTGAAAAGCATTTAACCAGTCACTCCAGTAAGGTCCGCAAAACTCCACAACCTAATCTGACTCCAAGGATGCTTGTGTTTCCAGGACACGAGCCTTGCGTGATCTCACTATCGCCGGATCGCACAGTGATGCGGAGTGATTGCGGAGGCAAACTGGGAACTATTTGTTTGTATATTGTTGTGTATACTGCTCCTAGTCAGAAGAAATGGGGGATCGGGCCACCGTACTCACTGCGGGATGAGAGGTGAGTATGGGATTTATTGGTGGAGGGTTTAGGGGGTGCTAAATGATTTAGCGAAAGCAGAATCATTTAACGGCAGCTTTTAGGAGTAGCTAAAATTTCATTTTGTGCATCGCTGCAGTATTTAGCGCTAGCACTTTGTAATACCTTACCTATCAAAACACTAATTACTGATGGCGCACCCCATGTTAAGTATAGGGTGCGCGTAAGTACAGAAAGCTCATGGAAGCTAGCGCTATCACCGATGCGCTAAGTGATTTTATAGGGGTTTAGAGTCAGGAAGGTAATATAGGGGGCATACGTTAAAGTCACTTAACCTGAAGGTAACGCCTACACATCCGAATGGTAACGTTAGGATTCACTAGGAAATAGTGCCCTTATTCTTTTCTTTAACCTCCCTGATGGTTATCCCGAGTGTGTCTCGGGGGTTAAATTTCAACGCTGAGTGCGGTAACCCTGAGACACACTCGGGCTGTATACATCACCTCTCCCTGCGCTCCCTCGTTGAACGCGGCATTTTACTTCCTGGATTCCTTCTCGCGAGGAGGAAGGAACCAGGAAGTATAAGGTCACGGTCGCCAGAGGAGGCAGCTGGGGACATCGAGGGAGCGCAGGGAGAGGTGATGTATCCAGCGGCATCACTAGTGTTGCTCGGGGTTACCGCTTCCAACATAGGAATTTAACCCCGAGCCACACTAGGGAATACCGCTAGCGGGGGGCAAAAAATAAATAAAATAGACCGCTTTTAGATGCGGATTTTCACAAAAATTAGACCGCCAGGGAGGTTGAACACCCTACAAAAACACCTGTTTATACTTTACCATCTGATGAGAAACTCCCCAGCTTCCGTTTAACACACGGATCACTAATGTGTAATTATTTCATAGCTATCGACATCTCGTATGACCTTGCATACATCTTCCCGACGCCGCACGCCATGCAAAGCGTCCACAACCGACTGTTCTCTAAACCCATGTATTCACTGACGTCTTTGTAGAAACAAATAATTGCTGCCTCAAGGCATGTGGCATTAAAGGAAACTGCATAATATTCTCATGTCTGATTATCTTTATAATGTAAACAACTCTGATCCAATCTTACTAGTAAGGATTATTCCGGTTAAAAATGTGCGTGACATTTTAATTATCACATAGAAGTCTTGCTGCAAGCAGCGAGACAGATGGTGTCCTGAGTTTTATAGCCTTGCTAGCATTTCCAAGGCAGAATTTACTGTTTACTCATCAGTAAGCTTTCAGGTCTCGTGCGTACTTTATTTTCTAGAGTTTTATTATTTTTCTTAATTTCAATTTTTTAACTTATTTATTTTAGGTGAGCGAATTGTAGCAGCGGCAGACGGCGATAATCAACACTGATAATAAAAGAAAATCTATTAAGGCTTGTTAGTTGTGTTCTAGAGCAGAAGCTTTTGTTTCAGCAAAAATCGTACATCTGGAGGTGCTAAACGGTACAATGAAAGGTAAGAATGTGAAAAACGGTTTTGATTGATTGTCAGGGACCATATCATTGAACAACGTCTTGATTTCTTCAATATAGTAAGTGTAGACCAGGGATCTTAAACTCTGGCACACACTAGCAGGGTTATTTAAAGAGAGCCGATCTGGCCCTGAAATGTAACGGGACATTGAAATTCAGCGAACGGTGACATTTCGGGGCAATTCAGCTATTCAGAGAGCAGGCAGTTCAACAAATTTTGGCGAATTGCCTGCACGTACGGTGCCTGTTCGAGGGCAGTCAAATCCCCCATAGAGAAGCAATGGTTCATCTATTTGAGAACACCGAACAGCAGTGAAAAGTTGCCAAAATGCCCTGCTGTTCGGTGGTTTCATTCGGCAGGTTTATTCAGGCGAATCCCATAGGCTTCAATGTTAAAAATATTCCCGTTTTAATTCAATATCTAATAAACCATTTATTATTTTATTATGTAGTAAAAAGTCTCTTTATTTATAGATTTTTTTAGGATCTTTTAGGCATTTTTTGGGATTTTTTGGGCAAAATTATTTTCTGGTTTTTTTTTAACTCGTTTTTTTCTTTTTTCTGTAACAGACCTTTTAATTATCATTCATTGGGCCTTTTATGTAAATTTCAGACATTTTCGTTCAGTAGTTTATTTTAAAACAGCGTTTCAATTTTGAAACTTTCACGCGTACTATTTTTTTTTCACCCCATTCGTTTGCCTGTCGGCTTTTTTCGGTGGCTGCTCGGCGCTGTGATCGGCAGCTCCTTGGATTTTTCCGGCGTGTTTGGTGTGGCTTTTGCGGCAGTTTCTGCGGGTTTTCGGCAGGTTTGCAGTGAGTGTTCGGCAGGTTTGCGGTGAGTTTTCCCTGCACTATGGGGACAATGCAGTGCATGCTGACTACACTGCAGGGTCAGCGAAGTAGAATTACTGAATCGCCCTGAAGTGCGGGGAATGAAAGGGCACGTGCGGCGACATTTCTAATCTCCCTAAATAACCCCCTAGATGTGTATTGCCTGCAATTCCCAGAATTATCTGAATTTGATAGATGACCAGAGAATCATGGGAGTTGTAGTTCAGAGGCATCTTGGGGTCTAGAGTTTAAAATCCTTGGGATAGACCTATAAACTGGCATGGGATCGGCTGGCGCAATGATTGCCCATATGCTATTCCGACCACAATATGTGCTTTTAATACTAATCTACCTCAAGCAATGATTATGTCTTATCTTGCTGATCCAACGTCCAACAGCAACATCCGCAATGTGTCTGGATCTTGCGGATTCCTAGAGGTGAAAAAGTCTGCTGTGAAAAAATGCTTGAGCTTTATAACAGCGGGCAGAGCAGCTGGCGACCTGGTGCCTGGGTTTGTCAAGGCCTGACTTACAATAATAATAATATATAATAGCTGCTGTCACCTCGGTTCAATGTAGTTTGAAAGGGTCAGGTATGAATGCATGTTGTCGCAGTAATAGCTGGACCTAGCAAAAGCATTGATGGCCTTAGGTACAAGTCAGTAACCTTGGTCCACCTGGGGCTATATTACATTCTTCACGCAAAAAGACTCGGGCAAAGCAAAAATCTTTGCGCCAAACGTTAAACTTTTGCGCGTGCAAATCACTGCTGGAATTACAATCCTCGCGGCTTTTTTCTTCCGCCAATCAATTGTGTGCGCAAACAGTACGCGCACAAATGCAGGCGCAGTACCATCTCGCGCAAAAATCTTTGTGCGAGAAGTTTTTGGCAATCTTTCAGCCAATCAAAATGAAGAAACACACCTATCGAACGCAACTGAATTGGGTCTGCCAGAGGCATCAGAGACGGGTTCTGCGTCTATGATACAACATGAGCACATATGCTACAGTAATAATACACACACACCTGCCATCATCCATTATATTGTTGTTGCGTTCCTTTTTATGGGCTGGTGTTTTTTTTTTTTGGGTTCGCCAGGTTGTTCAGATATGCCGTTACCACCAGCTTTTTGCAGTTGCTAAAATTATACGTGCAAAGGCTATGCGTTAATTACCGCGAATAGATTGTAATACCAGCCTCGTACCAGCGCACATTCGCATTTGCGCTCACAATGTTAAGTATAGACGGCGCGCAGTACAGTAAGCTCGCGCAGGGTTCGCGCAGGATCACCCGTGGTAGACGATTGTGCACGGTTGTTGCGCTGACTGTAACTGACTGTAATACGGGATTAGGCGCAAATGGTTTTACCCCTCGCGTTAATGTTTTTTTTGCGCCGGCGCAAACGTTTGCGCGAAGATTGTAATTTAGCCCCTGATGTTTTTCAACTACATATCCCATGATACTCAGTCACTCACTCAACTGGCTGAGCCTCAAGGGAAATGTAATTCATAAACATCAGGAATGCCAAGACTGTAAAGAAAACAACATAGGAAGCATGAAGCCCACGGCTGCATAGTAGAAATACACAGAATTTACCAGCACATTACACCTAAGTTACTACCACAACACAATGAAGGTAATTCAGAAAGCGCCGAAATTTCCGTGTAATTTTGGTGCTTTCTTGTTCGGGGCACATTGGCGATTCCCAATCCTGGAATTCACTATTCACCACACAGGGTCCCTGAAGTGCACTGAACACCAAGGGACCGACCGCCAAACGTCACTGAAGACTGCCGATCGCTGCCGCTAACCAGCCTGCCGAACGCCGCCGAAGACCGCCGCACAGACCGCAGAAAGCCGACAAACTGCAGGGGGAAAAAAAATGCAACCCTGCTATTCTTTAAAAGGTGGTTAAAACAATAAAAATGCATGAAAATGTGTGGAAATAATAAAGAAAGGTCCGAAAAAAATAATAATATACAGGTCTGTTACAGAATAATAAAACGCCTTTAAAAAAATGGGAATCAAAAAAATACAAATAAATTGTAAAAAAGAAATAAATGAAAAAGACGTTTTGCCGAAAATGAAAAGAATAGACGGTTGAATAAATTTTTTTAAAAACAAATTTATTTATTTTTACATTAGAATTCGATGGGATTCAGATGTTTAAACCTTTCGAATTGAATCTACGAAAATCAGGGTATTTCACTGACATTTCGCCGTTCTCTGAATAGATTAACCATTACTTCTCTATGGGGAATATCACTGCCGCTGAAGAGCTCTGAATTGCGGCGATCTGTGGTGAACTGCATCATATTTCGCTGTCACTTTGCCAGCATTTGGTTAATTGACAGCTTTCTGAATAGCCGAACTGCCACAAAATTGCACCGCATGGTGAAATTCACCGTTCGGTGCCTTTTGGTGGCAAGTACGCCGCTTTTTGTATAACCCGTACTAGCTGTTTTCACTTCAAATTCATGATTACATTTACAATTACAGAGTATAAGAAGGCACTTTATATACGATACAGCAGGTGGAAATGCCATGGAAATGTATTGTTATGATACAGCTAATACAAAAAGAAAAATTATTCTGGGTAATAGACAAAATTGCAGAAAGTAGCAGGAAAGCCTGGGTTCATTTAATGTGCTACCCACATCTGCGCCACACAATGCAATTATACACCAGAAAATCGCAATGGAAATTGCCTCATTGTCTCAGCAAAATGTATATGTACCTACAGTTTCTCATAACTGGGACGATTAAACCTATGTTCTGTGCAGTCGACACAGCTTAATCTCATGTCGTGCCATATTTCTAAACACGGTCTCCGCTAATATTTTACATACTGCAGTACTGGAGAGAAGCTTGTTTCATCCCAGGAATGTCTGTAAAATCATTTAGGTGAGAGAATAAATGGGTCATGAAAGTGGCTTTTATCTAATTATGTAGATCCATGAGTTGGATGGATGTGGTTAATGCTGCTGCCGCTTGGTGTAAGATGCTGCATATGAAGGAAAAATATGCACACAGATGGAGGAAGGTCTGCATGCTGCGTGATGTAGAGCATGGGGGTTTTAGAAGACTGGAACAATGAACCTCAACAAAGTATGTCCTTCAGTCTCCTGCACAACTGTCCTTCACTATGCATTAAGCTTTGAAACGATAAATATACCGGGTGTCCATAAAGTCTCTTTACAATTTCAAAACTGTATTGCAAAGGCAAATGAAAAGACGGATAAGTGCAAATTGTTACAAAATGAGACGTATATATTTACGTTTTTTTTGCCTCATTTAATACACCTCTATATGGGCACCATTAGTTGTACGAAGCACATCAACACGGTACTCAATTTCTTGCCATGTTGGCAACAGAAATATATAATTTCATGACAAACTATCAAAATGATTCCCTAAATCCCAGCTTATACTTATATTTAAACAGTAACTGAATTCTGAATGTAGGATGCTGAGTAAGTGTGACATGTCAACGGTTATTTGGGGATCAGAATCTTATTGAGTTCCCAGGCCTATTTCTCTTTAGAAACTAGTTTATAGTTTACATACAGATTTGTCAAATTAAGGTAACAATGAGATAAACCATGACAGCCTTCCTGTTGTGAAATGTTGGTTTGGAAGGCTGTCACAGCCAGCATGGACATTCGGGAAAGGCAGAGAAAGGAAGGGAGACTTAGCTCACCAGGACCATCTAAATCAGGGTTAAGCAACCTTGGGCCTACTGATATTTTGGAGCTACATTTCCTGTGATGTCTAGCGAATCTATTGAGTAGTGGAGCCTCAAGGGAGATCTAGTTCCAATTCCTTCGGAAGGCCAAGGTCTTCTGATCTAAACTAACTTAAATACCTAGATATCTAGATGATTTTATTTTTGAGAAAGTATTTTACCAGGAAGGACACATTGAGATTTCTCTCGTTTTCAAGTATGTCCTGGGTGGCGAGTATGTACCATTAGGTGTCTTGCCCAAGGACACTTACTGGAGAGGTGCTCTTGCTGGGTTTCGAACCTGTGTCTCCACAGTCTCCACGTATAGAGCAGTAATGTTATCTCTACTCCTCCCAGCCGGGATTACCTTAAATTCTGTCCTAAATGTGACTAGTTGTGGGGAGGTTCACAGATTGATTATGTTACATTTAATAAAATGTGATCATGACTTCTTTCAAGTGTATCAAGCATCTCCCATTGCTACTGCTCTATGGATTTTCCTACTTCCATCTTACCCCTCCCATGTGTGGCTTTATCCATTTATTTTTCACATGGGTCTGGCCATTTCCTTCTTAATCTTGTCTTGAAACGTTTTTCTTTTATTTTCTTTATAATGGAGCCCTAACCCTCCATATATGCTGAAGAATATGTTTATGTTATGTTTCATTAAAGTCATTATCTTTTATGAGCTCATTAAATAATAAGCCGTAGATTCCTCCTCGTATAACCTGAGGTCTCCGGGAGCTGCTATTGTTTTTGTAGTGAACACATGTAGCACAGTAACTGTCATTACTTCATTATAGCCTGTATTGACTATTGTAGCCTTTTAATTGGATTTGGTCCCAGCTTCCTTATGATGCATGATTTAGCCACATTGTGTTGATGCTAAAGTCAAAGCCTTGGTTTCCTGGCAGTCTCATCTGTCTGCGCACCTTTTTAACTGTAATCAGTTAACGTAGCATACATAATTGTAGCTTTATCTCGGTTTATCTGTAGCACATTATTTTATAATTAACGACATTCTACAAGTTTTTTAATTCGCAACCACGACTGGGAATCCTCACCTCGCTAATTGTATTAACAATAACCAGAAAGGTGTCTGTTATTTTCTTCAGAATGTATTGCTTGTATCACACCATTCTGTGGATCTGTCACTTTATCGCTTAACAAGAACCAAAAATGAATTTTTTAGTTTGGGTATAAAAGCCTAATCATTTAAACAAGTTGCCGCACCTTTAAAGCTGAAACTTGTGCTGTTCATCTGTGTTTTATGCTGTCATAAACACTTCAAGTCGCAAGCTAAATGAGGATAGAAAGTATTCTCGGCGGGTGAGAGAGATCCGTAAAAAATACATACTGCAACACGCACATGTGTGGCCCGAACCAATGTGTACAATGTATATACTCTCAGCATCTGATTAACTTTTAATGGGAAACTAAACTTATTTTTGGACCTTGAGAGCAAAACATAATTTAGTTTTTTAATGGATTTTTTACATGCACAAGAGGTAGACTATTCCTAGAAGGTACCGGCTGGGTGGAGTAGAGGTAACATCACTGCTCTGAGTGGAGAGAGCCTGTGGAGCCATGGGTTTGATCCCAGCAAGAGCACCTCTCCAGTAAGTGTCCTTGGGCAAGACATCTAACGGTACATACTCGCCACATAGGATATACTTGAAAACGAGAGAAATCTCAATGTATCCTTCCTGGTAAAATCCTTTCTCAAAAAAAAAAAGAAGGACACTGACTGAGGAAGCTGGTTGCGAAACGCGTTTTAGTGCTCCTTATATATTTATTTTATCCTTTCTATGTTAACCAGTTTATCTGTTATATTACTGGACAGAAATAAAATATATTTAGACATTTTTAACCGCTAAGTGTCTCTCGCTGCTATTTCCACACTCCATGGATGGTTTCTTCCCGGGGGAAGATTTGTCACTTAACGTAGTTAAGAGATCACCGAGCTATGTCCAGGAATAAAATGCCAGAAAACATAGTAAGAGTCAAAGGGGATTCTGAGCAGTATAGCTGTGCAAAGAACAAGGAAAAAGACCATTCTAACATAAGTATCTCCTTTTTCTTTTCTTTTTATTAGGAATTTTTAATTAGAGACGTTGACTTAAGGGGTTATTCAAAGAGAGACGATTTGGCTTCGAAATTGCACCAAACATTGAATTTTCCCATACGTGAATTTTGTGGTCATTCGGCTGCTCAAAAGCTGTCAGTAGGCCAAATATTGGCAAATTGCCAGCGAAATACAATGTCTGTTCGACGGCAGAGAAATCCCCATAGAGAAGCAATGGTTAATCTGTTCATGGACACCGAACAGCAGAGAAATGCAGAGAAAGGCAGGTTTAATCAGGTGAATCCCATAGGTTTCAATGTAAAAAAATAGCCCCATTTTTAATAAATATCTATTAAACCGTTTATTCTTTTAAGTTGCAGCAAAAAGTCTCTTTATTTTTTTGAATTTTTTTAGGCATCTCTCAGGATTTTTTTAGATTAATGCCTCTTTATTATATTGTTGAGCGAGGAAAGGGGGTTGAGATCATATTACAGAGACACAAGGTATTGGTAAACAAGTAGAATGTGCAGGGTATTCAATTAAAAACGGTTATAGTGTCATTATTTGGCAAAGCTTTCCAAACGTATACAGAGAATCATGTTGCAGTTGACAGTAGTATATACCTAGGCCCCTATTACATTCTTCGTGCAATTTCGTTCGCGCAGTGCAAATTTTTTATCGCACATCGTCCAGCATTATCACGCGAAAATTAACGGTGGTATCCCGATCCGAACGCATTTTCTCATCCGTCCAAAAATAACATTCGTAAAAACGACACGCAAAACGAAGAGTAATACGCGCGCAGTAACGTAGAGCACGTAAATCAGTGTGCGGACTGGTTTTTTTGCGGGATTCAGCCAATCAGAATTAAGAACCTTAATTGACATCAATTTACCTTAATTGACTCACTTAAGTTTTTGCGCCTGTCAAAGTAAATCTGAGTATACATGCTGCAGCAATAAAAAAACACGCACGAATTCACAATTTTATTGTTTGGGTATGTGTACAATGTGTAACTATACTGTGCTGTATGTTTTTTTTCATGCTGGTGTTTTTAGTTTCGGCCAGAACGTTCCGATCTGCAGTTACCACCAGCTTTTCAAAGACGTTAAAATTATGCGCGCAAACGTTGTTCGCAAAAAGATGCGCATCGATTGGAATACCATCCGCATACCAGAGCACAAACGCATTTGCGCTCACAATGTTAAGTATAGGACACGCGCAGTTCATCACGCTCGCGCAGGTCCATCCGCGTTAAACGATAACGCCCATCCTTTCGCGTGAACGTTGTAATACGACGTTCAGCGCAAAGGGTTTTTCCCCTTTGCACATTTGCGCGCTCAAAAGAAAATGCGTGAGGAATGTAATAGAGGCCCTAGGGTGTTACTGAATAGTAAAGTGATACAGTGCTATAAATGCTGTGCACCTCAGAGCTGTTTGCTGTTATAGCAATGGTTTGTTCAGCATATAATGTACATATTACATTCTTCTAGATAACGTTATGACTTAAGCCACCCACCAATAGAAACAATCAGATTGACCTTAGCAAACAGGTGTGAAGGAGCCCAGTGGTTTTGCAAGGAATAAGATATGCAATATATCTCTCTAGATGGGTATTACAGATTAGACACAGGCTTTCTATTGCTTACAGGAATTCAGTAAGCTAACGCACCAGTAGGTTTACTCTAAGCATGGTAAAAGGGTTCGAGAGATGTAAAAGGTAGCAATTTGTAAACACAACAATTAACATATTAAATTGGCATCTGCCATCCTACCTCTGCTGGTCTAAAATACTATTTTACATCATTTAATGGCATGTTTAGAAGCAAATAGGTTCATAACCATTCGTGATGATCTACGGAGGTCAACAATTCAAATTGCAATTGAAATGCCTGTCTGATGTTTGAAGTGTTAAGGAATTCTAGACACTTCTGTTTTGCTTGGTTCCCACAAACACAGCACTGAGACAGGTCATGCTCTCTATCAACATTGTGCAACTACACAGTAATACAGCCACATGTCCTATTACTGCGGTGTCTTCGGAAATCGGCTCAGTCCCCTGAGCTGCATGCACCTCCTAATAGAATTACATAATAGCCGGTATGTCATCTAAATCTGGACAAATTGGATTCACTTGTCAAGTGCCACAGAGTCAAAATGAACAGAATATCAAATATGTTCTCAATAGTAAACTATAAACAGCATGTTTGGCATCTGTGTGAGTTCCTTTTTAAAAACAAAGCATGCCATTTTGCATGGACCTAGTACCCTTGCCCACAAAAAAATATTTATATATGACACTTACTGGAATATTTTTGTGTATTTTTTAAAATTTACTTTAAGTATGTTAAATCAGCATGTTAAGCAACCTTTTTTCTAAATGACATTCATTGGTTATGAATGCGTTATTCAGTTTAAAAGAAGAGTTTGCAGACCTAAACGCATGCACTTCACTTGCCAGCTAAGTTCCTTATCAAATGTAGTTTATGCCATGTGTTCAGTGAGCTGCATGGCACGCGTTGACACAGGGGCTTATAGCTGATAAGTAAAGCACATGTGTTTAGCACAGGATGAAATATTCTTATATGAAAGAGTCTACAGACTATTTTATTAAAAGGGTAGTGTAACGTTGGGGGCTTCCAGCCTTTCCGGTGTGCTTGATGGCAGCATGTCTGATGCTGCTCGCACAACCAACGCCCAGTTTAAATTGAAACAGGCAGGAAGGTGGCAGCATGAGGTGCGGCTTGAGAGGGGGGCGCGGTCTGGTGAAGGTCTTTTAAAAACCAACAGTTCCTTCTAAGCAGTGCCAGATCGTGGTTATCCATACCTGAGCTCCTTATACCTGAATTCTCTCGTGATTTAACCTGTTATTGACCTCTGCTTGTTTTCTGACTATTCTGCCTTCCGTTGTACTACGCTTCTGCACTGATATCAACCCGGCTATTCCATTTGACTATTCTATACTCTGTATTCCTGATTCTGGCTCGTCTGACTACCCCCATGTTGCTGACCTGGTTTTGTATTACGACATTGTCTTTGATTAACCCTTTCTGTCTAGCTAGTATACATATACCTGGCCAATTTTTAAGGACCAGACAGTTAGGGATTCCTTTACGGCTACCCTGTTGGTAGTTTTTGGCTCTGTGGGGTGTTGGGCTTTAAGGACTGCGTGGTGGGATCCGGGAACCGTGACAGTTAGGACGTAAAAAATTGATAAAAACTGAGAAAATTATTTTTTTTATGCACTGAAATGATTATGGTAACTTTTAAAAATGACCAGAATATCCAAGATATTCAAATGGTACAACATTTGGTGAAAGCAATCAATATTGACCACAATAAGGCACTTAAAGAAGGAAAGGAAATAAAGACCTTAACCAGCAATCAGAGCAATAACACTGTGACAGATCTCTGTAACCCACCTGGGTCACATCTGGTAATGCCACTTCCTTGCCAGACCCCCTGCTCTCCCCAGCTGGCTTTCGTGCCTTTCTCCAGTCCTTAGACAAAGCCTAAAGATGGGTACACGTAAAGAGCCTTGATAGCATCCCACAGAAATACGACAACGCGTAGATCTGAGAGTTTTAGAACAGCAACCATTAATCACCTTTATTGAATTAAATATATACAGTCCAAGGTGGATCTACAGACCAATGGAAAATTATACCCTGGCACCCCCCCCATCCTCAAGGGAACCAGACATGTCCAGACATGAAACAATAGGGTACCATGCAATCACAGCCTGAGCATCAGACTGTCTGAATATATTAGATATCAGAGGAGAAGTGTCATGATATACATTCCAGCCAGGCCCCCTGGTGGTGAGAGCAGAGCTCATCAGCTCTGGCAGGTTTTTGGAATAGCCTCTGTAGACCATCTTCCCTGTGGCTGATAGGGCAGGGCTGGTCATGTGACCGCAGACTATCAGGGTTATTCAAAGAGATTCAAAAAAGTCACCGCACGTTCGGTGACTTTTCGTTCTCTTCAATTCGGTTCCTTTTGCCGATCCCATTTCGGTGACCCTGCGGTGTATTCAGCAAGCACCACAGGGTCCCCGAATTGCAGGGAAAGGCTGCCGCAAACCCGAAGAAAACTAACCGCAAAACCCACCGAATGCACGCCGAAAACCCCCAAAAGCATCTGGATTAACCTGCCGAGAACCATGGAAAAAGCCCGAGCAGGAGCCGATCGCACACAGCCGAAGCAGCTGAGACCACAGACAAGGGAGGTGAATAAATTAGCAAAATAGTTCGTGTGAATCTGTGAAAATGAAACGCTGTTTGCAAAGAAACTACTGAGCGAAAATGTCTGAAATTTACATATGAGGTCCAGGGAATGATAATAAAAAGGGCTGTTACAGAAAAAATAAGTAAACTTTTAAAAAAAAAAATCTGAAAAATGCTTAAAGTATCCTAAAAATCTATAAATAAAGAGACTCTTTACTGCAGAATTTTATAACGAATGGTTTATTAGATATCGAATTAAAACGGGAATATTTTTAACATTGAAGCCTTTTCTCCTGAATTAACTTGCCGAATTAAACCACCGAATAGCAGGGCATTAGGGGAACCTTTCACTGCTGGTTTTCGTTCTCTGAATAGCCGAAGCAGTGTTTTTCATGGGGATTTCTCTGCCCTCGAACAGGCACCGAACAGGCACCGTATGTGCAGGCAATTCGCCAGGATTTGGCGAATTGCCTGCTCTCTGGATAGCCGAATAGCCAAGAAAGGTAACCGGACGCTGATTTTTAGCGTTCGGTTACCTTTCTCAAGCAATTCGGATCTCTTTGGATAACCCTGTATATACAGTATATATATGGCCAGCAATAGAACAGATCCTTGCTTCAGGATAAGTTCCCTTACTGAGTGCCCACTTTGTGATCTGCTTTTGTTTATATTATATAACTGTGTATGACCTCTTGGCGTGATTCTTGGATCTTTCTCTGTCAGCTCCCTGGACCCTGTACCGTGTATCCTGATATACCTGTATATGACTTGGCGTGTATTCTATTGTCTGCTTGCTGGAACCTGTATACTGCCTTCTGTGTATTGACCTCAGCCTGTATGACCTGTTTTCCTGGCTCCTGATCCCTGCTTACTACTGACATTTATTGTCTGCTTGTCTGTATTGCATTTACCTAGCAGCATAGTGTAGTTTATGTTAGAGGCCAACTATTAAGGACCTCATTCATTGTTCAGGGTTCTATATTGCTGCTGGGCCTATTGGTTGGGACTTCTTGCAAGCTCCTGTTGTTTATGGTGGTGTTTAACCCCAACCCTGTAATCTGTATTAGATCAGAAGACCACACAAGGATCTTTCCCAGAGCAGGGTGCCCTCGTGTGTCTGTACCCTGTCCTGTCACCTCCTATTTAGTTCTATGTTTTGGGTTCTGCATCATGCAAGCAGCAAACCTGCCTAAAGGGCTAAATAACATGCAGAAGAAAGGGCCCCCCATGGCATCTGCCTGGGATGCCCTTGACAAGAAGTTACTAAAGCAAACAATAGCCTGATACCAAAATCTGTCACGGAGTAAACACATTCTAGATAGTGTAAAATGAATTTAGCTACAGTGACCACAAAGTAATTATAAACCCTAGTAACAGTAATTAGATAAACATAGACTAACGATAATTACAATAACAGCAATCATACATAACACAGACGACACAAACAAACACCCTGCACCCTACAGCAAAAAAAGGGTGACTTCAAAAGAGAAGATAGCAGGGAAATAATGTAGAACATCAGGATGTCTGCACCTCTCAAATGCATCTCCAGGCCCATGCACACCAAGTCCAAAGCGACACATGTCACAAACACATATTTTAAAATCTATATTTTTTGTGACATACATACATTTTTCTGTACCGAAAACTGACTTTGAAAAACGTGACTTTACTTTTCAAGTTGGATCCACAATAGAAAGAAGTGTTCAGTCGCCTTTCAAGTGTTGCTCTGGATTCCAAACCATAAGTAACGCAACTATAAGTACTTCATGAAGAAGCACAGAGCGTGCGTGGTGCGGTGAAAATTTGGTCAAGCAAAGAAATGGTTCGTGCAGATCGATATATGTTTTATTAAGGATGACAACAAACATATATGAAATTATATGCCTAAAGCAATGTGAAGGGCATGCATTGGGCCCTAATGTAAAAATGAGTGAGGGTATGGAGTTAAATGAGGACTATGGGGTTGAGAGGTCATTCAGAAACAGTAAACACAACACATGATTGACTATTTCCTTGCTGACCTCCAGTCATGCTGTAGGAATAGTGATAAATAATGAGTTTCTTCTAAATACTGTGATGGATAATGCATAATGACCTCAGGGAAGCAGAAAGATTATAGTGAAGAGTTCATAATTCACCCACTGTACAAATAGAGCTGTCACAAAACATGAAAGATATGGGTACAGATAGGTGCCATTTTTTATTTCTTTATTAAGATCTCAGTCTCCACCACCTCCTGCACCTTTAATTTGGTCACAGTGATGGTTTGTTCAGCCCATTCATCAATTCACTGATATGATAGAATCTGTCGAGGTATATTGATCCTTGTAATGAGCTTCTGGCTCTCCCGATGTCAGAAACGTGAGAGCTGTTGGTTTAGCAATGGGAGTCCAAGATGGGACTACTATGGCATTATTAGTTACCATAAAACTTCATTTATGTAGGCAATGTAGGATTTTAGAGCAGATATGATAAAAAAAATTCTTTGCTTAGAAATGGAGCTGACTGCTCGCATTGTGTTGCTCCTCCTGTGAGTGATGGGAGTTGAGCACGCTACATCCTTTCTTTTGTTGCAAGATGGGACTATTGGCTGGCACCCTTTATTAGAGGGTGGGAGGATATGAAAATTAAAAGGTGTGAATATATACACACACTATATATATATATATATATATACACACATTGTGACAGTGTAGGGGCAGGGTGGTAGACCACAGGTTTATCAGCAGGCAAATGGAGAACTCCCTTTTCTCCCTACAGGGTTAACGCACAGCCAATTCCTGATTAGGACTGCCCTTATAGGAGATGCGGTCAGTCTGTGTGCTTAGTGCAGCAGGGAAGGAAGGGCAATCCTAAACAGAAGGAAAGTATATTTGATTTTGTTTTCACTGATTGGTAAGCGGCTTAGCCTCTCAATATTTCAGACAGGAATTCTGAATGTTTATTTAGCCTCCGCATGAAGGAGTATGCATTTGTTTTATATTTGTTTATTTTCCTGTTGTACCCTGCAAGTTTCACAGTAAAGAAAAGCAGAAGCACTGATCCCTGTGTCCAGTGACTATATCACATTATATATATTTATATTATTTTTATTATTGCAGAAGCCATCTGCAATAATAAAAATAACCATTATAGTGTGGATGGAGGCTTTTTATCTCACTTTTTGTCCTCCAACACAACTGTTATATATATATATATATATATACTTACATCACCAGAGTTATTGGTCTATCTTTACATTTAAAAGCCAATCTTTTGAGAGTGAAACTCTTTTCTTCAGATCTGGAAGCTTTACTGAGGAAAAACATAGAATTGAACACTAAACACTTAAACGAACGTTTAACGTTAAATATAACGTTAGACCAATAAAAAAGGTATCAATACATACTGCGATACTTTGGGGATTTTTACATCTGGACTAACACTGCTTATCCAGTCTATATATTCATATACATATATACTTGTTTATTAAACCATGAATGAATAAGTATGGTAACAACAGTAGCAACTTCACTTGGCAAGCTCTAAGGGCAGACTACTAAAATGCCCAATCTCAGGCCACTTTGCGCATTCTCTGTTTGCCTCTTCAAGAGTTTTATGATGTCACCCATTCATTTTTATGAGCATTGTGGCACAGAGGGCCAGGAAAAAAACGAAAAGGGCTATATCAGACTCCAAATTATCTGAAAGATTTTGGGAGGGGAGGCATCGTCAGTCACATATTCCGATCACCCTGAGGGAACAAGGCAGCCATGTTGGTCACATATCTGTGTAAAAGCACACACAGAATCACGTACCACACCGTTTTAAAATTTCACCGGCTCAAGAGAGATGTTTTGTAAAGAAAACCTCTTTTAGCTCTTTTTACGTTTTCATTAGTCAATGTCTTGGTAGGTAATGTTCCTTAAGAATGGATAAGAAGAATTTGCTTTTGAGCAGATGTCAGAGATCACGTGTTATAAAACATTGCATTTCTCACATTTATCTGTTTAAACTAATTAGGTTAAATGCAATAAACACTAGAATGTGGTAAAATACCTACTGATATATGAAAATTAACTCATCTTTTGCCATGTTTTTCTAGCTCAACAGGTAATAACAGCTATTGGAAAGTGTCCAGTCAGTGATAATTCAGTGCAGCAGTCACGTACTGTTATGGGTGATAATTTACAGGACATCAAACTACAGAAGGTAAGTTCCATTACAGTTGAAAGCTTTTATTTCATGACAGAAGAACGACACCAATGTAGCTTTCATTGGTATATGTATTTATAACATTGATGCCAAACGTAGGTCCATGCTTTTAAGGAATTTGACATGCCCCGTTATCCAGCCATGAAAATACAGACGATTCCTATGCTGAATATAATAAGGAAAAACAATTATCAGGGTTATTCAGAGAGCACGGAATGTCACCGACATTTTGGTTCTCTGGATTTGCTGCCCTTCGGCGACTCCAATTAGTTGACCCTTTGGTGAAATCAGCATTCACCGCAGGGTCCTCGAAGTGTGGCGAATCGACCGCTGAACCCTGCGCCAAACCGCCGGGCAGATGCCGCAAACCTGCCAGCCACCGCCGCAAACTGCCACCGCAATACCCGCTGGACAGCCGCCAAATGCAGCCGACAAGCCTGTCACTGTCATGTCATGTCTGTATATTATAACAAAAAATGCAATAAAATTTGAATTTTCAATAATTTATTATGAGTAAAGTGTTTTTTTTTCACATTTTAACATGCGATCGTTTGCGGTTATATTTTGTATGGGGTGCGCTTGTTAAAAAAATTAGAAATGGAGTCTCGTTACATTTTTTTGGGGGGAAAATGTCGCTATTTTTAACAAACGCACCGCATATAAAAATCGTTAGTGCAGCATTATTGTTCACATTATAATTGAAATGGGAACAATATTGCTGCATTAACAAAACAAAAACAAAAAAAAACTTGTTTATTTTTTTTTAGAATTTTTTTTAAACATTTTTTTATTTTTATTTTTAATTTTAATTTGTTTTTAAAAACTTTTTCATGGTCATGTTTGATATCGTTGGAAAGGCCATGCTCTGGCCGATCCAACGATATCAAACATTAACCCATAGCTGCCACGGATCGGGAGATAGGGGGTTACAATGAACCCCCTATCTCCACCATTGGTGGCAGCTAGGGGTTACCTCCAGGACTGGCGTCATCGTGCTATGCACGATGACGCCAGTCCTCAGGGGGAGTTCCCGGAGGCTTGGCCGACATCCAAGATGTCGGCCAGCTCCGGGAGAGGATCACGATCTGGCACTTTTCAGCGCCGATTCGTGATCCGGCTCCCCAGGGGTTAATGACAGCCACCGTTTGGAAGGGCAGGCTGTTCCCTTCCAAACGGTGCCTGGATTAACCCTCTGCACCCCGGCGATTGGGAGGGAGAGAGGTCCGAAGGACCTCCCTTTCAGGCGCCTCCTCTGCACATGTGGGGGGGCGCCTGAATTAGATGTCATCGGGCCGCCGCGATGACATCTAATTGCTCCGCTAGGGTCCCGAGTGCTGGGCTGACATCCAAGATGTCAGCCCGCACGGGGGGGGGGCGCAAAAAATCCGCCGGAATTGGGTTTTTCCATACTCGGGACAAAATTGTGAAACTATTTACCTGGGGTCTTTTTGGCGGTTGTAGATTTTGGGGATTAAATTACGAAAAAAATTGTGTTTACCATTATTTCATCATATTTCATATTTATTTTTTATAGTAAATTATAGGATATGATGGAAATAATGGTATTTTTAGAAAGTCCATTTAATGGCGGGAAAAACAATGTATAATATGTGTGGGTTGCATAAACGAGTAAGAGGAAAATTTTACCTAAACAGAACAGCGCAGAAATGTAAAAACAGCAGTGGTCACTAAAGGACGGATTTGTGTAAAAGCGCCCCGTCACTAAGGGGTTAAAATGTAAAAAAAAAATCACACACTTTTTTAATGTTTTCAAAAATATTTTTAGTTATAGGATTCTGGCAGGACATGATGTATACATATAATAATGATATATTATGAATCTGCCGATGGTGGATCATGTGTCCTCTGTGCTGTGCAATAAGAGGTGAGTGTAGATTTTTTTTTGAAGAATTGTTATTTTTAAGTGATTTTGCAAACTCACAACATATCAATCCTCATGCTATGAACAAAAGTACACATGTGGCTTGTTTTGTTGATGGGAGTTGTGTGTGTGTTGGGGTGGCTTGTTTTGTGTGATAGGAGTTGTGTGTTGGTGGCTGGGTTGTGTGTTGGTGGCTGGTGTGGGATGGGGTTGTGGGTTGGTTGGTTTTGTGTGATGGAGTTGTATGGGTGGTTGGTTTTGTTTGATGGGAGTTGTGTGTGTGGGTGGCTGGTTTTGTGTGGTGGGAGTTGTGTGTGGCTGGTTTTGTGTGATGGGAGTTGTGTGTATGTGCTGGGTGGCTGGTTTTGTGGATTGGAGTTGCTGAGCAGAGAATGGGTGTGTGTTTTGCAGGTATACGTGTAACGTTGGGAGCTTCCAGCCCTACCTGTGTGCTTGAGGGCAGCATGTCTGATGCTGCTCGCTGACCAATGCCCGGTTTAAATGGAGACAGGCAGGGAGGTGGTTGCATGAGGCGCGGCTTGAGTGGGGGGCGTGGCCTGGTGAAGGTCTTTAAAAACCCTCAGTGTATTCTCAGCAGTTGCCAGATCGTGGTTATCCATACCTGAGCTCCTTGTACCTGACTGCTATATTGAATTAACCCGTTATTGACCTCTGCTTGTTTCTGACTATTCTGCCTTCTGTTGCCCTAGACCATTTTCTTGTACTACGCCACTGCTCTGATATCGACCCGGCTATTCCATTTGACCATTCTGAACTCTGTATTCCTGATTCTGGCTCGGCTGACTACTCCCCGTGTTGTTAACCCTTTCTGTCTAGCTAGTTTACCTGGCCAATTCTAAGGACCAGACAGTTAGAGATCTTTCACGGCTACTCTGTTGGTAGCTTCTGGGCTCTGTGGAGTGTGGGGTGTTAAGTACTGCGTGGTGGGATCTGGGAACCGTGACATTACGATCTGGCCACTATGGATCCCGCAGACTTAACACAGCACTTGGCTAACTTTGTATCCAGACAGGATGAGCAGGATCATAGGATGGATCAGTTTGCTATTGCCTTACAAACTATCCTGACTCATACGGCTCACCTGGAACCAGCTGGGGTTGCACCCCCACTTGATATACCTGTGTCCCCTGTCGTTCAGACATCCCAGGTACACATGACTGCTCCTATGAGGTTTGACGGTACTCCCTCAGAGTGCCGGGGATTTTTGGTCCATGTGGATATTCATTTTAAATTAAATCCACAGATGTTTTTCTCTGACATTGCCAAAGTGGGGTTCATTATTAATCATCTGTCTGGCAGAGCATTGACATGGGCGACTCCGTTATGGGAGGCAGAGAAGCCTATCATACGGGATTATAAAGAATTCATAGCCGAGTTACAACGTACATTTAATCCTACCAGAAAGGCCACGGTAGCTGGCAAATCCTTGTTCCGCATACGTCAAGGGAACAGGACTGTTTCTGATTATGCCATAGAATTTAAAACCTTGATCTCTGATGTGAACTGGACAAATGAGACACTGGTTCTGGCTTTTATGGAGGGGTTATCAGAGTCATTGATGCATGAATTGGCTCCACGTAAACTACCTGAGGTATTGTGTGAACTCATTGATTATTGTATAGATCTGGATAATCAGATAAGGGACAGAAGGACTCCAAGAGAGAAGCCCAAGAGACCGTTACCTAGGTTGGCCCCTGTCTTTCAGGCACCACCAAGAGAGTTATCTCCTCCCTCTGAGCCTATGCCACTAGGCCGTACTAGGCTTACAGAGGAAGAGAGAACAAGGCGTTTTCGTGAGGGATTGTGCCTGTATTGTGGTTTGGGGGGACATGTACGATTTCAATGTCCTACTCATCCTAAAATGCATGATAAGCCGGAAAACTACTGCACCTAAGGCAGCTGAGGAGACAGGCCTTGGGTGTGACGTGCATGTCTCCTGTCAAAGACACTAAACTAATGTTACCAGTATCCTTGGCTTGGGAGACCAAGACCACACATACTACCACTTTTTTGGATTCTGGGGCTGCTGGCAACTTTATCGATGTTAACTACGCTTCTTCCATTTCTCTACCTCTGGTTGTAAGAGAGACACCCTTAGCCGTCGAAGCCATAGACGGCAGACCGTTATCCTGCCCTAGGATTACTCACGATACAGTTACAGTGGTTCTTACCACTGGTCTCTTGCATAAAGAAGAAATCATATTTCAAGTTATCCATTCACCTTCCAATCCTGTTGTACTTGGTTTCCCTTGGTTGGTGGAACATAATCCTGTTATTGATTGGGCTAAGGGAGAGATACTGTCTTGGAGTCCTGCTTGTTTTGGGACTTGTTTAATACCCATTCAGCATGTCGGTGCCCTGAACACACCCACAGCTCCTCCATTGTCTACAGAGGTTCCTGACCAATATGCCGACCTCAGGGCTGTATTTGATAAGAGAGAGGCAGAGAAACTGCCTCCACATAGACCATATGATTGTGCCATAGATATTCATCCTGGTACCATGCCTCCTCGAGGCAAAGTATATCCTCTTTCCATAAAGGAGAACCAAATTATGGAAGAGTACATAAAGGAGAATTTGGAGAGAGGTTTTATCCGACGTTCCTCTTCTCCAGCAGGGGCTGGGTTCTTTTTTGTGTCTAAAAAAGAGGGAGATTTACGCCCGTGTATCGATTATAGGGGGCTTAACAAGATCACCATTAAGAACGTGTACCCTATCCCTCTCATATCAGAACTGTTCGACAGGTTAAGGGGGTCAGCAGTATACACAAAGCTTGATTTAAGAGGAGCTTACAACCTGATACGTATAAAAGAGGGGCATGAGTGGAGAACAGCATTTAACACCAGGAGTGGGCATTATGAATACTTGGTCATGCCTTTCGGTCTTTGTAATGCTCCAGCGGTATTCCAGGATTTTATTAATGATGTGCTCAGAGATTTCTTACAAACCTTTGTTATAGTATACCTAGACGATATATTGATTTACTCTCCCGATCTGAAAACCCACCATGCACATGTCAGACAGGTATTAGCAAAATTACTGGACAATGGTCTTTATTGCAAACTAGAGAAGTGTTTATTCGACATTACTACTGTGAAATTCCTTGGGTATATTATCACTCCAGAAGGTTTTGAGATGGATCCTTCTAAACTCACGGCCATCTCAGAATGGCCTCTCCCTCAAGGTCTCAAGGCCATACAGAGGTTTCTGGGGTTTTCCAACTATTATAGGAGATTTATCAAGAATTATTCCACTGTAGCCTCCCCTATCATTAATATGACACGTAAAGGTCTGAAGAACCAGATCTGGTCTTCTCAATCCAAACAAGCATTTGAAGCCCTCAAACAAGCTTTCACTTCTGCTCCTGTGTTACGGCATCCTGATCCCAGGATTCCGTTTGTTCTTGAGGTTGATGCTTCCGAGATAGGCACTGGGGCTGTCCTGTCTCAAAGAGAGTCTCCAGGAAAACCTCTACATCCTTGTGGGTTCTTTTCAAGAAAATTATCACCAGCAGAACGCAATTATGATATCGGTAACAGAGAATTGCTTGCTATTGTGTCTGCCCTATCAGAATGGAGACATTTGTTGGAAGGTACTCTTGACCCTTTATTGATAATTACTGATCATAAGAACCTTACGTACATCGGGGATGCTAAACGTTTGAACTCGAGACAGGCCAGGTAGTCATTGCTACTGTCTCGGTTTAATTTTGTATTGACTTACAGACCAGGTGACCGCAATGTAAAGGCTGATGCCTTATCTCGTCAATATGACCCGTATGAATCTAATACACAAGACCACAATCCTATAGTTCCTCCTGAACGTATTGTGGCTTCTACAGTCTTGTCTGTCTTCTCGCCTTTCCTGGAACGCCTCCAGGCAGTTCAAGTAGGGGCTCCACCTGACAAGCCTCCAGATAAGTTGTTTGTACCTGAAAAGGAAAGACAAGAATTACTCATAATGTTTAATGATTCTAAACCAGCAGGTCATCCTGGTATTACTAAGACTCTTACCAGTATCTCCAGACAGTTCTGGTGGCCCACCATGCGACAGGACGTACGTCTGTTTGTTTTGGCTTGTCAAGTCTGTGCCAGAAGCAAAACCAGTAAATCCTTGCCTGTCGGTCTATTGCAGCCTTTACCTATGCCTAAGAGGCCTTGGTCTCATCTATCTATGGATTTTATTGTGGACTTGCCGAAGTCCAAGGGTCATACTGTGGTTCTGACAGTTGTAGACCGCTTCTCCAAAATGGCTCATTTTGTCCATCTACCTAAGCTTCCTACAGCCAAAGAACTGGCGGTTGTATTTGCTAGAGAGATTGTACGAATACATGGGGTTCCGTCTGAAATAGTCTCTGACAGAGGAGCCCAGTTCGTCTCTCGTTTCTGGAGGGTTTTCTGTGCAGAGATGGGGGTGCGATTGGCCTTCTCTTCAGCATATCATCCACAAACCAATGGGGCAGCAGAGAGGGCAAATCAGGGTCTCGAGCAGTACATACGTTGCTTTACCACACAACAACAAGACAATTGGTCGGAGTTGTTGCCCTGGGCTGAGTATGCACGTAATAACGCCGTTAACGAGACCACTGGCCACTCTCCTTTTTCTGCCATCTATGTTTTTTTTCCCTCCGGCTCTACCACTTCAGTTTACTGAACAGGTCATCCCGGCTCTCGATGACCATCTCACTCAACTGCAAGAGATTTGGAGACAGATTTGCAAAAACATGGAGCGCAATGTTGCTGTCCAGAAACGCAAGGCTGACAGGCATAGGTTACAAGCTCCCTCCTATAACGTGGGGGATAGAGTTTGGTTGTCCACTAGGAACGTGAAGTTGCGGGTGCCTTCTATGAAAATGGCACCTCGGTTTATAGGTCCATATAGGATCATTCGCCGCGTTAATCCTGTGGCTTATGCTCTTGCCCTTCCTAAACATCTTCGCATGCACAACGTCTTCCACACCTCCCTACTGAAGCCATTGTTGTGTAACAGGTACACGCGGGTCGTTCCTCCTCCTCCACCTATTCAGGTTGATGGTGAACCGGAGTATGAGGTTAGGAGGGTTTTGGATTCTAGGCTGTGCAGGGGCGCTCTGCAGTACTTGGTCGATTGGGTGGGTTATGGTCCAGAAGACCAGTCCTGGATTCCAGCTTCCGACATGTCTGCCTCTAGGTTGGTCAGGGCGTTCCATGCCTCACACCCCGATCGCCCTGGTGGTCGTCCTGCCACTCGTCCTGTTGGTCATCCGGTGGCCTCCCGTGGAGAGGGGGGTACTGTAACGTTGGGAGCTTCCAGCCCTACCTGTGTGCTTGAGGGCAGCATGTCTGATGCTGCTCGCTGACCAATGCCCGGTTTAAATGGAGACAGGCAGGGAGGTGGTTGCATGAGGCGCAGCTTGAGTGGGGGGCGTGGCCTGGTGAAGGTCTTTAAAAACCCTCAGTGTATTCTCAGCAGTTGCCAGATCGTGGTTATCCATACCTGAGCTCCTTGTACCTGACTGCTATATTGAATTAACCCGTTATTGACCTCTTCTTGTTTCTGACTATTCTGCCTTCTGTTGCCCTAGACCATTTTCTTGTACTACGCCACTGCTCTGATATCGACCCGGCTATTCCATTTGAACATTCTGAACTCTGTATTCCTGATTCTGGCTCGGCTGACTACTTCCCGTGTTGTTAACCCTTTCTGTATAGCTAGTTTACCTGGCCAATTCTAAGGACCAGACAGTTAGAGATCTTTCACGGCTACTCTGTCTGGTAGCTTCTGGGCTCTGTGGAGTGTGGGGTGTTAAGTACTGCGTGGTGGGATCTGGGAACCGTGACAATAAGATGCTGCTATGGAATTTTTTCTTTACTTTTCCAGTTTTTTTAAATTCCCTCTTCCCTATCTCCCTGTTCACCCTGGACTGCCTATTCACTGATACAGTGAATGCAGCCTGGCCCCCTCTATGCAGGACCTCACCAAGAGCCAGGCAGCTCAATGACAAATTTCTGATCACTGCAGTGCTGGTTAAGGAAAGGGCCACTTTAAACAGCAGTAAGTAGACAGGGCTTCATATTCTGCTGATACCCCCCCTTTGCCTGCCGTTTACTGTCATCTTCTCTCTCTGCACACAAATCACATCCCCCTCCCCTTTCCTAGAGCTGCTGCGGGGCAGGGGAGGAGCTATGGAGGGAGGAGAGGGGGATTTTTATTCTATTCTATTTTATTCCTTATGCAAATGCCTTGCTCCGCTGCTCGTTGTTTGAGAACACAGCTCAAAGCTGACACACCGTGACAGTGGCACCTCCTAGTACCCAATGACACCCCAATAATCACTGGTACCTGGGGCAGCTCGCCACGCCCCTAAGTACACCACTGCTCTGTGATATGCTCACACACAAGTTTGGCGAACTGCCAGCAAGTACGGTGCTGTTTGAAGGCAGTGCAAATCCCCATAGAGAAGTAATCTTTAATCTATTCAGAGAACACCAAACAGCAGAGAAATGGCAGTGAAATGCCCTGATGTTCGGTGGTTTCAATCAGCAGGTTTATTCAGGCGAACCCCATAGGTTTCAATGTTAAAAATATTCCCGTTTTTATGCAATATCTAATAAACCATTTATTATTTTAATCTGCAGTAAAAAGTCTTTATTGATTTTTTTTTAGAACCTTTTAGTCATTTTTCAGATTTTTTTTCAGCAAAATTTCCCCCCTTTTTTTAATAGCGTGTTTTTTTTCTGTAACAGAACTTTTTATTGTCAATCATAGGATCTTATATATAAATTCCAGACATTTTCGTTCAGTAGTTTTTTTTAAAACAGCAGGCCACGGGTTTGCGGTGTCGGCAGTCAGCGGCCGATTCCCTTGCACTTTGGGCACCCTGCAGTGAATGGTGAATTCACTGCAGGGTGGGGAAATCCCCGAAGTGCAGGGAACAACAGAACACCAAAATGTTGGCGTCATTTCGGTGCTCTGTGAGTAACCCATTTAGTGGTGAGGTTTTTTGCTGCCCCCTGGAAAGTGAAAGCCTAGGCCTTGCCTACCCAGGATATACTTTAAAATTAGTGAAATCTCGATGTATCCTTCCTGGTAAAATGCTTTACCCGGTGCGGCCTGCCCCCCCCCCCCCACGCAGGTACGCCCCTGGGGAGAAGAACACAACAAAGTAGTCTAGAAAAAGACACAACCACAAGAGCTGCACTATGAAGGCCCACTCGTGCAAAAAAATTGACTTAAGCAAGGAGAGACCAGAACTAACATTTCAGGGCACAGGGCCTCGGTGTCAGTGCATAAAATCCCTTGGAAGAAGACTCATAAGGGACCAAACGTGTAGGGTAAGATCACTGCCAATCGAGACTCATGATTGCTATTGAAATGTATTATGTACGCTTTTATACAATTTTATGTACATTTTGAAGTGCAACAGATTAATATATATTTTTTTTTTAGTATTTCCCTTACGTTTCATACAGTTAATGGACTGATCCTTTGCTCCTCATTTTGTAATCAGTAGTGCCTACACTATTCGTGTTGCCTATATTCTTCTAGATATCCTGACTCTCCTTTGTTTAAATACCAATAAGGAAAACAGATCTGGCCCCACACAAATCAGAACCAGTCCACACTCAACTGAATCCACCCATGCAAGTCCATGCACTATTCACTCAAATACATGCAGTATAATGCAAGAAGATGTCGTAAATATCAACAAAACGCCTACTGCGACAGCCCTACAAGATGGAAGTTTCAGTAGGTCTTAGATAAGGAGAGCGGGAGGTGTGGACAATGGAGATGTGGTCATGACACAATTTGATTCACTGATGACATCTACAACCGTAAAAGCGGGGAACATCATCCAGGCATGTGTGTGTGCAGGGATCACTGGCTGTGTAGCTGAGCAGTCAATTAGACAGGGGTCAGCACCCTTGGCCCTCCAGATGTTTTAGAACTTCATCTCCCATGATTATCAGTCACACGTTAAGTTGGCAGAACCATGTGAGAAATGTAGTTCCAAAACTTATGGAAGGCCAAAGTTGCTGACCCCTGCCATTAATGCCGCTCATACAGTTTCCCATTAACACATTTTCTTAAAAAGTCCTGATTTATACTAGTTGAGCACCACCTGTGCTTATGTTTAAACAGCTTATGGTGAATTGTCCCTTATTCCTCCCGCAAAGCAGATGACAGAGTTGTAGATGACTTAGAGAAAATTATGTATCAACTCGTGATTTGAAGTTTCCCAAAGTTGACAGTCACTTGGAGATGCAACCGTAGGACAATAACTGATATATTTTGGAATGCTACCCAAATTCTTCAAATACCAATAAATTAGCAGAATTGTTTATCAAGATTAATAGATGCTGTAAAAATTATTAAAAATAAAGGAAACTGTTGTAAAGAAACATCCACATCATGTTTTTCACCCTATAGAAGGTCTACATACCTTTTTACAAATTATGTATCTATAGTCTATCCCTTGGCCAAACACAACCATGATTAAAGTGAATCACAATTTGAGAAAAGTGAAAGCCAAGCTCAAGTTCTTGTGGTAATTGCCTTGGAATCCATTGTCCTCCACCCACCTGCCCCTTTCAATTCCAGTGACAGCTGACTTTTCCTGAGCGGTGACAAAGCCAACTGACCTTTAAAAGCCTTGGGGAGATAACATCAGTATTTTCATTGTTTTGTACCTCATGTGATTACCATAGGAAGACCACTGTTTCAAAGAGCCTTTTTTTTTTATAAAGCCTGCACAATAGGCTCCCATAGTAACTTAATGTCGTCTTTTGCAAATCAAGAGGCCAGCTACATATTCATTTAGAGGCTGAATCGGATTCACCGCTGCCTCAGAGAATTTCAGCTAAAACGATATAAACAGGCGAGAGAAAAAAATCTAACAGCAAAAATTAAATAGAAAAAATATTTATGGGCTAGAAGAATTGTGAATATTTTATTATCATTGTGTTGTTTAAAGTGCACATATCAAGACCATTTTATGCTGCCAGAAGCAACTTGCAAAGATCACCAAAGCTTTAAAAAAAACACAAGAAACTCAGAGGGCAATATTACAATCTTAACGCCAACGTTAGCGCCTAGCTGTGTGAGCGTTAACATGAGGTTAAGTGGCCCTACAGCAGGCCGTCTGTATAACAATCTGAATGCTAATGGGTTAAAAAAAATTAGTGCATTGGAGATTGCGTTCGCTTCCGCGAGCTTACTGTACTTTGCGCTCCCTATACTTAACATGGGGAGCGTAAAGAGTAATTAGCATTGGGATTACAAAGTCCTAACGCTAATTACACCCTGCTGTGGTTAACTGAAATGTTAACCACAGCTCCAAGCTGGTGCTAACTAATAACACATCTGCAAAATCAGTTGACACCAGCTGAAAATCCTCCCAAAAATCAGACACTCACCTCTCATCCCGCAGTGAAAACAGTGGCCGATCCACCGCTTCTGGCCACCAGGAGCAGAGTGAGACTGGGGGAAAAAAGTTCCCAGTCTCCCCCCACGATCACTGCGGACCTGCAGGATCTCGCAAGCGCAAGATAATGCAGGTCATGTGACCCGGCAGCACAACCCTCCATGGAGTCCTATGGACTCCATGAAGGGGATACTCGGGGTGGCACGTTTATGATTGACTTATGGGATGTCTGGATGGACTAAGGTTGTTGACACCTTCAGGCAAAACTGTAATGTGAGACCCCTATTAATATTATAAACATAGAGAAAGGAACCCCCAATGCATTTTTTTAAAGCTCTCCAAAGGTCTGTAGCTGGGAGTATGTGAATGTAAGAGTATATCTGTATGGAATGTCATGTGAGACCTTAGGTGACTGCCTGTTTTGCCTAATCATAGTGCCGCCTCTGCTAATGAAGATGCCACCTGACATATGTGCCCGCTAGAATTAGACACATGGGCAGGGCAAACAAACACTATCACAAATGCTGAAACACGTTTGTGGTAAGTTAAGACACGGCACCTTTTCTCAATGAAACACGATGGCTATACAAGGCAGAGACGCCGCCATTAGTGATTATCTGGGCTTGCATTCAGTAAGCGTTAAAAGTTTCTATGCCAGGCTCCAGAAAAAAATGAAGCGTTGTTAAATTAGGTTTACAGCATGCAGAATTAGCGTGTGGATACTGCTGGATTTGAAATGTTGCAATCAAGTCATAATGACTTGGATTTGATTTGTCGCATCGAGGAAGATAATATGCTTCACGGATCAGAACGAGATCTATTGACATTTCCGGCGTAAGCTGTTATTGTAATGAATTGTGGCTTTCCCTGGCTTCGTGGGACAAATATTCTTAGGCCTAAGAAAACCTTTCCTTGAGATATTGCCCTGGGATTACTTTTCGTATCTTGTGGTACGAGTCTGGCTTCCTAAAGACAGCAGGCAATCATCAATCCTACATTTTCTCTGCACACATAATGCAGAAAGTATAAGTCACTGCTGACCCACGTTGGGATTGTGTCTAGAATACACAAGATCTTGATATTTTCACATGCCTGATGCATCATATTCTAGAACACATATATCTGAAGTGCTTAGACGGAAGATCTCTTTGATTGTTTGGAGCCTCACATCTGGTTATAGATAGAAACCCCTAGAGAGTGGCTGTTGGTGACTTAACTGGGAATAAAATGCAAAAAGGAGGCACAGTTCCCGATGATATTGTTTCCTGGAGATCTGCGTGTCCTGCATACCAGTAAAGCCAAAAAATGGAAAATGATCATAACCATTAACAAGTGCACTGTATATCTGCCATGACAATGGATGGAAATCTAAAATATTTACTTTTTTAATAGGAGCATCCACTCAACATTACTCAAATTTAATATCCCTACAGTGATTAATTCTTGCAGCTTTTGCAGAAGATGATGCATCCTAGAAGTCTCAGGCAGAAGTCATGGAAAGCCTTGATTTATTATTTATTTGTAGTTAAGGTAAGCTTAGGACAGGGATATATATACATAAAAATATTAGACGGCACATTAGAAGCCAGTCTTGTGCCTATTTTTAAGTTTACATGTCACATGCGTAGAATCGTGTGCACGAACGCATTCTTAAAAGAAGCAGTTATCTACTTAAGGAGGATACTGACTTGCTCCCAAATACAATATGGCTGGCTACAGACCAAAAAAGGTACTTCAGGATCAGGAGGAGGTCATCTTTCACATGAGTTGTCAAGGCCACTTTGGTGCTCAGTATCCATAATAAATCTTGGTGGAATAAATAAAAAAGCATAAAAGAATTAATAAGATACGGTATATGTAACTTCGGTAACCTTGAAGCCATTATTTGGTACACCTGACAGTTCTAGGGCGCATGATCCTTTCCTGCTTAAACCATGGCAAATAAAATACATGCTACCATTGAGTGGGATATGGAAAGTCCCTGCTTCATTTATATTCCTCGATTAATAACTTGATTGTACACTTCACTGCATCACAGAGTACATGAACAAGAATGGTTCAGTGCACCACAGAGTGCATGAGCAGGAAAGGGTCAGTGCACCGTAAAGTACATGACCAGAAAAGGTACAAAATAGAGTACATTATAAAGTACATGAACTGAGCTAGAAAGGTTCGTTGTACCATACAGAACATGAGCGGGAAAGGTTCAGTGCACTATAGAGGACATAAGCCGAGCAAAAAAAGTACAGTGCACCATAGGGTAAATGAGCAAGAAAGGTTCAGAGCACCATAGGGTTAGGGTTGCAACTTGCCACGTTGGCCATATTTTCCAGGACGCATATTACTAATTCACGAGGAGGGAGAGCTCAGGGAATGATCAGTCCTGTAACATGTATAACTCATATTCTGAAATAAAAACAGAGAGTGATTTAGGCGCTAGTGCTGACAAATAAGACTGCTGCCAGGACAAAATCAATGGCACTCACTCCATATACAAGAATTTAAAATAAACAACAGACACCAGATCCGCCTTGTTTCTTGCCCTTCTCCTAAATGGCGAATATGGGAGGTACCGGGCATCTGACGACCGAGCCGTCAATGAAGTTGCGCACCCTGCCAGAACCGGAAGTACGTCATTTGGGGATACAGGTTGTACCTAGGAATAATGCACGCTCGAGATGTCGGCAAATATTTCCAAAGCGGCTTGCGAAATTGAGGGTAATGGGTATCACCTGGCCCTGGGACATAAAAATACTGGTCGGGTGTGTCTTTTTTATTCATGCACCTGAAGAAGACACTTTGTCGAAACGGGGTATGCCACTATGTTTTAATAAATTGACCCACTCAGTGGTCTTTTACTCTCAATTGTCGTGGATTGGTTTCCTGGTAATGCGGCCTATGTTGGACACAGCATAGATCCTTGGGGCTATCCGAACACTTGGACCAACAGATGACCTGGCGGTGGTGAGGATAGAGGAGTGTCCAATCATATACGATATAAAAGTTTAGAGCCGACTGATTAATGGCTCATAAATGAGTGAGTAGGTTCTTTTTTGGGCACTAGATGTGGATACTTAGATCAAGACGTACTGCGCAATATATGTCTTCCTATTGTCTGTCTCCCATCTAGGCTACATAAGGAATAGAAGAACCGTTCGTGGACTCTATCATTCTTTGCGGGAGGACTATATCTGTTGTTTATTATAACTCATATTCTGCAAGAATTAATGAAGGGAGCTCACCTGGGATTCCTTTTTGATTTCTTACCTGCAGCATATGGATTCTACATGCTGCGGGGTGGCATTCTTCATGCGCAGCCCATCAGCATGAATCAATTATGTGTCCTGGAAAATATGGCCGATGTGGCAACCCTATATAGGGTAAATGAGCAAGAAAGGGTCAGTGCACCATAGGGTAGATATGCAAGAAAAGTTCATGCACTACAGTGAACATGGGAAAGAAATGTTCAGTGCACCATAGAGTCATGATCAAGAAAGGTACATGCACCATAGACACCATTAGCAGGAAAGGCTCATTGCACAACAGAATGGGATTTATGTAAACTAAACATCATAGTTGTACCAAACATCATTTGAACTGTAGAAGGTATTAGAATAGACATGGTAAAACTGCAGTACCATGATACCTTGTCCCATTCCAGCAGAGCACCAGAAAGGGCAGTCCAGCACTCGCCAGATGTCTTAATTAAAATCAAAGTCAACATTTGTTTTTCCTAACACTAATTAGAATTATCTGAGGAAGACATACCAAGAACAAAAGCAAATTAAAAGCCATTACCAGTAGCACTCACTTAGCAGGTACTCAGATACACGTTATTTATTTTCTGCTGCTCTAAGCCACATTTATTGATGTGGCTTGTTTAACCAGTTAATGCTTTCACAATACCCTTTTTATTATATAATGAACCATAATGTATGTGTGGGCTACATAATGATTTCTAGTCTATTCTGCTTTAACAGAAAAACCTAGATTTCTTAAGAAAAGACTATTTTGGGTCTGGAAGCCTCCTGATTTGTGTCAATTACATGACAGAGTAAGTGTTTGATTAATTAAGTGCAATTACTGCCATGCCTAGCAATTGTTAATTTTTCAGCTGACAGTAATTGAGCAGAAAACTATGATATATTCTGCCCAGCATGCACTCATATCTGTAGTCTTTAATGCACATTAAGGTAAAAAAAAAATTATTTATATATATATATATAAGCACGAAGCTTGATCTCGTTTAATATAAAAAGATACCTCTGAGCGCTAACGTGAATAATAGCCATTGATTGGTAATAATTCTACTTAACCAGAAAATAATACGTTAACCACTTGTTTCTGGAATGGAAAGTCTCCGAGGTATTTCTTTAAAGGAACATTCTTTATGAAGAATAAGAATGCTTATTTTAGAATCTTAATAATAATAATATTATTATTATTATTATTATTATCCTTTATTTATATAGCACCACATTTTCCACAGCGCTTTACAAGGTGTTGATGCATTGGATTATCACACATGGATGATACGGCATGATTCAGGGCACCCTGTTCCCAAGGGAATTTACAATCTATATGAGAAGTACAAGTAGTTTGTGAGGTAGGTGCATCCATATCATCACTGCGGTAATTAGCGTTAGGATAAGTAAGGTATTACAAAGTCCTAATGCTAATTACTGATTGCGCCCCCCATGTTAAGCATAGGGTGCGCAAAGTACAGTAAGCTCGCGTAAGCTAGCGCAATCGTTGATGCGCTAATGGATTTTTCTCCCGGATTAGCATTAGGGATGTAATATGGGTGGCATGCATGAAAGTCACTTATCGTGGCGTTAACACTTACCCGAACACTATAGCTAGCGTTCACTAGGGAATAAAGCCTAATGCAGGTTATCAACTAAAGGCCGGTGTCTGCCTGCATGGCAAATATCGGCAAAAATCGCCAGTAATTCATTGCTGGCAAGTGCCGGTGTTTCTAAAAACTATAAAATAATCAGGAAAAAAATAAACTTCACTGTAAACTTTCTCCTTCTGCTGTTTGAATTTTAGTTTTGAGAAATGCTGGCGTTTGTCAGCACTGCAATACCAGCGATTTTTACCAGCATTTGCAACACTGACAGACACTGGTGCTTAGTGAATAACCCCTTTAGGCTGGGGTCAGACGAGCATTTTGCAGAGCGGAAGGAATATCCGTGAGAGTGTACGTTCCTTCCACTTTGACGCCTGTCTGGCCACCTCTCTGAGCGCAGTTAGTGCGCTCAGCGCTGCAAGGCTCGATCCGCCTATTTAGGATCGTGCTTTGCAGCCCTGTCGAATGCGTGTCGTAGCGCTTCGACGGGGAGGCTTACAGAACAGCACGCTCGCTGTAGTGAGCTCAATTCGTGTGCATGCTACAGTGTGTGGCCGGCCCCGTCAAAGGGTCACAACACTTTATATTGATGACCAATCAGGGCCATGTATGCCAATAAAATGGAATTTAGAACAAAAGAAAAGTATCTTCTTTATTCGAGAGATTTCTAACACAATGTATTAGTTTAGAGACTCATTGCCGGATGTTTTATTGCTTTGCATTGACATCTATACACCCAACTATATTGTGCCTCTAAAACAGGGATGGGGAACGTATAAGGCCTGCGGAATCACTTGACCTGGCCCAGGGAGCCCCACAGCAGGGGGGTATTTCAATTCCCTCTCCTGTGGCCCTTTTACATGACTGCGGCGAGAAATAGAATGAGGGCGCGCATCAGCGAGTGAGGGAGGCGGGGTTATACCCGTCCCCTCATTCTACTACTCGCCACGTGCCAAAGTCAGGTGAGTGGGGGGAGGGGAGAAATTAATTAAAGGGGAAGTGGGAGGGTGAAATCAATTAAATGGGGAGGGGGTGAAATTAATTAATTGAGGAGGGAGTGAAATTAATTTAAAAGGGAAGGGCGAGGGTGAAATGAACTAAATGGGGAGGGAGTGTGTGAAATTAATTAAATGGGGGGGGGTGAAATAAATGAATCCCCCCCATATTTCTTTTTTAAATGTCTACATTTTTATTCTAAGAACACAAAATAAGAAAAAATGATTTATCTTTCAGATCAAACCTAAAGTAAAGATAGAAAAAAAATTCTATATATATAAAAAAATACTACAAATTATAATAATTTTATAATCGTTATAAAATTTCTTCCTAAATATATCTGACTAAATTTTAAGTTAATTTTGTATGGACCTCAAATGATGTTATGAATCTCCAAATGGCCCTTGGCACAAAAAAGGTCCCCCACCCCTGCTCTAAAACAAAGGACATTAGGAAACCAAATGCTGCCCCCCTCCAAACCGCCGTCCTTGGTTCAGGCCTATGTAATAATACAGCCCTGAGTGCACCATAATATTCTCACATACTATAAAATTAGCAAAACATCTTTATTTATGATAAATTCCAGAATGTTTCAGTTGGATCCTGATACATAGTTTTTCTATCTTGCACTGCCAGAGCAGAGGAGAGGAAATCTGCCAGAAAAATATAAAAGCGGCAAACGACAAGCTGGAGAATTTAAGCATGGACCGTAGAATAGGCATATCCATTAGGCAAGGGGATTGTGACATGCCTGGCAATGGAATTCTTCATGGTATTCTGTTTAATGTAAATGGGAATTTAGGACGATTTTATGACTGTGGCGTTTGCAGCCAATTCCCTGCCATCGCTGCCTCTCGTACCTTCCAGTCCTGTTTCAAGGTCATTTTAAAAGCATCTTTAAAAGGTGGGAATTTGATCAGCTCTCGGGAGACAAATTCAAATTGGTGAGCTATTAACAAGCCTTCAACCCAAATGAATTCCTGTACGGGGCCTGTAAACAAGAGAATACAGGGACACGGGGACCGCGAATAGCAATATCGCTCCAGCCGGCTAGCAAGGCGCTTGGAAATTGCTTTCAGTTTAACTTATTTCAGCTCTGACAGCACATCGGAGACGCTGAGCATCAACACACGGGATTCTATCAAATGGAACAGGAGATCTGTAACAAATTGCAAATTAATCTGCTTACTTTCCGGTCTTTATTTGCGTGATATGCCTAGAAGGACATAGAAGTCTATTGCATAATTTAAGCAGTGTACTGGAGATGACTTTCCAGAAATTTACGAGATTCAAATCTTGAAAGTTTATAGAACGAGCTGCACAGAAAATTCAGATTAGACTTCTTTATTCCATCATTGTTTTTTAATTGCTCCAAGCTTGTGCCACTCAGAACTCATAACGGATGAGGTGTACAGTGGTGGGTAATAGGGGTTACCTTGTATCCTCTGTCGTATTGGCCTTGCATTAGGAAGAAGAGTGGCAGGATGTATTGATCATGTGCACAAATGTGCTAACAGATTAGGCCAGTCTAGGATAGCACAGGAATCGCTATGATACGGGCAAAAGGCCGAAATGATCGTCGGGGGTTGCTGCACCTCTCGTGCAGGGATGACGTCCTTGGCAATCAGTACTGGCCACCCTTTTTGGGTGAGAGCAGGCTGATTTGCATATGGAGCATTCATCCCTGTAATGGCACACGCAAGCTAAAACCTTGCGAGACCTGAGCGGGCCCCACCGTAGAGCAGGCCACTAGTACTGTTGCTCGTCCTCAGGAGCCTCACAAACCCCCCTATCCCTCACTACGTGCAAAAGTGCTCTGAAAAATTACAGCCATTTAGTAACATGCTTGTAAATTACAAAAACATTTTTTTTTTTTGCTGTATTATTAGTTAACCCCTTAAGGACGGGAGTAATTTTACAACTTCTGCGCTGTTTCGGAAGTACAAGTTTGCTGAGCTCATTTTGACCGTTTTAAAGTCACGTATTATTATACCACCCAGACAAATTATATATCGTTCTTTCCGGCAGACTCGGCAGATTAATAATATATCATTATTATATGTATAGGTCATGCCCTGCCAAAATGCTATAACAAAATTTTTAAAAAAAAGTAAATAAATGTGAATTTTCAATAACATTTCAATCTTCCACAGTGTGTAAAGTGTTTTTTTTTTAAATTTTATTATCCGAGGCTCTGCGGTCATATGCTATGGGGTGGATTTGTTAAAAAAATTAGAACGGGGAACCCATTTTTTTTTTGGGGAGAAATTGCGTGATTTTAGCTAAACCCCCCCAAAAAAAAATCATTAGTGAAGCATAATTGTTCACATTATAATTGAAATGTGAACAATAGTGCTGCATTAAAAAAACACGTATTTATTTTTTTATTATTTAATTTATTATTTTTTTATTATTTTTATTTTTACTTTTTATAAACTTTTATTTTACTTATAACATGGTCATGTTTGATATCATTGGAAAGGCCATGCTCTGGCATTTCCAGCAATATCAGACATGACCCCCTAGCTGCCACCGATCAGGAGATAAAGGGGTTCAAATAACCCCCTATCTCCTCTATGGGATTTCCATAGGAAATCCCTTTGCAGCTAGGGGGTTCCCCGGTTAACTGACATCATCGCGCATGGCGCGATGAGTCAGTTGAGCGGGGGTGACCCAGAGGTGGGGGCTGCCATCCAAGATACGTCCTGCGGCGTTAAGGGGTTAATGTGGATAGAAAAGCTGGGATAGAGGGAGAGGGTTCCAAAATAGGGCTGTCCTACCAAATCTGGAACTATTAGAGTGTATATGCAGCAAGTGCCAAGTAATGGGCATTACATGAGTTGTAGTTATTTTTCCAGCAGTTTCTTTCTCATATACTATCATGAGTAAATATATAGGACTATTTATTTGTATTATTTATTGTTCTATACTCCCCTACCAGAGTTTAAACACCACATGGGAAATATAGTTCAAAGACAGGTGAAATATCAATGACAATAACCACGCATTATCTATAAAGTTTATATATATATATGTATATACACTCACCAGCCACTTTATTAGGTACACCTGTTCAATTGCTTGTTAACACAAATTGCTAACCAGCCAATCACATGGCAGCAACTCCATGCATTTAGGCTCCAAAACGTGGTGTCAGGTTTAATACCTTGCAGGTACTTGCCTTTCAGGTTATGAGCCCAATATGCAGGTCTCGGGGATGCACACAGTTCGTGGGAGAGGAGAATCACACAGGAGGGCTGTGGGACAGGACACAATTGAACTCACAGGATGGCTGAGGGTGATGGGGAAAGCAGTCCTTGTGTCCAGGTATGAAGATAGGATAGTTGCCCCTGGGAGAGCACGGTGGGATTAGGGAGGTTGGATGGGTGGTTGCTCCTGGGAGAACACAGCGGGTCTTGAGGGGAGACATGATGGGTATAGGAGCAGGGGAACACGGTGAGTAGGTAGGGCGATGGCAGGTTTCTCTGGAGCTTGTATAGCTGGTCTTGTTCATAGGAACAGGAGACAACAATGAAGCATTGGGCAGAGGGTGTGTGGAGCCTTTATTGATTAGGCACAGGGGTGTGTCATGTGACCTGTGGTGTGTGTGGTTTTAACTGTTTATACACTGGTGCTGAGCAGAAGGGCAGCACCTTTCATGCTGCTGCCACTTGCGTGGAATATCAGAGGAACAGACAGGTACGGTCCTGACACGTGGAGAAGACGACTTGCTGAAGTTCAAAGAGCATCAGAATGGGGAAGAAAGGGGATTTAAGAGACTTTGAACATGACATGGCTGTCGGTGCCAAATGGGCTATTCTGAGTATTTCAGAAACTGCTGATTTACTGGGATTTTCACCCCAAACCATCTCTAGGGTTTATTACAGAGAACGGTCTGAAAAAGTGAAAATATCCAGTAGATGGAAATGCCTTGTTGGTGTCAGAGGAGAATGGGCAGACTGGTTCAAGATGATAGAAAGGCAACAGTAACTCAAATAACCACTCGTTACCACCAAGGTACGCACAACACATCCAACTTTGAAGCAGATGGGCTACAGCAGCAGGCCACACCGGGTGCCACTCCTGTCAGCTAAGAACAGAAATCTGAGGCTACAGTTCGCACAGGCTCACCAAAATTGGACAATAGATGATTGGAAATACGTTGCCTGGGCTGATGAGTCTCGATTTCAGCTGTGACATTCAGATGGTAGGGTCAGAAGTTGGCATAAACAACATGAAAGCTTGGATCCATCCTGCCTTATATCAACAGTTCAGGCTGGTGGTGGCGGTGTAATGGTGTGGGAGATATTTTCTTGGCACACTTTGGGCCCCTTAGTACCAACTGAGCATTGCTTAAACGCCACAACCTACCTGAGTACTGTTGCTGACCATGTCCTTCCCTTTATGATCACGGCGTACCCATCTTCTGATGGCAAAGCACAAATCATCTCAAACTGGTTTCTTGAACATGACAATGAGTTCACTGTGCTCCAATGGCCTCCACAGTCACCAGATCTCAATCCAATAGAGCACCTTTGGGATGAGATTCGCATCATGGATGGGCAGCCGACAAATCTGCAGCAACTGTGGGATGCTATCATGTCAATATGGAGCAAAATCTCTGAGGATGTTTCCAACACCTTGTTGAATCTATGCCAAGAAGAATTAAGGCAGTTCTGAAGGCTAAAGGGGGTTCCAACGTGGTACTAGCAAGGGGTACCTTATAAAGTGACCGGTGAGTATATATATATTTCTTAATGTAGTGTTAAAGATAACTCTATTCTTCATATTCACTGTCCAGCGATAACAGTGAATATATTTTTAGATGCTTGGAATGTAAAAATAAATAAATAAATAAAAATGTGAACATCCTCATTTCATGAGGATTAAGTGTCTCTTTTCTCCAGCATCAGACAGGTCAGAAGAACAGGAAATACTGCAGACATTTATCTTTCGCAGGTCTCAACGTCCTGTGGATTTGGCAATTACTGCAAACAACACAGGATGGAGCTCGATAGCAGGTGAGTGAAAAATTGGATCTGACAGCACTAATTGAGCCCAAAGTCCCATTTACTGAAAATGATCTGGCTTAATTAAAAATTCACAACTGGGGACTAGTTGTGGTGAACACTATACGTTAAGGGTTCCCTGAAATACTCCGGCAAGAGACTATCTGAATTCCAGGCTCTCAGACAAAACACTTTGCTCTTGAATGACAGCCTGACTCCACTTTGACTCAGCCAGGCCAAGTGGCATTCGGGTGAGTGAATATTGGCTTTAAATGTATCAATAACTAAATGTATCTCTTCTATTTTAAAACACAGCGGTGTGGAGAACAATGGAAGCCGCTGCCCTTGAAAAATACTTGACGATGCTGGCCTGTGATTAACCAACCCAATTCCTTTTCACAGCTCAATACGGAGTGACATGCATCAACAATGTAACCCATTCCTTTAATGCTGGATGCTCAGGGCTGAGCGGTTAAGCCTGGGAAACAAGAAAAATGAAATGTTAAAAGCCTGATCCAACCATGTGGTTTCACTAATCCTGGAGCTAGATAGGCAGTGACACCTAGAATTGTATCCAGAGTTGGATTTCCAAGTAGGCAAGGGCCTACAGGTGCCTGCCACAAGCGAGAGCCTCGCACTAAAAAAAAAGTAAAAAATAAAATAAAATAACATCTAGAATCATGCAGACCCCTGTATCTCTGAAGCTTCACAGACTAAGGGGACATGTAAGGTAGCATTGGAAAGCCCAGATTATGGCATTTCCAATGATACTGAACATTACCAGTTTTATATAACAGGATAATAACAAATAAATAAAGCAAAAATATATCTTTCTTTTTTTAACACAGCACTATTGTTTACATTACAATTATAAAATAAGCAATGATGCTGCTCTAACTCACCTTCTCAATTTCCACACTGCCTTCAAGTGTGGAGGTGATGGCACAAAGCATTGTTTCATCAGCAACATTGATGAGAGACAGGGGGTTTCAGAACCCGGCATCTCTGATTCTTACCCCACACAAGGTCAAGTGACAGAATCTGGCCATTCCAACGATAACAAACTTGACCATGTAATGTGTAAAAATAAAATGAAAAATATTGAATGCAAAATTTACTTTCTTTCTCAGTTCTTCGATGGAGGCATTATGTGCTTTTACTTATAAAGCAAACAATGCCACTGCACTAACTCACCTTCTCATTTCTCACGCCGGGAGCAAATAAGAAGATGATGGAGCAATGCGTTATTACACATTGGCTCATCTAAAATACAAGCTTTTGCAGGGTTATTCAGAGAAAGGTGAAAACCAGGAGAACTGGCACGAGAAGAGAACAATCTAGACCAAATAGCTGATTTGGAAAGTGAGATAATTGGTAGAATTTTTCTGGTTTGGTTATTTTGACCTAGAATTTTCACTTCTCCAGTCATTCTCCTGAGTTTCACCTTTCTTTGAATAGACCTGTTGCTTTATTTTAAAGCAACATATTCTGCCCCCTCTTTTGATGTGAACATTCAGAGAAACAGTTTTTAGGATTTCTAAAATGTTAGTTTTTTGTTTTTATTTTCCCCCAAAACAAAAATTAAAAAAGGAGTTTTGGCACTTTTTTGGGGAGGAGGGGGACACTCCAGATTTCTGCGCCTACAAGCTCCTGAGATGTAAATCCGCCCAAGATTGTATGCCTGGCTTCCACATCTCAGGATTATTCAATAAAAAAAAAAATCGCTAAACAAAACTTTGCCTGGCTTGTACATATGGAAAGTTGGCTCACAGTTTTTCCTTACTGGCTCAATGTTTGATATACATTAATTTTGCCAAGACCTACTCTACCGAAATAGGTTGACAAACCTCACATGAAATCGTCACTTGGGACTGACGTTGTTTGCTCCCATTTGAACTCATACCCAGTGAGTGAGGATTTAACTCCACTGAAAATGATACTTTTTATAAATATTAGAACATAACTTTTTTTTCCTTATCCTAACGGACAGACAAAGCTGTAATAGATCTGTAAAATTGTGTTTTTTCTCCATCATACTGTTATCTTAAACCATCTACAGGCTGCTACAATTAAAACATACATCTATATATAATAATTTAACCCCTTCACTGCTGAGCCATTTCACACCTGTGTGCTGAGCTCATTTTTACCGCTTTTGCTCATCACGTTTAAATGCAATTTGAAGCCACGTTTTATAAATCAACGCAGACATATTGCATATCCTTTTTTTTCTGGCAGACTCGTCAGATTCATAATATATCATTATTATATATATACGTCATGCCCTGCCTGAATATTGTAACAAAAAATGCAATAAAATTTGAATTTTCAATCATGTACAGCGTATAAAGTGGGTTCTTTTCACATTTTATCATCCGAGCTTTCGCGGTTATGTTTTCTATGCGGTGCGCTTGTTAAAAAAATTAGAAATGGGGACTCGTTACATTCTTTTTTGGGGGAAATTACGTAATTTATAGCAAACACCCCCATAGAAAAAAATTATTATTCAGTATCATTGTTCACATTATAATTGAAATGGGAACAATATTGCTGCATTAATAAAAATAACACAAAAAAGTTTTTAAATTCTTTTAAATATTTTTTTAATTATTTTTATTTTCTACTTTGAACATGGTCACGTTTGGTATCATTGGAAAGGCCAGACCCTGGCCTTTCAAATGATACTAAACATGACTCACATAGCTGCCACCGTTCGGGAGATATCTGGGTTCAAAGGACAGCTAGGGGTTTCCTGGCTAACTGACGTCATCGTGCCATGCGCAATGACGTCAGGTGACGAGGGGGGATCGCGGCCCAGTGCCTCAGGGGTTAAAGTCAAGCACCGCTTAAAAGGGGAGACTCTCCCCTTTTAAGCGGTGCCTGTCTTGTCCCGCTAGGTCCTCCCGATCGGGAGGGAGAGGAATCCGAAAGGATCCCCCCTCCCTTTCAGGCTAGGGTCAGACGAAAGCAGTTTTAACGTGCGTTTAGACGCACGAAATCACGGCCGTGCTAGCAGCAAATGACGTCCAATGCCAGGGAACACTCGAAGTACGGCCGCACGAAAGTTTGTCCGCGCAACGCAAGTGGCAAACGAACGCATTTTTTCTAGAACGTCAAACCGCTAGTACGGACGTACAGAGTGCGCTGCGTCCGCTAGAGGCGTGTGTGCGTGATTGGGAGACGTCAGACGCTGCTAATGTCCGGCCAACATAACGTCCAGACACAATTTTTTTTTATTGATGATCCGTACAAAATCACGGACGAAAATGCGCATCGTATGACCGCTATCGCGTATTCCGTGAAAAAATGCGTCCATTCGTTCGAACGCACTTTTTCACAGACAACGCGAAAAATGCGTTAGTCTGACCCTAGCCTTAGGCGATCTCTCGGCTTTGCCGGGGGTTCTCCTGAAAATGACATCATTGCGTCCGGCGCAATGACGTCATTACGTTCAGGAGGGCCTTTAAAAGCGGCGTCTGACTTCAAGGAAGTCAGAACACCGTGGGACCCGGAGGAGAGAGGTGAGTATCTCTCCTGCCTCCCGGGTTTGCGGATGACGTGTGGGGAACGTCCTCTGCATACAGCGGGAGTCAATGACACTCACACGTCCTCCGCAGGGAAAGGGTTAATTATCCTAATGTAGAGGGCAAACACAGCTAACAATAATTCTAGTCATACATGTTTTTTGGGATATATATTTGAGCTTAATGAGAGGCATTGTTGTTAATACATTAAATGGTGACGTAGATAGAGTTCCTCGTTAAGCGGTTGCCTATTCTGCTGCACAAATTAACATTCTTTAAATGATGGTAATAAAAACCAGGTGATCACTGATCAAGGTGTCCCAGTTTTTAGGAGAGACATTGAATAGTAAAATATTGATTTAGGTCAAGGAAGTAGGAAGATTATGACAGATGTCAATAATTTGAGGGAATATCTTGATTTAGTTAAGTGATGTTAGTTCTATATATAGTCCTTATCCCTAAGCATGCTGGGAAAAGGCAGAACAACTCACTGCCAATGCATGTGGATACTGGAATGCACATGCTCTAGGCTCATGTATGACCTCTGGAAGCGATGCCCCCAAGTCAAATATTCAATATTGTGTTATGGATGGTAACATAATAAGTATTAATGAATAATGGAGAATTTAATGGAAACGGGAGAAAGAACGGAAGAAATTTTAGTAAAATTCTTGTAATCTAACCCCCTGTACCTGTTACAATCATTAAATGTTTGTGTGTCCTTTTTAAACGCTGTTAAACAATTTTCATCGGCTGTGTGATCTATCACAATCTCGTCACATTCATTTATGAAGAAGACAGCAGTGACATGATATGTGTGTCAAATGTATGTCAAGTAATCTAATATTTTTTGGAATAACGTCTAATCATCAATCCCTGTATTAATGGCGTGTATGCAACCAGGAGCTGAAGGGAAAGAATGCAATTATTTTGTATTGCATATCGCATCATTATGCTGTAATTGTAGTCATGGCTTGGCAAGTATATGATCTGCTGCGCTTCCTTTATGCAGTGTCAACAATGGAGCTATTCAATCACCTCTGACTCACAAAGTAATTGAAAATGTCATTGCGGGGACATTCCCTTCCATTGTTGCACATCTAGATTGCAAGTTTGCTGTCAGTGATGTGATTACAAGTGGACACACTGCAGGTCGACGCTGATAGGAGATGTCTAACGTGACAGCTGTTAAGGAGAAACATAGAACTTGACGGCAGATAAGAATCGCTTGACTTACTTAGACTGCCCATTTTCACTGACTGTTGTATCACCTGAAATCTTATTTTTTGCCCTTGACTTGCGTTACTTTCAGGACAGCCTGTTGCCCATTTCATACACATTTCATTGCCAGGGTAAAAAGTATGTTAATTATACATAGTACAGGTTGTGTATTCCTTATCACAAAAGCTTGAGGCCAGAAGTGTTTCAGATTTGGGATTTGTTTTTTTGGGGGGGGGTGGAGGAGTTGGAATATCTTCAAAATGGAGCGCAAAGTCTATCAGGGTTATTCAGAGAAAGGTGAAAACCAGGAGAACTGGAAGGAGAAGAGAACAATCTAGACCAAATTGCCGATTTGGAAAGTAAGATAAATTGGAGAATTTTTCTGGTTTGGCTATTTTGACCTAGAATTTTCACTTCTCTAGCCATTCTCCAGAGTTTCACCTTTCTTTGAATAGACCTGTCTATTTTTAGAGCTTTTGGGAATTTCTATTAAGGAACACTCAACCTGTATAACAATATCCTCTGTCACTACTGGTGGAAACGTATTCCCGCTCCATCTGTTTACGGGAATATTCTATTTAAAGGGCAACTGTTATCAAACAAAAAATGATATGTTGCCACAACACATAATGAGGGAAAAAAATGGAGAAAAAAATCTGATTGGCAATGGTTATGCATGTAGCAACCTACCTCCAAATGTTACTGCACCATCTTTTACCTTTTAGCCTAGAACTGTGTATCAGGCATTCAGAGATACAATACATGTCACAATATGTGTGCGAGCCTTCAGCATTTAGATGTGAGCTAAGTAGGGTGAGCTGAGTAGGTACTATGTATAATGCAGTTGGAGCACTAACCAAAGAACTATCTCATTTATATGGATAGCTCAAACCGCACTCCTAAAGCTTGAATGATTAATCAGACATGACTATCTGGTTTAATCAAGTTGGGTTTCTGGGTTACAATCAAACGGGCAACATTTATATTCTCTCAATATATAATGTAGCTTTATTCCCCTTTCAAAATGCAATTTCCACCATCCTATGACTTTGGTTTAGCTACGGGCACATAAAGGGTTAGGAAGCTGAGGCAGAGAAGAATTGATTTCCCTTTGATCTGTTCAGGGAGGCTTTGTGCTGCTGTTTCTATATTAGAAAGGTTCGGCTTTTGCATAGCGGCAGATTTACTGGGCCCAGTAGTTTTCATGCGTGTCGGAGCTATAATTCTCATCTGAAGGATGATGCTTTGCTGTACAGCAGTGCCGAGTTAGCGTTCTGTCGATTTAATGCTCCATCGCCACTGAGCTGGTCTGCCATGTTCCGCTTCACACGGTGCTCAGGCTGCGAAGGAAAAGATCAGAACTCGGACTATCTCTATGTTTCCCACACTGACAAATTTATATTACATGTGTAGAAGCCAACTCAAAGTGTCTTGTTTGAAAGCACTCAAAGAACGCAAAGTAAGATGTCCATCATAACAAGGACACGACTAGACCAGAGACCGCTAACGCTTACCATCACGGCGGATGCGGACCATGTAGAGATGGGAGGCAAAGGTTAGACATTAATGAACTGAACGGGAACTTACACAGTGAAAGTGTAAATGAGTGAAAGCAAAACCTCCAAACACTATAGCCTCAAGACAAAAATTGTAAAAACGACCCAAATATTGGCTAAAATTCAGCACAGAAACAGCTGCCTTGTCAAACATTGACCATGGTCAACCAAGTTACATAGAGTATAAATACTGTGGGCACACAAAAAGTACAACCCCAATTGCCAAAAGGTTGGGACAGTATGGAAAATGCAAAAAAATAAACCAAACTGAGTCAATTGAATATTCAATTCAGCCTGTACTATATTGAAATCGCATTATTAACACATTATTTGGTTTTTTCTTTTTTGTAAATGTAATGTATTTTTGAAAATCTACACTCATTTCAAATCTGATGACTCTGCAACGGAGTCAACAAAAGTAGGGAAAGGTGCAATTTGGGACTAATAGCGATGTGAGAAGTTGAAGTAAGAAGGTGAGGTAAAACAGGTGAGGCAATCGTGTAATCATAGTATATATATGAATCCTCCAAAATAGGCCTAGTCCATCAAGAGCAAGGATGGGACAAGTCTCGCCAATCTGCCAACAGATGCGTCAGGGAACAATCCAACACTTTGCAAACAACATTCCCCACAGACAAATCCGTAGGAAATTCGGCCTTTCACCTCCTACAGTGCACAATAAAATAAAAAGAATCAAGGAATCTGGTCAAATCTCAGTGTGTAAAGGGCAAGGCCGAAAACAACTTCTAAATGCGTCTGATCTCCCATTCCTCAGACGTCACTGTCTCAAAAACTGTCATGAGTCTGTAATGGATATCCTGACAAGGGCTCAAGAAAACTTTGGTAAACCTTTCTCAGTCAACACCAGTCGCCGCTGCAACCACAGATGCAAGTGATGGCTTTACTATGCAAAGCAGAAGCCATGCAGCAACACTGTCCAGAAGCGCCGCCGGCTTCTCAGGTCTTGGTCTCATCTGAGGTGGACAGTAGCACAGTTGAATTGTGTTTTGTAGTCTGACGAGTCAACATTTCAAATAGTTTTTGGACAAAACAGCCATCGTGTTCTCTGGTCCAAAGAGGAAAAAGACTGTTATCAGCGGCAGGTCCAAAACCCAGCATCTGACATGGTATGGGGGAGTGTGTCAGCACCCATGGCTTGGGTAACTTGCACATCTGTGAGGGCATCATTAATGCAGAAACATATGGACACATTTTTCAGCACCACACCTACTGGCATCCAGACATGTCACCTCATCCTGAAGCAGGACATCACTAAACCACATTCTGCCCGGACAACAAGGGCATGATTGCGTGCCTGCAGTCCTGACCTGTCTCCTATTCAGAATGTGTGTCGCATTATAAAGCACAAAATAAGGCCACGAAGGCCCCATACAGTTGAGAAGCTGAAGACATGCATTATGGATGAAAGGGGGAAAATTCCACTTGCTAAACTTAACCAACCAGTGTCTTCAGTGCCCAGACGCTTGATAAGTGTTATTAAAAGAAAAGGTGATGTCGACTGTCGACTGTCCCAACTTTTGTGGAGCATGCTGCAGTAATCAGATTTGAAAGGAGTGTATCTTTTCAAAAATACATTAAAATAACAAGGTAAAAAAAATCACATAATGTGTTTTCAATATAGTTCAGGAAGAATTGGACTTTCAATTGGCTCATTTGTTTGTTTTCTTTGCATTTTCTATACTGTGCCAACTTTTTAGGAATTGAGGTTGAGCAATGCAATGTCAAAAAACCCAAAACGACAGAGGCCCTATTCCGACCCTGTCGGTAACAAGGAGTTGCTAAGGGAAAAAATTGGACAAGCCAATAAACCTTAGGAGCTCCTTGTTACTGTATCTATTCCAACCCAGCAGCTGTATACGCATCTTGAGTCGGAATTGTTGGGAGCCGTGTACCACCGCCGTAGTTCATAGGACCCCATGGAGCCAAGCACGACTCCCGTTTGTGGGGCGTTCAGAGATGGAAGAACACTAGGAACTATTTGATCCCAGTCTTCTGCTGCTCCCCACCAGGAGCCATAAGCAACGTATAGGTTACTTTCTTCATGTATATATTTTCTTGTCATTCTACTAACAACATGTGCACTTTAATGAATTTGTGCACAAAATAGTAAATATTCTCTTCCAGATTTTCTACCCTGCTCGGAACAATCATTTGTAAAAATATTCAATACATTTTGCTATAACTTTATATAACTGAGCCATCACTTGATATTAAAGGTCAATCAACAGCAGAAGACACTTCATTGATGTCCGATTGAAACAACAGCAGTTTTGCTTTGTTTGTTTGCAAACGTGGCAAATGGTAGTTAGTGAATGACCCAGTTAGTTTCCATGAAGATGACTTAACAATAAAAACAAGTTAGTTCTTACGCAGTGAAAGACGAGAGATGGCAGAAAATGAAAGGGAATTCAACTGGCACTGAAATAGTTACATGTTATATCATTTAACAAGACACCGTTAATTGGAACATAAACGTGAACATTTGCAAAGAAAAAAATGTAATCATTGCCATTGCAGTTATCAGATAAGGAAAGCACTTCTTTTTGCACCGAGAGAGCAGCTTCCAAATTGATCAAGTGCATTATAATTCCAGAGCTGGCCATCTCCCAATATTTGTCTAGACTTTTTTTGTGTGTTAATTAACGACTTATCAGAGGCACAGTTAAAAAAAAAGAAATATAGCTTTACGGCTAGCAACACCAGGGATAACAACTAATGAGTTCTAAAGATGAAATATGAATATAAAAAAAAATCTGTCAATCTTTTAACTAACAGAAATTCCCAATGTACCATTTTAATTGCCAGATATTGCAAAGCATTGAAACTCAACAGATTAATATGTTTCAGATAAGTGAACTACTGCGCTGGCTCATTCTCCATTTCATTTTAACACATTTCACATTTACTACGCGCAACTCTAAGGCCAATATTTTGGCCTATTCAGTAATAAAGAACTAAGACAGGGAAAAAAAATCGTCCGATAACCCTTATCGACTCCCTGTTACGAATTTATTATAAATGTATCGCTATATTACTGATTTAACATGTAACAGGAGGGAGCCGTTAATCGACAGTGGCAGCAGTGCCACCACTGGTATCACACCCTGGACGTCATAAGACAAGCAGGGTTATTCAAAGAGATCCGAATTGCTTGAGAAAGGTAACTGAACGCTGAAAATCAGCATTCGATTACCTTTCTTGGCCATTCGGCTATCCAGAGAGCAGGCAATTTGCCAAATCATGGCGAATTGCCTGAACATTCGGTGCCTGTTCGAGGGCAGTGAAAACCCCATGAAAAAGCACTGCTTCGGCTATTCAGAGAACAAAAACCAGCAGTGAAAGGTTCCTGAAATGCCCTGCCATTCGGTGGTTTAATTCGGCAAGTTTATTTAGGAGAATCCCATAGGCTTCAATGTTAAAAATATTCCCGTTTTACTTAACTATCTAATAAACCGTTCATTATAAAATTCAGCAGTAAAGAGTCTATTTATTTATAGATTTTTTAGGATATTTTAAGCATTTTTCTGTTTTTTTGTTTTTTTTTAAAAAAGTCAGATTTGTTTAAAGTTTACTTATTTTTTCTGTAACAGCCCTCTTTATTATCATTCCCTGGACCTCATATGTAAATTTCAGACATTTTCGCTCAGTAGTTTCTTTGCAAACAGCTTTTCACTTTCACACATTCATACAAACTGTTTTCCTAATTTATTCACTACCTCTTCTGCTGTGTCGAAGGCTGCGATCGGCTCCTGTTCAGGTTTTTCTGTGGTTTTCGGCAGGTTAATCCACATGTTTTTGAGGGTTTTCGGCGTGCATTCGCTGGGTTTTGCGGTTAGTTTTCGTCAGGTTTGCGGCAGCTTTTCCCTGCAATTCGGGGACCCTGTGGTGCTTGCTGAATACACCGCAGGGTCACCGAAATGGGATCGGCAAAACAAACCGAATTGAAGAGAACGAAAAGTCACCGAACGTGCGGTGACTTTTCGAATCTCTTTGAATAACCCTGATGGTATAGGAAGCGTTAGCATACAGTATGGAGCCATTAAAGTCAATCTGAAAGCAAAGCTCAGCTGGAATAGAGCCTCAAGATCTTAAAATAACGAGTGGGGCTGTAAAACTTGTTATTTGTAATGGCTGGGTTGGAATAGGGTGCTATTTTTTTTTTCTTCTCCAGTAACCCATATCCAATTACATTCACATCGTCTCCTGGTCTGGTCCTCAACCTCTGTCTTGTGAAGAGGGACTGTAAATAATGTCACCTCTTATTTTCTTCTGGATGCATAAACTTTCATAGACCCATATGTGAAGGATACACAACAGTGAGGTTGAGGAAGGTGTTCACATCTTTTAATGATATTGAAATATAGGTCACTAGTTTCAGTCAAACAGCTGTATTTGCTCCACGTGAGCATAAGTCCCCCATTCAATCAAAACCATATCCACTTGGGGTAAATTGTACCCTGGAGCCTTGAGTTGAAGGTCCTTTGGTTTCCCCAACTAGCACATGTAAGCAGCGTTGTAGCGCAGTGATCTGATAATGAGACCCTCTAAGTGGGAGTTCAGCCAGTTGATAATGGTCCTTCTATCCTTGACCTGCCCTCAACCTAACATCAGCTGTAACTCACTTGTGGTCTCTCCAAGCCAGAACCAATTACAGTCTGGTTCATAACTTTATATAGTAGCTCTGCATTTTGGTTTATTTTAGATATTATTATTCTTACCGTACACCTCGGAATCAATTGTGAGATTTCTGTCACATGTGTCCAGGTTTATTTATCTCAGCTTCTGGTTCCCAACGCCATAGATAAAATATCACAAGAGGCTACTGAAAGAGTGACAGTGTTTATCAAAATTGCAAACACCACCAAAAATCGCTGTTTTGCAACGGTTACAAAAAAACTGAGTTTAACAAAAAGGAAATAATAAAAATAGCATCAGGAGAAGTTTCACAATGGCTGTTTGGATTCTTTTTTTGTGACACATTGGCTTTTGCTATAAAACAGTGATTTTTGGTGGTTTTCGCATTTTTGGCTAACTCCGGCACTGTTTGAATAACGCCCATATTTATTATTAGAGGTCCTATCACTCTTCGGAGAATATAAAATGAAAACAGTAATGATTAAGGCTAAACATTTTCCATGGAAAAAGACCCCTTAAAAGGGTTTACTTTCCATACGTTCCCAAAGTGTAGTAGCTCCTTGACCTTCCTCCGCCATATTTCCAATGAAGGCCTTGGCTTTCAAGCATTGAATTTTTTTTTCTAACTTTTCTTTTAAACGCTTAATATACCAGTAAGTCATTGCAATTAAGTGTTTAGCTATCTGGGACAAGCTTTTTGATGGTAGATTGGGTTCTGTAAATGAACTAAAAGCAGGAAACGTAGAGTAAAATGAAATCACACAATGGGAAAGACTTCCCTCGGGCTGCTTTCTGATCCATTTACGCCATGCTCTGCAAGTTAAAACTCAACACTTTTAAAAGTACCTTGTAAGACGCATGACACTTAGGAAGGTATCAGCTTATCGTTTGGATCCTCTGGTGTGAGACGCTACTGAAAAACGGACGAATCTCTCACGTTTTCCATTTCAAGTCTCTTGCATGCGAGTGAACTGAGAATATGAATTCAATGCATTATTATTTGAAGGATACAATCATGTTCTCATATGGAACTGGACTTGAGCATTTGGCAGCAATGGGCACAGATGGTTCAACCCTTTGTATAATACTATAGAGGAATCGTTATCGGCTAGATGTTTCGAAGTAGCCCACAAAGGGCAACATTTAGGTACAAAAAAAAGATTGAGTTAAGTCAGAAATTTTGAAAAATGTTCATATACTAGTATTTTAGGCCCAATATTTTGCAGTCAATGGTCAACTGACTTTTGTGTTGCGTTTTTAAAATAATACCATGTCAAAGAATAGTTTACTTCTTTGGAGGTCTCGTACCCCCAAAAGGCCAGATTTTAAGGATCACTTTGGGGGAAATGCAGACTGAATCCTGCAATCAATGAGCAGCAAATCATATCACCTGTGCTGTGCTTCACATATCTGGAAAACATGACCTGTTTGGGGTACGCGGTTGGGAACCACTGGTCTAGACTCTACACCAGTGTTTCTCAAACCTGTCTTCAGGACCCACTAAGAGGCCAGGTTTTCCAGATGGCTGAAACAAAGCACAGGTGATATGATTTGCTGTTCAGTGATTGCAGGATTCAGTCTGCATTTCCCCAAGGTGACTCTTAAAATCTGGCCTGTTAGGGGGTCCCGACGAGGACTGGAGTTGAGGAACACTGGTCTACACTACGAGCCTTTTTCAAGTATTTATTTATTTATACCAATAAGGTACATAAGTAAGTATATATGCATGTAAATACATAAATATAAAATTTATGTAATAAGCAGATATATAAAATTTGCTTCTTTGAATTTAATTATTTATTTTATAAAATGATTAAATAATATCTGTATATATATATATATATATAAAGATATTATTTAATCATTTTATAAAATAAATAATTAAATTCAAAGAAGCAAAATTAAAATTTTAGATAACTTTAAGAACTCACAGCAATGCAATAGGACATTTTTGGAGATTAACGCATTAACGCTCATCGTGATCTTCCTGTACGCTCAGAATTTCAACAGAAACACCTTATTTTCGCATTAAAAGGAGGAAAGGTCTGAATTTAAATAAGCGAGCAAAAATAAATAAATAAAATCCTGTGTATCGTGTTATCACAAGTCTGCACCCCTGACATAATAAAGGATTTTTGCATCCTGGGCTGTTCAGATAGAGCTGCCTTCTTCCTTTAATCATTAATATTTTGATGATCTTTATCTTGGGAATTCTTTGCCTTTTTATCTCTAATGTCAAACCTTTTTCTTCAAAACACATTTTTTTTTTTAGTGGCGAAACACTGTATGTTCGTGTGTTTCGCCCTGATAAAAATCCAATTAATAATTAGCATAATTAATAGACATGGTTTCACAACTGCTAGAATCAGACAAAATTCTCAGAAAACAACCTTGGTATTTACATATGGACAATTTTTAATATATATATATATATATATTAGTCACTAATTTTACAGTTTAGGTTTGTGAATTAGTTTGGTAGTTTGTTCACAACATATATGTTGTTTAGTTAAAAGATATTATAGAGAAAAATTTCATTTATTTATTAAAAATGTAACAAAAAAAGATGATCATTACCTTCACATTGGGGGTTATTCAGAGAACAACGAAATGTCAGTGACTCTCATGTTCCCCACACTTTCCTGCACTTCGGGGAATCAAAGTCCCCGGAGTGCAGGGTAAACCCGCAAAAAAACAGCTGGAACTGCTGTAAAAAACACCCGAACACGTCGGAAAAAGCCACCGAGCACAGCGCAGACCAGCCTCTGGAAAAAGCCGACACTCTAACGAATGGGGTAACAAAAAAAAAAAAAAATACGATTGAAAGTGATAAAATTGAAACACTGTTTGCAAAAAACTACTGAACGAAAATGCCTGGAATTTACATATAAGGTCCTATGAATGATAATAAAAAGGGCTGTTACAGAAAAAAGAAAAAACATTTTTAAATAAAAAAAAACTGAAAAGAATTTTGCTTAAAAAATCCTGAAAAATGCCTAAAAGATCCTAAAAAAATCAATAAAGAGTCTTTTTGCTGTAGATTAAAATAATAAATGGTTTTCTGCGATTTTTCTTTATTATTGCCCCCCTCGCTTTATGCTATTTTGACGTTTTCTTGTGACGACCCCCCCCCCTTATTCTGTGTTCAGTGTTTGATTTGAATGTATGCTACTTGGCCCTGCGAGGCCAACATTACTGGTCGGTCTGTGACCTTTCGTTTACAAAATAAAAATCTTAAATACAAAAAAATTAAAAAATTAAATAATAAATGGTTTATTAGATATCGAATAAAAATGGGAATATTTTTAACATTGAAGCCTATGGGGTTCGCCTGAATAAAGCTGCCGAATGAAATCACCGAACAGCAGGGCATTTCGCCAACTTTTCACTCCTGTTTGTTGTTCTTTGAATAGATTAACCATTGCTTCTCTATGGAGGATTTCACTGCCCTCGAACAGGCACCGTACTGGCTGGCAGTTCGCCAAGTTTTGCCTGCTCTTTGAATAGCTGAATGGCCCCAAAATGTCATCATACGGGGAGATTCCCAGTTCGGTGAAATTTCGGGGCCAGATCGGCTATTTCTGAATAACCCCTATAGGTGCAGTCATTCACATAAATTATATATATATCCCCATGCACATATGAGTGCTTCAATATGACGTATAGTCACACATTCATACGTATGTATGTGCATATGGGAACAGTAGGAGGGAAAGTAAATTGCAGAAGATTTTAAAGAATTATTCCACAGTAAAAAAATATGCATATAATTTAAAGGATAATCAAGAAAATCGGATCTGGCCATTTTCCGGGCTGCTCTCCCTGTCTTTTCAATCACAGTGGAAGAAGGGATTTGTTCTTTTAACAAAGGTTTTCTTCAAGTGTAGTATATAAATCTATTTTTCTTCTTCAGTGTGTAATTACGCTGTAAAAGACGGGCTAATCAAGCACTCCCATCAACTGTGGTGGAAAATAATTAAAACTAAAAATACCCGGGAGTGGGTGTTTGCATCTTTTAACGAAATTGGTGGATTTCAGAAATATTCTTGCCAGCGGAAAATTTTACCACGAAGAGTTAAAATTGGTTAATGTGAGTTGGTATAATTCCAATTTTATTTTAATTCTATTCTTAATGTAATCAGAAAGTGATTTGATAAACGATAGCCCCGCGATTCTACTGATATAAACCAGTTACAGGCGGACGAGAAAGAATGCAAGAAATTGCAGTATAATTATATAAGAAGTTTAATAACTGCCAGAAATAGTGACTGTCGTTTAAATGCATGGTTTTAATTTCATTTCTTAACCTCCAGTATATTAAAGGTGTGTTAATGATCCCGGTCACTATCAAGCTCTTTCTGTGTATACAAAATAAAAATGCATAAAATTAATAAAAAGGACACTCTAGGGTTAAAAACCAGCTCCAAGCTGTAGTAAACCTTTTTCGTTAGCGACAGCGGTTCGCAATTAGCGTTAGGACTATGTGATCCTCTCGCGAGATCCTGCAGGTCGGTGGAGTGATCGCAGTGGGAGACTGGGGACTTTTTTCCCCCAGTCTCACTCTGTCTCCGTCGGCCAGAAATGGTTTTCAGTTAGCGACAGCTGTTTGTAACTAGCGTTAGGACTATGTGATGCTAACGCTAATTACTCTCGGCTTACTCTTTGCGCTCCCCTTGTTAAGCATAGGCAGAGCAAAGCACAGTAAGCTGCCGCTAGAAAACACTAATACCGATTCACTAACCAATCGCGTGTTTTTTAACCTGTTAGCGATCGGGAGGTGATACAGGCGTAACGCTATCACCTCAGTTAACCTAGCGCTAACGCTCATTTATTTATGTATGCTAACTACCATAGGGACGCACAAGGTAAAATTTTAGCTACTCCGAAAAGCTGGTGCTTAATGAATCCGCAGTTGCAAAATCGTTTAGCAGCCCTCAAACCCCCCCCCCCCAATAAATTTTATACTCACCTTTCATCCCACGGCGAGAACGATGGCCCGATCCACTGGTTCTTCTCACTGGGAGCAGAGTGAGACTGGTAAGAAATAGTTCCCAGTCTCCCTCCACGATCACTCGCACAGGGCTCGAATGTAAACCTCCAGGAGGTGATACTTGTTACCACGCGGAAGCGCTACCGCCAGTATCCATGCGGTTAGCGTTTCGTTCCTGGGCACGGTGCTTACATAGCGCTTGCCCCGGAATATCACAGTAAAATGGGGTCGCTACAGGGAAACCTGCAGGCACAGATTTTCTCCATTATCGTCCCCATTTTAGAGCGCACTAAGGAATAGTGCCCTTAAGCTTTTATCATTCCATGGTCAGTATGTATGATGACGAGTTTGCAAAGGTAATATGTATTCTGCAACATCCTATTCCTCATTTTTTTTTCGTTGTGTTGTAACAAAATTTGTTTTCGAAAAATATGCAATCAGGGATGACGAGAAAAAATTTCCATCTAAGGCCAGTGTCATATGAGCGTTTTGCAGAGCAGAAGGAACGTCCACGAGAGTGGACGTTCCTTCCACTCTCACGCCCGTCTGGCCACCTCGCTGAGTGCAGTTAGTGCGCTCAGCGCTGCAAGGCTCGATCCTCCTAAGGAGGATCGCCCTTTGCAGCCCCGTCGAATGCATGTCGTAGCGCTTCGTTGGGGAGGCTTTCAGGATGTCTGCAGCACGCGCGCTGTAGCGAGAGCAATTCGTGTGCATGCTACAGCGTGAGGCTGGTCCTGTCGAAGAGTCACTATGCTGCAACGACTGCTGGGAGGTACGTCAGTAAGGGCGCACATAGTGCGCTCGTCTGACCCCAGCCTAAGCCAAGGCTGTCAAACTACTAGCCCCCCTGGTGTTTCTGGACTGCAATTCCCATGATAAACAAAAAAAGTTTACAACCATCTAAGGATGTCGATGGAATAGGTGATTGTATAGTTCGAATTTCTCGAGAGACACTCTATATCGGCGTTAAACCGTGTGAACATCAAGGAGACAGAACCCTTCCAGGTGGAAGGAACAATAAGAGAAGTGGTAGAGGCCAAAACAGTGATTGAATTTAAGCAGGCATGGGATAGGCATAAGGCTATCCTAAACAAAAGATAAATCCAGGTAAAGTATCCATGTAATTGGGCAGACTAGATGGGCCGAAAGGTTCTTATCCGCCGACATATTCTATGTTTCTATGTTAAGAGCATCAAAAAGTGTTAAAACTTAGCATTTATATTTTGACGCTCTTATTGTTACTTCCACCTGGAAGGGTTTTCACCTGGAAGGGTTTTGTCTCCTTGACAGTTCCCGTGATTATCTGGCCATTTACTGCATTCAAAGAATTCTGGGAATTATAGGCAATCTACAGTACATTTTTATTTTTTTTGAGAAAGTATTTTACCAGGAAGGATACATTGAGATTTCTCTCGTTTTCAAGTATGTCCTGAGTGGCGAGTATGTACCATTAAGTGTCTTGCCCAAGGACACCCACATGAGTGGGGGCAAAGATTGACACCCCTAATCAAAGCTATTCCATATGCAGTTTGGGCATCTACTTACCCATATAGGAAACAGTGTCCATAAGAATAGCTCCAAAGATCTTCAACTGTGAGGTTGGCAAGTAAGCTCTGCAGATAACATTTTATTACTTGCCTTAAAGGGGATCTTGTCATCCATAGTTTTTTCTTCTTTTTCTTTGAATGACAGGCACATGCATTCTTATATTTAGCTCAATTGCAATATATTATTAAACCCCCACCCGCCCACCAGTTTAATAAACGAAAGTCCTCCTGGACATAGCTATATATATATATGTATATATGTTACAGCTCTCCGTAAAACAATCTAATTTAAGCAATGCTGCATATTCAATAGCGTGATTAGACATGATACTCCGCATTATCAAAATAAGATAATGAAACATCTGCCATTTCTACCCTCCAATCTCTGAAGGCACCAAGCTTCAGCTCTTTCATATCTTCCAAATTAAATTAACACTTGTGTTCATACGAGTGCTAATAAATGATCTAATTTCTGCCAGGCAGGCTATTAATCCATAAAAAAAGCAACGGAAATTTGATTATTAATAAGTAATTAAAACCTGAGCTTATGACCATCTCGGTAACTTAATTTGCTAATATGTTCAGCATTATTATTATTATTTTTTTTTCTTGTAGAATGCTGACTGGCTCAATAAGACTTTGCCTTCGGTGAATCAATACCAACAGGGTTATTAAACAGCATGTGCAGCAAAAATTGCTCACTACCACTCGGGTAAACGCGAAGTCACACCAAAGGGCACATAATTGAATCTTGCACCTAATTACATTTCAATCCATAGAGCTACAGCAGAAATCACGACCGGCTTATGGGGCCTTCGTGCAGAGATAATGCAAGGCACGGCCCAGGAAGGATTTCTAACCTATTGGTTATTTCTTAGCGGTGGCAGAGAGTAATCTATTTGCACAACTACCATAAAGTGAATAAATGCATACTTAAAAGGCAGATAGTGTGCGTGTTTAACTCATTCGGCAAGTGTTGCAGAATGTTAAGAACACCCGATGACATCTTGAAAAGTAGGACTATATTTAAAATATGAGATGGCGCAATGATGATATGCATATATATTCAATGGTGGTACTACCTGGCAAACCACATGTATGATTATGAAAGTGAGGTCTGTCACCTTTATGTGAAGGACAGCCTTGAAGACAGACATATACAAATGTTTCATTTTATTATTTTTGTAGGATTAGAGGATTTTAATGGTGGCGAAAAAAATATGATAATCTAAAATACTCTCCAAGCTCGAATAAGGTAATTATACAAATAGATGATTAAATATCCACTGGGTCCGTATTCATCAGACTAATAAGTCGGATGTAGTCGTCCGTCGTCATCTGACTTATCCCACAGCACAGAGGACATTCAACTCTAGTCCACAGCCTCCAATTTAGATCGGACGGCTTCGGATGTCTACATCAGATTAGCGACCTTTCCCATTTGAATGGGATTTGTCGGACGAAGTCGAACAATCTGGTGCAGCATATATGAAAAAAAAAGAAGGGAATGATATACGATGCAGTCCGGCAGGGTTTGGCAGTTTGTCTGTCGATCTTCCTGGGTCGTCCATAGTCGCTTGCAGTGGACGACCCAGGTCGCCCTACTACGGACTCAGTGGACAGCCAGTCTAAGGCTAATTGAATGCAGAATTGGCATGTTGTCCAGTTGACAAGATTTTAGACTCTAGCAGCCAACATATGTGCTTATACAGTACAATACAGTAAGTTTTGAATGGCAAACAGTCAATCACCAGCCGTTTATATGCAGGGTTCAAGGTCTGTGTTTAGGGAGTTATTGGAGTCTTTGTGATACTGAGTTTCTGTGTATCTGTGTCTCTGTGTTAGTCTCTGTCAGTGTATTCGTCATTGTGTGTCTCTGTCAGTATATTTATGTCTATTACTGTGTTTGAAAGTGTGGGACTGCATGTTTGCCAGAGTTTTGGTGTGTCTTTAAGTGTCCATGTCTGTGTGTGTATCAGTAACTGCATCATTGTCAGTAAATGACTTTGTCATTGTCTCTGTCAGCATCTTTGCTGTCTGTGTATCTCTGACACTGTCTTTCACAGAATCTCCAAGGTATGTTGTTTTCAGTGTGTGTGTGTGTGAGTTTCTCTGCCATTGGCTGTGCTTGTGTCTTTCTGTGTCTGTCTTTTTCTTTGTCAGTATCTGAAATTGTGTGTCCACTGAGAAGCAAAGTGCTACTACTGAGAGAGATGGGCAAAGTACCACCCCGGAGAAAGATGGGCAACATGCCACCTGGGTCATTGTTACTCACAGTCCTGTTTACAATTTAATATGTGAGTAATAATTTATTTTCATGAACTTTACAATTTCTTTGTTTTTTGGGATAGAATTGGGGTTTTTATATGGTGGGAGGTAGTGGATGAGGTGGTGTGGTCACGGGGGAACGCTAGGATGTTTGTTTGGACAGGATCGATGAGATCTTAGGCATAGCACAATTTTCAGTATAAGACCCTCCTTTGTGCATAAAACTCAGAATTTAACTCAATATACTTGTATTAAGGGTGGCACACAAAGCCTTTGCAGACTAAGGTTTGTGAATGTAAGAGTGCATTTGTGTGGAATAATCGTATGCACGAGTGCCATGTGCATGCCGACATTCCATACAAATTCCATAATGAGCAACCCTGGGCTTAAACGTCTCAGGGTGGCAGAACGCGCCCGTGGTTTTCTGGCCCTGCTCCGTCCTGCCTCCCTTCCCAGCACTCCGACTGCAGGCATTGGCTGCTGGGGGACTGTCTGAACCCAGACATGATTTGAAATAAGTTTGTGGATATAAAATACTTCAGTCTTAGTCTAAATGACTTGTTCTTGTGATTAATAAAATTAGCCATGAAACTTGTAATTAGTTACACCGGTGGGGGGGGGGGCAGCTGTGTGAATTGGTCCTGCCTCTCCACTTTTTTATTATGTTCCAATCTACATGTTTTGTTTTTTTTATAACTATTTATTATATGTATTTAATTAATGTTACATTTGTGCACATCCTAATAGTACAGGCTCAGCACTTCAATGATGACTTCAGATCACTCAACACCTCTCCAGTTCAAATTACCGTAGATCATTTTCCACCCTGTCCATCTGCTTTTTTGCGGTCGATGTACAAGGGGACTCACAAATTTGGAAAAAAGGGGGACTTAAAAAAAAAAAAAAAACTTGCCTTGCTCTGGTTTCCAAGTCTCTCGGATGTTACGGTAATTTCACTGAAGTGAATGTGAGCTCCCTGATGCTTGCAAACACTTCAGGAACTCCCGGATTTGGGAGAGGTGGGATCCATCACGGCCAGAGGGCACGCTCGGTTTAAGCCTTACTTGCCTCCGCCGGCCATCTAATTGCTAGTAAAGAAAACGGGTGGCCGGCGGCTTCATACTTATTAACAACTGTAATCATTCTAGAGCAGAGCACCCTGGCCTGAGGGGGAGCCTGACTGTGTTAAGAGAATCTGGAAGGATTTTAATTATTTACTGGTACAGTAAAATTTTGTTCCTCGCGTTATATTCGAGTCTTGAGTATTCTCTCATTTCCATAATAAATCTCTATCCATCGCGTTATATCCGGGTCGCGCTATACTCGAGTATCTACGGTACTTATTAAGAAAAAGATACATTCTACACATCTAATGATTAGTACACCTGTCCCTTACTTTAGTTCTTGTTATGCATTGCTAAGGCAATGAAAGGCTGAACCCGATGGGCGCGTGTCTTTTTCAGCCTATGTAACTATGTAACACAAAACATGCACTGCATAAAAGAATGATCAAAGCTTTCATTAATGCAGCTATTATCGACAAATGAAGAAATCATAAAGCTTCACATCATGTAAATATAGAAGTATCCTCTTTAAAAAAAAAAAGAAAGAATAAAAGCACAATAAATATACATAAAATGCCAGAGAGTATTTAATAAAAGCTACTTTGCTTTCACCTGCATCTGTTTTATATCCATTTTCTTTAAGTTCCCTTTGAAAAATGTTGTGGCAAAAAAAGCGAAAGTGAATATTAAATATCCATAAACGCTTCCTGTTTACTTTGCCGGGATTCCATAAAAAGAAGTTAAAAATATGGGTTGTATCTAGCGAACAACAAATGCAACATGAAGCTGTATTTCTAAAACATCCACAGCTATTATAAGCAATCCGTGAAAGTGAAAGGGCATCCTAAAAAAAAGGGACTTTACAACAGCAAGAAAATAATGTGTGTTCTCAAAGCCACCTATTTCTCATTTTTTTTATGTAATGTTGCTTTTTAAATCAATTTTACAGACTTACAGTAAACACCCACCTACTCTGCAATTTCCCTATACTTAACATGCATTAAACAGTACTTTGGAAAGAGAAGACCAATCTAACATGTTAATAATTATTCCTGAATTCAGCAAATCAAAGGGAAATGTGCTGTGCAAGGCCGTAGCCTGTAGCTAGAGTTTCTCTGCACCTGACACATCGGGCTCTGATGAATCAGTACTGCATGATAATGAGCTCTTTTGTAGAGGCTCCATGGTAAAGGATTGCATTACATTAGGCTGCGAACATGGGCTGTTCTGTAAGAATCATTTATTTAAAGCTCTCGGTGATGGCTATCAGACGGAGATTTATAATCCTGCTACCTCTTTGCATGCTTGGCCGGCACAGAAAAGTCGAATCAGCAGATATGGGTGTCCTGTGCTATAGGTGAGTTCTGACTCATCTTTGGGCAGCTCATTCTCGGTAGGTCTAACAAGTCTGAAAAGCTAGCATGAAAATGATACAACGGAAAACAATTGGCCTCTTTCCTTTTTTTTATACAGAAAATTACACCATGTAGTTTATTTGCCTACTTGCTAACCTTTTCAGGGCTTGGAAATACAAGGAACAGCAAGCTGTGGCAATGTAGCCAATGAATATTGCATTTCGTGTGTTGCTTTTTTATTATTATTATTATTAGTCTTTATTTATATAGCGTCGCAAATTCCACAGCGCTTTACAAGTTCAGTGTGCAAGGGGTTAATAGATTAAAATTCCACACATTGGATGATACGGCCTGATTCAGGGGACACAGTTCCCAAGGGAATTTACAATCTATGAGAAGTACAAGTATTTTTGTGAAGTAGATGCATCCATATTGTTAGGTGTCTTGCCCAAGGACACTCGCTGGTGGAGTCTTCAGAGTGGGACCGAGTCGGCTTTTCCATGATTGTAGATCAGCAACCTGGTGTTTAGGTTGAACCCGCTTTCCCGCAAAGCCGAGAGTTGCTTCTCCACAGTTGTATTGGAGGAATGTGTTGAACTGGATTTGACTTGCTTCTCCATGTTTGAAAGGCCTAGACGTTACCACTGGGCTCCACAGCCGATATTGGGCTAAATTACTATCTTCGTGCAAAAAAAATTAACGCTAGGGGTGTGCGCCGAATGCCGTATTACATAGTCAGCGCAACAACCGCATGCAATCGTCTACCGCGGGTGAACCTGCGCGAACCGTGTGCGAGCTTAGTGTACTTCGCGAGTCCTATACTTAACATTGTGAGCGCAAATGCGAATGTGCGCTGGTACGCGGGTGGTATTACAATTAGTGATGGGCCGAACACCCCCGTGTTTGGTTCGCATTCGAACTGAACATTTGAAAAAGTTTGGATTCGAACGCGCACACGATTCAAAGTCAATGGGACTCAGGGGCGGACTGGGCCGGGAGGCAAATGGCCCCTGGGCCGGTCTTCAGCTTAATAAAATGCCCGGTGTGGCAGCTGCTGTGTGAGTGTCTGTTTATAATGAGACCAGCCGGCTGCTACACACCGCAGCCAGCTGGTCTCTTTACCAGGAGCCGCAGGGTGGGTCTTAAGAGTGTGCACCCTGTGCAATGCGATCGCACGGGGGCTCGCTCTCAGACATCGTCCCCTAGTTTCCTCAGCGGTTCCCTCCTCCTCTGCTGCAGCAGCAACTCTGGGAGGAAGTGACTGAGTGTTTAACACGTCACTTCCTGCAGCTGCCCAGGTGGGAAGTAGAGACTCAGCACTGGCTCCTCGTGTGGACAGGGAATGGAGCTGCGGAGGATTTGCTGTGGGCGGTCACATGGCACTGCTTTCCCTGCCTGATCTCTTGCAAGTGTTGTGTAAAGCTGCTGTTGGTAGGGGATCCTCAGACCCAGTACAGCCTCCATCATGTTTCCTGCATTGGTAAGATTGCTTGCAGGTACAATATACCATTATATTCACAGTCTGCCACTCCCTGTATAACTTCATGGACCTAGTCATATCAGCAGCATATTCTGAACACTCAGTGTATTCTTTCAGAGACAAGGCCAGCTTTACAATGTCATTTACAAACTGTACATCTACCCATATACCAATTTATACCACTTAAGACAAGCTCTCCAGCTCTTTCCCACACAAGTGATTAGCTCTATAATAGCATCTGCTCTGATCCCTGCTATGATTTTATTACTGATCTGTCTCTGTATCCATAGACCTCTCTCCTTCATATGAATGCATGAGATTAGTTTCAGCTCAGCAACTTTCACTGCAATGCTTAAAAGATCCCCCAAAATTCACATAGATTTGATAAGGCACCTCAGTGTCCTCTTTATAGGATGTCCCCAGGCTGCTGCTTTGTGCACTGTGCATGGTGTCCTCTTAGCTGGGGGGAGGGGGGGTGCAGCTGGCTGGCAATCTGATCTATCACAGATGGACTGCAATTCCTATCATGTACTGCCAGTCTCCAAGGAGCAGCCAGATTTAGCAAGCACATTACCAAACAGTCTACAGTGATGAAAGGCCAACAGCAGCACGCACTGGATGTTGCACTGGATGTCGTCAAGTGAGGGATGTTAGCCTTTAATCACAGTAGACCTTGCGTAGCAGAGGATGCAGTCAGGCCCCTGCTTTCATAGGGGGTCACACAGTGGGTGTAGGGCCAATTGGGATCATGCACAGGGTGGAAACGGGCCTCTGACCCCCCGGGGGGCACATAGGATGCAGGTCCCCTGCATTCCCCCCCTGGAGATGACGCAGAGTGTGCAGGTCCCCTGCACCCCCTTCCACTGGGGGTCACATAAAGGGGGCAGACAAGCCCCTGCTTTACCCCAGGGGGAGTCGCATAGAGGGTGCAAGGGGGGAGAGGGCAAGAAAAGAGGGGGGGAGGAGTATGGAAAAAAGGGGAAGTGTGTGATAGTATGACTCTGAGTGGCTTTTCCAACTCATAATATTATTGGTCATGGGTACATTTGTCTGGGGTTTGATCAGTGTAATGTGGACGGGGTATTGTCCTGATTCAGGGGTTAGTAGTTATGGGTAAAAGTGGGCATTGCTATGACTAGGGGGTAATAATGTGAGGAAAAGGGAACATTGCTCTGATATAGGCAGTAATAATTTCAGGTAGGTGGGACATCAGGTAGAGTTAGGTGGTATTCATGGATTTTTGATCATTTATGTTTGCTGAAAATAAATAATAATTATCATTTATTTAAAACAGCCTTTAATGTCATTTATGTTCTTTGTTAACCATGTGTTTTTTAAAAAAAATTTAAATGGGGGGCTGGGTTGCTACACCACAGGCCTATGGCTTGTGCTTGCCCCCTGGGCCAAAAGTTGCCAGTCAGCCTCTGATGGGACTCCAACGTTCGCTTTTTAGAGTGCCCTCCAAGAAGGCATATATGCAAGATATTGGCCATAAAAGGTGTATGGGGGTCCGGGTAGTGCCCTGGGGGACAGGAAACAAGGAAAAAAAAGTAAAAAAAAAAGATTTTAAAGGAACAGTGATTTTTCCATGAAATAAAGGTTAAGAATAAAAATGAAAAATTCCTTCAAATATCGTGCCTAGGAGGTCCCCATAACCTGCCTGTGAAGTGGCGAATTTGTAGGATGTATAGAAACATTTAAAAAGAAAAAAAATGACATTTCAAATGACGGTAAATGTTTTTCCTTTAATCTATTAATAAATAACTGCTTGGGGCGGCAGCCTGTATGAAAAGAGGACACGTTTTAGGACACGCAGAACAAGTTTAGTGATTTTTTGGCTAAATTATGGTGAAACTTATGCAGTCTTTGGATGAAACTAACAACAGGTGCTTTAAAATTGGACCTTTGGTGCCAGCTAGTGCCTTCACACCGTAACCCCTCTGAGGTATTGTGGACGAGTGCAGGGGTGGACTCTGCATTCAAATATTAAAATGATTGTAATCTGGTACACGCGTCAGTGCACCCAAATATTAGGCCTTTGGTGCTAGCTAGTGCCTTCACAACGTAACCCCTCTGAGATATTGTGGAAGAGTGCAGGGGTGGACTCTGCATACAAATATTAAAATTATTGTAATCTGGTACACGCGTCAATGGCAGTGCACCCAAATATTGGGCCTTTGGTGCCAGCTAGTGCCTTCACACCATAACCCCTCTGAGGTATTGTGGAAGAGTGCAGGGGTAGACTCTGCATTCAAATATTGAAATGATTGGAATCTGGTACACGCGCCAGTGGCAGTGCACCCAAATATTACTGCGCTATAGTGTATGGCAGGATGGAAGCGCAGCAGCAGTAACAAGCAACGGAATATACCAGACAGGGGCACAGAGCGAGAGTAGTTGTTATAACAAAACCGGGTCAACAACGTTTAGGCACTAGTACTGCGCTACTGTATATGGTGAGAATTGGCGCACACCAGTAGCAACAGAAGGCAAACAGAACAGGCAGGGAGTACACAGAGAGAATAGTCAAATGGCAGGCAAAGCCGGCAACAGATCGGGTCCTCAGAACAAGCAGGGTCAGTAACAAGTATACAAACTGATTCGGTAAGCTAGCGATGCAGGATATGCCGGGCAGCACCTTTACAGTATAATAATAATGCAGCATATGAATCCTCACACTGCCAGGCAGCACCTTTACAGTATAATAGTGCAGCATATGAATCCTCACACTGCCGGGCAGCACCTTTACAGTATAATAATGCAGCATATGAATCCTCACACTGCCTGGCAGCACCTTTACAGTATAATAATGCAGCATATGAATCCTCACACTGCCGGGCAGCACCTTTACAGTATAATAATGCAGCATATGAATACTCACACTGCCGGGCACCACCTCTACAGTCTGATGCTAGCTTTAACGAGAAGATATGCTATTAGTGTAGCGGGGAAGCCGGCTGCACATTTTGCATCGCTAACTAAAGAGACTGGAGTATTGCTTGTTGTGTTAAGCTCGAGTAGCTACGAAATTGTGAGTTGTGGTCGCTGGGGACGGTTGGGTAAGCGAATGGCGGATTGTTGTCCGCGTAGTCATTATCAGGGTCTAGGATAGACGGATAGTGGGTTGCTTAGCCCTGCGTCTTTCGCTGCGACGCGGGTAGTGTTCAGGGGAACTGGTGGCAGCGTAACTAATAGAATAAGAAAGTGGGCACAGGGATTGTGGGAAACATAGTCACTACCCAATTCAAGAGAAGATTGGTACTGCGTTGCAATCCTGGGACCACTTTATTGCGCTCTACGTGCCTGTTGCGAGAGAATGTGTGCGGGGATGGATAGGCAAGCGAGCGCGCAGGGATTGTTGTCCACGCTGTCATTATCTGGGTCTAGGATAGACAGATAGTGAGCTGCTTAACCCGGCATCTTTCACAGCAGCGCGCGTAGTTGCCTTGACAGGAGGCTGCGCTTGTTTGTGGATCCAGGAATCAGGTGAGTATTAGAAAGAAAAAAAAAGTTTTATTTTATGTTCCAGGGGACAATTAAAGATGTCCTCGGATTTAATTTTTTTAAAAATGTGTCGCCTTACCTTAGCCTGGTGGTCAGTGGGGGCTCCCTGGATCCTGGTTGTGGGGGGGTCTGCCGTGGCTCCCTCCCTGCGCCACCTCTCTGCCACATGTACCCGGCCGGCCAGCACGCACAGTCGCAGCTCTGTCATCCTGCGGCCGCATGCTCCTCAAGGGGTCCTTGGGAGGCCCCGGCGGGCTGCCCTCTACAGTGCCTGATTAGAGGGCCTCGTCTGCCTGATGTTTTAGCAACAAGAATGTTTTATCCCATAGGCTTCAATGTTAAAAATATTCCCGTTGTAATTCAATATCTAATAAGCCATTGCTTATAATATTCTGCAGTAAAGAGTCTCTTTATTTTTATATTTTTTTAGGATTTTTTTAGGTTTTTTTTTAGGATTTTTTAAAAAAAAATCAAAAAATTTTTTTTTTTAGAAATTTGGGCGAACGTCCCAAAAAAGTTTGATGTTCGAGAACTTTCGAACGGCCAATGTTCGAATCGAACTCATGTTCGAATCGAACCGAACGCCCATCCCTAATTACAATCTATTTGCGGTAATTACCACATAGCCTTTGCGCGCATAATTTTAACAACTGCAAAAAGCTGGTGTTAATGGCAAAATCTGACCGACCTGGCCAAACCAAAATACACCAGCCCAAAAAAAAATGCTGCAAAGTAAAGTTACACATTCTACTCATACCAAACCAATAAAATTGAGAAGTTGTGTGTGCATGTATTAATGCTGCTGCATATATGTACAGATTGATTTTGTGAGGCGCAAAAACTTAAAATGAGATAATTGTGGTTCTTAATTCTGATTGGCTGAATCGCATGAAAAAGCAGTGCGCACACTGATTTTTGCACGTGATGGTACTGCGCGAGAAGTTAGGCGTGTCCTGTTTGTGCGCATTATTGATCGCCGGATGAAAAGACGCGCGAGGATTGTAATCCAGTGGTGATTTGTGCACGCAAAAGTTTAACCCTTGGTGCAAAAATTCACGCTTTGCGCAAGGGTTTTTGCACGAAGATTGTAATTTAGCCCATTGTGTGGTAGCAGGTATGTACTGTTAGGTGTCTTGCCCAAGGACACTTACTCGAGAGGTGCTCTGGCTGGGATTCGAACCTGGGTCTCCACAGTTATAGAGCAATGATGTTGCCTCTACTCCATCCACATCACACAAGAGACAACCCAGAAAATGAGCAGGATAATGCGGGTAATTGTGGAGAGATCTGGGTATATCACTACAGTATACATGTGTACCAGGCTGCCCAACAAGACGGCCCATACCTACTGCCAATGCACAAGGTGTCTTCAAAGTACTTATGAGGGTGGTAATGAACGTGGAATGATCTGTGTTCGACAAAATCTTGAATTCAGCAGACTTTGCAAATTTGTTTTACGTTTAATAATTTATCTTAAATTTTGCAAATTAGTTCTCAGTTCACCACAAGAGGCTGCTTTGTCGATATACCCATTAGCGCTGCTTGAGTGAATTCTTGGAAGAAAAGGTTGTAAAACACAAAGAAGATGCAGTATTATTCTGTGTTATACAGGGTAAAAAGCAGCAACATTTATTACTTGAAATACAACAATGTAAGGATGCCTGTTTAACCCATACAGTACGAATGACGAGCGTGGAGTGTGTTGGAGCTTCACTCCGCAGTGTGGAGGACATATGTCACAACTGAGTCCTTGCTTGGCGAAGAACTGAATCAGATCTGGGACTTCAAACGCAGTGGACTGAGATATCGGATGTGGGACTGCCCCCTGACAGTGGGAGTCATTGCGCATGCACGAGATCACGTCACAAATGGGGATTCTCTCTGCCCGGCAGGGAAATCCCATTACAAGATATGTAGGGGTCATTTGGACCTATGTATCTCCAGATCTGTAAGTCCTACAAGATCACTTGAGGTGCCACAGAGAAGGGACTTAACATCCTGCACATCCTAACATCCACACAGTTCCAAACAAACTTGTGGAAGATTTACACAGCAGTGATAAGTAAATTCCCGCTGCTGAGACATTATGTGTTAATATTTATTTAATGGAATACACTTCACACTATACTCAGCCGACAGGCATGATTAACTGTCAGTTCTGCCTACTGGCTGAGCATAGTATGTTATACTGTATATGCATAGAGAATATTGGCTCATTAGAAATGATATAATGCAGAAAGGACAGCAATAGTACCATGCCGCTAAAGAATCACAGTACAGCCAGGGAACAAATCATTAGGGATATACCGATACCACTTTTTTAAGATCGAATACAAGTATTGATTCTTTTATTCAAATACTCACAGCATGACCCGAAATAGGGTTTCATTGGTGAAGCATACTAATTGACTTTGTAAAATGAGCTTTTATGATTATTAGGGTTGCACCGATACCAATACTAGTATCGATATTGGTGCTGATACCAGCATTTGCATGAATACTTTGTACTCATGCAAATGTCCCAATAACACCCCCGATACCGGAAGGGCTGGCTTGCTGGTATCCGATGGGCTGGGGCTGCTAGCGTAATGCATTAAAACCATTCCGCTAGCATTCCTCTCTGGCTGGCCGTGTGTTCCGGGCACCGCCTGGCCATGTCACGTGGTCCCCCAATCTGTCACGGGCTGTGACGCGGCCTCCAGCCGGGATCTCGCGGGATTGCTAGCAAAATGCTTTTAATGCATTCTGCTAGCAGTGGGGTATACAGACGTCTGTGTGAGTACCGATACTTTTATTTAATGTCATGTGGCCGCTTTCCAATAAATAATTTAGGATTTTCCTGAATGCCTGTCCAGTTTATGATAATATTGAAATGTATGGCCAGACACCCCATTTACCCACTGCACATCCTGCACACATCCTGACCACACACAGACCCCAGACAGATATATACCTACACGGACCTCATGTATACCCCCACACAGACCTCTATATATTCACACAGACCTCTGTATAACCCACACAGACTTCTGTTTACCTCACACAGACCTCTGTATACACACACACAGAGACCTCTGTATACCCCACACAGACTTCTGTATACCCACACAGTCCTCTGTATACCCACACAGACCTCTGTATAACCCACGCAGACTTCTGTACACACACACACACAGACCTCTGTGTACCCCTCACAGACTTCTATATACCCACACAGACCTTTGTATACCTCAAACAGACGTCTGTATACCCCACAGAGACCTCTGTATACCCCACACAGACGTCTGTATACCCCACTGCTAGCAGAATGGATTAAAAGCATTCTGCTAGCAATCCCGCAAGATCCTGGCTGAAGGCCGCGTCACATCCCGGTGACAGATTGGGGGACCACGTGACATGGCCAGGCGGTGCACGGACCACACGGCCAGCCAGAGAGGAATGCTAGCGGAATGGTCTTAATGCATTACGCTAGCAGCCCCAGCCCCTCGGATACCGGCAAGGCAGCCCTGGCTTCCGGTATCGGGGGTGTTATTGGGGCATTTGCACGAGTACAAAATATTCATGCAAATGCCGGTATCGGCACCGATATCGATACTAGTATCGGTATCGGTGCAACCCTAATAATCATAAAAGCTCATTTACAAAGTCAATTAGTATGCTTCACCCATTAACCCTATTCGGGTCATGCTGTCAGTTGGTTAAAAGTTCAAAAGATAGTACCGGATAAAAGCCAGGAAAGCATGCACATACACATAGACTAAAATACCATGCGCAACTCTAGTACACTTACTTTAGCATTCACTTTGACTATTGTGGGCCCTCCCCATTGATAGTCCCAGAGACAGAAAAAAAAGAAATCCGTGTAAAATCAGGAACTCAGTAAGTCATAACTACTTCATGGTATCTTGAACAATAGGGAAATATAATGTACAGTGAATTTTTGTAGCATAAACCCCACTGATTCTAATAATTTTGCCTTTATTTCCATAATGTGATTTAGAAACACAGTTACCAAGTTATATTGAGGAATGTTTGAAAGATTCCATGCTATTCCAAGGATTCCAAGGTAGTTTAAAGGTATTATTATGTTTTTACACTTGTTTTTTCATACAATATCCTATCAGTTTTAGTAAAAAAAATCCTAGCTTTATTTAGAAAGCAGTTGGAAGCGAGCCGCTTTTATAAATGTCTCTTAGCAATGACGAATTGTAATTGCCAACAATTGCTCATGAGTGAAGTATGAAAATGGATGCAGTTACTGTTACTGTCAGCTTTAGATCTGTGTCTGCAATAAGGGATGAGATCATACCTTAAATTTATTTTATTAATCATTCTAATTCCTCAGCAGGGCTGCATCAGTCACTCAGAGTAATAAATGTGCTAAAAACAAAGTTTTACGCCATTCTTTACCGTTCACAGTCCTTTCTTTTGTTACCTTCGTAAAACCTGATTTATGCAATGTTCAACAACATTAAACAAACTTAGAAACCAAATGTCTCCAGGGAGCAAATCCGTCTTGCATCAGATCGATGCAATTTTTCACTGGCGAATGGGAAAAAATTGAATCCTAATGACTATTATATGTCTATGAAGCTATCTTTCATAAATGTATATGTGAAAGTAATAGTGCACACAGATGTGTACCAAATATATACGATGTGCACGGTTGTACAGCAGAACTGCACAGCAATGCAACTCAAACTAATTCGTCTAAACACCAGAGGTGAGCAACCGTGGCCCTCCAGATGTTTTGGTGCTACATTTCCCATGGGACTAGTAATAAGTGGGGTGACAGAGGTGTGCACAGCTGAAGAATTTATTTCATTTCGTTTCAAAATAATTTCGTTTTGGGAATCTCATTTCTTCATTTCGTTACGTTTTGATTTGTTTTGTTATTTTGTTTTCATTTGGTACCTCGGATCGCTAAAAATACCCATTATAATTTGGGATCGATTTAATATTTGATATCTAATCGAATTTCAGATCACTAAATAAAGTCCCAATGAATCAAGTTTTGCTGTTAAAAGGCAATCTAGGGTTAAATATTGAGCTGTCCATTGGCCTGTGGTGCTGACAACAGATTGAGCACCACAGGCCAATCTACAGGGACGGGGTCCTTTGTGAAACAGCCAAAAGAATCTGATTTGTTTCATAATGTCGTTTGCTTTAGTACTGACTTGTATGTAATGTAAGTTGGGATCGATTCGATATTTGATATTGATTCGAATTTCGGATCACTAAATAAAACCCCAATAAATCAAATCCTGCTCAGGAATCATTTAATTAATGGTTCTCTCATGAAACAGTATAACGAATCAAATTTGTTTTATACCAATTTGTTTTCGTTTCAATTCGGATTAAATTAATTCGTTATTTCAGAAGTACTTCCGAAATACAAATTAACAAAATTCTTAGCGAATGCACACTTCTAATGACAGATCCAAACATCTGGATTGCCACAGTTGCTCATCCATGCTCTAAACTATATATGCATAAATATAATACATTGGAATTATTATTAAATACATTTTTATTTACATGACTCACCAACTATGGAATGTGATGTCATCTAAAATGTCTTGAAAAAACTTGTCTCGGCCACACATCCAGAATCATTTCTTATAAAAAACTGTCCTGCTTTGCTCCATAGTAAAATATTGAGATTAAAGGGGTTATTTAGAGGGCACCGAATCTTGTTCCCCGCACACCCCTGCACTGCGGGGAATTCAGCATTGCCCACAGTGTCCCCGAAGTGCAGGGAGAACCTGCCGAACACCTGAACACCCGCCCAAAACTCACTGAACTCTCAACGAAAACTCACCGAAAACCCGCCGGAACTGCAGCAAAAAACAGGCTGAACACGTCGGAAAAAGCTAACGAGCTGCTGATCACAGCGCAGACCAGCCGCCAGAAATGCCGACAAGCTGACTAATGGCAAAAAAAAACAAACAATGTGATTGAAGGTGTCAAAATTGAAACGCTGTTTGCAAAAAAACTACTTAACGAAAATGCCTGGAATTTACATAAAAGTCCAATCTTTATTATAAATGCATCAATGTTTTGGCTTGTTTGAACCTTTATTAAGATTAGGTCTTGATAAAGGCTCGAACGAGCCTAAACGTTGATGCATTTACAATAAAGATTGGACTTTTATGTAAAGACCTATGAGTGCCCTAAGTTTGTTGAAACTGTATCTACTGTGGAGGTTGCACTGGGGCCAAATCGCTTATTGGTGATTTGAGGAGCAGAGTGATGCTTTTGGATATATGTCCTTTGGAAAGAAATATAGAATTTCTGAAACATTGATTATTCGAAGCACATGCATTAAATTCTTTTGTTTGCTTAAAAGTCCCAGGAGTGCCATTTTTTTTTAGATATGCTGGATAATTGCTAACCAGAGCAACAGCAATTTTGCAATGAAGTCCTTGAGTGCAAGAAAGATCTGTATATACATAACCCGAAACAGCGCTGTCCTAGGAGTGGCTTTGACCAGTTGCATAAACCTTATCTCTGCTAGAAAGCCACAGTGTGGCATAGCATTGATTTTAGGGTTCTGTGTAATAACAGACCCAGGATGCATAAAAGTGAGACCGATGTCATTTGCATGTCCTACCCAGAATTCCTTTCTGCATATGGGGAATGTGGCATAGGAGCTCTGGGATGCAATTCATCGAATTGTTGTGATGTGCAAGTGGCTTCTGCAATAATAAACACACTACATATAAATATATATATATATATATATATATATATATATTATATATATATATATACACCGCTTGCACACCTATGTCCAGTAAACATGCAATCAGGAGGTACGTAGCAGGTTAAATGTGGAAAATCTCACCTACACAAAAGGTAGATAGTTTTAAAAATGTATCAAGTATTACAGCTATTTCTAAAGAAGGGAAATTAAATCCAGCAATCCATATTAATTACCCCATTAACCTTTATAAAGTTACAAATTTCAATGTAATGCATCAGCATTGTCAAGATAATATGACCTCTTTTGATCTTAGGTTTGGCGTATGAGTGTTTGGGCACAACAACAATTGTGTCTGTCTGCTACTGACACTTAACTCTGACCTTTTCACGATTCTAACTTCGTCTTCCTCGTGCCGCTGCTACACTGCTTCATGATGAAGATGTACAACCCTTCCCATTCTGTTATTTCTTGGTTGTGTTAATTAATTATAAAGCAAGTGCTTAAATTACAAGATAATGAATGTTTGTGATACAGCTTCTACTGGATGTCAAATGACTTTTCGACAGACATCAAACAAGCATATTGTCTGGGATTCCCATGACATCAGGGTAGAAATACAACAGGAGCCGGATTGCTCAAGCTTGAAATTATTATTTTAATGGGTTGGGAGTGTGCACAAGTTCATGTACAAACAAGCGTGTTATAAAGGATTATGAAGGCAGTCACCTTGGTTTGTGTTCACAGGAAGTCCTTGAAACATAACTCACGAGTATATGTGGGCAAACAATCTGTGTTTTTTTGTCTTTTTCTTACAATTTTTGTTCTGTTTGCTTGTCGTTGTTTGTGGTCGTGTGTCAGTGTATTTGGGTTGTTTTTTTACATTGTTGTCAAAGATCAAGATTGATAAACATAGGGTTAAAGCTCCGAAACAGAACTTGTTCTATTTCTTTCCTTGTAGGTCAACTGAACCGTTAAATTTAGTCAATCTATGAATCCTTCTGCATTCATCTGATGAAAACAGCAAATCTTCATCAGAATATAATGTATTAGGAGATGTGTGAACGGCTGAACTTGATGGATGCACGCCTTTTTTTTCATAGTTACATAGCTATGTAACTATGTATGTATAGTAGTAATTACATAGCTACATAATATCAACAGGTCACAAACATTTATACGGTTCTAGTCATCTAGCCTCATCTAAACAAATACATAAATTGAACAAACAGGATGGGTTCCCATCTGTAGCTGCTGGACACATGGGATGGCATGACAATCTCTATCAATTTTCAAGTTTATTATGGTAAACGTACATATAATCATGTTTATAATGTGTTTACACCATAAACCTCCCAGTATATTCTAACGATTCAGGATCCTGGGCACACCATTGGTCAAAGCAGATACTCTTGTGGATGGGTCATCCCATTTGGCCATATGACTACACACAGAAAAATATATGGTTGTGCCATTCAAGGGTAACCCAAACAATATGGTCGCTTTATGGCTGTCAAACAGTGATTTGACATTCAGTAGAATTTGTATTATGAACGTTCTTTACCTTGTCCTTTAAAAAGATATGCCTTTGAAAATCAGAACGTTCAGAATATAATTTCCGTCAACATTGAAGCTCTTGAAAATTTGAATTTGTAAGATTACAACAAGAAGACTATGGGCTAGGTCAGGATTCAGGAACCTTGGCCCTCCAGATGTTTTCGAACTGCATTACCCTTGAGGCTTACCCAATCTAAGAGTACCTGAGCATCGCGGTAGATCAAAATATATGGAGCGCCAGAGTTCCTGACGCCTGGTATAGGTCATTTTTAGAAAAAGTTTATAAAAGAACCATCAGGTTCAGGTTTCTGGGACTCGCCCTTGGTCAATGCCAATATTCGCAGAACTTGGAAGGTTGATAGCTGTGTAGCTAGTATGAGATTAAATGCTTTAAAAGGTAGATATAAAAGGTAAAAAATAAAAGTTATAGTCATACGAAACGCCTGCTGTGCTTAGTGGTTGATCATAGCACTGCTCAATAACTGCGAAGCAATTATTGTGCTGCCTGCCTCGAGAAATCAGTTACTTACATGATTTGTACAAAAGGTTATTGACAAACTGGCCCATCTACTTATTATAATTGGAAAACTAGACCGATACCGACAAATAGATCAAAGCTCTGAAGACTGCAAGATGTTGGCTTTTGTAGACTAATAAGGTTAAGGTAAGAATAGTATTTTTGGTAACAGTTTGAGCTTCATGCTGAGATGAAACAGTAGCTCATGAGTCTCATTATGATCCGGCTTCAGTAGTGACCTTCAGCACGCAGTAAAGGAAATTCAGGATTTATTGCTCACATTGACAGGGTAAGGTAAGAACTAGAGGAAGGCCAGCCTCATCAGGAACGTTTACCCTGTTGACCAACAAACTTATCTCTCTCCACTAGAATGTCGTCAAGTCTTGGAACAATGCTGTGAAATGTTCTATACAAAGAATTATAAATAAATCTACAAAACGCCAAGTGGATTGAGTCTAAGAATAAACTGTAATGAAATGTTCGAAAAGTAGAGCCATTGCAATAAAAAAGAAGGGATTTACTCGATTAGGTTGTATCTACATATTCTCCAATCTATTAGTTAAATGTGCCTAAAAATTCCTTTAAACCATAAACTTTTTTTTATACTAAGTGGAAGTAATGTTCTTTTGTTCAGAGAGAAAATTATTTTTTTGTGGGTGTGCTAGAACAAATTAAAAATAATAATCATAAAAACAATTATAAAAATTCATTTACGGTCTACAGAATTACATCATTTTTTCTCACAAGTAAAATAGATTCTGAAATTTTTGTCAAAATCTAAATTACTCCTTTACACCTATTTTGTTTCCGTTTGTGAATAAAACCACTCATCCTGGAAGGCTGTACGCATGGCGGTCCTGGTGACAGAATGTATCAAAAGGCAAGTATGTGCAAGCGCTTATGTCTTATCTTAATAAAAGCTATACGGCACCAGAGAACAAGACAAAAATGTCAATTTACTTCAACTTTCTTTGATTTTATTAAAATACATTTTATCAAACTTTCACATATTAAAAATCCTTTAATAAATATTTTTAAGGTTAAAAATAAATAAATAAAAATAAATAATAAAACAATGAAATAAAACAGCAATTTTAGGAATTTGTTATATGTGTTCAAAATCCCTAGTTAGTAGAACAAATCACAATTCTCTGGGATCGTTTTTTCCCCCCTTTACCCTCCCTTTGAAATATAAATGCCCATCTCATATTGGTGTGTCAAGTTATTTGGCAGACATTAAATTCAAGTACAGCGACAGGGAACAATTTATCGATTCTTTAGAACCTGTCACGCACTAGTTAAAATGGATCCAATATAACCTCATGCTTCTACAATCTTGGCAACTGACACAGCAGCCAGGAGACTGTTATTAATTTTAAAAGTAGTGAAAATGTGCAAATAATTTCTGACATACTTTTTTTTTCCACACAAGAAGCCACTGTAATATAAAAAAATAAAAAAATAAATAAAAAGCACAATCTGTTAATCAACAGATGGCTCTAACCCAGAGGCACAGATAGTCAAATATTACGGTCAAAGAACAAGGAATTTGATGGATAACATCAGACTAACCATAAACCCCTCAAAATATATAAATAAATAGACCCACAAAAAATATCACACACTAGATTAAAAATTAAATAATGACATAAATAAGCTGTATGTTCAGATACACGATCATTTTAATAAATTTAATTTTTTACTAAAGCAGGAATAAAAGATCTACAGATATAGGTTTTTTTTGTTCCACAATGCATGTTATCTTCATGCCTGTTTCATAGAATATACTAAGGGCCCTCTCACCTCCCTTTAGCTAAAACGGGGATGATAAAGGGAAAAATTTGTGTTCGCTAATCTCCCCTTAGTGTCCCAATTTTACCTGTAGATTACGGGGCAGGCGCTGAATCCAGCAGCTTGCCCCATAGCGACCGCTAAGTGCCTGGATGCTCGGGGCAGCACTAAAGCTCCATCCTGAGCATCCCCTCCATGGAATCCTATGTCCTAATGACATACATCTGGTTTAATGATAAAGAAGAGTGCCAAGACTCCTGACAATAAGTGTTCTTTTTGCATTACGTATCACTGAGGGAATACATGATAGAAGTTTGCACCAATAAGCAAGTTCATATATAAAATTCCTCGAAGTTATTTTCACGTTCAAGGGTACGCTGGGGATTTTTTTTCCATTTTTCTCTGAAAACCTCTAACCTGCTAATGATACTGCCTATCCCACTGCTGCTAACACTGAAGTACCTTCCCCAGATATGCCTCTAAACCACTTTACTTACAGTTATACCTCCTATATCTTTATCTCTCCTATAACAACTCATAAACTCCTGTTCTCTAGTTATGCCTCCTACCTCAGCCCCTACCACAACAGACCACTCGCTATAACTCTTAACACCCCCTGCTACCTCTAATATTTTGGTTTTATACCACATTGCTATGTCCTCAGCCCCCGCGGCGCTACCTGGAGGGTCTGGGCACCCGGCGGCATCGCTGGCTGGCTGGGTGCCAGGAGTTAGAGATGGCCAATCGGCGTCTGAGGGGGCGGGGCTTGGCATGGTGACACGGAGCTGCCAGCCTTAAGTACAGGGCGTGAGTCTTTGCTCGTAGCCCTGTCGTGGAGTAATTTTCCTGCATCGCCAGCTGACTCTTGAGACTGTTTCAGTGTATCTTGCATTTCGTTGCCAATCTTTTGCTTGTATGAGAACCTTGCTTTAGTTGATTGACCCGGAATACCCACTGATGATTCTTACGCTTAACCCCTGTGTGTATGTTTGTGTTTTTATGCATATGTTGTACCGCATGGTTTCACTTGGGAGATCTGCCCTGCAGGTTGCTAATTTCATCAACCGCTCGATCTGCCTAACGAGTACCGGGCCTTGCTCTACATTACCATTTATCGTCTCAGTATATGGGCCTGTCCTTCATGTTACTAAATCAATCAACAGTTCTAGTTGCTTGTATAACGTCGGGTCTGTTTCTAAAGCATATAGCACGATCTTTGATTGTAGGCCTGCCCTGCAGGTTGCTAAATATAACAGTCTTGCAAGTTATCTGTTTAACACCAAGTCGCAGTACAAAAGCATAATCTCTGATTGTAGGCCTGCCCTGCAGGTTGCTGAATGCGGTGAGTATTTACTCTATATGGTTGAGATCAAGTATATGAGTGTTACCTCTGTTATCAATCCTGCACGTACCACAACCATTACGTGTACCGATCTGAAACCTACCAATAATCACGCTTTTGATGTACAAGTCTCAAATCACTGTATCCATTTGAATATAGTTAATGTCTTTTCGCTCAGCGGTCTCTTGGTCACGAAACCATTTGAGGCTGAGTGGTATCTAGGGTTTTGTTTTACCTCGCTGGCTTGGGATTATAGGTATTACAGTCTTTTCTGCCTTGAAATTTCGTATCATAGAAATCTGTCAATAAAGATCCTAACAACGCTGATCCGGGGTGAGCGCCATAGCGCACGTTACACACATGAGCACCAGATCTGCTCAAATATGTCCAGGAACACAAGCAGTCAAAAACTAGAGGTCCCAGATACTGTTCCCCCAGGATCCCCAAAAAAGTAAGCCCTGCCTATACTCTGTCCATAATTCCAACTGGAACTCCTAACACAACTGATACTACTACTGCAACCACTGCCATCTTGTTATAGCTCCTATATCAACCCCTTGATATATCACATTCTATAGACCCCACCTGCCTCAAACCCTAACACAACTGCGCTTTTGGTATGCCTCCTACTACCACTCCAAAAACCTCAGCACACTTGGTATGCCACCTACTGCAACACCCGCGATCCATTTATACCTGTCACAATACCTCTTTGAAAATTTGCATTGAGTGACTAGCATGTTGTGAGATAATGCCACCGAGCAGGTCCATGAGAGGTTGGAGAGGAGCCTTGTTGACTATAAAGCTGGAAGACAGAGATTAAAAAAGCCTTTACAGACCGACCATAATATGTCAAAACAGTGTGTTGCTTTGAGCGTTCATTTACGTTCATATCTGATCCACATAAAGTAAAATGCGCTGTCAGTGGAGTAGTCGCGTGCATTAGTTTCCAAGCAGTGAGCGTTTTTTTTGTTTCTTCAGAACAATGTTTATTCATTGCTAATTAGCCCCGCTAGAAGAGAGGAGCTGTGGAGAAAAATTGGATGCCTAAAAAAAATGCACCTCCTGTTGCTTACCTCTGCCAGACCAAGGGAAATGAGACAAAAAAATAGTATTAAATAAAAGGACTTGCTTATTTGTTGTGAATGGTGACTGCAGCAAGAAAGCTTATCAAACAGAAACAGTTTGATGTAAACCCAGAAATTAATTTTTGCAGCCAAAATTGTTTAAGGAAAGCATCGCCTTTCCTCTTTTGTGTGTCGCGCATTCTAGCGGAGCTTGCCGGCAGCATTAAAACAAAAATATATGAAGGCATCTTTTACGGTAGGAGGCTTTTTCCACGAGTACCGTTTTACAATCTTTCTCTAGAATAACTTAAACGGAACATTCCCTGACTAGTACAATTTATAGTTTGCACTCAAGTCGTAATAAATGTGAATTGGATTTAAAAAAAAAAAATGAAATAAAAAAATCCTTAATAGTTCAAGTTTCATAAAGAGTATTGCGATGTTTTTTTTTTTTTTTAATATTCACATAAAATCCGTAAATTAGGTTTATGCAGCTCTTGCTTCTAGCTGTAAAAGTGGATTTTTTTGTGTTCATTAATACTTTAAAATTATCTCTTTTTTCTGCTGCTGTATCTTAAGAGAAACTTGATAAAAGCAAGTGATGCTGATTTTTAAGGAATGTTAATATTTGGAGATAAAATTATACTGTGTAACTTAATTCATTTTTTGTATGGAATGAAATCTCAAATTCCGGAGAGAGCTAGATTTTAATAAACAGGGAGGCTTACTTATTAGGCTTAAAATTAAAGTGATGCACAAAGCTAGAGATTTTACTTTGATATTATATTATATTTATACTTATATTTTTAAATGCATTACACATGAACATTCTAGAAGGAATATATGATAGGAGTCCTAATTTTGCTCTGATTAGAACAAATACTGTATATAGGGGGTTATCCACGAAGCAGTGGCGTTTGCTGATGCTCAAAACACAGCTAAAATCGTCAGTATAGCAATGCTGGAAAATGCAGGTGCTTCTTAAAATTCTAATCCAAACAACAAAAGGAGAGACTTTACAGTGCGCCTTCTTTTGCTGTGTGGATCATAGTTTTGAGAATCGCTAGCGTTTCTCAGCACTGTAATACCGGTGATTTTAGCCAGATTTTGCAAATCTGACGCTTAGTAGATAACCTCCAAAGTTTTACTCCTACATTTTCTCACGTGCTCCTACATCTGATACAAATTTGTGACGTCCTGCATTATGGAAATATAATAAATACGTTTGGCTGCAGATACAAGGGGAACAGCCTCCCACAAAACGAGTGAGACAGAACTGTGCGTCATAGTTACACATTAGATGATGCTGTACCCATCTCCATTAGATGACTCTGTGCCCATCTCATTAGATGACTCTGTACCCATCTCCATTAGATGACTCTGTACTCATCTCCATCAGATGACGCTGTACCCATCTCCATTAGATGACTCTGTACCCATCTCCATTAGATGACTCTGTACTCATCTCCATTACTCCATTAGATGACGCTGTACCCATCTCCATTAGATGACTCTGTACTCATCTGCATTAGATGACTCTGTACCCATCTCCATTAGATGACGCTGTACCCATCTCCATTAGATGACTCTGTACTCATCTAAAGGAGATGAGTACAGAGTCATCTAATGGAGATGAGTACAGAATCATCTCCATTAGATGACTCTGTACTCATCTCCATTAGATGACGCTGTACCCATCTCCATTAGATGACTCTGTACCCATCTCCATTAGATGACGCTGTACTCATCTCCATTAGATGACGTTGTACCCATCTCCAATAGAAGACTCTGTACCCATCTCCATTAGATGACTCTGTACTCAACTCCATTAGATTACGCTGTACCCATCTCCATTAGATGACTCTGTACTCATCTCCATTAGATGACTCTGTACCCATCTCCATTAGATGACACTATATCCATCTCCATTAGATGACTCTGTACTCATCTAATGGAGATGAGTACAGAGTCATCTAATGGAGATGAGTACAGAGTCATCTCCATTAGATGACTCTGTACTTATCTCCATTAGATGACGCTGTACCCATCTCCATTAGATGACTCTGTACCCATCTCCATTAGATGACGCTGTACCCATCTCCATTAGATGACACTGTACCCATCTCCATTAGATGACGCTGTACCCATCTCCATTAGATGACTCTGTACCCATCTCCATTAGATGACTCTGTACTCCCATGTACTCACTTTACATAAATCGAATTCCATAACATTATCATGGCCGGGTGCGGTATGACTGCACCAACGGAATTCAAAAACCTAGCATAGACCAAGGACCAGGATGCTTCCAGGGAACTTGAGAGGATGGAGCACTACCAAAGATGTGGTTGAGGTTTACAGACTTGTCCATGTTATCTCTGGGTTTAATTACCTGGGCTCTGTTACTTCTGCAGACATCATTCATGTTCAAGGTTCAAGATGAATGATCTACAAGGTAATATTCTGACACTTTAGCTGCTTGTTGTCTGTCTTTAGATATTACATGTCTATCTATGTCTATTTATCTATCTATCTATTTATCTGTATATCTACTCATTTGGTCCAGAAATGTGCTTTGTAATTTATGGAGTCAATGCCATCAGCAACAATTTTCCACCCTCACCAGGGGCCTGTTTTAAGTGTCATTATCACCATGGCAACTTATTACCTTTATTTTTTCAATGTTGAGATCACTTGGCAAACTTTGTCGAGACATCAATGTGCCAAAATAGTGTGTGTGTTGCCATTTGTTGTTACACTGTATTTTTTTTTTAGATTTGATACAAATAAAATTAATATCTTGCCCACAATAACAAATATAATTTTTTTCTCTATATTATTTGTCTGTTTGATGCTATGGAAACTGTGCTATGGATATTTTCTACCTCTGTGTAATTTTAATGTGATACTAAGCCTGCCAGCTGGTTAGTCCAAAGGGCGTCTAAAGGTCCCTGAAGTGGTTCTTGGATGGATGAAGTAATGGGTCAGGTCTGACCTACGAATGTTGGAGAGAACCAGTTCTTTTCCCATCGTAATCTACAGCTTCGCTGTTTCTTTTCTCTTCGTATCAATATTTCAAGTAAAACCACATATTTTTTCTTCCACCTGCGATACATATTGTGTCAAAAGTTGTAAATAATTCAAAAAACACTAATATAAAGAAACCACAATACAAATGACCCAAGTTACACAGGAAATCAAACTAAAATTGTAAAATTTAGACTAAATGCTGCAAAAAACCTCTCCACTATAAACTATATTCTGTTGCACGGATCTTGTAATCTGTTGCACGGATCTTATATTCTGAAACTGTCACACTTGGCTCAAATTCTGCAGGTGTACTTTACAGTCTCTTCTATTCATTACTTAATAAATATACTCCCGCTCTTCTCTCCAGTATTGCAGGGAGAATTCCACTGTCCAGAACGGTAATGTTGTTTTCTTGCTGTTTTTTTTTAAAGGTCTAGTTTGCGTTCGCTGTTACTATGTTGAGCTTTCTGAGCTGGACGCAATCAATAATAGCCAACAGGAGTCATTCCCCTCCCCGCTGGTTTAACTATGTTAAAAGATGTTTGGAGAAGTCAATTAGGCTTAGTCACTGTAATTACTCACTGAAGTCAATCATGTTTCCTTACACACCAAACAAAAACGTCCTATTCATTGGGTTATTATTAGGTTTGTTTATTATGGTGTGATTATTTTTAAAGGTTATCATAAAACCTTGTCTTGATATTTTTTGGTTGATTTCCCTACTGTTCTTGGAGTGGGAAGAAGACTACAGCACATGTTCTCTTATCTACGAAAGATATTTTGTATCAGTGCTTAAATGATATATGTTATTAATTAAATCTGGATAAGTAACAGCAAAAAATACCAACACAGTGTGGGATCCTGTATGATTGTCCCTTATTCACAGCTCGCATACACAGAGGTGGGTATTGTTTCCAGTTAGATATAGCTTTTCTCAAGCCTCTGTAATACCCGTAACGTCGCTAGGGATGTGCGTTTCGGGTTTCGGAATTTCGGAATTTTCACGAAATTTCCCGATTCGTGCATTCGGATTCGGGCGATTTTCCGAAAATTTTTAGATCCGAAAACGGCAGATCCGAAAAACTTTACGAAACGAAAATTTGTTAGGATTTTTCGAATGGACTAGAAATGTGTAAAATCGAAAATCATTTTCGTTCCATTCGTAATTTCGGCTCCATTCCTGTTTTCAGTTCCATTTCAGTAATTTCGGACAACGTATTTTTTGGTTATATCGCTGATTCTGTAATTTCGTATCATTCCCATCTCAATGTATCCTTCTTGTAAAACCAGAGAAATCTCAATGTATCCTTCTTGTAAAACTAGAGAAATCTCAATGTATCCTTCTTGTAAAACCAGAGAAATCGCAATGTATCCTTCCTGGAAAACCAGAGAAATCTCAATGTATCCTTCTTGTAAAACATGAGAAATCTCAATGTATCCTTCTTGTAAAACCAGAGAAATCTCAATGTATCCTTCCTAGAAAACCAGAGAAATCTCAATGTATCCTTCTTGTAAAACCAGAGAAATCTCAATGTATCCTTCCTGGAAAACCAGAGAAATCTCAATGTATCCTTCCCGGGAAACCAGAGAAATCTCAGGGTATCCTTCCCGGGAAACCAGAGAAATCTCAATGTATCCTTCTTGTAAAACATGAGAAATCTCAATGGCAGAATTATCGTATCGACAGAATTATCATATCGACAGAAATATCGGATCCGAAAAACCATTAGTTTACGTCAAAACGAATAGACACTTTGAAACGAGGCGAACAGACATTCCGAAAAACACGAAAATTTCCGAAATTACAAAAAAAATTCGATACGAAAAACGAAACGAAAACGAAACGAACCGAAACGGAAATCGGCCGACACGAGCCGAAACGAAAATTTACAAAATACGAACGAACCGAACCAAATCGAACCGAAAAAAAAATCAGTGCACAAGTCTAAACGTCGCCCACGTCCGCTCTGTATGTCAACTCCGAATAAAGGGCCCTTCACAGGATCACAAACTTTGCTGGTATTTTTTTTTCTGTTACATATACCATGTATGGACTTGGCAAAACCTTATACCTTATTGCACCATGGTGTTTACCTGCCCGCTGTTGGTGATTGCTGTCCTTATTCTATGTTTTCATAAATGAAACGGTGTCAGAACTGAGAATCTTGAAAAAAACTCAAAAACTGAGATGTGGCTATCCATAACTGAGATAAGACTAGTTTTGTAAAAACTATGATGTTTGATCATTATCACACTGCTCTGCACAGCATTTAGAGACTGTTTGTTTTGGACATATTGTGCCCTACACTATCAGGGTTATTCAGAGAAAGGTGAAACTCTGAATAACTTTTGAAGAAGTGAAAATTCTAGGTCAAAATAGCCAAACCAGAAAAAATTCTCCCATTTATCTCACTTTCCAAATCAACTATTTTGACCTAGAATTTTCACTTCACCAGAGTTTCACCTTTCTCTGAATAACCCTGTTTATTTCCTATAAAAATTCCATATTCTCAAAAAGTTGTAGCTTGTAAATCAAGATCAGATATCAAGGCATTTATAAATACTTTTCTAATGTTATTACTGTGCTACTCAGTCATTTATTACTTCACTTTCTATAAGATTGTGTATTCAGGGAATTTTGAACCCATTTCCTTCGGATTATGTTGACAAAGGATAATTGTCAGTCCCTTCAGTCAGTCAATTTCAGAAGGGCTGGGTTCCCACTCGCCCATGGGGAGTGAGAAGCCAATGTCACAAATTGGAACTGGGGTGACAAATGCTCAACATCTCATGGCCCTGCATTTCAATAACTACAGATAGATAAGAAACCTTTAGGATTCCATAGAACATAAGTACAGTATAAATTACCACTTGATCTTGAACACAAGGGGATGAATAGAAAGGTGGATGTCGTGCTTTATTCAACTCATGATATTAAATGCTCAAACTTCAAACAGAATAAGTGAAGACCAGCAGGAAAATATTAGTCCAAAGAAGCAGAATGCCATTCGCTTTTGATACATTGCATCTTCTGAATCAGTGTTTCCCAACCCTGGTCCTCAAGTACCCCTATCAGGCCAGGTTTGCGAAAAAGTTGAAGCACAAAACAAATGATATGATTTATTGCTCAGTGATTGCAAGATTCAGTCTGCAATTCCCCAATGCAATCCATAAAATCTGGCCTGTTAGGGGCACTTGAGGGCCAGAGTTGAGCAACACTGTTCTAAATGAAGGTGTTAACGCCCTTCACTACCGAGATCGAGATCTCTCAGGCTTCAAAGGCACCATCCGGTGCTCCGATATCGCGATACCTCGATCTGCAGCCCCAAAGCAAATTAAATTTGTTTGCTGCAAACAAATTTTGTTTGCTTTTTGGCTGCAGAAGGTGCCCCCAAAGTTTTAGGCCTGTGGGCATAATGCCCAAAGAGCTAAAACTGTAAAATCAGCTAACTGAATGTCCTGACACCGGTCATTCAGCAAGCTGATACAGTTGCAGCCCGTGGTTAATTGCAGCAGCTGTAATTTAATTTGGCAGTAGATTGCACCATCTACTGGCCAAATATGTAAGTATAGTAAGAAATTGATTGGGAACATACCCAAATATTTCTTACTGTATAATTAATTAAAAATGATTTTTCAAAAAGCCACTGGTTCCTGACAATGTTTTTTTGGAAAATCATTTGGTAGTGAAGGGGTTAAGTGCGCAATGATGACCAATGCTATGAAACTGCACCTGTGATCAATGTCCTGCATTATATATTTTTTAAATTAGGAGCCAGTAAGAAGCTACAGTAGAAGTGGTAGAGGCCAAAACAGTAATTGAATTTAAGCAGGCATGGGATAGGCATAAGGCTATCCTAAACAAAAGATAAATCCAGGTAAAGTATCCATGTAATTGGGCAGACTAGATGGGCCGAAAGGTTCTTATCTGCCGACATTTTTCTATGTTTCTATGTTACAGGAGCCAGTCACAGACCTATACATAGATTTGTCATTATATTAAAATTTAGGACATTTAGATATTTAGGTGCCAGGTGTAAGATTCCAGGACCCCTTGGTCACCTGGCTCCTGGATTCTCACGCAGTGCCCTAATTGTGTGCATGTCTGAATTGGTACATAGAAAGTTATACACTGGTAGATTTGTCTATTTTGGCAGGATTATGCCAAAAGATATGTTCCTTCTGACATATTTTGCCGCTAGACTTGGCCTTTATAAACTGTGATTTTAATACTCTAATCAGATAAGACCTCTGTCAAAGATAGAAAAAAGAAATAAAAAATATCCAATATCTTTCATATCAAGTCTTCAGTAATAAGCAGAACACAGAGAAGCGCGGTTTAACTCGCAAACAACAGCGGCGCTTTATAGGTAATGAGTTCTGTCACTTACTGAATGCTTTTATTTTTCCCTCAGTTGATCCTTCTATAATCAATCTATTTTTAGGAGCCTTCAAGCTAAATATTTTCACTGCTGAATCCTTTGTTCGACAACGGCAGCAAATTGTCTAGTAACCTTTGCATTGTCAAAATGAGAGTATGAAAGGGGGTCGTTTAGAGATCACAGCTTTGTCATAGTACTAAGCAGAATTTAGTACTGTGGGTACTCGCGGTTCACCAGGTTGTTTAATAACGGGCCGATGCTTCAGTTTTGATCTGAACCTCTTTCTAGAAAGGTCACAGAGAGGACCTGAGCTCCAACCTTCAATTTAATAATTTTCCAAAGAGTGAATTCCATTAATACATTTTTAAGAGATAGCATGATTCCCAGGACCCTGTCAGCACATGAAATGTTAAAGAGCACCCTCATCTAAAAACACAGATGAAAGGGCCCCGCAATAGCTATTGTAGACCGATCTTATGGCATGGGAGTTGGCATGACTCAGGAGATAAGCCTTATAAATAACATACGCATGGAATGGAGTTTCTTCGAGTTGTGGGGGAAATGAAGGGCTTTGTGTGTATGTATGTATTCAACTTTAATCAGGTTCGTGTTTTCCCAACTGGGAAATCCCTTTACTGGAGATACAGGGTCCTTCTTTCCCCAGTATCTCCAGTACCATAAGTTGCTTCAGAGGGATAGGGGACATCAAACGGTCTGCTCTTTTCATTTATATAATAAAATATAACCATGTTTTAAGTAAAAATAATGTAAAAAGTAAAAAAAAAAAATTCATCATTGTTTTCTTTTAGAACAAGGAACAATAAAAAATACCACTAGGGTACAGAGGCGCAAAAGAGTGAATAGATGTGGTCCAGAAAAATTCCAAATAGACACGATCGCCTATGCACCCACACATGTCATCCCTATATATGACACCAAAACAGAATATAGAACAAGTAACAAGGGGTATGGCGCTTCCCAGTGCAATGAAAATAATTGTAAATCAACCAATATCAACTTCAGTTAATTGCGTGCTTCAATGGAGGATAGTACCTCAATTAAAAGAAAAATGATAACATAGTGTGATATTGTTAACACAATCTATAAAAGCAAAAGTGATGAACAGTCACTCACACTTTCGAGAGCCTATCCTGGCTCTAGTGTATTCGCCCTTGGGTGGAATTCATGCGGGTCCCCCCCCCACTGGCCCTATTCGAAATGATTAGCTTCCAAATAGCCTCAGAATATAAAAGAAGGGGACATCATGGTGGTTTCTTTTACTTGTAAAGCAAACAATGCCACTGCGCTAACGCACCTTCTCATTTCCAATGCCAGGAGCAAATGTGGAGGTAATGGCGCAAAGCGATATTACGAATTGGTTCAGCTTACGATCTGCAGCACCACTGCGGAGAAAATCAGGGATCCTATAGACCCTTGTACCTCTGTTTTATACACCCCACAAGCAAGATGTCATTGAAAAGGAATATATAGCACTAATAATGCTACTGCCATTACTCACCTCCTCATTTACCACAGAGGGAGCAAGTTCAACGATTCATACATAGTCATATTATTCTTCAGTGTTGTCACATGAAAAGATTGAATTAAATATTTACAAAAATGTGGGGGGGGGACCCACTTCTGTGAGATACTGTATATATATACATATATACAATTTATATTTATTAGACACACACGTATGTTTGAGCTTTTGGGTGCACACCCTAATCCAATAGGGATACGCACGCCAAAGTCCTGATTGTGATTGGAGAAGAGTAAACATATGGATGACTGGAAATATATATTATGTATGTACTAATAGTACACCCACAAAATTATTTACATGTTCTTATTATACAGGTCAAAATCTATGTTCTTCTATTGAAAGGCCATATGTTGAATGTCACTTTTTGGGGACAATGGTTGTGAAGACCTGAATAGAGTATGACACATGACAGAACCATTTTTTTTTTCTTTCTGGAAATAGTGACTATTTATTTTGTAATCAGTCAGCTGCTACTAATTATAAAGACGTGTTACAGCATCAACATTTTGGAACTTTCTCATTTACATTTTCTTTCCAAATCCAACACCGGGAGGAAAAAAACACTACACTGAGACAGCTTAATAAATCATTCATGATATGAATAGGAACCGCTGTTGAGAGCCAAATACTCGATGATAATTAAAATATTAAACATTTATACAATTGTACAAATAAATCGTCAGTAAACCTGTTATGCATGGGCTGCTTCTCCCCTCTAACTATCCCAGAAAGAGCGTTTTTAACCAAATCAGCACATCTGTCTGTGAAATCCCAAGGGGTTTCCTAAGGTTGCAAATTTATCAGAAACTCATTAAAACAAGGGGGTTTCAAAATAATTGGTGGAGATTTAATTACAAGAATATTTACATATTAAACGGCTGGATGTAATAGTCACGTCTTATGGTTTCTTTCCAATTAATTTACATAAATCATACATCGGGTGACTCTTACAATTGTTTTTTCTTATTTATATGGAGTAAAGACTTCTCTATGTCTAATGGATAAACCTCTTCCATAGACGTAGGTATTTTGCTCGCTCTGCCTGAATGATATCAGTGAAGCTCCTTGATACTAAGGACAGAAGCATGGTCTCGGTTTAATGTCCTTCTCTTGTGGAGGAGCCTAGCGAGTTCAGGCCATATTTTAGGGTGCACTGTGTTACATTTATTACTTACAAACTGTAAACACAGGAGAGGCCCCCCTTATCCACAATTCTTGGGACACAGGGAGCATTCTGTGTTTCAAATTCTTCCACATTTCAGAATCTGGCAGAATCCAGTGTTTTTTTTATCCCATGTAAAAGTTTTTATTGAGGTTCACACGTAAAGAAATAAGACACGAATATCGAAGAAGAAAGGGTCACGCAGGACCCTATATATAAAACAGGTCTAGCATCATTGTAAAGAATGCTTGTAACAAATCGGGTGAACCAAACATTTTCATTCTAAGCTAAAGTTCATTGAAATTATAATCATAAACAAAAGATCGCACAAAACAAAAAAATGAAGAGCAAAAGGTATGCTCAAATAGGTCCAATATCAACATCAATTATATCAATTCCCCAGAGGAAACAAAAATCTTCCAACCCTCCCATACATCCTGAAATAAGAATAGAGAGTTAGCGGCCCTGTGGTACATTTCCTCATAATGGTAAACATTTTCCAGTGATAACATGACTTCTCTCATAGAGGGACTGACCTTGGAGAGCCAGTGGCGTGCTAGGGTAGATTTAGCTACGCTAAGTATAATCGAGATTATACCTCTATGTCGTAGTTGTATATTAATAGGAAGCATATGTAATAGGTATTGTTTGGGACATAAAGGCAGAGACAGGCCAGTACAATGAGAGATCAATCTACAAATTTTATCCCAGAATGTAGCAAGGAGCGGACAGTGCCAAAAGATATGAAGGATAGATCCGACACTGGTACCACAGCGCCAACACATACCAGAGTATCCGGGTATGTGGGCCAAACGATCCGGGGTCAGATACCATCTATATAAAAGTTTAAGGTGTGATTCCCTTAAGTTAGTGCTCCTAGTGTATTTATATACAGTTTCGGTGGCATAGAACCAGTCATCCCTGGAAGAATTAAATGACAGGTCATTGTCCCATCTGGTCATGTAAGGCAGTTTCTTATTAGGTTTCACATTTAACAAACTGTCATAACACAAAGACAACGTTTTTTTCATAACTTTCTTACCTAAACACAATCTATGAAAGGCCGTAAGGTTCGTCAGTACAAAGGAGGTGAGGCCTCGTTGAGTCAGTGCATGTTTTACTCTAAGGTAAGTGAAACAGTCGCTAGTGGGAAGAGCAAACTCTCGTGTTAGGTCCGGAAAGGTTTTCATGGAGGAGGCCGCGAAGAGCTGATTAATATGGGTAAGACCCAACTTGAACCAGTGGTCAAGATTCGGGTCTTGGAAAGTGCGGCAAAGGAAGCGCAATGGGGCTATGCTTAGCAACAGGGAAGGGTCGTAAAAGTGGTCTACCCCATTGGCGCCATGACATAAGGGAAGGGGAAGTTGAAGGTAGAATACCTTCTAATTTACGGAGTGGAAGCGACACAAACCACAGCAGATCATGGACACGAAGAGGGGCAATATAAGCATTCTCCATTCGTAGCCAAAGAGGAGTTTCTCGCTGGGACATAGAGGACAGCAGCTGAGCCAGTAATGCCACCTTATAATACGCAGTAATATTTATAAAGCCTAAGCCCCCCCTGCGCCTAGTCGCGGTTAGGGATGAGCCGAACACTCCCCGAGTTCGGTTCGAGCCGAACCCGAACTTCCCATTTGTTCGGGACCGAACCCGAACCCCCATGCAAGTCAATGGGGCTGAAAATTTGTTTTTTTGGAGTGCCCTCCAAGAGGGCATATATGCTACATATTTGCCATAAAAGGTGTATGGGGGTCCGGGTAGTGCCCTGGGGGACAGGAAACAAGGACAAAACGTTTTAAAAAAAAACGTTTTTAAAGGGACAGTGAGTTTTCCATGAAATAAGGGTTAAAAATAAAAACGAAAAATTCCTTCAAATATCGTGCCTAGGAGGTCCCCATAACCTGCCCGTGAAGAGGCGGATTTCTAGGATGTATAGAAATATGTAAAAACCAAAAAATTACATTTCAAATGACGGTAAATGCTTTTCCTTTAATCTATCCATAAACAACTGCTTGGGGCGGCAGTCTGTATGAAAAGAGGAGACATTTTCGGACGCGCAGAAAAAGTTTACTGATTTTTTGGCGGTGAAAAGCAGGAGAATGGAAACTTCTAGACCAAAAAGCCGATTTGGAAAGTGAGATAAATGGGAGAATTTTTCTGGTTTGGCTATTTTGACCTAGAATTTTCCATTCTCCAGTCATTCTCCTGAGTTTCACCTTTCTCTGAATAACCCTGTCAGGGTTATTCAGAGAGCGGCGAAGAGCAGGAGAATGACTGGAGAATGGAAAATTCTAGGTCAAAATAGCCAAACCAGAAAAATTCACCCATTTAGGCTAGGGTCAGACTAGCGAATTTTTAACGTGCGTTTAGGCGCACTTAATCACGGCCACACTAGCAGCAAATGACGGGCAATGACGGCCAATATACGAAGTACGGTCGCACGAAAGTCCGGCTGCGCAACGCAAGTGGAAAATGAACGCATTTTTTTGAGAACACAGAACCGCTAGTACGGACGTACAGCGTGCGCTGCGTCCACTAGCGGCGTGTGTGCGTGATTTGGAGACGCCAGACCCTGCTCATGTCCGGGCAACATAACGTCCAGACACCCAAAGTTTCCTGGTTTGGATCCGTAAAAAATCACGCACAAAAATGCGCATCGTATGACCGTTTTGGCGCAATCCGTGAAAAAATACGGCAATGCGTTCGGACGCACTTTTTGACGGTCGCTGCGAAAAATGCGTTAGTCTGACCCTAGCCTTATCTCACTTTCCAAATCGGCTATTTGGTCCAGATTGTTCTCTTTTCCTGCCATTCTCCTGGTTTTCACCTTTCTCTGAACAACCCTGAGAGAGAGGTGAAAGCCAGGAGAACTGGCAAGAGAAGAGAACAATCAAGACCAAATAGCCGATTTGGAAAGTGAGATAAATGGGAGAATTTTTCTGGTTTGGCTATTTTGACCTAGAATTTTCACTACTCCAGTTATTCTCCTGCTTTTCACCGCTCTCTGAATAACCCTGTGAATGTTTAATCCCGAGGTGAAAAATAACATTGCTTTAGATTTTTTTCAAACACCAGTTAAATGCAGCATATTAGGATGTTTTAGGGAAATTAATTCTCAAATCTCAATCAGAAGCAGACACCACTCCACCCTCAGTATATTGTACAATGTATCAAATTGATTACCAGACTAAAAACACCTGGTGTTATGCCCGTTTGTGAACAGAGGTCATTTAGAGTTGATAATCTTTCCACGTACACATTAGTTTTTAATTCAATATCTAATAAACCGTTGCTTATAATATTCTGCAGTAAAGAGTCTCTTTATTTCTAGATCTTTTAGTATTTTTTTTAAGCATTTTTTTTTTCGAACCCGATCCGAACACGCCCAAAAAGTTTGAAATTCGCGAACTTTCGAACTGCCAAAGTTCGGGTCGAACTCCGAACCGTCCGAACCCGAACAGCTCATCCCTAGTCGCGGTGACTCTGAGTGTGGAGGCTGAAATGCGCGGAGGCTTCCCTTTCCAGATGTGTGCTTGAAGCAGATTTTGTACACGAAGCAACATATGGGCTGGGATAAAAACTGGAATATTCCTGAAAAAATAGAGAATCTGGGGTAAAATACACATTTTTAGAGCTGCCATGCGACCCATCCAGGAAACCTCAAGGGCATGCAGGGGTAGTGCTTGCGTCTTGCTCACATTGTTTTTATAATAAGAGACCAGGTCAAATGAGGTAAGCTGACTAATTAGGGATGGTAAAGAGGTTTCGGGGGAGGTAAGAAAAAACAAAATATCATCAGCAAACATAGCTAATTTATGGACTCCATCTGGGGTAGAGATGCCAGAGATAGAGGGATATCGCCTAATACGCAAGGCCAAGGGCTCCAGGGCCAGAACAAAGATCAATGGGGAGAGGGGACATCCCTGTCTGGTACCGTTAGTAATGGAGAATGAGGAGGAGAGAAACCCAGATGCCAGGACTTTCGCTGTCGGGGAGGAATAGAGACTCATGATACTATTAATAAATAGAGCAGGGAAGCCAAAGGACCCCAGTGCCATATGCATATAGCCCCAATGCAGGCGATCAAATGCCTTCTCGGCATCCAGTGCCAAGAGGAGCCCAGACGTATTGGTTCTATAGGCAATGTCAATTATATTATAAAAGCGTCGGGTATTGTCACATGTTTGTCTACCGGGTATGAAACCAGTCTGTTCTGCTGAGATCAGAAGAAGTAGCAGAGGGGCTATTCTAGACGCTAATAACTTGGCATACAGTTTAGCATCTACATTTAATAAGGAGATAGGTCAGAAATTAGCGCAGCTCGTCGGGGGTTTGCCAGGTTTAGGTAGCGTAACGATAGTAGCTTGAAGCATTTCTGGGGGCATTACACCTGTGATTTTGATATGGTTGAAAAATCTTGTAAGGGTCGGTATAAGGATATCTGCGAAAGTCTGATGATATAAATTAGAGAAGCCATCTGGCCCAGGGGCCTTATTCTTTGGAAGAGCTTTAACTGCTTTGCGTACTTCTTCCTCCGTAAATGGAACAAGTAAATCTGCCGCTTGCGAGCGGGATAATGAGGGGAGATCTGCACCTTGAAGGAATCGAGCTATCTCATCTGGGTTCGGGTCGTGGGTCATGGGGTCTGTCCCTAAATTATATAAAGAGGCGTAGTAGTCAGCAAATTCTTCCGTGATTTTTAGCTGGTTATAAATCCTTTCCCCCCTTTATCTAATAGATGAGATATCTTGGTTTGAAGTCGTTTAGATGGCAATAAGCGGCCGCCCTTATTGCCCTGGGTATAATGGGTGTAATTTAAGCGTCGTATGGCCGTTCAGAGGATTGTAAAGTCAGATGGGTTAAATCCCATCAAAGGGTCGTCAAGCGAGATAAAAGGTCAGGTGTAGGGTCTGTTTTATGTTGGGATTCTAACTTAGAGATCTGCTGTTGTATCAAGGTCGCCTGCGCACCTAGTGGCCTTTTCCGTTTAGCCCCTCTCTGAATTAAATGGCCCCTCACCACGGCCTTATGCGCCAACCAAGCCGAAGAGATAGCCACCTCCCCTGTCTCATTCAGTGCAAAATATTCCTGCAACACCGCCGAAGTGTCAGAAACGTCAGAGTCACTCACAATAAGGGAGTCATTCAGTCGCCAAGTCCCCATATCCCTAGCAGGGTAGTCAGCTTCAAAATCGATCGTTAGAGGGGCGTGGTCAGACCATGTTATAGAGTCGATATGGGCGGCCAGGAGGCGAGCGACAGTGGAGCCATGTATCAAACATAGGTCTATGCGGCTGTAAGACAAGTGAATCGGGGAGAAAAAAGTATAATCGCTGGTCGAGGGGTTGTTAATTCTCCATGCATCATATAGGTCAGAGGAGCGTAAAAAGTTGTGTAGCTGGCGGCTGAAGGGGTCTGTTTACGAGGCGGTGTGCGGGTCTGGCCCGGTTGTGTATCAACCACTGAATCAGGCACACAGTTAAAATCTCCACATAAGAAAAGGGTTCCCTCCATCATATTTTTAATTTTACTATAAGCCTTTTTAAGAAAACATACCAACATTAGTCAAATACAGATTAGCAATAGTTATTGGCAGTTCATTCATGGTGCCCACCAAAATCAAAAGGCGACCCATCGGGTCAGCGTATTGGGTCGTACATTTGAAGACCCAGTCCTTATGAAAAAGAATCGAGACGCCTTTGGACTTCGTCTGGGCAGTGGAATGATAAGAAACAGGGTACATAGCAGATTTTAAATGCGGGGTACGTAAAGCACTAAAATGCATCTCCTGCAAGCAAACTATCGCCGGTTTGTTTTTATGTAAATCACGAAACAGAGCATGACGTTTAAACGGAACATTCAGCCCCCTAACATTCATTGAAAAAATTCGGAACGGAGGCTTACTCATGAGCAAGTAACCACAACGATGTTATATGCATGGTAGGATTAGAAATAACAGGGGGAAGACACGGGAAGTATGAAGGCCGGGGCCGCGAGAGCATAGCAACAGACAAACTAAAAAAAAAGCTAAAAGGACTAAAAAAGAAAAAAACAAAGAACAAACAGCGCTGTATTGCGAAAATACAGCAAAAGAGAGTCATTCCAGGTAGCAGAAAAATGTGCAAGATATAAACGTCTAGGAAGACTCAAACGGGTGGCGAGAGGACGATCGCTACTCAGAGCTCAGCGCGAGTACCAAAGCGCTCCAACAACAAGCAGAGGGTCCCGAGGCGGTCAGGTAGATGAACCATTTACCCCATGGGGATAACTGTCCAGGAAGGCCGGACAAATTTAGGAGCAGCACAGGGATAGGGACACCCATCACTTAGGCTGAACTCTGTACCATTCTGGGGAGACTTTGATCGGTGATGAAGAAGGCTCGCGTGGAGGTGAGAAATCAGCCAGAATATACCAATCTTTCAGAAATTGTAATCCAGTGGCGACATCGGGAACAACATGCAGGATTCCATCTTTCCATATCAGTAGGGAACCCCCATCTGTACGCCAGCTTGTGATTACGAAGAAGCTTGGTAAGAGAGGAGAATTCATGGCGTATGGACATGGTCAATGCCGACAGGTCAGCGAAGAAGGAGATATCGGTGTATGGGGCAGATAAAAGCATAGATTTCCGTGATGCAGACATTAAAGCCTCTTTGATGTGAAAAAAGTGCACCTGTATAATAACATCATGGGCCACCGAGGAAGGCAGATTTTTCGCTCGTGGGAGACGATGCGCTCGATCCAGCAGTAGGTCTTGTGGCATAGCCTCGGGCAGCAAAGTTTGAAACAACTCCAGGAGGTATGGTTGTAAGTCCGCTAGAGTGACTGCTTCTGCGACACCCCTGATTCTAATATTATTGCGCCGCGGGCGATCTTCAATGTCAGTCATTTTAAGTGCCAAAGATTCATGGGGCGCTTGTAAGGCCTGATGCCTGTCCACCAGATCATTATGGGTTAAGCATAAGTTTTCTGCCTTGGTTTCCAGCGCGTCAGTACGCTCACCCAAATCCTGAACGTCCCGGCTCAGCTCCTGCAGCGCCCCTTTAATATCTGCCTGTATGGTCGTACGCAGATCCTGCAACATGGCATGTAAACTGCTCTCTGATGGAGGCAAAGAATCTGATAAGCTGAGTGAGGCTGAGGATGCTGCATCTGGGTCAGGGGATAGCTCACGCTGTGGGGATCCACCATCTTGGGCCTCCTTACCGCAGTCTTTCTGGGTGGATTTCAGTGGTTAAGTGGCCCTAGCGCAGTCTGCCCATATTACAATCTGAACACTAACGGGTTAAAAAAAACAATTTTTTGTAGATTGTAAATACCCACGGGAATAGGGCCCTCATGTCCTCCTGTGTCTGCAGTCAGGAATACTGACCTGCCTCCTGTATGTATTGTAGAATTGTCCTGTCTTTACCCATTGCACCTTGTACAGCGCTGCGGAATTTGTTGGCGCTTAATAAATAATAATAATAGTAATAAAACTCATTAGCGCATCAGAGATTGCGCTCGTTTGCGCGAGCTTACTGTAATTTGCTCTCCCTATGCTTAACATGGGGAGCGCAAAGAGTAAGCAAGGAGTTATTAGTGTTAGGATTACAAAGTCCTTACGCTAATTACTCCTCGCTGCGGTTAACTGGAAAGTTAACCACAGCTTGGAGCTGGTGCTAACTGATTCTGTTTCTGTGGAATCATTTAGCACCAGCTGTAAACATCCCCCAAAAATCAGATACTCGCCTCTCATCCCGCAGCGAGGCCCGATCCGCCTCTTCTGGCTGCCAGGAGCAGAGTGAGACTGGGGGAAAAAGTCCCCAGTCTCCCTCCGCGTTCACTCTGCCGACCTACAGGTTCTCCCAAGAGCGAGACTGGGGTCTTTTCCCCCAGTCTCACTCTGCTCCTGGCAGCCAGAAGAGGCGGATCAGGCCTCAGTTCTCGCCGCAGGATGAAAGGTGAGTATTTGATTTTGGGGGGGGGTTTATAGCTGATGCTAAATGATTCCACAAAAGTGGAATCAGTTAGCACCAGCTCCAGGCTGAAGTTAACTTTTCAGTCCACGCAAATTCCATCATGGCAGGCCCCTTTTTGAGATAAGTCTTAGACATCTGCCTATTTTACCTAAGGATTTCATAGAGGTTGTGTGATGAACAATCATAATTTTGATGTTCCCAGGAGCCACAAAATGACAGAATTTTGCTCATCACTCACATGCCAGACATACATCTAGGGCCACATTACAATGTTGACGCTAACGTTAACGTTCACCTGCGTGAGCATTAATGTTAGCCGCGGTGTCTACCGCATATTACAATCCAAACGCAAACGGATTAAGTAACCCGTTCGCATTTGGTATCTTGCGCTTTTCAGCGCGAGGTTACTGTACTTTGCGCTCCTTATACTTAACATGGGGAGCGCAAAGTGTTATTCAGCGTTAGGATTACAAAGTCCTAACGCTGATTAAGGTCCAGCCACAGTTAACAAAAAGTTAACCAGAGCCAGGACTTGGTGTTAATGGATTCCACTTCTGCAGAATCCGTTAACACAATCCAAAAAAATAAAAAAAAACAATTTGTATACTCACCTCCTGTCCCGCAGCGAGGACCGGGGCTACAATGGACTTCATCGAGTGGATGCTCGCGGCTGCACTCAGCGCTGCCGCGAGCATCGCGGGGCCGTAGCGAGCGGTAACAATGCAGGTAGCTTTTTAAGCGCCTGCATTGTAATTCCACGCTAAAACGGGGGCGGTAGGGGGAAACTGGGAGCGCAGTTTTTTCTCCCTACCGCCCCCGTTTTAGCGTGAAGAATGTAATGTAGCCCCTAGTGTGGAAACAAGAATAGATGTGCTCAATGTGACCTAGCCAATATTTGGCTGGGTTAGATGTCTACCTGGTACCATTTGCTCACTTATACAAGGATCTCTTTTTTTTATTGTTTGTTTTCCAGTAATTGCACCACTAAATGCTCCACCAGTTGATAGAGGAAAGGAGAGCACGCAGCAGAATAAATCTCTTTTAACATATAAATTGTATGCAAATTGACTGGAAATCTTATATGAATGACAGCTTCATCATGAAGCATGTCTATATGTGAAAATTATGTGTTTTTATATATTTTTTTGTAATGCGTGAACTAAATTCCATAGCCATTTATGCAAAGATTTTTTTAAAGCCTAATGATAACATTGCGAGTGCCGCGACTTTACTACCGATGCAAAGTAATGCAGACATCCCAGAGACTCAGCAGGATTTGTAATCCATTAAGAAAGCACAAGGTTGAAACTAACGAGGTGGAGAGGAAAGTAGAACAGGACGGGATATTTTATCCTGATAGCCGAGTGTTATTATTCCTGAATAACTCACAGCTCTTTCTGATCTGAGGAGACTGTCCTCATTTACCAGAGAGTCCCACCATCTCCGTTCTCCAAGTGTATAAGTCTTGGCATATAGAAAGTCAAAGGGGTAAATTCACTAAGCAACACTATTTCACACACATTAACTGTTGCTGCAACTACTGTGCATTTCAGCTATCCAGAAAACTTTGGCTACAAACTTTTCACATTTGCTCAGGCACAGAACAAGCCAAAGTTCAGCAGCAATGGGTTGTCTTTGCCAAAGATAAAAACAGTGTTTAGTGAATTAACCCCAGAGCGTTTAACCCTTTCCCGTCACAGGGCGTGCAATGCCGTCTCTATGCCCAATAGCTGGAGCACCACACGCTATTAGCTGCTGCGGGACAGCTTGATGCAGGCCGTCCCCCCAGCAGCCAATGTCCCGCGATGTGCGCCCGCTGTGTGGATAAGCTGAAGGAGGGCCTGCGTGATACACTCATACACACCACATATTACTGTGAGTTTTGTTGCTGTAAACCTTTGCGATTTACACTAATACACACTGCACATTACTTTGAGTTTTATTGCTGTGGAGCTCTGTTATATGCTCATACACACTGCACATTGCTGTGGAGCTCTGTGATTCACTCATAAACACTGCACATTACTTTGAGTTTTATTGCTGTGGAGCTCTGTGATACGTTCATACACACTGCACATTGCTGTTGAGCTCTGTGATACACTCATACACACTGCACATTGCTGTGGAGCTCTGTGATAAACTCATACACACTGCACATTGCTCTGGAGCTCTGTGATACACTCATACACACTGCACATTACTTTGAGTTTTATTGCTGTGGAGCTCTGTGATACTCTCATACACACTGTACATTGCTGTGGAGCTCTGTGATACACTCATACACACTGCACATTACTTTGAGTTTTATTTCTGTGGAGCTCTGTGAGATACACACAGTGCAATTACATTAAATATGGGATGGACTGAAGAGGTCATAGTGAACCTGGAAAAAATGTGATACAGTCTGGAGTGAACATTGTGGACCAGGAGGGGACCAATACATGTTAACGTAAGGGGGGAAAAATATGTTTTTGCCTAGGGTGGAGCGGGGGCCCGTCATGGTTCCTGCACCTGGGCCCTGAGGTTTCTAGTTACACCTCTGATAAGAAACACACAAAAAGTATTGGTATGGACCTAAAAGGTGGCCAAGCAGGACCATCGCATCCAGCCAGCAACTCCAGTGATCACCTATGGGGGTCAGTGTTCGGATGCAGGCAAACAATATTAAGGTGTGCTGAGGCCAAGACTCTGGCACAATAGAAAAGACCAGTGAGAATTGGTAAAAAGATAAGAAATACTGTTTGCTATGGCATGTACCAAAGACCTTCTAGTATGTAAGACATTGGTATACAACATTGCAAACTCACAAAGCACTGTGCAGGCATGGGGCTGTTTCGCTCCCATAGTTAATGTCGGCACCAGGTTACATGCACATCGTAGAGATACAAAAAATCTAATCAGGCTTTATGTTACATTACATTCAATATATTCAGCATACTTTCTTATTTGTCACCCTCTTCCAAGCCTGATATTTCCCGTTTACGTTCCTCAAAGGTTTAATTTTGTCTAGGGGCGGCAGCGATGCCTCTAAGGAACGTGTATTTTAACGCAATGCCAATCTCTGTCTTTAAATAAGAGACATCTGCCTCCAGTTAAAGATGCAAATAAATGCACGTTGATTCAACACTGAGTTATCATTCAAATCCAACCCATGTATAAAGAGCATTTGATATGAGACCACCGATCTGCAAACACTGGTAACGTCAGAATAAAAACTCAACAAGGAGAATAAAAATACAAGGCAAAAAAATATCACGCTGTCCATAAAAGTATTTCTAAGTGAAGATTTGATTCATTTTTATTATTATTTGATATTATTTCTGATTTCTGTTAAAACTAAGGAGATCATACTTGCTTTTTTGTGTGGTTTTGTTTTCAGCTCAGAGGCTAGAAGCAGAGAGCTGCTCTGTGTCATGATGCTCTACTCCCTGGGGTGCACCACTTATCTGTACTGCATCCTGGAGCATATGTGACAGCTTCATCCGTTACAACTCATTTAAAATTATAAGCACTCCATTGGCAATCCGACGAGGGGTACAGTTTTGGTGATGGCAACGCTGGTGGTAGGACTTGTGGTGGGTTAAATGCAAAGTGCAGTAAAATAAAAGCTGAACATTGTGACAAAGATCAGCAGAAAACATAAAATATATAATGAAGAGAGGTCCTTTCCATGCAACTTAACTAAAACTCTAATGTAGCGTCTCGATATGTACTGGTTAGCTCTAGGAAAAGGGAGTTTAAGGCATGGTATCAATATTTAAATCCTGATGCTACATTCGAGTGAAAATGTTTTGCACTTTTCAGCTTGTGAGAGCTTACTGTACTTAAGCGTCTCCTATACCTGACATGGGTAGCGTATTGATAAGTGAGATATTACTAAGTGCAGGCGCAAATTACCGTCCGGACACACAAGGCAAAATTTTAGCGAGTCCTAAAAGCTGGTGTTAAATGATTCTGCAAATGTAAAATTATTTAGCACACCATAAAACCCCCTCGTTAAATCCCATACTCATCTTCCATCCCATGGCGGGAAGGGTGGTCCGATCCACTGCTTCTTCTGGTCGCAAGCAAGAGTGAGACTGGGAACAAATAGTTCCCAGTCTCCCTCCGCGGCTACTCTGCGGCACTGTGCGATCTTGCAGCCCGGAAACGCAACCCTTCATGGACTCCTATGGACTCTAGGAGGTGATACTTTTGGTGCAGCGGGAGCGCCACTACAAGTATCGCTGTGGTTAGCTCTGCATTCTGGGGCGGGGTGCTTAGCTAGCGCCTACCCCGGAATACCACACTAACCTTGGGGATGCAGATTTTCCCTGTTAGCGTCCCCATGTTAGCGTGAAGTTTGTAATAGGGCCCTTACTCATCTTCTAGATGCTGTAAAATTTGGTTTTTGTTTTGTCTGAAATTTCTTGAATATCAAAACCCAGATAAAAACCGTATCCGCCTTATGTTTTCTGGGAGGCAATGGAAAAATGGCAAAAATATACATTCCCATTATTAAAAACATTCTGAATACTGTTTGCACTGGCGTGCGCAGCCCGTTGCATTAGGGTGTTCACCCAATGGAACATTTATTAATTGAAAACTTGCGTTTAGAAAATCTTGCACGAAAATGCAGATTTTTCATTAGAAATAACAATCAGAAATACAGTCAGATTTTATGGTATTCATCATGAACCAGATATGGGATGTCTAAAATCTCAATGTAAAAGGTGAAAGAGGAGCTCTTCACCCAACATTAGAGTGTGCCTGGGCATACCAGGCACACCTGCTGGTCATGCCTATGACTGTTTGTAAAAAGTCTTGAAGGGGTTAAGAACTGTTGTAATCCTGAAAGGGGTAAGAGTTGTTGGAAGCTGTGAAGGGTTAAAATTTGGTAAAATCTGTAATGTATCACTGTATAACCTGCTGTTGAAGTCTTTGACTGTGTTAACCTCCATGGCGGTGTTCCCGAGTGTGTCTCAGGGTTAAATTTCACCGCAGAGAGCGGTAACCCCGAGACACACTCGGGCTGGATACATCACCTCTCCCTGCGCTCCCTCGCTGAGCTCTGCAGTCTCCTCCGGCGACCGTGACCTCATACTTCCTGGATTCCTTCTCGCGAGGAGGGAACCAGGAAGTAATGAGGTCGCGATTGCCGGAGGAGACAGCTGGGGACAGAGGGAGCGCAGGGAGAGGTAATGTATCCAGCGGCATCCCGAGTGTTGCTCGGGGTTACCGCTTCCAACATAGGAATTTAAACCCGAGCCACACTCGGGATACCGCTAGGGGGGCAAAAAAAAAAAAATTGACCGCTTCAGACTAGAAATTTCACAATAAATAGACCGCCAGGAAGGTTAATGGAGTGCTCTCTTTCTGGTTTGTTGTATTGCATTGTCTTGAGAAGCACCCACACTCTGTGCTTAGTAAAGGTTGAGTGCTACCCTCCTTGTGTATTATGTATGAAAATGGCTGAGGGCCCTTGGGCAATCACCCCTACCTATCACAGGTGTTCCACCCACAGGATCTATTTAACTTTGAACTGCAGGGAGCTCCGGAAAGGACTCAGTCCTCTGTGAGTTGATCCCATAATAGCAGTCATTAGGCGAGAAGGATAGGACCTGTCAAGAGGTGGAATACATTGACGGTGTTGACAGGCTTAAGCAATCTATGGCCATATATTGTGAACTAAATTTCCACAATTTTCAACAGAGTTTAGGGTTAGAAACCTTGTAAAAAGTCTTGACTTGAAAGGGTGAAGAACTGTTGTAATCCTGAAAGAGTTAAGTTTTGTTGGAAGATTTGAAGAGTTAAATTTGGCGAAATCTTTAATGTGTCAATCTATAAGCTGCTGTTGAAGTCTTTGAATGTGTTTAATTGGAGTGCTCTCTTCTCGATTTGTTGTAATTCTATATATATATATAATTTATCTAAGTTATGTTAAATCATATGATATTTTAATTGAATGACTCAATCCACCCTTGTAGTACAGATTTAAATTATTTCTTTCATCAAATAAAAAAAAAAAACACAATTAAAAAAAAAGGATGCAAATGTTAAAATCACTTTAAATATTCCCAAATATTAAATCAGGTCGTAAGGTCACCTGTTCATTACTGCATGACTATACATATATTTAGCAAAGTGTCTTATCACCACAAACTGCTGCTGGATGGGAATAAAGTCTAGTATAAAAGAACTTTAAATGTAATGTGACACTCTCGCAAGTAATAGAAAGTGCCTAGATGGGTCGCAGATTGAAAATGATGGATGTTGCTCACTCTCACTATAATTAAATTTCCTTTCTCAAAGAAGATCCATACTCTGCATTCAGTGGATGAGGAGAGAAAAACTGAAAAAAAAAAAATGCTGTATCATGGAAATACAAAAGGCCTACTAAAAGAAGAAAGCAGGATATTGCTGGCGAGTCTCTCCGGCTGTAAAACCAGATAATGTATAATAGAATCAGCTTAATCTGAGGAACACAAAGCTAATCCAGAAGGTGAAATGGTTCTATAACTCAAAAAAAACCAGGGAAAAAAATGTGTTTGCGGCCATTGTGGATGATTTGTGCACTAAACTGGGAGTAATGACTGTCGTATCTCAAATGCAACTCCGTCCCTCTATGACAGAGATAGGACGAAGGTGGACTGGTATTTTAATGACGGGCTTTCTCTTCGTATATGGGGGACTGGAGAGGTAAGGATAAAAAAAAAAAAATTAGAAAAAACAAAAAGAATTATAATAAATACATAAAAAGTTAATAAAGACAATTATGTATGCAGCTAGCATAATGTAAACATTAACATGATCTCTAATGAACATGATGACATAAGGAGACTTAACTCCTTCACAACCAAGTGGTTTTCCATAAAACCACTGTCAGGAACCAGTACTTTTATGTAGGACCACTTTATAGTACCCGCACAGGAAAAAATGCTGTAGAATCCATACTTCCCATTTACATGCTAGATGCCCTATTTGACAGGCGGAGAGCTCACTCTGCTAACAAATAGTGCCAATACCGACAAAGTACAGCAGGCGCTGCCGTGTTTCTGATAGAAGATACAGTTATGTATGAACACTTCAAACAGTTCTAGTACATCGACTCTCACTTTCGAGGTACTGAAGCTTTAAGGTTACTATCTGGAGTCCATACGCAAATTAATTTTGTTTCCATTCCTCCAGAGTTGATGCAATCTTGGGCACCTGTAATTGCTTTTGAACATCAAATTAACGCTAACGTGTTATGAAAGAGTTAATGACATACTTAGTGAAAATTGGTAGAGATTTGCCAATACTATCATTGGGTTGTGTCTGTTGAACAGGGCTAACCTAGGTAAAAGCTAACTTGGGGTGTTGATAAAACTAACCCTTTCCCGCCGCAGGGTGTACTATGCCGTCCCTGCGGCGGGTGGGCCTTGAAGCCGCAGGGCCGCATAGTACACCCCGCTGACTTCAATGAGCCTCCTTCGCCCCGCCCACCAGACAGCATGCCACACCGTTGGCTGTTGCAGGAAGGCCTGAGCTCAGGCCATCCCCCTGCAGCCAAAGACGCTCGCCGTGTGTCAGCTGTGTAGGTGGGCTGGAGGAGGGACCCGCTGCAGCAGCTGGCAAGTGGTGCCTACTAGTACACCCGTCGGCTTTAAAGCCCCACGCTGGGCACCACTTGCCCGGTGTGAAAGGGTTACAGGGATCAACTGGCCCAACAATGACAGCTCTTCTAGTGGTTGAGCCGGAATAAATACGTTGTGGCTGGCATACCCCTCCCACAACTACAGGCTGACACCTTAACATATCTAGTGAAATGATCATTAACCACTATTGACAATGATACATATTTGTAAAGTTAATGGGCATGTGTATAACGATGCACAACATGAACATTCTATTTTAAAATATGGTGGAATATCCACTGTGGATATTGTGCTTTGTCTATATTTGTGGTTTTCAACTCTGTTCTCAGGGAGCACTAACACTCCAGGTTTGCCAGATATCTGCAGCACAACACAGGTGATTTGATTTGATACTCTGTGATTGCAGGATTCAGTCTGCATTTCCCCAAGGTGATCTGCAAAATCTAGCCTGTTAGGGGGTACAAGAGCACCAGGGAAAGGAACCACTGGTGTATGTGAATAAGGTGGGTTGATACATTGAGTGAGTGCGCACTTACCTTTAGAAGCAGAAATCCGAAACAATAACAGCCATGGCGTATGTCCAAAACAAAGCCAAGAAATGGGGAGGAAAAAAGAAAGAAGAAAATGTGAGTTGTAAAATAAAATTTTTTTGGCAAAAAAAACATGTTTTTTTAATTATTATTAACTGCTCACTTGAATCACAGAAAGAAAAGCTAGTACAGTATTTTATAGTATATAATTTACATTGACATCACAATTCGCACATGAAAATGCATTGCCTTTGTGTGTATCGCATTATAAAATCCATTAGGAGAAATAAAACATAAACAGGCTAGGAAGTATTAAGAATAATGATCTCATGGTGACTAGGGATTACGCTTATAATTACCAGATAAATGTAATATCTTTAGCAATTTCTCCCTTTAAAAACCTTATTGTTTGTGATTACTGCGGCAACAAATGGATTATTACATTTTAGTTTTTCAATTATAATTAAATATACAAAATCCAGGAGCTCCTACATACAGAGTGAATACACATTAAACATTAAACACATCATTTTGACAGTAAAAGGACATTCTATATTAAAAAAGAATTTCCTCTTAAATGGTTGGGCAGATGTGGCTGACAGCAAAAATAAAAAGGATTTTATTTATTTACTGGCCTTTCCAATGATAGCAAAAATGACCTTCTAGCTTCCACCAATCATGAGGTACGGGGGTCCAAAGGACCCCCCTATCGCCACCATTGGGATTTCCATAAGAAATCGTGCATATGCGTGACAATATCAGTGGGCGTGGGAGGCCTGGGAGTCTTGGCTGATATCCAAGATGTCAACCACCTCTGAGAGATGTCAGCCGGATTGTGGACTGGCACCTCAGGGGTTAAAAAGAGGCATCGCTGGAAAAGTCACACTGTGACCTTTCCAGCGATGCCTCTCTTTAAGCAGGGTCTCCTCCCAATCAGAAGGGATAGGGGTCCAAAGACTAGCACCGGGGGCGCCTGAAACTGACGTCATCGCGACCAGTGAGAGCGACAGTGCGACGGATGGGGTCCATAAAAGCTGTGGTCTTAGATCAAGGAAGTCAGACCACTGTGAGAACCCAGCCAAAGAGGTGAGTATCGGGAAGGAGGGGGGTTAGAAGACATGACTTACCAGGTACGTCCATGGTCGTTAAGCAACCATTTTCGTAGGCGGTACCTGGTACTTCTTGGTCCTTATGTGGTTAAAGTGAACCTGGCAAAGAAAGGTTCATCATGTGCCTAAGCATTTGTTATGATGGGGGGCATAATGGAGGGTCCACCTAAAGTTTGCCACACGTGGTAAACTACCAAACTATTTTACTGCAGCCTGTTTCTTGTAAAACCTCATCAATGCTAGCTATTAAAGTTGTGTTAAATACGTATTTTCTAAGATAAAAGAAGGCATTCTTAGTATTTTTGAAAGACAGGAGGGAAAAAAACACACATTTCGATTTTAATAAAGAGGTCTGAGCTCTAAGTCATCAGCTAGGCCCCAAGATACCGATAACAGTCCCTGGAATTAAATCAAGGCGTCTTTGAATGATTGTGTTTGCCCGTAAGATGCTGGAGAAGAAATTGAAGACAAAGCAAGGTATATTACACTGTTCATATAAGGACATTCCCAGATGATTCTGTTACCGTCCAAAGACAAATATTAGACAAATCCAAACTTTGAATTCATGATAATCTCTTTTATAGGTTTGAAAGGTTATTTTTTTTGTGATTTCTCCCAAGTGGAGGGAAGGAGACAATCTTTGTCTTTTAGTCTGCTGCAACACAACTTAGGACCAAGGGAACTGCAGTGTCTAAAAAAGGTGACAAATAAAAGCCAAATATTAACAAAGAAAGAGTGGTAGGTGCCCCTGCTTGTACTGCCACCAATTCTCCACAGCCAACCAGAAATTAGTGGTTTCCCCCAAACCAGTGTGTCGAAGATATGAAAAATACGTATCTGGCGGCGCGATGGTATTCGCTCTTGGATCATATGGTGGTTCTCTTATTTTGTATCATCCATATGGGTAACCTTTGTTGTTTGAAGCAAATGTGGAAGTGAGATGAATTCCATCAATTTTGACCCAGAACCACGAGTTGACAATTATTGTTGCAGTTAAGGGTAAAGCCAAAAGGTTTTCTTTGAGCGGCCACTGGAAAGTCCTCACTCCAAGGACGTAGCACAATATCAAGAAAAATACTCCAGTATATAGCAATACATTTTTTGGTTTTATTCCATCAACGGTAGAACACCGTTTCGACCTGTAACCGTTTCGACCTGGACTTGACAAAGATCTGGTTGCAGGTCGAAACGGTGTTCTACCGTTGATGGAATAAAACCCAAAAAGTTCTTGCTATATACTGGAGTATTTTTCTTGATATTGTGCTACGTTCTTGGAGGTCGCTCTTGGAGGTGCAACCGTTTCGACCAGGACTTGACAAAGACCTGGTTGCAGGTCGAAACGGTGTTCTACCGTTGATGGAATAAAACCCATAAAGTTCTTGCTATGTACTGGAGTATTTTTCTTGATATTGTGCTACGTTCTTGGAGTGAGGACTTTCCAGTGGCCGCTCAAAGAAAACCTTTCGGCTTTACCATTAACTGAAACAATAACTGTCAACTCGTGGTTCTGGGTCAAAATTGATGGAATTCATCTCACTTCCACATTTGCTTCAAACAACAAAGGTTACCCATATGGATGATACAAAATAAGAGAACCACCATATGATCCAAGAGCGACTACCATCGCGCCGCCAGATACGTATTTTTCAAAAGCCAAATATTGACAGGAATAAAAAAAATAAA